>CANUEZ040000145.1:1482500-2082500 GCA_948099385.1 Fasciola hepatica | reverse complement strand
TTTCCTAGTCCAGCTGAAGCCCGGCCGGGTTAAGGCCGGTTTACGGCTGGGTTGCCCGGTCGAAACCCCGCCGGTAACAGGCCGGGCACCCGTTGCGAACCCGGCCCGAGCCCAGCCCAGGCCCACTCCTGACCCTGCTGGTGAGTTATTGTCGTAGTAACCTAAAACGAAGCCCAGAGGTCACCCAAAACAAAATTTCACTCAGGGCAACTGGTTCATCTTCTGGAAGATATGATTCACCGTGAACGATTGTGTAGATATTGTCAGAGATATGCAGACTGTTGCCGTGAAGAGCAGACCTACCCAATGGAAGGAAAAAGTCGGTTTAACCAAACCCCTTTGATATGGTAAGTCATGCCCTGACGACCACATTACAAAGTTTTCATGTTTTCGGGTTCCTAAGAAATAATTATGACGACCTGTATAGTTTTCTACCATCAAAACTGCTGAATAACGAACCCGTCCCAAAGCCAATTCGAGCCCAACCCATGGACCTGGCAGCATGCTACTTGTGTAATTCTGTAGTCCATCCCTCCGTTGCCGCTTGCTTCTGCTTGTATATACAAGTTCGTATAAATGTGCATATGCATATCAACATATTTTCTCTGCCTCGTCCAGTTCTTTGCCAGCCAGTTCTCCTGCTACCACTCCGCCACCCCTCGTGATATGCGTCCTTTTTGCCCATATCTTTGTCTCAAATTTACCATATCTTTGTTCTTTCACGCCGTCGCTATCATCTAACGTGCTCTTCACGTTTTGCATTGGTCGCTTCGTGTTTTCAAATTGACACCGTCCATTTATTGGAATGAGGCATGGCTCAATTTTTTGTTCCTCACTTTTCATTTTTTTTCTTTTTTTCCTTTATCGTTTCTTGTAAAGATAGATTCTTATTCAGATTTTAAGGAATCTTAATGTTAAGCTCCCAGGTACCAATCTCCTCAACTTGGCTCAGCCAGCCCCATCATTCGACCATGAATTTCACATTTGCCGGGCATATGTTTGAATCCATCCCTGGGTTCAGTTAAACTCCTCATTTATACCTTGATGCGCACTACTTTTTCTACCGTCTCATCTCCCCTCTGGTCCTTACAACCCCTCCTCTGTCCTGTTCATTTCCAAATGTTTGCCACTTTTGTCTGACACCACTGTCGCTTGTAGTAATTTTGATCAAGCATAAGGCATGCTCCGGGCGTCCCCGAAATAAACTATCATCGGTATTGTCATGTTGCCTAGGAAGTGGGTTGTTTCAGACTCAGTCAGACTGCCATCACACTTGCGAGGTTGAAGTATTCAACAGTCAATCGATAAACACACAACGGTGAGACCCGACCGAGTATCCATATAGTTACTTTATCTTCGAGCCCCCTCAGCTTCCAACGCCAAACGATGTTGTTCTTTTTCTGAGGGCCAGATATTTTGTGCATTTTGGGCTCTGGTAGAGTAAAGGGAAACAACGATTGAATCGTCTCTGCCTCTTAGACTACCTAACAGTTCGGCATGCTGCCTCCCAGCATCGATCTACTGCCCAACTGAAAGCCTAAGCCGTTGTGATAATAATTATGATCGTATTATTATTAATATCAATGGTATATTTCGGATGAGCGCAAAGCACTCTTCAATCCAAGGTCAGAAGATTCAAGAAATGGCAGAACAGGAGTTTTCAATATAATAGAACTCATGTACACAGAGGGTCAAAAGAGATTGTTCACGTGGACCGAGGCGAGGATGAAGCCCGTCAAATTCGCAAGTCGAGGCCAAAAGGTCGACTCGGCTTGTGGCTGTTTAAAATGGTTTGAGAGGGGAGTATCTACATAATTAATAATGGAAGTGAGCACAAAAACCGAGAATTCGAGCGGAATTGAAGGACTTTCGCCAAGCTTTCCCAGAAAGAAGAGTTTGTTAGAGGCGGTTCCAAGATTGGCTGCAGGCTGCAGTTTATAAAGAGCACATATGGAGAAAACTGGAAGGTTCACAATGTCGGATCTTTCGAGATGAATTGCACTGTCTCCGTCTGCCATATAGCGGTAAAACTTAGTTGCGATGTTCCAACGGAGGCAATCACAAGAACAGTGTGCAACAGAATTGAATGAGAGAACGTGCTATTTCAAGAGCTATGACTGAAGAAATAGCCAGAGGAGAGCAGGTAAGCACAGGGTGGATTGTTTACAAAGTAAAAACAGGAAGATGTAAAATGTTTATGAATCGATGTGAAGTGCGGCTGCGGAGGCAGATAATATGCAAAAGCGGTATTGGAGAGGAGAGTAGAGAGGTATCCGTGTGACTGTTGTGAACAGCAAAGCATGCGAGAGAGAGCTATCGAACCAGCGGTTTCGACACAAAGATGGGATCGGAGGTTAGGGTTTGGAATGAGGAAAGATGGTTTTCATCTTCAACACTGATATATCACATGAAGCCACCAACCCTACCTCACTTTCACCGATGGGTTCAAGATAACTAGGGTAGGTATAAAACCTGGGGTGTTGTCCGCACGAAACTCTCCAGGCATACGGTACCTACCGCTAAACCGAGCGAAATTCCAATGCTTGAACAGAAGTACCGTGGACGATATGAATGGTGTGGAATCGTCAGAGTCGGTCTCTCAGGTGCAAGAATTGGGAATAATACTGAATATCAGCTCCAAGCCGCCGTAACAGAGCGCAGCAGCAACAAATATGGCCGGAAGGGAACACTGTTGAGTTAGGTCTACCAAGTTGTATATAGAGCCGGAGGTTTTTGTCCCAATCTACCAAGCTACAATTAGGCCGCACCTGGAGTGCTGCGAGCTTTCTCGGCCACGGTGCTACCAGAATGACACAGACCCTCTGGCGAAGCTGCGAGTGTTGATCTCCAGAATGGTGACCGGGTAGGGGGGATATGTACACAGAGACCCTCCGAGCTCTGGATCCGTTTTCGACGAAGAGGCGGGCTTCGCGGGGAGCTGACGGAAACCTCTAACGTAATGAAAAGAATGTCTGGTGCAGATCGCGAAAGCTGTTCCTCCACGATCCCAGAGAGAGCCAAAAGGAAGCACAGCCCCAGATTACGAAGGAAGAAATCGAAGTTCCGCATTATCATTATCATTATTATCATGCTGTTACAGATTGCTAGGCCTTCTTATGTGCTCCCGGAGTAGATCTCCTTGTTGATTTCATCTTTCACCGAGATTCTTGCTTGACATCGTTGATACATCTCTCTCTAAATGCACAGGTGGCTCAAATGCCAGAATGCATCTCTTTTTCGCTTTAATTTCAGAACTTACCAACCAGGGAACTATCCAATCCCATGAGCGCTAACTTGGATCACGTATTTTGCTGGATATAAAAATTGAACGGCTGATGCCGTTTGATAGTCCCATCTCACTCGTTTGCACTACCTCTGGCTTTGATCTCTGGAACACCCGCATGCCAGCTACCAGATCATTGACTACTCCTTTGGACACCTAGTTACTGCCCATCCCAGTCCTGAAGGTCTGGGATGTGGCCAGATCCTCTGCTTTGGCCGGATCACATCGGGCGAGCAGGAAGTCTGCAACGATATGCTGGCGCAGCTAGGTTGATGGATCGCGCCCCCAGCCACCAAAAACAGTTTTCAGGTTAGGTTTCCAGCGCACCACCAGTCCAACCCACAAGAACCGTCTGTGGATTACAGAACTTCGTCCACACGCTCGTACTGCTGCCGCTAACGTGTCATTCGTGCTGTTTTCTCTGGCGTTTGCTTTTCCATGTAGCCAGCTTTCAACATTGAGATTGCAACTTACCTTTTTGTGCCCAGCGAATTAATCACTCCGGTTATGTGCTAAATAGGGTGTTGCTTTGTCTCCCACCCACCAACCTCCTCCGGTCCCTGGCACGCTGGTATAGCCTATATCATCAATGGTCCATTTTAACAAGCACCCCACTGCCTACATCTTTTGCGTCTCACGTATGACAACCCTCCCTGCCCCTCCGTAAACCCGCCTGTTTACGTGGCAAATCTTGTGCCTACTACTCTTTCACTGATATATGCTGTCGCTGTTTATTTACTCAACAAAATCGACGAACGAGGATCTTCGCCGAAACATATTTCATAGTTTTCCATAGGCCAGAACGGTGGTTAGCGGTTGTTTGCTCTGTCTGTCTGTACAAATGCTCGTTTTCACAGTGCCCATTGATCTCTCTGTCCTGATCTCGTTGTGCCGCCTGACACCCTCACACATGTACGTCTCAGATATTTTTATCCTACAGCCCTGCCGGTGTCGCACCTAAGGGTACCTGTCGAAATGTTCATCAAGTTGCACAATTGCCGTCCACCTGCAATAATATCACCAATGCATGCTATTCGTCCCTGCACTCACTCTTCAATGCATTCAAGATTGGTTCATCACTCAATTACCACCTCCATGCTGAAAAATCATCATCCACTCGCTATACAATAAAAGCAGCTAAATGCTCAAGTTTCATCCTTCTGCCATTCTTCCAAAGCCTTGACATTCCCCCTCTCCTACATGAGGTGCCATTCGTTCGACTACTTTGACACGTTTCATCTGATATATATATATATATATATATATATATATATATATATATATATTCCGTGAGTAACCAGCATCCATACTCTACCACTTTCTCCGACTCTTGATTTATTTCATGCCGTAGCAGTTGTTACCCCACTTCCTTCTCGGCTACTTGTCATGCACCTTCATTCATGCGCCATAAAGACATGGTACACCTATTACGATGCTCAGTAAATGGTGCGTGCCCACCGTTCATCCTTTCTGTTATCTCCTTGGCAAAATATACAACTTTGTATTCGCCGTACCTTTCCGAAGCCCTTATGGATTATCTTTTATTTGCACATTATTATTTCTCGAACAACAAACCACGCACACAAACAATCCGCTCCCCACAAGCTGTAATACTGTGGCCTTCCCTCCAATATCACTTTGGTTCTCCTCCTACCACTCAGTAGTCAGTCCGTTCCCTATGCGTCTGATTCCACCATTATGGAACCGCAGATTTTTACTGTCAAACTCACCGACTTTGTTACCTTATTCCAAACCCTAACCTCCGATCCCATCTTTGTGTCGAAACCGCTGGTTCGATAGCTCTCTCTCGCATGCTTTGCTGTTCACAACAGTCACACGGATACCTCTCTACTCTCCTCTCCAATACCGCTTTTGCATATTATCTGCCTCCGCAGCCGCACTTCACATCGATTCATAAACATTTTACATCTTCCTGTTTTTACTTTGTAAACAATCCACCCTGTGCTTACCTGCTCTCCTCTGGCTATTTCTTCAGTCATAGCTCTTGAAATAGCACGTTCTCTCATTCAATTCTGTTGCACACTGTTCTTGTGATTGCCTCCGTTGGAACATCGCAACTAAGTTTTACCGCTATATGGCAGACGGAGACAGTGCAATTCATCTCGAAAGATCCGACATTGTGAACCTTCCAGTTTTCTCCATATGTGCTCTTTATAAACTGCAGCCTGCAGCCAATCTTGGAACCGCCTCTAACAAACTCTTCTTTCTGGGAAAGCTTGGCGAAAGTCCTTCAATTCCGCTCGAATTCTCGGTTTTTGTGCTCACTTCCATTATTAATTATGTAGATACTCCCCTCTCAAACCATTTTAAACAGCCACAAGCCGAGTCGACCTTTTGGCCTCGACTTGCGAATTTGACGGGCTTCATCCTCGCCTCGGTCCACGTGAACAATCTCTTTTGACCCTCTGTGTACATGAGTTCTATTATATTGAAAACTCCTGTTCTGCCATTTCTTGAATCTTCTGACCTTGGATTGAAGAGTGCTTTGCGCTCATCCGAAATATACCATTGATATTAATAATAATACGATCATAATTATTATCACAACGGCTTAGGCTTTCAGTTGGGCAGTAGATCGATGCTGGGAGGCAGCATGCCGAACTGTTAGGTAGTCTAAGAGGCAGAGACGATTCAATCGTTGTTTCCCTTTACTCTACCAGAGCCCAAAATGCACAAAATATCTGGCCCTCGGAAAAAGAACAACATCGTTTGGCGTTGGAAGCTGAGGGGGCTCGAAGATAAAGTGACTATATGGATACACTGTCGGCTGTGGCCGCATCAATTACTGTGCAATCCTAACTGATCTAACTAACACTACTACAGTGGGCTCCTTTAAAATTCAGGAAACATTGGTAGTCAGGTGACCCCACCACATACCAGGGGAACTTTTTGTAGTGTCCGTGGATCCGATACCTCCAGTATCACCCGCCGTTTTGCCTAGAATCGCTTCATTTTTTTATGTCCCCTCCGCGGAAAAACTCGGCAGACGCTCGGGAGCAATTTCCAATTACCATAGCTAGCAGCTTTCGTAGCAAATGAGGGGTCTTTCTGATGCGAATAACTTTGACTGTATAGCTGCAACCGAAT
Source organism: Fasciola hepatica (assembly GCA_948099385.1). Taxonomy (NCBI): domain Eukaryota; kingdom Metazoa; phylum Platyhelminthes; class Trematoda; order Plagiorchiida; family Fasciolidae; genus Fasciola; species Fasciola hepatica. The sequence goes on along the minus strand of CANUEZ040000145.1, from coordinate 2,076,109 downwards.
CCTGGCCACAGAGTCCGCATAAACTAGTCCTGATGGCACCTTGGTGGTTCCGCACTCTTCTAGTGAACAGAGTGGATAGGCGACAGAGAGGAGGGGTTATACTGCTCGTTTCTCAGAAGCTTTAGCTGGTAGCCGGCAAAACCTTTTTAACGGGCAAAGTTGGGGTAGTTTAGTGCAAGTTCATTCCAGGCACTTGAACGTCCGAGGCTTATTTGCATTTACGGAAGCTCATCAGCCGAAAACCGTGAGAATACCATGATCCAAGAGTATTCCCCCGAAGAAACCTCCGGGTTTGAAGAGTTTATGATAACTTAGGATCAAAACTGTCCCGAACTGGACCGGGATTGTTGGCTTCGGGTTACGGATTTGCAGCCCATCGACTGAGTTCAGCCCTCGATCAAGCTATGGTGTAGCATTATCCTGAGCTGTCTAGTTGGGCTAGGGCAAAATCCTAGCTTGCTCGACATTTTCACGACCAAATCCCGTATGACAAATATTTTGGGTGACTGCATCTTTAGACCAGATTGATCATAGCGCCCTTAGGTATACAATGAGGACCAGGTTAAATTCTGTCCCCAAAAATAAGGAACAAAATTTAACAGAACTTTTATCCAATCCCTGGTCAATACTTTCCCGGGATTGAAACAGGAGCCTTGCTCAGAAACCTTTAGTAACCGCTTCTGACATCATCCCTAATAACCACTGCTCTTCGGTCAGCTTTTACGCGCAAAGTTTCCGCCTGTTTTTAGCCCCATCTCTTGCTAACCGGGGGTTGATCCGTAGTCGGAAAGTTCGTTATAATAATAACAATCATATTTTATTTCGGATAACTCCGAAGCATGCTGCAATGCAATATCTAACATTACAGTTGAAAGCTGAATGAAAGTTACAGAAGGATCGTACAATTATGTGAAGTCGATTACATACGGGAGGAAGCATTCAAGTCAATTGTTGCGGGTACGGCCCGGTGAATTTAAACTCAAGGTCAGGTGGTCGATCCGGCTGAAGGTGGGTGTAGTTATTCTGCCAAAGTGTGGGGTGGGTGAGGAATGGTACAGAATCACATAAATCCTACAGAAGGAAGACCGTCCTGTAAGAGAACCAAACTAGATTGACGGATACATAGATCGCGTGAAAAAGGAACATTCTTGAAGGAGACGTATTCAAACAGTAGAGTTGTGCAATGTATGAGAGGAGTTACGATGTAAAACTGGACGATAAACTGTTGGCATAACACATAAAGAACAAGAAAACCGGTCGAGAATTACAATTTTGAGGTTCATTGACCGCATATCGGATGGGCCAGTTGTAAAACAAAACGAAAAACACACTGGACTGTGGGTGTCAAATTGATGGTGAAAGAAGTGACCGGATAAAACATATAGACTTTGAGCGGATTGTTTTGCTTTCGGAAAAAAGGACTGGAATGCATCGGCATGAAACTGGTAACTGCCAGAAGAAAAAAGTCCATATGTGGTGCGTCACTACGATAGTGACATAATCGTGGCTCGCAAAAGAGGTGACCAGTTAAATGACAGGTAAGTATCTACGTGCTGATAATTCTCAGCAAAGACTTCACGTAGAGACAAGAATGGATCAAGCATCGGAAGTGTCTGAGACGATCTGTCGGAATGGAGCATGGGAAAGAAAATACACAGAGCAACCAATTAATAGGTTTGCAAAGTTCGGCAGCCGGATATGGGTGGAGCGTATGGCAAACCAAATGAACTATACATCTGGACCGTGGTTGCCAAAGTGATGGTGAAAGAAGTGACCGGATAAAGCATACAGACTTTGAACGGACTGTTTTGCTTTCAGAAAAAAGGAAAGTTATGCATCCGCATGAAACTAGGAGCTAGCAAATATCGATGCTTGGTGCTCAACTACAACAATAGGATGGGCACAGCTGGCAAAAACGATGAAGTGACGGGCAGAAGAATATCATTTCATGTTTGATACAGAAGGTGGACACTTTGTGGCGGCAGAACAGAGCTCTGCGGCACAAAAGGTTATCAGATGTGCACATGTGGGACAAGATATCTTGCAAGATGAGGACATTGCAATGCAACAGCCCCAAGTGGGCAAACAGCGGAGCTGGCAGAGAAAGCAAACAAACGCAGAGTCATCGATTATTGGGAATCTCTAGAGACAACTTTCGCAGTGTCAAATGCTGTCAGAAGATTGTGGTACGGAAGTTAGCGACAGCAATAAATGCTTTAGTTCTCGAGCATATCGGTAAATGTAGCAAAAAGGGGTGGGCTGTATCTCAGAGAGTGGTCAAGTTTGCAAATAAGAGTGGTGAATAGTTTAGCATGAAACCGCGAGAAGTGGAACGGAAATAATGAGCCAGCAATGTTGATGAGTTTTTAAGTATGCGATAATTATGCACCAAAGAAAGCAAATTTTGTTCTATTCATTTGCCTAGTTCACTTTCAGGTACTTCATTCCATCACTTCGACCTCTCCTATCTTTCAGCTATATAAAATTCGGGAGGTCAACTGCTTGGAGATATGCAGCGAGGCTTTGACCCCGTAAGCAAGTATTGAGACTCGACAGCAGACAGCAATCTCCGTCCTTTGTTCTATTGCATAATCACTACCGGAGCACTCATTGTCGCACAGCGGCGAAATTCCTGTGAATTCGGTCGACACAAGAACCTGGAGTTATCAATTAGGCCAAAGCGGCAAGTCGAGCATCCTGACCCAATCCACCTGAAGCTCCCGGCTTACTGCACTTTTCTATGGTTTTGAAAGCGACTGGGGTAACTCTGATGGGATGAACACAAATAAATAACGAGGCCAGGTTGCGTACAAGCAGCTATCACAAAGTCACGAGCCGCTGAAATAGGTGGATAAGTCGGTTGGCTGTTTCTTGCTGCTGTCATTTAAAGTGTACTTCCGACCATCCTAGAAGCAGCCGCAACAGTGACTACCACAGCACTGGACCACGCTCACAGAAGGGAAACCGTGGGCCTGTTAGCCTTAATTTTATCCTCTGCAAATGCTTAGAAAAACTGCCGAGAGAGCACGCCTGCGAGCATTTGGCAGAAGAAAGCCTGCTAAGTGAAGCACAATATGGCTTTTTAAAGGAGATCTTGCTTCTCGAACCTTCTCTGGTTCTTGCACGAAGTCACCAGATAACCGGGTGAAGGAGAAATAGTGGAAGTTTGCTATCTAGACTTTAGCAAGGATTCCGACTCGATGAATAACTGGCCACTAATGGTTAAGCCTGAGGCCCTTGGGATAGACGAACGGCTACGCAGTTGGATAAGTGACTTTCTGACTAACAGGACCTTTTATGCCAAAGGTGATGAGGCAGAACCTGCTCCAGTGTACTCGAAAATTGGTGTCCTTCAGGGAACAGTTCTCAGACCAGTTAAATTACTGCTCTATTTGAATGACCCTGCCAAAGCATTGAAGCTCCTTTATTTCATATTTTCAGAGGATGTGAGAGTTATCAGATGAAGTCCGTGGACGTTACCGACCAATAATATCGAGGAGGTGCCCAAATGGGCGAACAATTGGGATAAGCATCTAAATGGAGGTGAGTCACCAACCAACGAGAACATCAGTAGGTTTGACCGCAACGAGGGGAACATGACCGTTCTCCATTGACGCGGTGCAACAGATAAAAAACAGGTGTTTTCACGACTTCAAACTATCATTGGGCCGATCAGAGCAACCTGGCTGCTCAGAGAGGTCTCAAGAAGTTCTGTAGAATTAGGCCGACAATTTCCCGCAAAGAAGCAGATCTGTTGTAACCACTGCAAAAGGCAATGCTGAGGCCTCACTCAGAATGCTGTGAGCAATCCCGAACACTTTACTCAAGAATAATACAGCCCGTCTTGAAAACGTCAAGCGGTCAGCCACTAGAATAGTAAAAGTTCAGAGAAGAAAGACCTACAGATAGAGATGGCAGCACATGGGACTACTTCCATTGAACAGAAGACTGAGAGGGGTGTCCTCAAAGCTTCTGAAATTTTCGGGTTTTTTGAGAATAAAAGAGAAACTTGTATTTGTGATGGTTGCCGACTAACGGAAGAGATGGAGGGGCAAAAAACTATAGAAGGCGCGACCGAGACTAGAGTTTAGGGCTAACGTCTTCTGTATTAAGTTATTTGGATCAAGGGACCGGCTGGCCGCAGAGCTGCTGAGTTTGAAAGGGAGAATAATTCAAAAATATGCTGGACAGTTAATGAAAGGAGATATTTCCGGAGGCGGGCTTTCATAGCCGAAGGAAAACATTGGGAGTGAAACTGGGCCAGGCTTCTTGCAGACCAGAGTGAGACCTGTTTTTGATGGGGGGAAGGTAACAAGACGGAAGTCTCTCGCCCGGAAAGTTAGAGGGTTCTTCCATTCTCTTCCTTATCGGCAAAACTAAATCAGTGGAAGTATCTGTCAAATTGAGATAACAGGAAGATCTCACCAAAATTGCGATGGTGGATGCCAACTCAATCACGGGCTGCTGGGAAAAATCTGGAAGGCCGACTTGCCTCCGAAACTACAGGCACAGTGCAGACCGTACTGAATTGAAATAGCCTGGCTCGGGCTGCGGAACGGGACACACGCGGACCACCTCAGATCATTCGACCTGTTCTCGCAGAACAGGAGTCTCATGAAGGATACCTAACTGAGACGTTCAAGAAGCTTCCCTGGTTATCCTAAAATGACAGGTCGCCATCATTCCTTAGTAGCGATTCGGCTCTCAGGGGACATGAACACAAGCTGATGAAACCCGGGGCTCTCAGAAGCTCCCAGGCACATTTCTTCTCCCACTGCTTAAAGAACCCTTGGAAAGGACTACCGCTCAGTTCAGTAGCGGCTAATCTTAGTGAGTGAAAGGTGGTTGGATGACTGCTGGAATGGGGTATTTCCTGGCTGCGAGCAGCCAAGTGAGCGTCTCCTCAGGGTACACCACTGCCATCCACTCCTTTCTTCCTTTATGAGATACAACACATATTTTCCATGTCACACAAGACAGTACAGCGTACGGAGTCCTATTTTGTTTATTCACCTATGCCAACGGGTATTCTGGAAGTAAGGCATGGCAGCTAGCCGCTAAATTGAACCTACCTATCCAATGCGGCAGAGGGTTCCTCGGGAGAAAATCTGCTTTTCATTTTCTTCCTTATATTCCATCATCCAGCAACCATATTATTTGAGCCACTTGAAAGTCGAACCAAATTGGAAGCATTGCAAACGTCGAGTGCAGGAATCTGAACGTACTCTCGCCAAAGCCGCCATTCTGGTGACCGGATCTGACCTGATATGACCTGACCTGAATTTTGCTGCACCATGACATGACCATGAATGGAGATCATACTTTTGGGAGGGTAGACATCTAGGAAGGGTAAAAAAAACTGTCCACAAAACTCCGAGCGGAGGTTTTAAGCCGCAAACTCAGTCGGATTATTGGAATAACGGAAATCACCATGCTACGGGATGCAGTTTGTCTGGCCAATTTTTTTTTCGCTGGCATACGTTGTTTCTTCGTTTTCATGTAGCCTTTAACCTCGCGAATATTTATTTGTATCCTACATCCATTTACACTGTTTCGGTAGTATTGCATAACCCTCTATAACTGGTGGAGAGAGCAAATTTCAGTTAACACCATAAATTCCGTTATGTTCACAAATTCGGCAAGAAAAGGAATGTGCATGTTCACGGATAAAAGTATATTCCAACAGCAAAGTACAGTAAGCTCCACGTGAGAACGCTAACGAGTATGCAAGCATTTGAGTCAGTCGTGTATGTAATCAGAAGGGTAAGACAACGGTACAATCGGATTAAGGCCGTGCAACACATGACACGATCTGAGTGGTCAATGCTGTCCGGGGCGAAGCCCGGCAAACGTCAGCTGTGTATTTGCGTGTGTGTGCGAGCAAGATTGCCTGTCTAAGCACACGCCTGTTTAGGCCAAACACTGCAAATTCAAATCTTCTTGCCTGCTTTTAAGAAGACTACTAGGAAGGACAAAGACGGCCAAACGGAGGATGGTGCATCGTGTGAAAACAAGAAGTGATAGGAGGATATAGAGAATGGACGGTTGTATCGTGAAGCCCGAAAACGGCGGTGCCATCGGGCATGTAGCGAAACTGCTGAGAGAGCATGAGTTTTATGTGGGACGTGCACCCGGCGACATAAAAGGACGCTTGACAGTTGCCTTAGTGTCCCCCGGGGGATGGTCGAAGAAAATGGCCGCCATACCCCAAAAAATCGAAATCTACGTAAGTGCTGGAGAGTCTGTGAAAAAGTTAATTTCTTCTACGAGAGTGTCCCCTAGACCACGGTTCGGAATATTTAAAAGATTGACCCCGACTGAATTTAAATGCGTAAGCCCCTCCGATCACCAATGCATAAGATTTTAGAAATTAATATTCCATGATTAGAACTCAATATAATTATAATTTGTGACATTTTTGCCCGTTTAACGGTATACTTCAACTCAGGTATTCCATTTGTTTTCACGTATTCCCACTCTTGGCGCCAATTCCTGGCGGGGGTTCTTAGTGGTCACTGCTTCGATAAAGTTGTCAGACACAGGGCTGGGTTTGGTCAGTTTTTGCGGTTCTTCCGTGGATATATGAGATTTATTCTAGCATATCCCTCCATCGAGAGATAGGAAAATACACCCTGAATCGCTTCGCCATTTCTGATTTATAACAATAAGGCAGAAGAAGCAGATTGCAGTCTACATGGTTAATGAAGGCTACTTCGGTTTATCCTTGATATGGTATGTCGATCTACAAAGGGATTAGCTATGAAGTTTGTTACAATTTTTCGGGCCGTAGTTATGATTCAACGGGTAACGAGTCAGGTGATTTATTGATGACTTCGAGAGTCCTTAAATAACTAAGGACTCACAAGTAACCGTTGTGGACCAAAACGTCGTAGTTGCTGCTACTTATGCTGCTGATGGGTAATGCATAATGAACTTTTAATTGAACCTAGTTATGAGAACAGAGGGAGGAATACCACTTGCGCACTAAACAAGGAATGGGCATCAACTGACTTAGCGGCGGCCTTTTTCACAAACTGTAGGTTTCATGGTGATCAGTGATATGCAAGAGAATTATCATTCAGGATTATGGAAGTTGAATTTAAGACAACAAGTACGCTTACAGAAGGTAACTGGGCCTACTAATTATTATTTTCTAGCAGTCCTTTTGCTACGGATGTAATGAAACGAGCCACTATACGGATGCTCCCATCAACGGCCGATGAGGGGATATTCTTACGAGGTGCGGAACAATTAAGGCTTGATCTGCCATTGGATCTGAGGTAGTTGATGGGACTGCAAAGGAATGTCCAAAAGAAAAATGTTAGCTCCGGTAGACGTGTATATTTTGAGTTACGTGAAAGGCCCTACTTAAGTAGGCCATACAGCCGTCACAGATGCGCACTATGCGGCTGTTGCATCGAACGTTGGTGCCTTTTCCCGTCAATCGCCAGAAAGCTACTCAAAGATGTTGATTTTCAAAATCGTCTCCAGGGAAGTCGCTTCACTGGCAGTACCCGTTTGGAGTGCTACCGGTGGGTATGACAGCCCTGTTTCCCAGCAATTGCATGCATAGTGTTTGTCTCGGAATAAGGCGGTCATTAATCGATCTATGGCATGGATTTAGTTCCAGACTAAGACCTTTCTTGGACATCACTGGCTCGAGATAGGTAAGTGAAAACCCGAACGCCGTAGGAAAACATGACTTGTGTCCAGTTATTACGACGTGGGTATCTATAAGTTATATTAAACTCTTCAGATCCCAAGTCATAACGCATTCAGTGCAACCAATTACGTCGACCCCTATCAGACACTTCCAGACTTTATGCGTTACTTCTACATTTAATATAAATCGTCAAGTACTATCTTTTAAGCGAGAAGGAGACGGTAACAAAGATAACATGTAAAAAAGACCGAACTTCCAAGCCTAATTCTTCACTTTATAATGGGTACCTCAAGAGAAGCCAAAAAGGGAATGGAAACGTGGTGACGCATCAACCTGGAGTGCATTGCTGGGCCGTTGATGTACCTGACTGAACAACTGAAAGCTCCTCATCTGTGTGTAGTTTTCTCACTAATTTTGGACCACTCACTCCCGCCCCATTCTTGTTGACTCTGCTTTGTGGAATTTATCCTCTCTACCATTGAGGTATTCACCGTTTTCTTTCTTGGTCGCGCCTCATTAGTGAGACACCATTGCGGGCATTTGGTGTGGCAATGAATCGCACTGACTCAAGACAGTTTGTTTTCCTACGGTTTCATTCCAATTTCCTGCCCACGTCGATTGATTGTAGACGTTCGGCTAGTTTACCTTGACTTTGCCTACCACGCTCAAAAATTGTTCTTCGGGTCAGGTTAGGCATGGAGAATTAAATCTATTAGCTTGGACCACGAGATAGGTATATTTTATTTGTTCTTTTTGGTTAATTGTTTGTTTTTTTTACAGAATTTTCTCTTGTTCTGTCCACCTTTTGGCTGAATAGTGATTGAGTCTTAATGCCAGACATTTAATTGTTATGTGGTTACTTGTGAACCCAAAAATATTACTGCAAAATTGGCCGTAAGTTGCTTTAGGACATACGTAGGCAAGTTCGATACGGATCCCAAAGTGAGAAAGCAACTATCCATGAAATTCCACCATACTAGAATATCAAATAAAAATGACATAAAACAGGTAGGGACCTCAATTTTGCGATCACACGGACTCGGAAAACGAGAACCAAAACGTAACGTGCGAGAAAGGAGCATGGGCGTCACGCAGGTCCAAAATAGTACACGACAGAGTAGCGTGTTGGACGCGAACAAACAAACGTTGGTCAGTGAAAACATGCGGCGCATAAAAACAAACCATTAGTATTAATGAATGAGTGATGTCAATGAAACATGAAATTACAGTGCTTCTGGGTGAAGTTTCCACAGCCGATCTTTGCTCCACCCAGCAAAAGCCTCCCGAATCTTAGGAAATTCAAAGGTTTGAAATAGGGGTACTGATTCTCCCTCTCTACCTAGACCCTGCTTTTAGTGCTCGTTCCTAATGCTTCTGCCGTCAACATTCTACTCACGATAGCATTTGATCCGGTGGCTTCTCCAACGTGAAGTTACCCTGCGTCGTGCTTGAGGACGGTTGATGATTGCGGGCATGAAGGGGAAACATGGGCGCCGTCCTCGTGACAGCAGTTGTGCTTCGGCTGCGGGTGCTTGTGTGAGTGTGGTTGCTTGTGGGTGTCATGGGTGACGTCGCACTCTGATATATGGGCAAATAGTAGCAACTACCACCTGTGGGAGGTATATTTCATAATGCTAATGATAAACGAGGAACAGTCAGCTCTGAGGCGTGTTTCGATGGAGGTCGTGAAGTATAAACGTGCATTATGTATGTGTGCGTGATTGAGGGTGTGTCTGGGTGTATGATCGAATCACAACTACTAACACATATGGGAGAAACCTTGTATAACGCCAACGAAGAACGGTGAGCACTGAATCATGCATGATGGAGATCACGGAGCAAAAATTGAATCTCGTACCTGAGTGTATGGGTGTAAATCTTGTAGGCCAATTCTCGCAACTCGAGCAGTGCGTAGCCAATTCAAACGATTCCCGAAACCAGAACAGGATTGATTCGTAGCTTCTACCGTACTAAGTTGAAGTTTACAAAAGGTACAAATATATAAAAACCTCAGGTGTGCAGCCAAATAGACTTCACAGCAAAACCCGGAGGTTCAAGGCCCGATGGCTCGGCCACGACAGCCAGAAATGGTTCGAGGTCAAATGCAAATGTCTCACACGGATAAAAAACGTAAAAGAGTGCGGTATATGGGCGAGCTTTTCGAAATAATGTAAATATACTCAAATTCACAAAGCAAATAGAACATTTGGAAGGATTCTCAGTATTTGTTTTTACAGATCTATTCCGATACCCCAGTATGTCCTCAACACGTCCAAAGACGGGAGAAGCCTTAAACCACTCGGAAGGCGAATGAGGAATAGCCTGCAGGGGTTCTCTGTTATCGGCCTCTCCGTCTTAAGTCTCGAGGTGGCTGATACTGAGTATGTCGAGTGTGAGCATTCCTTTGGCGGCCTTCAAACTAACATTTCTTATCATTTCATCAGAGCTTTTGATGGTATCCATAAAAATCCCAAAATACGTGCCGAAATGGGCGGATTCGTCGGCGATCATCACTACATCCCCAACTTTGAATGGTCTCGCTTGTGTTAGCCATTTCTGTTGAGCTTGCTGAACCGAGAGGTCTTCCCGAAGCCATCACCTCTAAAAGTACTTGGAAAAATAATTTACTTGCTTTCATCCATGAAGGAGGCTACCACAAAGGTTCGCAGGTCCCTGTAAACCCTCGTTCAACTTTAGCGATAGAAAGTCATTTTGGGTGAGCCCCAGATTGGTGAGTTGCCGGTAGACACTGGAACAAGCAAGAGGTTGATTAGGATTATTTAGACCAAGGTCATCACCACCTTTAGCGCTCACCGTCGGGCAGCCGTTGTTCGATTGTCGACAGTTTTGTTCGTCTGGTGGGCCTGATCAGGCTTTCCTATACGCCACCGCGACGACTGGTCTGCGGGGGTTGAAGCATCATCGTATGCCATAGGCCACGGTTCGATTCTGTAGCTCGTCTCTATTCATGTTTTGATGGAAAGTCTGCAGTTTCCCATGAGCGCCCACGAAGCTTGACCCATTGTCGGAGTATAAATCTGCTGGTATGCCTCTTCTATTGATAAAGCTTTGCAAGGCCCGGGGAAAGGGGTCAGTCGTCATCAAATGCATGACTTCCAAGTGCACTGCACGTGACTTCATGCACGTCATAATGCACCCGTATCGATTTTTCCAGCTTTTCTCAGTACTTGACCCTCAAGGGTCCGAAATAGTCCAGCCCGGCATCACTGAACGGCCACCAACCCGGATTCACTCTGCGTTGTGGCTGCGGAGCCATGTGCTGCTTGCCCACTGCGGCTTTGCGTCTCCTACAGTGTACACAACGTTGAATTACGCCCTTTACATTTGCCCTTCCCCTAAGAAACCAAAGCCGCTCTCGGATGACGTTCGTCACGTGGCTTTCCCCAGCGTGTTCTCCTGCGGCGTGGATGTGTCGAATCGTTATCTCTATCGCATGTTGTCCAGCCGGTGGCAATATTGGATATTTCGCGCCAAAGCTCAGGTGAAGTTGGTCAGCCTACCGTCTCCCTGTAGTAGGCCTTTAATGAGTTTGAGGCTTAGATGCTCCAAGTTGCTTTTCGGAGGGGATATTCTCCTGTCGACTGGTCCTGCTCCTTCGGCCCTCCCGGGTTTCTGGGTAAAAACCTCCAGTTTTATTATCCTGAGAAAATCTTGTTCTGCGGCTCATAATCCATCGGGACCTATTGAACCCACTCTTACCTGGCTGGACTGGCGCATCTCTTTCATGACCAGCAAATATCTTTTGAACCTAGCCAATGAAACTAACTACCGGAGCGCCTCCATTCGGGAGGAAAACCTGACCAACCGTAACAGAATTACTGTCGCCTTGACGACTGGGGCAGTCATCGCTAAGCCTGTTGCACCCAGTTCCAATTACAAAGGGGCTTTAGTTAGCACACGGGCCAGTCTTGTCGAGGCATGTGCAGGAAGTTCGGCTCTTCCTTCAATGTATCCAATTGCTGGAAGTTGGTCGCTTCTCGGGAGTGCAGATCGGCCGGGCTATCGCCAGACTTGACGTTTTTCCACTGGTTCACGACCGTTTCGTCGTGGATGATTGTGAGCCGGTTAGCAACGAAAGTACTAAATCGGCTCTCGACGTTGTTACTGTAGTGTAGTGCTATCATTGAGCCCGTCAAAAAACTAGCCGACCAAAAGTATAAGTCGAGACATCTCTTTACCGCCTGTACTGCCCTGAATGCTAACACGGCCGCACCGGGTTCAAAGCGCAGGTTCCATGCCGATTTCAGTGAGGCATCGCGGGCTTCTGCGCACAGGATCCTTGTAGCGTACTGCCCATCTCCCGTGCGCCATCATCCATATACCACGGCTCCGTGTCCGATAACGGAAGCGCCAGAAGAGGCATGCAGCTCTCCCCTCTGCGCAGTGCATGCAGAGGGCAGGCTCCGTGGATTCCGTATGTCTCCTAGTTTCTTTTAATTGAACATAAGTTCTTCCCATCCCAGCCGGTCTTCTCGGTCCGGTGGCTGATCCCAGAATTCAGAACCGAAGAATCAAAAGCTCCCAAACTCTTTCCAGTGGCTCGCCGTGTTACCTCATTTCCAGATTCCGCTGGCATCGATCCTCATCTGGGTATGTTGTGCGTTTTCTCGACCCAATTTATCAAACAGAGTATTGTAGCAAGCCATTGAGCAATACGTGGCCAAAGTCGGTACAGATCCCAAAATGAGAAAGCAACTATCCATGAAATTCCACCATACTAGAATATCAAATAAAAATGACATAAAACAGGTAGGGACCTCAATTTTGCGATCACACGGACTCGAAAATCGAGAACCAAGTCGTGACGCTCGAGAAAGGAGCATTGGCGTCACGCAGGTCCAAAATAGTACACGACAGAGTAGCGTGTTGGACGCGAACAAACAAACGTTGGTCAGTGAAAACATGCGGCGCATAAAAACAAACCATTAGTATAAATGAATAAGTGATGTCAATGAAACATGAAATTACAGTGTTTCCGGGGAATTTTCCACGACCGGCCCTTACAATAACGTAGCGATCTTGTTTCAGTTGTGTTCTGCACCGACTTTGGCTATAAACGCCCTGAGGTTACGAGGCGCTATCCAGAATGCGTAAAGTTAATAGCTCTGTTGTTTGAGCAATGAATCCCTAAACAAGCTTCACCTCAACCAGAACATGTTTCGTTTTGGTCGACACCTACAGAGGACAGCGGCCTGCAAGCGTTCCAGAGTCGCGGAGGCTAATAAGTGTGCCGAAAAAATTTTAATAGTCAGCTTACAAGGTAAAGGCAAAGAGACAGATACATGGCCGGTAAGTTTGAGACGAAGTACAGAAATATGGCGCCAGGTATATGTACATCAGTCAGTGGAGATGGTGGTGTCAATGGGTGACTGGATACCGCCAGAATCGGATACGTGGCATACGAGTGACGCTTCTCGAAGGGGAGAGACCGCCAAAGAGGTGATGAAAGAAAAAGGCCCCAGGAAAACAGGTGGGAGAGCAGCAAACCGATAAGGTTATGTCGGGGAACCGTCAGTGAAGAAACTGAATATAGATCAACATAAGGTGCTTAATTTCAGCTGCCTCCCGTGTGCTCCGTTTTTGCAAAAGGGGAGTAGGAGCTGATGAAAAGTAAGTGTTAGTCGATAGGCGGACGCGGTGTAGTGTATCTCATGCAAAAATGACAGATCAATAGGGCTGCACAACTATTATTCGAAGGCGGCAGTGTGCCAAAGGCCACGGAATAAGGCACAGCCGGTGAAGATAACTGTAGAATTTGGAGGGTGGATACAGCATCACTCCGTTTTACGTTGCACCAACGGAGCATCTGGAGGGTGGGAGGGACTGCCAGAGTGAGGAAGAAAAACAAGGTGCTGAAGTGTTGGGTGGACCACGGGTGTACAAATTTAAGCGGCCATTTTGACATGTGTGAAATGTGATGACAATAGAGCGGTAAAGCTGCTCGAGAAAAATATCTGAGACACTCTGAAGAAGAGAAGGCGTGGCGATGCACAAAACCATGAGAAGGCAATAAAACTGGACAGCTGGACCGATCAGTTAGATGGATGAATATTGTAGATAATCACTAATCACCCCACTCTCTACTGAATTACTGTGGAAAGATATTTTTGCCATGGACGTCTTTAGTGACTGCTCCAAGAGGGGATGAACGGCGGCATCTGGTGCATGAGTTTCCAGCATGCTGAACCAATCCATCTCTGGGTGACTGGGTAGCTAAGTTTCTCGGAGGGGAATTCTTTGTAGGGGTAAATTACATCGGTCCACCACGGGTGAGGTTTCCGTTCGAGTCCCAAAAGGATCGGTGCTTTAGACACCCTTGTTTCCTTTATGCATAAGCCGCTTAGCTTGCAAACTTTATCGGCCACACTTCGCGCCTGCTGACGACTTTAGGACAGCGGGAGATCCTGGGGGAAGGTGTCCTGCAAAGTGCCCTCGATTAGGTCTGCCGGTGGTGCAAAACGCGGTACCCCCACCAAACACAAAAATGGCAACCCACCGAGGACTTTCCTCAGGTCAGCAAGAGGGAACCTGGAGGTGGAGATACCAGGGTGGTCTTGGAAAGGACACATACTGTCGAAAAACTGGGGATAGCAGTGACTGCTAGTTTCAGGCCCCAAAGACAATGCCTGGAAGCGGCAAAAAGAGGTACTTATATGCCCCCACATTTGGTGAGAACCCTTGCCCCACGGGAGCCACGAGTACTCTTGCATTTGAACACAAGGAACGCAGGGCTGCTTTCGGGGTAGGCCTTCAAGCTCGGCTTTCCAGCAGTATTGGGATGGTAAAAAACCACTGGAACGCGTGCACACAAGTCTCACACGAATGCTTTCTAAACTGCGAAGCCGGTCTTGTGAACGGAAGCTTGAAGAGCTGGGGCTATTCCTTCTGGAGCAAAGAAGGGTGAGAGGGACTTCATTGAGACGTTTAGGATCATGAGGGGCCTTTTGGACTTGAGGGACTTCTGCTGCCTCCAAGAAACAAATGAAATGATCAGAGAACAATAGCTGAAGCTCATGAAAAGCCGTTGAAATATGGTGGTAGGGACAAGTTTTGTTCACTCATCTAGTAGTAAGCCCATAGGGTGAACTTCTTTTCTCAGAGGTGGAGGCCGAGACTGTTACGGATTTTCAGATGGCGTTGATTCGCCTTTTCGACAGCTTGCTTGAAGACCTAGAAAAGCCTGTTAGGCCATCTCATAGCCCTCTGAGTAACCGGATATGTACTACCCTGCGCCACAACAAAAAGGGTTCCATCAGTGGATAGGAGGGCTAGGCAGTCAGTGACGATCGCGTCTGGACTATCATAAGTTCCTTCTTCCCCCTGATAACCCACGAAAAAATTTGAAGCCCAGTTGGATAGACTATCCGGACAAAATGGAGTCTGGCTATCTTCAAATGTTTTCCACACTCTGACGTGACACAAGTACGTATAAAAACACCTTACACTGCGCACACAGCCCAATTGCTGTGACATAAGAAGCACCACCATATGGGACTAGGCCGATACAGGTCGAGGCAAGGGGCAGCTGAACACTACTCTTGTCTTCCCCTGAAAAAGACACTGTACTGGAGCAGTGATCTTTGGCCTGGAGAAAGGCTCCTACAAAACGGGAAAACAAAGGCTGAGGTAACGTACCCTTCGGTCGGGCCCTATCTCGAATAAACTCAGTCAAAAAGCAATGTCATGAAGAGGGCCATCGAGCCCCGACCGCGAAAGCCGATAAAAAAGGTGGCGTTTTGACGCCGGATGGACAAACATTTATTTGGTCCAAAAAAGTCCCGCTGGACAATGAGGAAGCCTAACGCCCGAAAACTGAAGGTCAGATAAAGCGTGAGGTAAATTCTTAGGCATATTGGTACAGGGATCTTCCTCCTTGGCATCTCACAACAGGCCTTGACATACTACTCACAGTCACCCAGCGCATAACCGGTCTTCAGCCCGTTTGTAATCAAGCTGGATATGTGGCATCGGTTGGTTTATGTTCCGCGTTGCATGCCGAGCCTTAGCTCAGTGAGCCGTTCTATATTTGAAGTCTTGAGTCAGCGCAGTTTTGTTTTCATCGAAGCAACCTTCGCTGAAGCGTCCAGTCAATTTGCAAACCTCTGAACTTCTTTTCATCCTTTTCCCCTTTTACCGCATTTTTTCAACCGCACACCCTATTCCTGCTTGGCAACGCAGAGGCAAAATAAAAAGCCTTCAATGTCATCCACACCATTTCCACCGCGACAGTCTGGAGAGAGAACCAGAGAAAGAAAGCGTCGAGGCCTGTCCTCTGACGTGGGCTGCTTTTCTGGCTACCACGTCTCATCTTCTGATGGGATGCGAGGTAGCTTTTACGTTATCCAGGGTTCTCTTGTTCTAAGCAGTTGGAAATGGATGGTCAGACAACTAGAAACCAACAGCTCTGTTGTGGCCACGGGAATGGATGCTGTTTTCGTTTTTCTGTTGCAGCCGATTAGGATATCTGGAGCCTTGAGAGCAAGAAGTGGTATGTGCCGAATTGGCTCGAGCCTTTGTACCCTGTGATCGGATATGGTCCTACAAAAGCCTTTGGTGCTGCCATGCACCAAGTATCCCCTCAACCAAAGAAGACTCTGTCTCAAGCATTGCTGATTATTTTTCGAATCCTCCCTCATCGAACTTTATGCCCGAATTCTATATAGCTTCCAGTGTTAATTTTGGGTCTAATGAATGGCAGTCCCCGTTCATGCCGAGCTATGAAGCTACTAGGGCTTTTCTCTCATCTGCTCTTCTTCTTAAGCTCTCCTGTCCCCTAGCTTCTACTACCAGCACGTTCATCAACCCAACCCATCCTTCCACTTTATCGAAATTTTTTTACATTCCTTGTTGGTATAGCTGGGCACCCCAGCCTCTTGAGCCCCTCGCTATCTAAATATCGAAGGAACCTTTCAGCCCATACTTATCATTCCGCCTTTGGTACCATGTTCTTAAGTACTTTTCACCCTGAAACCCCTCCTGAAGACTCCGCTACAACCGATGTTTTCAACTTTTTGTCTTGCTACATCGTGTACCCTCTATCTGTACTGCGTGACCCACGAACTCATACTCCCGCCGACGTAATGATTTACCCCTCTATCTTAACAACAACTGCCCAGTAACCAGAAATTTCGCAGCTGAGCATCTAAGTGACATCCTCTAACCCCAACAAAATCTAGTCAACGAGAACTGGTTATTTGGGCAGTCCCATCTGGAATGTGTAAGCATTGCTGGGTGTCATAGATTTTCGAACCCTCACCAATACAGAGAAGGTGGCTCGTGCCTAACAAGTATTAGCCATATTGTCATAGCAATTATCTCACGGCTTCCCACCCCAGAATAAGTAAAGGACCATATTCGGCGATTAACAAACAACAATAGCCATGCCATTTTGATGAAGTTTGTCCACCGTCCTCCAGGATAATCGACAACCTCTAGGAAAACCCTTGCCGGTGCCTTAAATGCAGCTTCAAACCACCCTGTGGGCGCCAAGCTCATTGCGGGTGGCTTCAGCTACCCTCATATTAACTGATCTTCTAACACGAGCCCGCCTGCCCTAGCTGGCTTTCATCCATGCATTCTCAGTGGGGCTGGACCCAACACGTGAACATACCTGCCGGGGGGTGGGACACCCTCAGTATAGTCTTTAAGCATAACTTACGTAGCGTCAGAACCCAAGTCTCTCATCGATTCCTAGGCGGTGACCGCAGGACACTCCTACGTACTTACAGCTGCCACCTCAGTAAATCCCTTGTGATAATATCATCAAACCTCTTAGCTACTGTAGTTGGGGTCCTCCAGCAAACATGACTTGCTCTGGGGCCCGAGATTCATTCTTTCTGGTGTAATACGCTCGGGCCGCAGCTGGCTCCTTTTACGTTGACATTGCCGGCTACCTAAGCAGCAGTAGTTTAATCTACCTCCCGTTCGCTCAGTGCAGGATTTTAAGAACGTAGACGGCTGACCTCTAGCTGTCAAGCCTGCAGCCGAAATACAAGCAAGCAAAAGGTTTTCCATTCTACTAAGCATCAAAAAGGACTAACGTGGAGCTCAGTAGCCCCACTGAAAAGCGCCCGAGAAAGAGCGAAACACTCGCCTTATTGCATCTTACCCAAGTTAGGAGCTCGTCCCATCCGTTAAGTGTAAGATCTAGATGCTCCACAAATAAGTCTCCCAGATTTCCATTCTATGGTTCTACCGCTGTTTACTTACCCAAGATAATCGCAGAGGCTTTCAACTACCGCTCTTCCTCCACTCTCAAACGTCTTGCAAACATTCACCCTTCTGCTATCCTTGTCACTGCATGTACGATTTTCACCGAGAATAATTTCACGTCATGTGAAAATCACCAGCTGAACCTCAGGACTACTCTTCCGCCAAAACTTGGACTTGACGTAATACTGAGGGCTATTTTTCGTTTCGGTGGGTCCGAAGTGGATTTTTTATTACTTTACCTGTTTATACTTTCCTTGAATGATGTGCAGTCCCACCGCAGTGGAAAACCATTGTCATCACACCTATTCCTAAAATGGGTTCAGAGTATAACAGTGATAATTACCGCCCAGTAAGCCACATTCCTGTGGTATGCGAGGTTATGTAGAGGATTTCAAGCCACAGCTAACCGACTATCTTATATCCAACGGTCTACTAGACCCTGATCAAAGTAGTTTTATCGAATGGCGATCATGTTCGGCTCGTAAAACTGACCTCCTGAAAGCGCTGACCTCACTTGTTGCCAACGGGATTTCTCAGATCATCCTATTCCTAAATCTGTCAAAAGCCTTCGACCGAGTACCTCGTCAGCATTCGTCCTTTGAAATAAATTTTCCGGTGTTTAGCTTCACCCCTCCCGTCGTGGTTGCCTTCTTATCTATCCTGTCGCTTCCAGGTGCTACTAGTCGAAGGCCACTCATCTACTGCCGGGCCTGTGACAAGAGGAGTTATTCAAGGCCTTGTTCTTGGACCATTATTTTTCCTCATATACAAAAATATTATCTTTCATGTGAACCGCAATGGTGTCCCTTTCCGGTTTGCGGACTACATGGAAACTGCGTACTCCTCACCCATAATTCGTCTGTTATCTAAGCTTAATAGCATCCAATAGTATCTTACTTCAATCAGTGACTGATGCAATCCTCGCGAATGAAATTCTCTGCTTCCAAAGTTTCTGTGCTTTCCTACAAGTGTCGGTTACCTCCAAGTGCTACTGCTCTCGATGAGCGACTCAGTCCTACCAACCCCGTAGTATCTGACATCAGTTTCGCTATTTTTGTTCCTCTACCTTTTGTGAAACGATCGACTTCCAGGTCACCAATGCCTATAAACTCATCGGCCTCTTTCTCCGCAGCTTCGAACCGCAACACGGTCGACTGTGGGTCTATGTGTCCCTTTTCCGACCCCTTACCCCCCCCCCCATGTCTCCAACTCAGCCGCAATTGCCCTGGAGAGTGTTCAGCAAACTTTCACTAAATAACAGACTAGGACAGCTTGTGCAATGACCTATCGTAAGAGATGTGAGCTGTTTAATCTTTGTACCTGGTGGATCCGTCGCCTTCAGCTGAATCTGACTTTCTTATTCAAAATGACCAATCTCCGCGTGTATACACAGTCCCCCTCGTTCCATAACCCACCAAACTCTAACTCTTCTAAATTGCGTCTCTTTTTCCCATTTGGCCATGTAAATCAGCTCTGAGATCTCGAATTTTTCGGATGCTTCTCTGCAGAATGTGGAAATAACTGCCCACCATTTCACTTTGCATCACCTTTTTCACCCGTATGCAAGTGGTTGCTCCCCGACTACCTCGCGGCTCTTACTCCCTTCGAGCTATTCAGCGACTGCATCAATGTCGCTACTGCTTTTGAAGGAGGCCTGCAACTTAGTCAACAAAAATGGCTTTTTACCTCTCAGGAAGTACCACCCGCATCTCTACTGTTGTTCGTCAACTGTAAATTAACGACGGTTGATTTGGTCAAAAACCTCTCCCGCATACCTGCACGTACTCATTATCACCCCATTAAGAGGCCTGCTCCCGTAGCTCTTGATCATATCAAATAACCTGGTAAAAATCAAATAGGTTCATCCCTCCCTCTGCACACATTCCTGTCCCGTGCAGAAGTCTCCCCGGGGTACATGTTTAACTGCTCGCTATAACTGTACCTTCACACGTATTTGCTTCCTAGATTTCATCCAGCTAAGGCCTCAGCTTGCTACATACCATTCCTTTAAAACCTGCGCAACATCCACGTTGATCGAAAAATACCTCACCTGCTTACCTTTTTATATATTCTGATCAATTTTCGACTGCCTTCTCCAGCTTCATTCGTGCTGACACTGTCTTGTTGTCCACAATTATTATACGCTCGACGCACCTACTTTTTACTATCTTGGTCGTGCTTGCTTACTAAGATTAACATGCGGGCCTCTGGTATGGTAGTGAGTCACACTGACTCAAGACAGTTTGTTTTCCTACGGTTTCATTCCAATTTCCTGCCCACGTCGATTGATTGTAGACGTTCGGCTAGTTTACCTTGACTTTGCCTACCACGCTCAAAAATTGTTCTTCGGGTCAGGTTAGGCATGGAGAATTAAATCTATTAGCTTGGACCACGAGATAGGTATATTTTATTTGTTCTTTTTGGTTAATTGTTTGTTTTTTTTACAGAATTTTCTCTTGTTCTGTCCATCTTTTGGCTGAATAATGACCGGGGCTCATTTTCAAAGATCTCCTTTATGTGCTTATGTTTACGCTTGCTAATAGAACATCAGAGTTTGTAGTGCAGCAGTGTTCTCCTTTCGGGTACTGCTTCCATTCGAGCTAGGCTTTGCTTTGGGTCTTCAAGGTGCTATACAGAACAAGTGGTGCCTGTTATTCGGAAAATCGAACACTGAACTATTGATTAGGTTTCAAGCTGAACAGGATTAGGCGTTTTGGTCTTCAAAACTTGCACTCACCATAACTCTAATAAAGCTTGCTTTCTCAGTCGTAATTTTTTCTTCTGCCGGGCCGTTGTGCAACACTTGAAAATATCCGCAGTAAGGATCGATTGCAGAAAGTCCCACAAGGTGACTATATATTCGTATTCGGTGATATTATCCTCTCACGTACACTGTTTACGCGTTTCCGCACATTTCAAGATTCTATCAACCAACCTTTGTTTGTTTGCGTCCAACGATCTATTCTGTTATAGCCATCTTGGACCTGCGTGACGCACGTGATTGTCCCCCAAAGCCGTGAATTTGATTCTTGTTTTCCCAGTCTGTGATCGTATGATTCAGCTTCGTATATGTTTTATGTGATGGCTCATCTAATAATGCAGTATCACAGAATTTACCGATCAGTCCTGTTTTGGCTTAAAGATTTATTCATCTCTGGCCACGTATGGCTCAGTAGCTTGTTACCATACTCGGTTTGATAAATTGGGGACGAGAAATCGCACAACATCCCCAGATGAGGATCGATACCAGCGAAATCTGGAAAGGAGGTAATACGGCAAATCACTGGGGAGGGTTTGAGTACCTTCCGTTTTATAGGTACTAATAGATCACCCAGCCCTGTAAGTGCTGGTTCATATATTTTGAAGGTACCTTTGGTTGTAAGAACGTTGTCTTGCCTAAGTCGAGGATAAAAGATCTAGAAAAGCAGTTGTTACTATCTGGACAACAGGCCTAGGAGGCAGGAGAACGTTGCAGACGGAGCGAGCTTGGGCATAAAACTAGTTACAATGATCACTTCGTCAGGCCAGGGCAAATAGAATGGAGGAGCTCTACGCTGTTTGTCGAGCATAAAATACCAAGGCAACCGACGATTGATCTGCCAAGAGTAGAACCGATGGATTTCGAAGGACGATCTGAGCACTTTTGCAAGTTCTTCAGACAATTCGAAAATTTCTTCAAAAATAAGATAATCCAACCCGAGCAAAGGCTATTTTACTTGGCTCACTACTTTCGAGGCCGAGCCAGAAAGGCCGTCGATTGGTGTACCATGGTCGATCCAGAACAAGGCTAAACACGGGCGATGGTGATTTTGAAGGGTTTATTCGGCCAGCCACTCAAAGTTGCTGTCTGCCTAAAGAAAGGCGTGACGTCAGAGACCAGACGAAAAAAGACGACTTCTAAGCACTGGCTGACCCAGTAACCGGGATGCAGAATTGTTCGATAGCCATCGATCAGATCGCGTCGGTTGATAGACCCTTATCAGAACTAACACCACTAACCTACCTTCTCGAGCACTCCACACTCCCTGGTCCCCCAAACCTAACAGCAGCCAGTCGGTTCCTTGACTCAGTGACATCGGAAATCCCGCCACGGCTGCAGAATGCAAGAACATGCTGTTGTCTTCAACATCCCTGATCGGCCAGACATTATTTTGGTTAAATCCACTATCCTTCAAGCTGCGGACATGGCCCACTTTCCATGCCACCGCAGAAGACTAAGAAAAAGGTCACAAAAGCACTCTTGTCCCCTTCTATTCCAATTTCCTGATGAAAAAATCGCTAGAGAATTCATCACTAGACAGCATATAGCCGCAAGTGCTTTACGGTTTAAATCATTTAAGACACAGACTGACAGAACGCCACTGAAAAAGAAGTGATAAGATGTGCCGTTAAAAATTCTAATCACACTTACATTAAGATACAGAAGTCGTCCTCTTCCCCAGACACTTTACCAAGGATCGACGAAACCCTCAGACTTCTGCCCCTAGAAGATCCACAGGGTTAGTTGACCTAGACGAATCTTCCCCACCTCCCCACAGCTACCCCGGCTAAAACGACAACGTATATGAACAACGCCTACAGGCCCATCCCGGGAGGGTTCTCACATTACACCTCCAGCCCCGGACGACCTTTCCACGGGACTTCAAGTTCTCAATGAAATTAAACCTGCAGCACTAATATCTGTCCCCATAGGCCCCCATTTAGAACCTGCTAAAAAACCCAGGTGTGCCACTCGTATGCCACTTATGTCGCTGACAACAAACAACCCTCCAGAAGAGAGGGTCAACGAGAGGTCAGTTGTCGAGGC
Organism: Fasciola hepatica; assembly: GCA_948099385.1. NCBI lineage: Eukaryota > Metazoa > Platyhelminthes > Trematoda > Plagiorchiida > Fasciolidae > Fasciola > Fasciola hepatica. The sequence continues at coordinate 2,053,406 of CANUEZ040000145.1, read as the reverse complement.
TAGGTCTTCGAGCAGGCAAAAGATGCGGGGATGCTTGAACAACGACAATGATAGTACCTTCTCCACGCCGAATTCGTCACCGGCCGACTTCCCCCGTCGGGGATACCCTGGTATCTCCCAGCATATGAAACACAATAGCATTTCCAAGAGGATGACACAACAACAGTGGGACCATACGCGTAATAAAAATAGATGACGTGTTGAGTGCACCGCGTTCACACCCAACTCCGGACTAATGGAACCTTCCCATCAGCCTAACCTCCCATTATGTCCATCCTTCCTTCCTCCCCCTCCGTTGAACTATCCCAGCGCATCACATATCCTCCCTTCTACCAGTGGGTACCCCATATATAGAACCAAAATGCCTATTTGTCCATACGTGCTGTGGGCACAACATGGTCCCATAAACTAGATATGCCCCATATAAATCGTTCCAATCAGTCGTATAGTAGTGTAATACCTAATAGCCTGTCACTTAATATTCCACGTGCAGACTCAAATCCTTCCTTTGCAAATGACAATTCAAGCGGGCTGGCATCCTGCTCTGATGAGTCTTTCCAGGTTATTTGTTGCGGTCAACGAACTGTAAGTATTAGTCTCTACGATGACGCCGGAGGCGCTGGAATTTTCACATTGCTATTGGTTAATGCGCGCTCTACTAGGAACCAAATCCAGTACATACGATCAGCTGCGTTAACAAATAACTATTACTTTACTTTAGTGACAGAATCGTAGTCACCGGGGCGCTATCTGGTAGAGGACATTGAGATACTCGGCTACAAATCATTCAGCAAAGACAGAACACATCAACGTGGTGGAGGCTGTCTAGTGTATGTAAAGGAAACTCTCAGGGCGACAAGCTTCCAGCATCCTATCCTAGACGGCATTGGTGACTCTGTCTGGTTGAACGTTGAGGTCGAACATCATGAACTGGTACTGGGTTGCGTATGCCTTTCGCCCAGATCTAGACCTGACTGCTACCTGCAAATTATCGAGGCACTCAACTTAATTAGTGATCTAAAAGTGGGCCCAAAATTGATAGCTCGTGACTTTAATGCACCAGAAATATGCTGGACACCACTCACAGCACCACGCCATTTACTACAGGTTTTGAACGTAATTCGCCTAGGAGGACGGAAGCAGCACGTCACATCCCCAACCAGACGCGACCACACTCTTGACTTAATCTTGTCACTAGGACTATCCTAGGTTATAACAGAAGTTCAGAATAACCTACCCGGAAGTGATCACACAACTGTTCACTGCTGCCTCACGGTGTCCATAAAAAATAGATAGCCTACACCCCCGCATAAACTATATCAAAATGCTAACTGGAACTTACTGCCTTCTCTGATTCGCAGCAAAATTAGGACACAGTTTTAAGTGCAGACCACCAGCTAGTGGTAGATCAACTCTGCTCTATCTTTGAACAATGCCTCAATCGAATAACCCCATCAAAAGGATCCTCAATCCGCCCAAAAGACAATAAATTGTCCAGTCTCAACTTGAAGTCAAGTAGACTCAAAAGCATTCATCTTAAAACAAGAGACTTTTCACTGTTTATACAGTTGAATCTTTTAGCTGAAACGATAAAACTGTACTTCGAGGGTGAAATAACACAACATGAACACAGGGCCTTGCGCGATTCCAAGAAAGTCGAGATTCTTGCAAAACTGATGAAGTCAAGGAATCACAAAACAGCCTCATCTACCTCTTCTATCTCCTTCAATAGCACATGCCTCGGCAAACATCAGGACATAGCAGAAGCGCTCAACACGCTTTTCGCCTCTTCCTTAACTAATGATACAGCTCCATTTTTCTACAATCCACCAGTACCATCATGTGAGCCACCTTCTTCTATAAAATTCCTGCCCTCCGAAACCAAGCCTTTAGTTTCAAATACCAAAATGTCTTTCCACCCCGGATCGGACTCGTTACCATCGGCCATCTTTAAATTTGGCGGCCCAGATATCCCAGTTCATTTATTAAATTTGTTCAGTTTGTCTGTGCGGTTTAGTTGGTAACCTATACAGTGGAAAACTTCGGTTATCATTCCAATTCATAAAAGGGAACACAGGAGGACCCGGCCAACTGCCGTCCTATAAATCATACCCCAGTAATATCGAGAATTACGGAAAGATCAACAAAAAGTAAACTAACAGATCACCTCCTAAAAAATCACCTTGTTAGTGAAGGTCAGCAAGGTTTCCCAAAACACCGATCCCGCGAAACTTGTATGACTGACTTTCTGAACCTTACTACGAAAGCTGCCAGTGATGGTAAGGCAGTGATGTCAGTCCCTCTAGATATGTCGAAAGCCTTTGACCGGGTGTCTCACTTTCGTTTGTTATCAAAGGCCAAGACATATGGCACAGCTGACCCACCAAGTTCCTGGATAGATTCGTACTTGTCCTCGCGCGGTCTGGTGGTAAACTTTGGTGGCACAATTTCTACACCCAGCCTAGTAACCAGCGATGTGATCCAAGGTAGTGCACTGGGCCCCCTGTTGTTCCTCACGTACATAAATGATATATTCACCGTTGTTCGCCATGGGACTCCTTTTTATTTGCTGATGACGCAAAAATGTTTTACACCTTCGACAATAATTCCGTGGGTAATACCATAGCGAAGATATCGGAGGACTTATGGATGCTCAATTCGTGATAAACCGATCGGGTGATGAAGTCCCCGGCGGACATAAGCTGCATTCTTACATACAAGTGTCACATCCCTCCCGAAACGTTTGGTATAGGTGATCATCTGATCCCCAACAAATCATCGGTACATGGCCTGGGCATATACCACTCCTGGTTGTTCAACTTCTAGGAGCAAACGGACTCTCAAATTGCTAGGTTCCGCAGGTTAATAGGACTGGTTCACAAAACCTTCCGTTTGCGTGAAAGTAAACTCAGCGTCTATATATTACACGTTAGACCATTGCTAGAGCGTACTTCAATGGCTGCCTCCAACTTGTTCCACGTTGACAGGACCGCCATTGAAAATGTTTAGCTCACCTTTACCAACCAAATATTTGGCTATTCGTCAAGTCTCAACTATGAACAGCGCTGTGGCCTGCTACCTCTCGGACCCTTTTTGGCTCCGAGGGATAAAGAACAACTTATCTTTTTTCACTTACTATTAAGATATAGATCCTGCAAAGCATCCCACGTGGTACGAGACCCATTGAGCTTAATGTGCTCGTTACGACACGGCAGTCATTCGGTCGTTGTACCGCCTTCGAGAGCCAGCCTACGGTTTAACTTCTTTATTATTAAATATTCACAAATATGGAACAAGCTTCTACCAAATGTCCGTGCAATAGGCTCCTTACCGATATTTAAAGAGGAAGTAAACAAACGGCTTGATGTTCTGACACTCGTATCAAATAGTGATCCGTATACTTTGAAAAAGTGAACGTACTAGGTTGGTTTGGGCAACTGACATGCTGGTTTGAGTCAGAGGCCACAAGATCTACGTACCACACAGGTTGCCGTGTATGTCGCTTAAGTTTTATCAATCTTTCGTGTGCAGCCTTGTGTTTTGCAAAGTCCACCCATCCACCAAGCAGTTCCAATTTCTAGACACTAGGGGTTTCTCTTTACCACTGACCGTTGATCCCCGGCTGGGAGCATCCCAGACTGCATTTTTCTATTTTTATCTTTCCAGACAACCACTGACGTGTACCTTCCCTTCGGTGGCTCGGCATAATACCTGACCCACATTTCCGGCTGAAAGTTCGAAACCTGCCCGTTATTTCGTCACTACCACATTGGCCCAGCTCTCCAGGACCCCTCGCAACCTGGTCACAAGCTCCTGGACTATTCGATCTCTGTGACAATGCCAATATCGCTCAAGCCAAAACAGCCGGGGCGGGGCGCGGATAGATCCACCGCTTTGGCCGGCGCACATCGGGCATGCAGGACGTCTGCAACGATGTGCGGGCGCAGCCAGGAAGGTGGATCGCACCTTCTGTCACCAAAAATGGTTTTCAGGTTGAGTGTCCAGCCCACGGTCAGCCCACCCACCAGCAACAAGTGCGGCAAAAAAACACCATTTATAAACCCAAAATGCTGCAGCAATGCCACTATCTCCCCCAGTTATCGCCAATTTTTCATCGTACTCTTCTCCATCGTAGCCATCTAAACTTGCCACTTCTTACTCCAGGCATAATCTGCTTTCCTTAGCACATAATTATCGCGGGTTTGAAAGACCTTTTCTGTACTCGGCTTACCGTTCAGGATACTTTCTTCCGAGGGTTTGTGCCAAACCACCCGCCTGCCTCACTCGCAAACTTAACCAATCCACAAGTTAAAACTCGATCTTTTTTATCACATTTGCCGATGTATTTGAAAAAGGTCATCTCTAATGTTTCCATACACTTCCGTCCCGCAATGTCCAGTATGTTTCACTGAGGAATGTTTGTCCCCTGTGCATCCAAACAGTCGGCGATACTGGGACAATTTGCTCTCTCTATCAGTCCCTCTGTTCGCTCACACGGCTGTAGCATTGCAATATCCTCATGTCGCACACATTCATGCCCTCCCCACATATTCACATTTGATAGACATCTGTATCACGGCGTTTTGATATTTCGCCATCACATGATCCACCTTTTACAAATACAAACAGATAGTACTTTTACTTGTCAACTACTTCACTGCCCAACTTCGCAAACTTATTTATCGGTTGTTTGGTGCTTTTTCATGTTCTACCTTCTATCTTGGTAACCCTCTCAGACAATTTTGATCTTTCCAACTCTTTGGTCATCATGTTCAGCCCTTAGATAATGGTAATCATTACTTAAATACTTACTTGTCATTTGAATACTAATCTCCTCTGGAAACCTTGTATCTGCGACTATCTTGGCTAAGCATCATAAAATGAATTGTCGCCCAGTCTCAATTCCATTTCGGTGCATCATATTCCACTTTTCTGAAAGTAAACAAACTGCTCAGCGGTTACATGTTTACCTCCGGCCACTTCTTCCACCGTCGCCTAGGTCACCTCTCTCTGCAAATGAGTCCTATGCGGGGTATTTAACTGACTCATCCGATATCCAGTCGTTGAACGTTACAAGGGTTATCTTCGAAAGACATTTTTTGTTCTTTTCCCGCTAATTCATTCCTTCGGTCGTCTGATTTCCAACCCTAAGCAGTTTCATACTCCGTGGAGAGCTATAGCTGATTCACTCGTCCCCTGAAAACTTCTTCTTCCTCAAGTTGACCAAAGCTTCCGTCATTTATGTTTGATTCTCTCGTTGCACAGTCTCTCTCTTTGTAGTAATTAGGTAAGAGTCTACTACTTCCGACCAGCTCCACTCTGACTCGGCCGGCTTGGAAACCCGACCTTGAGTTAAACTTGCAGGGCGCCGCCTTAACGAGTAACTTAAGTAATTTCTCCTGTACGATGTCGAGTGCACATACCTGAATCATCCTCTTGAAATTCGGAATCTGCCTCCAATTGTACTGTTTGATCTTGCTTTGCACCTTGCCTCGGGGTTATCCGAAATAGGTCTTTATCATTATCGTTATCATTAGTGTAAAGTGCTGATGGCGGAGCGGTGCACACATTAGAGGGTATAGTCCGCTGCCCCTCTTCAGAGATACCGGGTCGATGGTCTGAAGAAGCGAAATGCATATGCAGGAGCTACCTTTAGACTGGCTTCGAAGACCTGACCGGATATTCAGACAGGCAAAATAGGATAAATCTGGTCAACTCATTTGTGACAGCAACCAGGCAAATTGACCTAGCCACAGCGAAGCTCAAAAGACTGCACGACAGCGCTTGAAAAGTCAGCCCTGGACGAATTCGCACGCCATTTCACGTGAGACTATAGCTCACCCAAGTTACAGGTCCCTCAAAGTCAGTCAAGGGTCAATAGAAAGTTCGAAGTTCATCGAAGCCACAATAAATAAACTTCGGGGAGTGTCAAGGATGAAAGAACCGCTTTTTATCTGCAGCAGCTTGCCGAACAAGAAACAGATGTGGTCACGAAGGTTGTCCGAACAGACACCAACGTTTCCTGCACTAGGTGAAAGAAACTGCGCGAGAGACGAACTCCAAGCCAACTGTGATTTGTTCGACATCAGGCTGTACCAGTAAAACAGTACGTTACTGAGTAGTTTCTGTAGGCTTGTTGACCCCTATATGGGGTGTCCAGAGCGTTGGCCTTCGTCAATAGCAGATTAGACACCAGCGTGGGGAAGGAGCCGTTTGTCAATAAACGACGGCTCGCTGGAAGCACGACACCGTTAGTGGTGAGCACAGTTGGTGGAACGCAAGTACAAACTTCGGATCGGTTGATATTGCAGCTCATCTCGCTAGGTACCAACGACCAGATCAAATCAACAGAGTCCCTTACATTGGCCGATCCCTCCGTGCGAGAACCACAGCCGGTGAGTGCAGTTTCAGCTAGGTGGTCCCACCTCCAAGATGTAACCGTCGTCGACCGGGGGACGACAAAGTGGGTCTCCTCATCAACTGGGACGTTTCAGAGACACGGTGGGTGCCAGACAAGCGAGTGCGCAACGGCTAGGCGTCCTACTCCGTACGCACGGCACTGGAATGAAGGCCATACGGCCCAGCAGTGAGACTTGGTCCTATTTATTATTTGTCAGCGGAAACGGACCATATACAGTGCGAGTTGAGGCGACTGTAGGGGGAGGAGCTTCAAGGCTTTGGAGACAAACGACTATCGTAGTATCAAGGGGACCATCTCGCAGAGAGGACGGTGCTACAAGGAACCACAGGCCTTCAAATCAGTTCGACGTTACACTCCTTTGGCGTACTTAAGACAGCCTTTAAATGGCAAGAGAATTCAAGCCCTCCGAAGACAGCTGGGCTTTAAAGAAAGTATCGGCAAGGGACCAGGACCTCTGCAAGCTGTACTCAGAATTAAAGACGCGGAAAGAAACGCCTGGCTACGCCGGAAAGGTGCCTGCTACGGTCGACGGCCGGAAGGGGATCTAATATCTAACTCACCACCCAGTTCTTCCTCAAAAGAGACAAAAAAGCTGCAAGCGGTCTTCCATTGTACAGTCAAACCCCAAAGCAAGTCTTTGAACGATCGCCTGCTACAGAGGCCCGACTGGACCATGCCACCGACAGAAGTGTTTGCCGTTCCGGTTGAGATGAGGTGGCTTTTTCCGCCGATATCAGAAAAAAGTTTCGTTAGGCAAATCACGGGCGCAAAAACGAGATGCTTCGCGATTCCTGTGGTGGGAAGAGAACAGCCTGAACAAGGTGATGGTTAAGTATAGAATGACGTTTCATCCGTTCGGAGCTATATCAACACCGTTTTTTGCGAGCTACTCCCTGCGAGAAACAGCCAACAAGCATGGAGCTCTGGTCCACTGATCGGCAGTGGATAGCATCGGCAGAAACGTCAACGAATGTATAGAGTCTTCAGACGATGTAGACTCGGCCCTAGCGCAGAGCCTTTCAAGATTGCTGAAGCAGGGTGGCTTCCATCTCACTAAACCGATGTCGAAGGCGTCGGAAGTGCTTGAAGTAATTCCACACCACGAGAGCGCCAAAAGGGTTCGACATCCTTATGGTTCTTCACTCCCCACCGAATGCGCTCTAGTTATACAACAGAATGCAGAAACGGGCGACTTCGTCTTCGGGATAAACGTTCCTGACCAACCAGTAACTAGTCGTGGTATACTGTCGGTTGCCTCTAGCCTGTTCGATACTCTCAATTTAGTCTCTCCCTGGATGTTACCCGCGAGAATCCGGTGCAGAGGCTCTGTCACAGAAAAGTCGACTTGGACCAGCCACTGGACCGAGAAGACCGGCTGGACTGGGAAGAACTTCTGATCACCTTAAAGAAACTAGGAGACACACGGATTCCACGGTAGCTGCCTCCTGGTCACACAAAGCAGACGGGAGAGCTGCATGCCTTGTCTGACGCATTCGAAGTCGGGTACGGAGCCTTGGGGCATAGAGGACAGTGAATAGTGGATGGAGAATACGATACAAGGATCCTGTTTACCAAGGCTCGCGTTGCCCCACTGAAATCGGTCCCTATCCCGCTCTTCCAGCTCAGTGCAGCCGTGTTAGCAGTAGGGGTGTTATAGCAGTAAAGAGATGCTTCGACTTGTATATGTTGTCAGCTAGTTCCTAGGAGGACTCGAGAGTAGTAGTGTGGTACAAAACCAGCGTCAGGAGCAGTGCAATTCCTTTCGTTGCTAACTGGCTCACGGTCACCCACGAAGAAACTGCTATGAACCAGTGGAATCATGTCAGGTGTGCCGACTTGCCAGTTGATCTGTGCTCTCGAGGTGCAACCAACTTCCGGCAGCTGGACAAGTGGATGGGGGAGCCGAAATTTTTGCACGCCCCTTAACAGGACTGGTTGGTTTGTTAAATAAGGCCACCTCTATAATTGGAATTGGAGATCAGAGGCGCGGTGCTATCGGTGGCAGCCCCCAAACTGACATCTATTTTACCACCGTTAGCCAGGTTTTCCTTGTAGATGCGGATGCTCTGACCAACGGTGTGTTTGGCTAGCTCTGAGAAATATGTTCGTCATGAAAGGGGTTCATCTATACGGCCGTGTACGAACAGGTCAAAAAAACCCGATGAACTACGAGCAGCAGAGTATGATCTAATCGCGTTATTTCAACGCAAGGCCTCCCCCGTGAGTTCCAGAGTGCCGGAGGAGAGGGACCAATCGACAATAAAGCGTCTCCTCCAGGAACAACTTCAAGACTCTAAATCACAAATTCGGTAATGGATTATAACGGGGAGATGGTAGGCTGACCAACTTCACCTGAGCTTTGGCGCGAAATATCCAATATTGCCACCGGCTGGACAACATGCGATAGAGATAACGATTCGACACATCCACGCCGCAGGAGAACACGCTGGGGAAAGCCACGTGACGAACGTCATCCGAGAGCGGCTTTGGTTTCTTAGGGGAAGGGCAAATGTAAAGGGCGTAATTCAACGTTGTGTACACTGTAGGAGACGCAAAGCCGCAGTGGGCAAGCAGCACATGGCTCCGCAGCCACAACGCAGAGTGAATCCGGGTTGGTGGCCGTTCAGTGATGCCGGGCTGGACTATTTCGGACCCTTGAGGGTCAAGTACTGAGAAAAGCTGGAAAAATCGATACGGGTGCATTATGACGTGCATGAAGTCACGTGCAGTGCACTTGGAAGTCATGCATTTGATGACGACTGACCCCTTTCCCCGGGCCTTGCAAAGCTTTATCAATAGAAGAGGCATACCAGCAGATTTATACTCCGACAATGGGTCAAGCTTCGTGGGCGCTCACGGGAAACTGCAGACTGCGCTACACCAGGTCGTTTTGCGTGCTGTTATCGATATAGTTTTCATTCATCTGTCTTAGGAAATACTAAAATTTATATTTTCTTAGAGCATTCCGTTAACCCATAGAAATTCAGGCATTTTTTTCTCAGTGGTAAATTCTAACCCAGCTCTAGTTTCCGTTACTTTTTCACCTCACTTACAGCATCTTTTTGATATTTCAAAATGCCACGTGTAGCAAAGAAGACTTGCAATACTACCCCATCCACTCATACCCCGGTTACTAGGAAAAATAGGCTTCTTTAAACTCCCGTGGCCTTAAAACAATGTTCGGTTGACCTCTGTGACTTTGTAGGCTTGGCGACGGAAAAAACAGCCGTTCTAGACCGAAGTATTTCAGATATAAAGTCTCAGCTTCTGAATTTGGAAGATACGATATCTAAACTCGCTCCCTTACTGTGCATCACTGAACGCATCGAAAATTCCACCTTACAAAACCTGACAGCTGCGGGCCGCTTTATCGACTCTGTTGCATCCGAAGTTCTAATAAGAGTGAGGAACTCTGGTAATGCAGTCGTGTTTAATGTCCCAGAGAGAATACCTCTGGAGCATGTCAAGCACACACTGTTGAATGCATGTGGTATGGCCCACCTTCCTTGTCAAATAACAAGGCTGCGTAAGCGCGTTCAGCGCTTCAACTGTCCAATCCTTATGCGATTTGCAAATGATCTGTCTGCCAAAGAATTCATAAAAATGCGTTCCACTATAGCTTCTAATTCTTCTTATAAAAACGTACAAATAGCCGAAGATAAAACCCCACTTCAAAAAGAAATTACCAGATCTCCTTCGACTTTCTCCACTAGAACGACGGCTGATAGTTCTGAGCCTTCGACACAGACGGCTGGTCGCTCCACAGCTCTTTCTCAAGTCCCCACTGCTTTAACTTCACACGCGTCTCCCGCCTCTTCACAACCGCCCACTGCCTCCTCATCTGATCCCGTACTGTACTCTTTAAAATCTAATCCCATTACTGTTGATCTAGACATTTCCGCTTCTCCCCTTTTACTGCCACTCAGTAAGAGACGCCAATTATTGCCTCGCTCTCCCACCTCATCGCCTGTTGGATACACCCCGAACTCTTACTCGCCATCTGTTCCTTCCGGTGATAAACTACTCGCTGTCCAGAGGAATAGGTCTAACAGTCTTCCCATTCTTCTCACAAGCCCCTCCCTCATTCAACTGTCTCCTCTTAAATCAACTCCCTTTATCTCACGGAATAAGGTTTCGACCTTAGAAAACACCCCTTGCTCCGATGCATCGGTGATCCCTACAAATTCACCGTGCTCACTGCCTTTCAATACCAAAATACGGCCTCCACATGCCGTCCAGTCTGCCACACGTCGTACTTCTCGCCTAAAAACTATCTTCACTGCTCCCGCTTTTAACTGCTCCATATTTGGTGTTCCACCCAACTTGAGTTACCTCTCCCACGATGTGCAGCTTAATCTACCACCCTACACCCCTATTCCTCACACATTTTCAACTCTGCCCTCTGCAGCCCCCTTCAGCCAATACTCGATTCCGACTGGCCGGTATTTCTCGACAGCTCCTGATCATCCATGTCTGATATCGACCCGCCAAACCCCACAGGTTTTTCCCTTTGCTCCGATGTTCCCCCCTCCGTTGATACCCAGTCTCTCTACCCCTCAGCAGTCCCTCTCACTGCAACATTTATTCCAGCTTGGCTGGAAGCCACCCCATCTGAACCTCCACTAGCCCCAACATCAACATATTCCCCTTTGACCCTAATCTCCGCTTCTTCCAATCGCGATAGCCTGCCTCCTTCCAAATTACACCACCCCCCTGATGTGCCTATACCACCTCCCACAAATGGTATATCTCTAGCGTTATTCAACTCGCGTTCTATTCTTGACAAACTCCCGCACCTTAAAAAACTTGTCCTTACAAATAATTACGACATTATCTTAATAACGGAGTTCTGACTTTCAGAGAGCATTTCCAATGATAAAGTATCTTTTGTAGGGTACAGTCTTCTAAGGACCGATAGACCGAACCGGCGTGGTGGAGGGTGCCTAGCCTACGTCAAGGAAGTCTACACCACAACCCCTCTTTTACATACGGCACTCGATTCTATTCCCGGCTCTCTCTGGTTCACTATCAATCCCCAAAGCACTGTTCTTCACATTGGCTGCGTGTATCGCTCACCAAGTTCCCCCAGTTCATTGTTTCCACTTCTTCGTAGGTCTTTCGAATACCTCTCTTTGCTTCCTCCTGGAACCAAGCTTATTGTGGGTGACTTTAATCTCCCTCACATCTGTTGGCCCACCCTCTCGGCTCCTCCCAATCTTATGGACCTGATCACTAGCATTCATCTTGGCCGGTGGACACAACATGTTGTCGAACCTACCAGAAATGGGAACATACTAGATCTGGTATTTACTCATAACATGCCTCTCATCGACGTGACCGTAACATGAAATTTCCCCGGTAGTGACCATAAAATGGTTATCTGCCATCTGCCCCTTAGTGGCCCACCTAGTCCCGCACACCCCTCAAACAATACATTCCTATGCAGAAATTGGACCCTGCTAGTCACGCTTCTTCGGCAGAAAGACGGGGTGATTATTTCCTCACCCAGGACCCTCAGCATGCTGCGGATATTTTCTACCCCTTCTTTTCCGATTGTCTGGAAAAATTGTCCAATACTGCCCAGGCTGTACCTGAAAAGAGGTCGTCTGTCTCGCCACTCCATATGAAGTACCATAAACTTCTCAAACAACTGCATAATCCCAACGACTTTTCACTTTTTGTTCGTCTAAACCGCCTCTCCACACTTATTCAACGACAAGATAATACCCGACTTCGTGAACAAGAAGCCAAGGTTTTGAGTCATCCCAACAAGTCACAACTTCTTTCGTTGTTGCATAAGTCTAGAAACGCTGATGTTAAGGCCGACTTCCAACTTCTGATTTTGGATAACAACTCATCTATCACCTCCCCACCTTGTATAGCCGAAGCCTTCAATGCATTCTTTGCTTCAGCCATGGCTCCAGCTACTGACATTGCCTCGCCCTCATCTTCACCACTTACCGACCATGTCCTTTTAACGAGACCCTTCGATGCCAGGAGTATTTCCAAGCTGTTATCCAATGGCAAACCCTCCCCTCGATTAGGCCCCGATGGCTTACCACCAATTGCATTTGTCAATGCTGGACCGGATCTCCCCCTGTTGTTGCTTAACCTTTTCACTCTTTCACCTAATGGTAGCACCGTACCTGCTAATTGGAAGCGCTCGGTAATCGTTCCCATTCATGAAAAAGGGCCTTTACATAAGGTATCCAATTATCGCCCTGTAAACCATACCCCCATCTTATCCAGAATAATGGAAAAAATAGTTAAAGATAATATTGTTAGCTATTTATTAAGCCTCAGTCTTATTCATCACAACCAACATGGATTCCTCCGTTCACGGTCCTGCATGACTTGTCAGTATGATTTTCTGAATCTCGTCACCGACTCTGCTCAAAGTGGGAAATCTCTTGTTGTTCTTTATCTTGATTTATCCAAGGCATTTGATCGTGTCCCTCACCCCACCTTTCAACAAAGCTGCGGTCATTTGGGATTGTCGATCCACTTCTTTCTTGGTTCTCGTCTTACTTATCTCATCGTTCACAGGTTGTCCTAATTAACGGGCACACCTCTAATCCTGAGCCTGTTACTAGCGGTGTTATTCAGGGCAGTGTTTTGGGCCCCTGCTTTTCCTCCTATATATAAATGAAATGTTTCCAACAATACCTAATGGCACGCCGTTTTTGTTCACGGACGACATTAAGATAGTCTACACTTTTTCGCCTATCAACCTCAGTACTACTATCCCTAAAATATCTGCTGATTTAGCCGCTCTTGATGAATGGTGCTCAACCTGGGCGATGAAATTTTCCGCCGACAAGTGTATTTTCCTTACTTACAAATGCCAGGTTCCTCCTGGTTCTTTATGCATTGGCGGTTCACCCATCGACAGCCAGCCTTTAGTAGGAGACCTTGGCTTAAGTTATTCTTGCACTTTCAACTTCTCGGAACATGCTGTCCTCCAAACGGCGAAGGCTAAAAAGTGTCTTGGTCTTCTGTTCAGATCCTTTCAGCTTATGCAGAGCATTCTCTACATGTACAAAGTACATGCCAAGCCCCTTCTCAAATATTGTCCCCTAATCTTCACTAGCATGAGAAAATCAGACAGGATTATTATCGAATGTATTCAAAGAAGATTCACAAAACAGCTTATCGGTTGGTCGTCCAACTTAAACTACAGGGAACGATGCTTATCTCTCAAAATCGAACCACTATGGCTTCGTCGCATCAAGCTAAATTTGATATTTCTGTATAAGCTATTGGTTAAGCAGTCCTATTCCTCCAAACAGTTGTGCTTCTCCCCGAATACTGGATATTCACTCTGGAATATACAGTATACTATTACCACACCCTCCGCGAGGACTGTTCTACGCTCTAAGTTCTTTCTCTTCGCGTACTCTAGAATCTGGAATAAACTTCCCTTGCACATCAGATCTTCTCAGTCAAAGTATGCATTCGTGCATGCTATTGATAAATTCCTTACTGTCCCAACTGTTTTTCGCTCATTCAGCGTTCACGTAACCGAACGTCAAGCTTACGAGATAGGCCTTGACTTTTGAAAGTTTTAGCCACACTTAGGCTTTTCCCTTTTAGTCTCACGTTTCATGGCCTCAATGTGCCTTTGGGATCCGCCGCACCGATGAGCCCGTGCTTAACTTTTGTTCTTCTTTCCGTTAACCGTTGATTCTCAGCTGCGTCACTATATCTCACTTTCCTTGCCATAGTCTTTTGCGTCCGACCGCTTTCGCATGACCCGTCTGATGATCGCACCCACGTATACAGCAATATATATATTTTATATATACATTTATATATATACATATATATGTATATATATATATACACCTGTTCATATATATGCATATATATATATACCTATTCATATATACATATATATGTGTAAATATATAACATTTTTACATTCAATATATATGCATATATATATATACATATACTTATATATATATATGTATATATATACTCACTAATGTCTTATAATTATTAACACAAGCATGGTGAGTAACTCAACTCTCCTCGATATCTCTTAGCTTACAATGCCTCTCTTCCGCACCAGGTCCCACCACATATACTTCCCTCACCACCTCTGCGATTTCGAACTGGAAAATCCAGTCTGATTCATCCCACTTAGCGTGACTCACTAACTGAACTCAACACCCAGCTATGACGTTACCATTTCTGCTCCCACCCTATCCCCTAGCTAAGGTTCTTCTGTTATTTCTTGAAGAACTTGGTCTTGACTCCTGCTCAATGACCACTCTAGGCAAAATACTAACTTTCCCGTTGAAAGTTTTAGCCACACTTAGGCGTTTCCCTTTTAGTCTCACGTTTCATAGCCTCAATGTGCCTTTGGGATCCGCCGCACCGATGGGCCCGTGCTTAACTTTTGTTCTTCTTTCCGTTAACCGTTGATTCTCAGCTGCGTCACTCTATCTCACTTTCCTTGCCATAGTCTTTTGCGTCCGACCGCTTTCGCATGACTCGTCCGATGATCGCACCCACGTTTACATCAATATATGTATATATAAACCTCGGGTATGCTCCACTCACTTGTCCGCCTTCCTAACTAGATTGTCCCATTTTACAACACAATTTGCATACATATAAATAGAACCGTTCCGCCCTTTAGCGATGGGTGCTCGCTCTCACTTAATTCCTGGCTCAGGCTAGAACTCAGCCGTCCCATCCTGCTTTTTTGCGCCTTTCTCGTACACTGAAGCCTTGCCACACGGATTACCATTCCTTAGTAACTAGGCTTTACTTCTCTGCGCATATGCTCATGGTAAGTTAAGACCCCATTCCAACCGGAATCCGTACGCCCCTGCCGAATACCAGCACGTTCGCCCCCACATGAAAAATTCTCATTTTAACACTCAGTGTTTTTCTCCTCTTTTACTGTTTGCCGTCCTCGACCACAGCTGGTGAACTGACCAGACTGTTATCTTCCTATTTTCTCATTCTTCTTCCAGACCATACCATCTACCATTGTTTATTCCTGGTTCCCAAACGGACACCCTCTCCTCATCCACCGTCTACTTGATATCGCCCCGAATCTCTACTATCACCCAACTACCCTAGAAAGCTACCAGTCTCCGTCTAGGGATCCCTAATAGACCGGTCCACTAGCCACACGATAAATAATTGTTCGGATAACAAAATGTTCATTTTCTTGCTTCCATAAAAACGATTATCATAACCCACAGCTGGAACACTCTCCAGACTGCCGCACTCCTGATCTCTTCCAGATTGCATTGGTTACTTGGGTAGCCATCGGCCGAATCGACGTTTATTCCGGTTTACCGTAAGGACTGGACGATTTGATCAATGGTTTAAACCTATACTCTCGCCCGCTGACGTTGCATGGGGCACCGTACACGGATTAACAAAACCTCATGAAAGTCTCACCGGATCGCAGAGGTGATTCAGACACCAACCATCAACAATCCGCTCAACCTCTATTCCCAAATAATCCAACCCAACAGTTCAATCCTTCCCGCGTTGCAGTACGAAACCAATGGCCGGAACCCAGCCTTCGCAGCTGTCAACTTCATCAAACCAGCCCTTTTTTACCTGCTTCCCTCAACATTCTACCTGCCACCACCTGCAACTAAGGTCTTCACGGAACAGAATACCAGCCATCTGCAGCCAACCATAATTTGGTTAACAATTTTCTATCACGTACAAAAAAACATTTTACACTCTTCCAACTCCTGCCTAGCCGAACCATTGACGTTTGTCTCCACTAATCCGTTTCATTGACGGCTTTTCTTTTCTTTAAAAGTCCGTTATATGTCCATACATCATTCACGCTCTTTAAAAGTTCACTGAAGTCCCAGCGAAGCTTTTCGCCTTCATTTGAATGTCCATATGACACTGTAATCACCTGCACAAAAGGTCCGTTTGATTATCACCTTTGACTCACTTGCCTTTATTTCACATGCTACCTCCACAATTAGTTACCCAATGCTGGATCAGTGTCCAATATTCCGCTGGTATCTCTGACTGCACTTTGAAAGCCCCACGCTTGCTTTACTTCTAACAATGTTCTTTGGCATCTCTTCCTCCCAGTTACTCGTTAGTGACCGTCCATTTGTCGCTTATATCGGCAATCTCACGACTGTCCAGCTATCCACACCTCCCCCAGCGATTTAGAAACCGATTCGGAATTCCCGCCCCAACCATTACCACTTTTGTTCACTCAAACACCACATGACATTACTGGTGTATTTTGGTTGCTGTGTGATTTATAAACTTAGAATTTGTGAATACCTCACATTGACATGTACTGCTGTATACTCTGATCTTGCCTTGTGCATGTGTACTGACCACGGTCAAGAAATATACTATACTATACTAAAACATGAATAGAGACGAGCTACAGAATCGAACCGTGGCCTATGGCATACGATGATGCTTCAACTTCCGCAGACCAGTCGTCGCGGTGGAGTATAGGAAAGCCTGATCAGGTCCACCAGACGAACATTACTGTCGGCAACTGAACAACAGCCGCCCGACGGTGAGATCTAAAGATGATGGTAATCTGGTTCGAAAGGATTCCGGACGAGCTCTCCCTAGTTTAAGTGATTGCTAGCAACCCCACCAATCTGGCGCTCACCCCATATGACTCGCTGACGCTGAGGTCAAACGACGGTTTCCAAGGACCGACTATGAGGAGCCTTTTAGCAGTACGTGGGCAAGTTTGATACGGATCTCGAAATCAGAACACGATTATCCGTGAAATTCTACCATACTAAATTATCAAATGAAAAATGACATAAATCAGATTGAGACCTCAATTTTGCGATCACACGGACTCAAAAAAAGGGAACTAACTCGTGACGTGCGAGAAGGACGCATTTGCGTCACGCAGGTCCAAAATAGTATATGGCAGAGCAGCTTGCTAAACGCGAACAAACAAAGGTTGGTTAATGAAACATACAGTGCAGAAAAACACGCAGATGCAGTATATGAATGAGTGACGTCAAGGAAACGTGAAACTGCAGTGTTTCTGGATGAACTTTCCACAGCCGATCTTTACGCCGAATAACCTCCGTGGCAGTCTCCTACACGGGTGGAAGCAGGCCAATTACCGGGCCAGAAGTTCTAGAGGCAACGGCTGCGAGAATGTCTACCGACCTTGCAAACTCGACAGAAGTGGCTACCTAATGCAAGACCATCCAAATTTGGCGATGTAGCGATGATTTCCAACGAGCTTGTTCATTGTAGCAGGTGGTTCCTGGGTTCTTTCATGGAACTTGTCAGCAGCTCCGACGAACTGATAAGGACCGTCAGGGTGGGGACCGCCAAGAGAATGTTGGCTCGCGAAGTTTGAAGCAGCCACCTTCTGGAGGGCGGAGACAGACCGGTCGAGACCGCCAAATAAATAGCCCAGTAAAAATCGGCTGCAAGTTCCGATCCAAGTAACAAGCACGGACAACTGCGCCATAGGGTCCATTTTTACAATAACGATTCTCTGCGCGTGTGCTCGATCGTCCACACTGGGTAGCCAACAAACTTCGAGTGAGTAGGACGGTTATCACTGAATCCCTCAGATAATTTAATCCTCTGAATGTTGGACCATTTTGTGTCACACACGGGATAGTTTTACGAACTGTGACAGCCGCTTTTGATATATGCGTCTCACACCTCTAATAAGACATGTCACAGAGTTCACTGCTTCTAGTTTACCATTGGTATTGTCGAAGATATTTTCCGTATATAGAAGTAGTTATGGCTTACTCACACATCCAGCCACATCTACGCTCACAATCTCCCACACGAGCATGTAAAGCAGTTCTGCTCCATAATCTCCAACAGCATATGTAATTGCGTCCACCGTTTCTGTTTTACCATTGACACTGTGAAAGACCTTTCTCATAGGTGGCAGTGCTTGTGGCTTACTGATATACTCAAGAGCACCTCCACTCACACCACCCGCAGGCACATGAAGCACATTTCTGCTCTGTGGCCTCATCAAGACACGGCATTTTTCAAGGTTTCCTATCACGTTGCATTTTTACAGTCATTTTGTAGCCTGAATCCAATTTCTAACCGCTTTCCCACAAGCCAGCCTTTGGCCGGGATGCATTCGCTGAGTAACGTCATTCATACCCGGTTCCATCTCCGTTGTTCTTCTCTACCCTGGTTAAAGCTATATGAGGCTCTCGCACGGCAAGCAGCATTCCCACTTGTACTGTAGTGATTGTACATTATGCCTCAAGGATTTCTGCAATTTATCTGGCCCCGGCCACGGGAATAGCCACCTCCATCAATAACCTCTACCCATCCGCTGAGCCCGATTTCTAATAAACCACTTCCGTACTAGCCGCTCCGCTGATCCTCAGCTGAAAACTCTCCAGACTATGTTCCGTCTCCCCTCTCCCCTTTGCGGTTCTCAGCCCATACATGAATACCATTCTACGATGTCTGATCGCTCTTGGTGTTACGTCGGCGGCTATCCGAGCTACCGCTTCCGATACGAACCCGTTGTTGTTCGCCAGTTAGCAGTTGTGCCCACTTCTGTGGTTCCCTGGTCTCTCGGCAACATTCCGTGGCTTACCTTATCCATCAAATGTCAAAATTTACCAGTGCTCACTCGTCTCCCAAAGGTTCGGGGTCATGTCGGATCCACCGCTCTGGACGGAGCACTCTGGCTTGCATGGCGTCTGCAACGACTTGCGGGCGCAACTAGGCTGGCGGACCTCACCTTCTATCACCAGAAGTAGTATTCAGGTTCGGCGACCAGCCTATGGTCAGTCATATCCTGTAGCGCCTTTTTTGGACTGCAAACCTATGTCTATGCTGGCTTGGTTACTGCAGTCCTGTCATTTGCATTGTACTTTCTTATGTTCCTTGGTCCGCCTTGAGCAGGCTGTCACTCACTCCCCCACCATTTCCTTTTTTACGCCTGGTGAGCAATTCCCAGTCCGTCTTGAGATTATCTGGGCGTGCCCCTCACATCTATCCGTCTCCGTCTTTTACTGGGGCGTATTGATAGCCTGTACTATGGGCATATCATTTTGTCACATCCCTCTTACCTTCCCTCCACAACGTTTGTACCAGACCAGGAGCCTGTCCCATATCCATTCCCCAAGACAAAACCTACAGCCACTTTTGACAAATTCACTTTTTTGCACAGTTGTTGTTGCTTTCCACCTTGTAATCGTAAAAACAATTGAAGTTCCTCCGCTAAATATTTATTTGCCGTGCCTCAGTAGTGAGTGATGTGGCAATTTTGATTATCTGCTGTCCTCATCCGTCAACTGTTCCTCCGCGGTGCTATTCCGTCGCTTTATTCTGATTTTGCAGCGCTACATTTCCCACGGTAGAAGTGTACTTCGGGTATATCAATCCCATACTTTCGACCGTTTGTTGCCCTTGCATGATTCCTACGTAAATAATCATCGGAAGGGGTACACTAAACTTTTACATTCCACACTACAACCTTAGTCTGTTGGCCAAATCTGAGATCGCCGTAGCTGTGCATCCCAGATTTTCTTATTCAACTAACCCTTTTCACGTTGGAATACCACCACCCACCTACCACCAGCTGATTAATTTTTTGATCTCTCATTCGTTTTCCTCGGGCAACTCCCTTCACGGGCACTTTGACAGTTCTCTGTGCTTCTCCATAAGTGCCGCTAGTCTGCTCGTTCACCTCTGTCTGCCTACAACCGCCAACCCTTATCAATTTTATCCGTCTATAGTTTTACTCTATCCCACATCTGCCGCTTCAACGGCATTTCTTGTATAAAATTCTTTGGTATTGCGTCTAATCTTTGTGATGCTGCCGCGTGTCCCACCAATAAAATGGTCATCATGAGGCGTCCTTTATCGTTAATGTGCGCAATCACCGCTTTTGTGCCCCTATAACTCCGTATTCAATGTAGCTCTGCACCCCAGGAAGATCTACCACCCACTTTACCAGTTCTGTGTTGTTATAACATGGTCCATCCATCATAGGTTGGTCATTTCTGTCCAGTTTTTTATCAGGCAGTCCTTTTCTTCAGTTCCCTAGCGGTCTGTCTCTCCATTTCCGGATGTATTACTTATCTTATACCTCTCATTTCGTCTAATCACACACACAGAAATCAACCTGGTACGTCGACTGGTCCATTTGCCTTAGGCCTACCTGAATATTGTCTCCGTTCTTTGTTCCAGATCAGTCTTGCGCGGCCTCACTACAGGTTGCTGAAACGTGATCTCTCCACTAAAACTTCACCCGATATCAAAGCTAGTTACCAGATGGACTCTAGCTCTCCGTGTGCTTCGATTGCTCCACCATCAATGTTACACCACTACTGTCCCCCGTAGATATGTATGCAGTTCACACTTTTAAACGTTCGTTGTATTATTTTGATGCGGCACGCCTTAGCTCTATTGACCCTCGAAAGTAAATAATCAATACTCGCTTATTTAAAAGATACAAATATGACCATCTTGAAAAACAACACAAAAATGACTGGAATGAAAAAACGCCCTCCGACGTAAATTTGCTTTCTAATTAAGCTGGAGATCTAAATATGATCAGCTGACGGTTGGAGTTTTACCATGCCGCCAGACTCCTTTCTGTTACTATTGAGAGTATTTCCGTCTAGATATTAGGCCGCATTCCTCCTCCAATCCGAGTAAGCTGCTGTCATCTAAGATAGTTTGTATTTTGACTCGATGTAAAACAAACTGATTAGTTTACTGCATCTCCATAGATCACCCTGCCTACGTACCCTTGACCCCTCAACGTGCTCTCGTCGACACGTTATACCCGCCCTATCAAAAAGTAATTTGCTCGCTGACCGAACACCTTCGTTTTAGACGCCTCCACTGCCTTTGCTCTGGCATTCTACCTAACCGGATTTTTGGGGCATATTTCATGTGACCGACGCCGTAGGTTCACGGCCATTCAAACTCCCACTGGTATTCAGCCCGGATATGACATCATATGGTCCCATTCTGCTCTATATTTGATATTCAATCCCCGTCCATTTTTGAGAACCTTAGTCTCTCTTTTAGGCTTGCTACATACTCTTACAATCTTCCATCATGTATTGATCTCCTCTTTCCTAAAAGAAGCTACATAACCTAAATATATTTAGAATGTACAGTACTTCCCTACTACTACCTCCATTTTCGACATCAGTCGTGCAAGTATACTAAGATCATGGGTCGTTTAATGTGACCATAGTTTTTTTGATCATGCGACCCTGAGATTCAAATGTGCCGGGTTTACCAAAGTCGTAAACGAAGAATGATGAAAATCTTCCCAAAAGTTCTTCGTAATTTGTGAATCCCACTATATTTGACATTACTTTGAAATGCTCGTCCATACACCATACCTTTGCACGTTTGTTTATCTGTGTGAGACATTTGGATTTGGCCCTAAACCGTTTTCGACTGTCGTGCTTGATCCATGGGGTTTTGAACCTTTGGGTTTTACTTTTGAGTCTATTTGGCCGCATACTTGAGATTTGTATATATTTGTATCTTTTGTGAATTTCAGTTTAGTATCGTAGAAACTACGAATCAACCTTTTTCTGGTTTTGGGAATATTTTGAATTGGTTACGCTTTGCTCGACCTGCGTGAATTGACCTACTGAGCTCAAGTGGATCATGGAAATGGAAACTCATTGTAAGTGCCCGGGCGAGGAAGCGGGGAAGTTACGAGGCTCCAGGAATTAACTCGGCAAGTCTGTGTGGATTGGTTGAGTGTAGCTGATTCGCTGGATAGTGTTTAGTCTACTAGTTCTGTCGATGCCGGCTCACATATTTCTAATCACGATAAGTTTAATGGCATTAGCAATTATAGCATGAGAATGATGGAATAGGAGAATCAGCTGCGGTTAACTAAAAAGGAGGCAAAGCCTCTTAAAAAGGGAACTGGTCGCAGCAAGCCAGCAGGAAATCCATGTAGTTCACGACATCAAATCGAAATGGCGACGTATTTGACGAAAGTAAACCCTTATGACCGCTTCAACCTACCGATGTTTTAGCTTTCAATCTGCCAGGAGTGGAGCCAGCTTCTTTCGACGGGCGCCCGGGCAATACCGCATATTCATGAAGCAATTCGAAGATTTCTTTAGGTGCAAGGTTGCAGATCCTGGGCAAAGGTTTTTGCATTTATTGCAATAATTTGGTGGGAGGGCCAAAAGTGCTATGGAAGCCTGCTTTAGGCTTAATCCACCAGTGGGGTACACCAGGGCACTCAGGATCCTGAGAGATTTGTTTGGACAACCATTCAAGGTGATAGAAGCTTGGCTGGTGGTGTTTTGTCGGGGGGGGGGGGAAGAACTGACAGCAACGATCAATTATTGTCACACTTGGTGACAAAAAACAGAAGTGCATTATGACACTGGAGCACCTAACATACCACTCTGATCTGAATGTGTTACACACACAGGAATGCATTTTCCGATGTCTACCTATTGATTTACAAAGCCGATGGGCGGGGAAAGCTGGGAAAATAAATATGCCTGGGCAAGAATCTGCGTTCGATGATTTGACGGGGTTCACAAGCCGTCGATCCCGCGTTGCCAGCAGACGACTTGGACAAATCTCACGCGAGAGTTGCAGGCTGGAGCAAACGGAACCAAAATGGGCTCAAAATGTAGGGGACGGCTGTGACCGAATCCGGCTTTTGGCTAACACACACTCCATAGGCCAAGAGCCCGAGAGGTCAACTGAACGCAATCTATGTAGGTCGCTTCATCGGTTACCAGATTGTCCGACCTTTCATGGAATGAGTGTACCCGATTAGTGGTCTACAGCAAAAAGGATCGGCAAATGCTTGTGTGTTTAAACAACTCTCATGGAGCCTCTGGACGCCGCTTTAGAGTGAAATGTGACCAGGGCGGATGCTTGGGTAATCATCACCCGTTACTACACGGCCCTCAAATTATCGGGCCTACTCAGCCGGATAAACTCAGAATTGTCTGTTCAGCATGACATGATAATTTCAAACCTGCGAGATTAGGCATCGTACTTTTCGGCATTATGACACTTAAAGGATTGGGGAGGGTCATGGCCGTTGTGGACACGGGGGTGGACACTTCACAGGTTTTGCGCCAGCTTACAGAAGGCTATGAACCAGTCGGCGTGCTTACCTCTTTCACGATCAGCACGATTGCAGGGGGCCAAGTTAGCAGCTAGATGAAGCCGACCTTGCTGTTAAAGCCTCTAACCGATGGAGGGACCATCGAAATTCCGGAAGCCTTTGCAGTAGACGGCTTGCCGACGAAGCCAGTCGACTTTATCAGACCAATCGCCAAAATATGACCTTATCTCAAGGGGGTAGAGCTCGAAGAAGTGTTTAGTCCCCAAGTTGATATAATAATTGGATGCAATGTACCAGAGGCTCATTGGATGATTGAACAGATCATAGTCAATCGAAGAGAACCATTCGCTACGCCAACGATACTTGGCTGGACACTTCTTGAACCCCTGATGAGCGAAGTTCAAGAATGGGCATCAGTAAATTGCTTATCCGTTGTTGAGTAAGGTTTTTTGTGGTACACAACCAACTTTTCGATAATTAATAAAACGGCCTATCTAAAACAAGTGGAGTTCACTCAGAAGATCAGTCGGTACTTTCAATGATGAATTCAAAGACAAAATGCCACCATAGGCAACACGAAGTTGCTCTACCACAGCGACCACCGTTCCACCACATATCGAAGAATAGAGAACTGGCCCGAAGGCGTTGGACATGTCTCAAAAAGGACCTTTTCGGGAAGCCCAGCCGGAAGTCGAATATCAGCAGGTCACGCAAAGCAGTTTGAAACTGGCTGACCTGGTGGCAGTGTACGGTATCTGGGTGGAACTACATGGCCGGCGGAGAAGCAAAGTACCCTTTGTCAAAACGCCGATTACTGAGCTGAAATCGGTATCCACAAATGAACTCAAAATGACCACATTGTTATTGGGTTGTAAGGTGACAACAATGCTAAAAGAGTACTGTAACACCATCCGACTGAGCCTTCCGTATTCGACAGATCCTACAATAGTGTTACATCACAATAAACGGAGAAAAAGAGCAGCGTGTTTGAAACATTGAAGAATTAGTTCTCTCATAGCACAAAAGACAAAGAAAATGCCGTTGATTCGATCTTGAAACTAAATGGGACAAAATAATTTGCAGACTTCCTCGCGCCGAGTTATTCAGTGCATTACTCAATTTCATGCCCTACAACTATTCATTTTGACCCATTTTTCCTGAAGGATTGCAAAATGCGTCTGGTTCCAGTTTCCTTTACAAAGTGCACAGAAGTAAGAAGAAAAAAATTACGAAGATTTCACTTGTACTGCTAAAGTGAGAAATATTAACTGAAGCCGCATTATTAAACTGTTCCGGCCTTTGAAGAAGAACACTTATTCACATTTCATATAGCAAAGTTTGTTACATTTTTACGGAGTAAAACTCTGAAGTACTCTGTTAGGTGTTGGTATTCGGTCAATTTCCGTGTTCATGCGTGTTTTAATAATGTCCGTAGTATACTTGTTTTCGAAGATGATCCATAGTCAGAAACCGATTTTCCGTCTTTTCATAAAATTTGGTGTGTTAATTTTATGTGGTTCTACTGTTTTTTGGCCTTTCTAACTTTACGCCATGTTACATCGTCACTTGAATGTTGCTTCAGCGTACAAGTTCTCTTCTCACGTTTGTAAACAAACTTAGTTTATTCGCTTGCTGTAATAGTTTGCTGCTTGAGATGCGTAGACTTAACCCGTGCAGCAAAATATTTTGTTCTGGAATGTCTTCAGTTTGATCGTACGTCTAACTGTGTGCATCGGTCCTCTGATGAATGCGCGGCAGGATTTGGAAGTGATTCCTTACTGGTTGTGCCAATGATGACTTCGACGTAAACCCCTTTTACTCACAGCTAACGTCAGAGGTTAATGACCGCAGGCATTGACAACAGGTAATAGGTAAGTAGAATGAGAATCAGTAACCCATTCCCGAACCCCAGACAACCATTTCCCGGAAGGATTTTGGCCGGCGGTGTGAGGGACAGATTATGGAAATCTTCCCAAAAGTTCTTCGTAATTTGTGAATCCCACTATATTTGACATTACTTTGAAATGCTCGTCCATACACCATACCTTTGCACGTTTGTTTATCTGTGTGAGACATTTGGATTTGGCCCTAAACCGTTTTCGACTGTCGTGCTTGATCCATGGGGTTTTGAACCTTTGAGTTTTACTTTTGAGTCTATTTGGCCGCATACTTGAGATTTGTATATATTTGTACCTTTTGTGAATTTCAGTTTAGTATCGTGGAAACTACGAATCAACATTTTTCTGGTTTTGGGAATATTTTGAATTGGTTGCCCGCTGCTAGATTTGCGTGAGTCCACTTCCAGTAGCGGTGTTATGTCTGATATTAGCGAGCGTTGCGAATAAGTGGCCCACCGTTTCGGCCAGTGATGCATGTTAAGCCAAAACTTTAATGAAGCTTTTATAGGCCTCTTATCACAGATGCAAGCTCCATAATGTTGGCCACACACAGTGGTCCATAAGTAGCACGGTGAGTCACTTGGTCGATCAACTTTCCGTTGCGAAGGTGTAATGGTAAGTTGAAGCAATGCAAAAGATCCACTACTACGATCGGTTGATGGATATCGGCTATTATGAATGACCACCAAAAGATGCGACGCAAACCAAGGTCCAGCGAGAGGAACCTGATTCAGTACGTGCAAAGGCGAGACCCGCTGGAGGTTGGAACTCCAGGCCTTTTGGGTGGCCGCCATCGGAGGAAATGTGTGGAGCGACGCTAATCTGTGCTTCAATATCAGTCAAAAATAGACTATTAGAAACAATATCTTTGATAAAGATAGAACGGCAGGGTTCTGAATTGCGAACATGCTCTTCCCTACTTACCTATCGGTTGAGAAGTTTTCCTGTTTTTTGCGAAAAAGCTCACTTCTGCAAGTACCCACTTTAACGGTGGTGACGCCAAAACCATTCTTGTGTGCAGTATTTCGGCCACCGTTTGGGCGAAGGACTTCGGTTGGCGACTTGCTGTTGGGCTCGAGGTTGAGGAGGAAAGTCGAGGGGGTCGACTTGACGACGGCATAGGGCTGAAGTTCGCATGAAGTGTACCTTGCGCTGTAGCGAGATCGGTAAAGTGAAGTTCGCGTTAATTGTGGATGGGTTGCTAGGCTGACTGAGAGAGGGGGGGCGGTCTCCATGAATCTATCAGGTAGCGCCGACAACCTATCAAAAGAAGCATCATGTATGAGCAGTGATAAAGAACAGTAAGCTTTCTGGGGTATTTCCTGCAGCCAAAGCTGCAGCAGCTCTGCCCCCGGTGGGAATGCCCTGCACTCGATGCAAAAGCGGTGAACGCTTTTGGTAGCCAAGCACCAAGTAGCTTAATAGTTGTTTACCATCTTCCTCATCGGTAACTCTGCGCGGTACAGAATCACCTGATGCAGAAAATCATAAGGATTTTCCGAGGACGGTCAAAAGTTATGTCGAAAAGGGTTTCTGAAATTTTTGCGGGTAGCTCAGCTCCAGGAGGGTTGGAACGTGTCCCCGCATAAGACGAGGTGAGCCTTTCTGGAAGGTCGCTTGTAGTTTTGCTCCTAGGTTATTTCGGATAATATGGCGGGCGCAAATAGGGCCGCCTCTTATTATTTGATGGGTTTCTGGGAAGGATCCATTTGCTTGTAGGCGACCTTTGTGGCCAGCCCCGCTTGACCCACAAAAAGGTGAGCGGCAGCTTGCTGGACTCTTTCATACCCAACCAATTTGGTAGCGGTGAAAAGATGCGCAACCGTAGAACCGCAATCCAACCGGGGCCTCACATGTGTAACGTGCAGCATTGGAAATACACATTGGGAGAGTTTTCCCAAGGAGCGACGGACTGCTCCGAGGATACCGCATGCTGAAATCTAGCTTTTAATTTGTTTGACAATACCACCCTAGGATCGCACTAGCAGGCTGTCCTTTGCGGCGCCCTGCCAGGAGGGTTGTGGCCGGGCGTTGATTGTATTCGGTCCGTGCTTACGCCTGGAGACTTTTCCAGGCTTATTAGGAGGGTCTGCGTATTGAACCAATGCGTCTGCCCGTCGAGGTCTTCCTTTTTAAGGTTTCTCGTCTGCAGGGGAAAAATAATCGCCACATCTTCCGGTCGTTAGTGTAGAGTAAACACAGCGAGTTCAAACGGGTTGAGAGCTCACTGATATAGCCCAGGAACAACAGTGGACCGAGTACAGAACCTTGGGGAACACCACTGGAGGCGGGCTATCATGCAGGTAGGGTCCCAGCAATTTTACCCCAAATTTCCGCCCCTTTAGAGCTCATCAGTCCAGAGTAGTAATGGGTTAACTACCACCAACAGCCTGAGCTTCTAGAAGGGTGGTTCATGTGGTACTATTTCAAGTGCTTCACTGAAGTCCACGAAGATGACATCTGCTGATTATCCCTAAGCCCTTACTTCCTCCCGTGTTCTTGGGCCAAAGAAAGGTTGGGAATGCGTGAGCGTGGTTTCTGAAATCCTTGCTGTGCAGAACTGAACAGGCCGTGATGATCAAGGTGTTTCTCAACACACTGCGCTACAAAACTCCCCGTCACCTTGCTGACCGCGCGGGTAAGGCCTAGCGGTCCGGAGCTGTTGGCAGCAGCCTTGTCTCCACCACTGAATATCGGTGCAATAACTAATTGTTCCCGGTTTCCCGGCAGTTTTCTTGTTTCCACTGAGGTGTTGAGCAGCTTGATGGTTGAACGATCGAGAATCCCGGCCGGGTTCCGGTAGTACTTGTGGGCGGATTCCTTCCGGTCCAGGTGACTTGGGTGGTTTAAGTGATCTCGGAATTGTCATAAAGTGATCCATTCCAATATCTTCACACATGATTAATGGCAGGAACACAGATGAAAGAGGTGGACAGGGTCCATCAAGCGTGAACATCAGAACATAGCGGTATCCCTGTGTACCTGCCTTGGCTACTTCGCAGTCACCCACTCCCCCGTCTTCATAAGTGCAAGCATGCCTGGTACTCCGATCACATAGTAATAATGAATGATTTCGGAAAGTCACGAGACAAGTGTGGGGCATGAGCTAATGACTCACTCACAAACAACCATTGCATCAACGCCATGCTAACAAGGTTAAATGGAAGACCGGGGATAAAGTTTGGGTTCTCGAAAGTGGAAACAACTATAGAAAACGCCAGTTCATGCCAATCTAGCCACGGGTAACCAATTCAAAATATTCCCAAAACCAGAAAAATGTTGATTCGTAGTTTCCACGATACTAAACTGAAATTCACAAAAGGTACAAATATATACAAATCTCAAGTATGCGGCCAAATAGACTCAAAAGTAAAACCCAAAGGTTCAAAACCCCATGGATCAAGCACGACAGTCGAAAACGGTTTAGGGCCAAATCCAAATGTCTCACACAGATAAACAAACGTGCAAAGGTATGGTGTATGGACGAGCATTTCAAAGTAATGTCAAATATAGTGGGATTCACAAATTACGAAGAACTTTTGGGAAGATTTTCATCATTCTTCGTTTACGACTTTGGTAAACCCGGCACATTTGAATCTCAGGGTCGCATGATCAAAAAAACTATGGTCACATTAAACGACCCATGATCTTAGTATACTTGCACGACTGATGTCGAAAATGGAGGTAGTAGTAGGGAAGTACTGTACATTCTAAATATATTTAGGTTATGTAGCTTCTTTTAGGAAAGAGGAGATCAATACATGATGGAAGATTGTAAGAGTATGTAGCAAGCCTAAAAGAGAGACTAAGGTTCTCAAAAATGGACGGGGATTGAATATCAAATATAGAGCAGAATGGGACCATATGATGTCATATCCGGGCTGAATACCAGTGGGAGTTTGAATGGCCGTGAACCTACGGCGTCGGTCACATGAAATATGCCCCAAAAATCCGGTTAGGTAGAATGCCAGAGCAAAGGCAGTGGAGGCGTCTAAAACGAAGGTGTTCGGTCAGCGAGCAAATTACTTTTTGATAGGGCGGGTATAACGTGTCGACGAGAGCACGTTGAGGGGTCAAGGGTACGTAGGCAGGGTGATCTATGGAGATGCAGTAAACTAATCAGTTTGTTTTACATCGAGTCAAAATACAAACTATCTTAGATGACAGCAGCTTACTCGGATTGGAGGAGGAATGCGGCCTAATATCTAGACGGAAATACTCTCAATAGTAACAGAAAGGAGTCTGGCGGCATGGTAAAACTCCAACCGTCAGCTGATCATATTTAGATCTCCAGCTTAATTAGAAAGCAAATTTACGTCGGAGGGCGTTTTTTCATTCCAGTCATTTTTGTGTTGTTTTTCAAGATGGTCATATTTGTATCTTTTAAATAAGCGAGTATTGATTATTTACTTTCGAGGGTCAATAGAGCTAAGGCGTGCCGCATCAAAATAATACAACGAACGTTTAAAAGTGTGAACTGCATACATATCTACGGGGGACAGTAGTGGTGTAACATTGATGGTGGAGCAATCGAAGCACACGGAGAGCTAGAGTCCATCTGGTAACTAGCTTTGATATCGGGTGAAGTTTTAGTGGAGAGATCATGTGTCAGCACCCTGATTTACACTCTTTGTTCCTTACTAGTACCACGGACTCTCCTCTTTTTTCAGCCACGCCGGTTGCCTCACTACAGACTTGCTGTTGTACGTAGGGACTTTCAAAATACTTTTGAGCTGGCGATCACTCGTCTCTTATCACCCCGTGGGCATCTCCATCCCATACTGCACCCGGGGAATTCTACTAACTGCTGGTGCCCACGCGACGATTTTCGTCCACCGAACCGCTTAACCACCCCGGATCGTAAGCCTGTTCCACACATTCACCGTACCACTTGCAATCTGGTTGGACAAATCACCTTCCGTAAAATTGATCGGGTACGGGTGTATCATCAAATTTCCTTCGCCGAGGATGTCCCCAAAACAGGCGGTCTCTACACCCTTTGGATTCTTCGAATACTTAAGCACGCATTTTGGTCTGCGCAGAACATCACAAACTTTACAGTTTTTCATCCATGTTTTGACTCCCGGTTTACGTCTAATTCACCTATGCATGGACGACATTCGTCACAAGGTTTAACCGTCGTAGGACACGAGTCACATATTCGGAAGGAACTCCGAAGACCCAACTACCACGGCAGTAATTTCAAGGCCCCTAAGACCGCACTAAACAAGCCATCAATACACTTTCTCCGTCTTATCATCAGCTTCAATAGAATTCCTTAGGCCAGCAATGGGGTCCATGAAATTTCCGAATTTCTACTTCAACCACGCTTAAAACAGCTTCACTGTCCTAATGGTTTTGCCAGTTACTATCTTTATTTCATACCCAATTGTGCCACAACACTGCTGCCACTCACCGACCTAATGCGAGGGAGGCAAGCCAGCTTCTCTGGACACATCAAGCTGAAGACGCTTTCAACGGGCTCATTCATGCCTAGGCCTCTACAGTTACACCTCGTCGCCCAGATCCCACGGATCCTATCAGTATTACATTCGACCCGTCGGACTTTATTAACGGAAGCTTACTCCAGCAATCAGTAGACGGTGTGTGGGAACCTCTAGCTTTCTACCCTCGCCATCCGTCTCCAACGGAAGCCAAATACGGTGCCACTGGTCCCGAATTGCTCGCTGTTTACACTGCGAAACGGCACTTCCGTCATGTCCTTGGAGGACAAGAGTTTACCTTCCTCACGGACCACAGGCCACCACTGTATGCATTTTAAAACGCTTCGAACAGGCTCCCTCAAAGGGGGATTCCACAAATGGATCTTATTTCCCAGCTTTCCATGAACATTCAACCTGTCCCGCGTTTAGCAAACGTAGTTGTCGATACTCTGTCTCGTATACACAACTTCACGTCGCCTGCCGACCCACCCATCGATTTGGAGGATCTGGGGCTTGATCAAGTGAAACCCTATATGCACCAGTAGTCAAAGACATTAAGCTATGTGTGAACGCCCTACCACTCCCACTGTCAGACAGCACCATCCTTTGCTACAGTAGGTTAGAGAACCTCAGGCCTGTGGTTCCAGTCACAAAATGACTTCGTGTTTTTCTTATGCTTCGCGGACCTCCGCGCCCTGACAGCAGGGCCACGCGGTAGCTCATCAGCACTCGTTTAGTTTGGCCCAACATGAACTGCGATGTTTGACTATGGGCACGTAGCTGCGTGGCATGCCAATAAGCCAAGGTTCGCTGTCACATTGCCAGCGCAGCGGGCTCATTCGAACCACCAGACGCTCGCTTTGCCTACATCCATTCTGGCATTGCTTGCCCCTACAACCTTCTTGGGGAATGAGTTGTCTTTTTATCTTCATCAGTCGCTTCATCGGTCGGCCTGGCCCAGTGGGACTCTCGCTTGTGTATAAATGGAACACTGAATATCCGGCTTGAATGTCCAAAGGGGTCACCACTAGTCTAGGGGCTCAACTCCAAGCCGCTCCTTTCTCCAGCTTTCTCCGAATTGCCGGTACGCAAAGCATTGCAAGACAGCATATAAACCCCAGGCAGACAAACAGGCTTGAAGTTTTCATTGAACTCTCGGGACACTCTAGAGTGCATGCACCAGCCCACAACAGGCAGATACCTTGCCACTCGTAATACTAGGTGCCCGAAGAACCTTGAGAAGTGATATTCTATTCACGCAGGCATCAATGACATACGAAACTACATTGTCTGCCCAGTGAGTCTGTCGCTCCCAAAGTCAACCAGCCTACCGTGAGAGTTGGGGACTACACCGATCGCCCCACTATTCGCTTGCGTAACAGAGCAAGCACTCCCAGTTGATCACCCCCTCTGCCGTCTTTTATCCGACAGCAGATAGAGTCGTCCACACACATATTTCTCTGTACGCAAAATCGTCGACCGGCCTCCACGAGGTTCATCGCCTTTCAGATAAAACTTCTCCATCGAATTATATCGCCACCTGGAGACCGTCAGTGTCCACCGAATGAATCCGGCTTTTCTAGGCCCTGTCATCCAGACCTTGCATACTACTGTCAAGCACCAGCCTACGACCGACAACGAACCCCTTACACCACAAGCAACCCGCTCTAACGCAGATGGGTCACGGGTGGGTTTTTCCTGCAATGCACTATGCCTGGTAGGCACTTTGGCCTTCCTGCTGTTTTTATTGACTGCGTTATTCTACCAAAGATGCTCCACACATTTTACGCTCCGTAGTTTCCCAGTTGTATCGCGCACTCTCTTCCAGGAGGATGAGTTGTAATGACCCTGAGAGGACACGTGTCATTTGTCTACTGGAGGTGCACCACCTTTTGGACGGAATTTTTTTACCCGTTTAGCTTCCATACGCCTTGTTATTATTTCTGGCTCGTCCTAGTCTCGTCCCAGGTATCTGAAGAGAGGGGTCAGTAGAGAGGTTCCCCGTCAGTTAATTCGCGAGTAATGTAGCTACCGGTCTTGGAAAATCCCCCAAAAACCACTGCAGTTTCATGTTTCCTCAACGTCACTCACATATTCACACTATTGACGTGTTTTATGCACTGCTTGCTTCTACGGACAAACGTTTGTTTGTTCGCGCCCAGCGCGCTGCTCTGACATATCTTTGTTCTGGACCTGCGTGACGTACGTGCGCCTCCATCGCACGCCGCGATCCGGTTCTCGTTTTTTGAGTCCGGTTCGTATCTGTTTCGTGTCATTGTTCACATGGAAATCTAGTATCGTAGAATTTCACGGGCAGTGGCCTTTTGATTTCAGGATCTGTTGCGAACTTGGCTATGTGTTGCGCAGAAGTGTCCCGTAATACTCAGTTGATCAACATGGAACGAGAGAACACTCGACATGCCGAGAAAAGGACGGAAGAAATTGGAATCTGGACAGAAAGTTTAACGGCAAGTCACTGAGGAGGTTTTGGGTACTTTTGATTCTTTAGTTAATGCTAGGTCACCTAGCCCTGTCGGTGCTATTCCACGTATTGCCGGGGGGTAATATGGATTTCAAGAATGTCATTCTTTTTAAGCTAAGGATATTAGACCTAGAACAACAACTGTTATCGGCTAGACAGCAGGAAAAGGAAGCTGAAGAAAAATATAGACAGAAGGAGCGTGAGCAAAAGACCAACGACTACGACCTTTCCGATAAATCAGGGCAGAGTAAAATGAGAAACTACACGCCGGTCGCCGAAAATGTAAAAACATCAACGCCATGAACGATCGATCTACCAAGAGTGGAACTGACAGCTTTCGGCGGACTATCTGAACACTACTGCAAGTTCATCGGGCAGGTCGAAACTTTCTTCGAAAACAAGATAACCGACCCTGGGAAAAGGCTCTTCTATGTGGCTCATTACTGTCGGGGCCGAGCAAGGGAAGCCGTTGATAGGTGTACCGTGCTCGACTTAGAACAGTGCTACACACGAGCAAGGAAGATTTCGAGGGGCCTGATCGGCCGGCCATTCAAGGTTGCCCGCAACCTGACAGAGGGCGTGATGGCAGAGGCAAAGAACCAAGGGCAACGTCCATAAAACGGCCGATCTGGTGGTCAAAATGCAGAACCGCTCAATAGCCCTCGACCATTCAGGTTACAGGGCTGACCTAGATGTAATGCTCACCTTGGAAGGCATAGTCCGTCACCTCTCTCCCGAGGGACGGGGTCGGTGGGCGGAAGAGGCGGGACGTATAAGCCGAGGCGACCATGGGGCTAGCTTCGAAGACTTGACCGAATACTTGGACAGGTGGACCGAGATAGCCGACGGTAGATTTAGCCGACTCATCCGGGACAGTAACCGAGTAAACAAATCTAGCACTAGCCAGGCCCAGACCACTTCACAGGAACATCCGAAATACCAGCCTTGGACTAATGCACAAGCCATTTCACACAGGGCTATGGCGCATCCAAGTAGCGGGTCCTGTGATGCTAGCCATTGGGCTACTAGAATGCCCCAAGTTCGTCAGTACCACGATAGGCGAACGTTTGGGAATGGCGAGGTCGAAAGGATCGTGTTTTGTATGCCTCAACACCACGCACCAGGCGATGGCTTGTCGAACAAGGACCAGATGTGGTCACGAGAGCTGCGCAGGCAGACACCATCGATTGCCGCTCCAGGCGAGGGAAGCAACACCATAGATGAGCACCACACCCAGTGTTATTTGTTCAACGTCGCGGTCTGCCAGTAAACCGGCTCGTTTAGGAGTAGTTGCCGTGGGGTTCATGACCCAAACTGGGATGGTCAAAGCGTTGGCTTTCGTTGACAGTGGATCAAACACTACCCTGGTGAAGGAAGGGCTTGCCGACAAACACGGGCTAGCTAAAAGTACGACGTCGTTAGCAGCGCGAGAGGTGGGCGGAACACACGTAACGACTGCCTGCCGGTTGGGGTTACAGCTCATCTCCTTGGACACTAACAAGCAAATCAACTCAACGGAGGCGCTTACACTGGCTGGTCTCCCCAAGCGAGCACCACGGTCGGTGAACGCAATTTCAACTAGGCTGCCCCACCTGCAGGATATAACCCTTGTAGACTGGGAAGAGGATGAAGTGGACCTCCTCTTCGACTGCGACGTACCAGAGGCACATTAGGTACTTGAGTAGAGAGTGGCCAACCGCCAAACACCTTATGCAGTACGCACGGCTCCTGGATGGATATTATATGGTCCAGTAGGGGGACGCGGTTCCGTGAATTACGTATCAGCTGAAATGAGCCGCCTTGAGTGTCAATTGCAGCGGCTGTATGAAAAGGAGTTTCATGACATCGGAGACGAGAGAATATCTTTGTCGCAAGAGGACCACTTCGCTCTGCAAACAGTGCGGCAAGGAACTAGGGGCCTCAAAAAACAGTTATAGTTTCCGCTCCCACGGCGCACACCAGCAGACCCTTGAGGTAACCACAGAAACTACGCTCTACAAGGACTTCATCGACTGAGAGAAGGCTTCGTTCGAGACCAGGATCTATGGGAAAGATATGCAGAATTATTGAAGCGAAATGAAGCTCTCGGCCACGTTGAAATGGTGCCCGCTACCACTGACTAACGGGGGTATCTGGTATCCACCCCACTACCTGGTTATCAACCTCAGGCAACCCGAAAAGCTGCTAGTGGTGGTCGGCTGTGCGGCCAAATTCCCGGGCAAGTCATTGAATGATCGATTACCACAAGGGCCTGACTGGGCCACGCCACTGATTGAAGTTTTGCGCCGTTTCAGAGTGGGTAGAGTAGCCTTGTCCGCCGATATCAGGGAAATGTTTCACCGGGTGAAAATACATGCAGAAGAACGAGATACGTTGCGCTTCCTGTGGTGGGAACAGAACCACCGGGACAACGCGGTGATGAATTACATGATGACCGTCCACCCCTCCGGAGCCACATCATCACCGTTTCGCGCGAACGAACATGGAGACTTGGCCCACTGGTCGGTGGTAGATAGCGTCAGCAGAAACTTCTACGTCGACGACTATCTTGGGTTATTCGATGATGTGGGCTCTGCCCTAGCGCAGTTCAGGGGCCTAACAAGATTGCTGGAAGAGGGCGGCTTCCATCTAACGAAATGGAAGTCGAAAGCTTCAGAAGTGCTTGAAGTCATTTCGTACCGCGAGAGGGCAGAAAGGGTTGGAGATTTGGGCTGCTCTCCACTCCCTACCGAAAGCACTCTAGGGATACAATGGAAGGCGGAACCGGGCGACTTTGTTTTCCAGTTAAATGTTCCCGAGCTGCCATTAACCCGTCGTGGCATACTTTCTGCCGTCTTCGGTTTGTCCGATTCGCTCGGTTTCGTCTCTCCATGACTGTTGCCCAGAAACATCGTGCTGTAGTGGCTGTACCCTAAAAAGTCGATTGGGACCAGCCACTGGACCGAGAAGACCGGCTGGACTGGGAAGAATTTTTGAACACCTTTAAGAGACTTGGGGGATATAAGGATTCCATGCTTTTTGCCCCCTGGACATGCAACATGGGCAGAAGAACCACACGCCTTTTCTGACTCACCCTAGGTCGGTTACAGAGCCGTAGTATATGGACGATGGTGCACTGGAGATGGACAGTATGCTACGAGGACCCTGTTCGCCAAAGCCCGCGTTGCCCCACTGAAGACGGTTTCGATCAAGCGCTATGGGCTCGGCACAGCCGTGTTAGCAGTCAGGGCGGTACAAGCGGTAAACAGATGTTTCGACTTCCACATTTGGTCGGCTAGTTTCTGGATGGACTCGACGACAGTGCTGTACTACATTGACAACGTCAGGAGCCGTTTTAGTACCTTGGTGGCTAACCGGCTCACGATCGCCCACGACGAATTGGCCATGAACCAGTGGAAGCAGGTCAGGTCTGGCAATAACCCAGCAGATCTCTGTTCCCGGGGTGAGCCCAACTTCCGGCAACTCAACACTTGGAAAGGAGGAGCGAAGTTTCTGCAAATGCCCAAACAGGGCTGGCCTGTGTATGAACTAAAACCCCTTCTGGAATTGGAACTGGAGATCAAAGGCGTGGTGATGACGGCCACAGTCGTCGAAGCGGCATTCATTTTGTCACGATTGGTCTGATTTTCTTCCTGGATGAAGACACCCCGTTCATTAGTTTGGTTGGCTGGGCTCAAGGGACGTTTGCTAGTCATGAAAGGGGTCCGCGCCTCCGGCCGGGTACGAGTGGGTCCGATAAGTCCCGGTGAACTGCGAGCGTCAAGACGCGATATATTCAAGATGGCACAACTTGAGGCTATAGAAGTCGTTCGAGAGCGGTTGGTGAATGTGTCTCCTACTGGGTCTAGCAGCGGAATATTAAGCATATTCCCTATATCGGACGAATAGAGAAGACGCATGTCGGTTTACAGATGCAAGGTGTAGTCTATATATCGTGGCACGAAAACAGTACCGATACGAGAGATAGACCAAACGGAAAACGAAACGAAACGCAACGGCTGTGCAGAAAGCGAACCGCGAGCGTGTACAATCGGCGAACGACCGAAAACGAAGGTGATTCAAAGCGAGGTCGAGGGAAACCTCGGAAAAGTCAGTCCAGTAAAACGTAGGCAACCGGAGAACACTATGAGATTGATCTCAAACTTCAGAAAAGATCGCAGAGAAAATAGATCCAAAATGGTGTCCAGGAAGCAGTCATTTTCTCAGAACGATCGAGGTTACTACGAGGCTTTCACCCGGGAAGTCGAGAGGGCCGGAGAAGCAGGACCAATCGACAAAGGAATATCATCTCCACGGGCAACTCAAAGCATTCAAACCCCAGACTCAATAACGGACTACTACGGGGAGACTGCAGGCTGACCAACTCTCACTTGGCCTTTGGCACGAAATGCCCCATATTGCTGCCTGATCGATAACATGTGACATGGCTGATGATCCAACAAGTCCACGCCGTGGAGGGGCATGACGAGGAAAGTCACGTTACGAGCGTCATCCGAAAGCACCTTTGGTTGCTGAGAAGAGCAACGGTAAAACGCGTAATTCGACGTAGCTTAAGTTGTAGGAGACGCAAAGACGCAGCGGGCAAACAACACATGGCCCCACTGCCAGAATGCAGAGTGACTCCGAGCTGGTGGCCGTTCAGTGACACCGGGTTGGACTATTTCGGTCCCTTGTGTATCAAGTGTGAGAAGAGGCTGGAAAAACGATACGGGTGTGTCATGACGTGTATGAAGTCACAGGCAGTGCAAATAAAAGTTTCGCATTCGATGGCAACCGACTCTTTTCTAAGGGCCTTGCAGCTCGCTGTCAACCGAGGAGGCTTCTCGACAGATATATACTCCAACAATGGGTAAAACTTCGTGGACGCTCGCCGTAACTGCAGCGCTGGCACAAAATTATGAGCAGGGACGAACTGCAGAATCAAACCGTGGCATAGGGCATACGATGACACTTCAGTCCCCCGCAGGCCCGCCGTTGCAGCGGCCTATGGGAAGCGTGATCCAGCCTACCAGGCGAATACTGTTGTCGATCACTTGAGCAACAGCCGTCCGACGAAGAGACGCTGAGCTCCGTCATGACTGAGGTAGAGAGAATTCTGAACAGCCATCCATTGGTTCCAGTAACCAACACCGACCCCACCCATCTGGCGCTCACCTCGAACGAATCATTGATGTTAAGATCGAACGAGGGTTTCCAAGGACCGACAAGCCTTCGTGGGAGCTACCTCGACGGGTGGAAGCAGGCCAACTATTTCGCCAAGGTTTTTAGAGGCGATGGCTTCGGGAGTACCTACCGGCTCCGTAAGCTCGACGGAAGTGGCTGATCAAAACAAGACCATTCAAGGTTAGGGATGTAGTGATGATCGTAGACGAACACGCCCATTTCAGCACCTGGCCTTTGGGTGTTGTTATGGGAATCACCGAAAGCTCCGACGAAATGATTAGAACTGTGAAAGGGAAGACCGCCCACAGAACACTAATCCGCGACCTTCGCAGTGTGAACCTCCTAGAAGGTGAAGGAGGAGAGGCCAGTGACAAGCAAACCCGGTAGACTATCCCTCATGAGCCTTCGAGGTGGGTAAAAAGGACCTCCATGAGTGGGGCATTTACGACATACTGAGGTGTTGGTCTATCATACACCGTGACACGTACACACTTACATGATACCCGTTCTATACTTCATGACCTCTGTCAAATAAGTTGCGGTGCTAGCCGTTTATCGTTCACGTTACAGACGGCCCTCGGCTTATGTAGTAGTAGCTGTGATTCTATCATACACCCAGACACACACCAATCATGCTTACATTTATACTTTGTGGCCCCCATCGAAAAGCTCCGCAGGGCAGATTGTTCCTCGTTTATCGCTGACATCATGGAAGATCTCCCCCGTAAGTGATGGTCGCTGCTATTTGCCCATGTACCGGAGTGCGACCTCACTCATGACGCCCACCATCACCCACCCACCCACACACACAAACAAACACAAACACACACAAATATACGCAGCCAAGGGGCAGCTGCTCGCCCTAGGACAACACCTATGTTTCGCTTCCACGCCCGCCATCGATCAGCCTTTTTGTGGGCGACGTGGAGTAAGCTTGCTTCGGTGCGGCCACCGGATCGAGCGCGGCCATGAGTGGAAAGTTGATGACACGGTATTAAGTACGCACACTAACAGAAGGGTCTAGGCAGGTAGGAAGAATCAGTACCCTTATTCCGAACCTTTGATCCAGCCAAAATTCGGGAGGATTTTGGTGGGCGGTGTAGCGACCGGTCTTGGAAAATCCCCCAAAAACCACTGCAGTTTCATGTTTCCTCAACGTCACTCACATATTCACACTATTGACTTGTTTTATGCACTGCTTGCTTCTACGGACAAACGCTTGTTTGTTCGCGCCCAGCGCGCTGCTCTGACATATCTTTGTTCTGGACCTGCGTGACGTACGTGCGCCTCCGTCGCACGCCGCGATCCGGTTCTCGTTTTTTGAGTCCCTGTGGTTGCACAATTGAGGTTCGTATCTGTTTCGTGTCATTGTTCACATGGAAATCTAGTATCGTAGAATTTCACGGGCAGTGGCCTTTTGATTTCAGGATCTGTTGCGAACTTGGCTACGTATTACTCAAACCTGTCTTACAAGTAATCCGTTGTGGTCGTTCCGGCGCAACTTTCCGTTAATCGCATTATAGGTGAGGTGCTTAAACTTGTCCAGAAACACACGGCTAGCTAGTATTTGGCTCTAGTTAAGGCACTCCGCTAGATCAAGGGTCTGTATCAGTCGTCTTCCTGGTTGAAGGACTGATAAGGTGGCCTCCTTGAGGTAAAAAAATAAAAAATTTCAAATAATTCCTTCATGCCAGTGAGTCTTGATCGTGCCTGAAATTGAGACGCTCCCCAGGAGCTCATCTAGGTTCGGCAGCAAGTAGGCCGTTGCCAGCAGCAACTAGGATCACTAGGTTACCTGTTCTCAGAATTGGCTGGATCCGGGCGCAAATCATCCACCAACAAGGTCAAGGTCACCCCCACGTGAAATTCAGGTGATCTCGTTTTCTCTTTTTGCTTATACCACTGTTTAGACTTGTAGCTGTGTCCACCCTAGTCTATATCACCTAATTACTTGAAACCGTGGCCTAGCTGCGTAAACAACTGCGGCACACCACCGTGCAGATGCTAGTACTTATCGCGAGTAGAGTTATAGACTTTGTTGATTATTCACTGCTCCAATTCCATTTAATTACATTCTACCTGGCTCATCTAGCAAATCTCCCCCGATTCTTGCCACAACAAGATCTATCTAGCGTTTTTGCGTCCCATTGCTATAACCCTACTCCTACCTCGTTCTCGCCACACATCCACCGGTGCACCTTCTGAAGTTTCTATCCCACTGTGCCTCCGCTTACTTGTTTTTTTGTCATAAGAGCGCACTCTCGTTCCACCCGGTCCACCGACCCCATATTTTCAGTATACTCTCCCGCAAAACCTGCCATTGTGGTCCCAGCAACAGTTAAGTACCTACCGTATCCTGTGGAGTTGCACCTGTGCACACCACACAGCAAAGTTTCCTCTATCTCACTATTCCTCATCG
Organism: Fasciola hepatica; assembly: GCA_948099385.1. Lineage (NCBI taxonomy): Eukaryota > Metazoa > Platyhelminthes > Trematoda > Plagiorchiida > Fasciolidae > Fasciola > Fasciola hepatica. The sequence continues at coordinate 2,012,514 of CANUEZ040000145.1, read as the reverse complement.
TCCCAAGTCTCCTAATCCCAATTGTATATACAGCGGGCCATATAGCTCACTGCCCGTACCACATTGCCGCATAGGCCTCATCTAGACCTTTGCGCACATAGCACCAGTGCACACTACTGGCCTGCTCAGACCTTTGGATTGTCTCTGTCTAGTTGACCGAATTCCTGCCACCTCTTTACCTCCGTCATATATTCCTACCTATCACGCCGTCCCGGTCCCCAACCAGTACTCGGAAAATCCGTATCGCTAAAGCTGGCAAATCCGAACACATCCAACCCCTCCCAAAAGCCAGACAGCGCTCTGTAGCCCTCATTACCGTCGACGGTGAAGCTTCTAATAGTCCTAATGGCCTTAAGCAGAGTATCGTCGAACTTAGAAACAAGGTCGAGCTGATTGATGAAAATCCTTTCAAAGGTTTCACCCCTGGCTACTTTCCTTGATCCTGTAGCCGCTACATCGCCAGAGGACTTGGTTTCGGCGGGACACCTCCTCGACTCCGTATCTACTGAAATATACCACCGCATTGCCAACTCCAAGGAAGCAGTGGTTTTAATCGTTCCAGACCGTTTACCACTTTCCCTAGCGAAACACAACATACTAAGTTCGTGCAATATGGCTCAATATAGATGATATTGCAAAAGGTTACGTGAAAAGTCCCAGCGACACAGTTGCCCCCTGCTATTCCAATTCATGGATTACCTAACAGCTACAGCTACCAGCTCAGCCGCGACATTTCGTTTCTTTCCTCATGAGTGCCGCTCCAATCCTCCCATAAGCCGACTTGGTACTCCTACCAGGTCCGCACTTGCTCAACTAATCACCCCACCCATTACTCCCCACTCTCAATCGGCATCTGCCTATAGCGTACTCTCGGATCCTCCATGTGATAACCAATTGGCCACCATCCGGATTCGTCTAACGCCATCGTCCCTTTATGTACGAGTGACCTTCATGGCCTTGCCAGTGCCACTCACCCTCCCATTGCCTCTCAGCCCCTTCCATTGTCTTTCCCTCTCACTGATGGAATGGGTCACACCACCTCTCAATCTCCGTTGCTACCCTATATCCCTCCCTGCCCCCCTGACACCAACCCTCCATACTATAGCCCCAGCATGCCTCTGCTGTCCCCCCCCTGCTCCCCTTCACCAACCATCATCCAACCCTGAAGTACCTCGTAAGTACCCTAGCAGATACTCCAGGTTCGTACCCGTATTCCGCCTCCTCGCCCCACCTTCCCACTTACCGGCTCCCTTGCCTCTCATGAGCCCCAAAACTTTTCCAAATTTCGCCACTCCCTTCCCGTCCCCCCCACCTCACACTACGTCCCGGTTACTCTCCCACATGCCTTCACCCCCACGCCGACCTACCGGCCTTATACTGACTCTGCCCAACAGGTAGGTTACCTGCAGTCAAGATCTCGTTTTTTTCCTGACCGGTGCCCTCCGCACCCGTGGCCATATTGCTAGTTGGCTTATGGACCATATCGATAAACTTTCACAGACTCACATCACTGATCGCTCCCTACTCGATGTCATGTCACTTGTCACCTTACACCAAACACTCCCTTCTGTCCACCCCGCCTCGACAGATATTCTTAACCTCTCACTTTGCCATATGGTGCCTCCTCCCGCTGTACCGCGTGACACCCCTCCGGCCCACATCAGCGGTGTGCTGCGCACCCACCGTACCGATCACCCACAGCGATCGGCTGCGCCTAATGCCAACGCTTCTCCTATTTTCCGCCCCCCACCCAACACTGCCTGCCCTCCCCCTTCACCGAGGCTCTATCCCCACTGAGACCCAACTCCTATCGCCACAGCGATCCCAATAGTCTTGCACCTGGCATTCATGCTTTGCGCACACCGACACTGAACTCATTCCTACTAGTTCTTATTATTGCTCGATCGTTAATTAGAAAAATATCGCACCTGCGATCTCTGTCATTTACCTCAAACGCTGACATTATCCTAGTGACTGAATCCTGGCTGTCAGACGATGCTTCGCTCGACCTTGTTCGCATAGCTGGGTATCAATGCTTCTCGAACACCCGCCAGTCCAGGCGTGGTGATGGCCGTTTAGCCTTTGTCAAATGCACTATCCACGCTTGTTTTATTGGCCACCCCTCTCTTCCCCTTATTGAGGGTTCGTTATGGCTATCTATTCACGCCTCCGGCCAGAACCTCCTCCTTGGCTGCGTCTACGTCCCCCCGGGTCTGGAGTCTGCAAAAATTGACTCTGCCGTGGATGTCTTTGATGCTGCGCTTGACTGCCCTGTCAGTGCAAAAATTATTGCGGGTGACTTTAACCTTCCTTCAGTTTTCTGGTCCTCCTATACTAGCCCTCCCGCTTTCTCCACCCTCCTTTCCTGTGTCCGTCTTGGTGGATGGACCCAACATGTCTCCTGCCCTACTAGGGGGAACAACGTCTTGGACCTAGTTTTCTCCATTGATGTTCCTGATTTGATCACCCAGACTACTGATCACTTCACTGTATTGTCAGGTGCAAGTTCAGCTGCTCCAGCCGTTCTCATCCGATGCAATCCTCTCCCCCCGTTCCGACTTCCTACCGTTCCTGTAACTGGCCCTCTGGTGCCAATGATAATCCGCTCCCCTAACTGGGACACATTTTTCCTTTCATCCGATCCCCTCGCTGTTATGAACTCTCTCTACTCCAACCTCCTACACTGCTTAAATACCGCCAACCCATGTGCCGATCCACGCCCCAAGTCCAGCAGCTCACGCCTGTCCTTTTTAGAGCGTAAGCTGTCTAAGCTGCAACTTACCTTTGCTAGATCACACGAAGTTACAATTCTCCTGCGCATAAACCAGCTACAACTGAAGCTGCGTTGCATGGTTCATTCGCATCTGAGAAGGCAAGAGGCCATCGCCCTAGCACACCCAAACAAAACTGGCTACATGTCCAACCTGTTTAGTAGAAGGTCCAATCAATCCAATCATACCTCGTCCAAATTCCTCATATGTGACGCACCTACCGCTAATACTCCAGCATCTATGTCTGAGGCCTTCAATGAGCATTTTTCTTCCTCCTTTTAAGCTGTCCTGGTATTCCCCCTCCTACAATCCACCCCTGCACCACTGCCTCTCTTTCATCGATTCCCTTCACTCATCTAGAAATTGAAAAATCAGTTCTCTCTATTAAACCTTCCTCGAAACCGGGATCAGATGATCTCCCACCGGCTCTCCTCCATTTCGGTGGTCCTGACCTCCCTTTATTGCTGCTTAATATGCATACCACCTCCATGCTTCACAGTTTCGTCCCACCTTAATGAAAATCCTCTGTTATAGGTCCGCGCTTCAAAAAGGGCGCACTACACGACCCAGATAACTATCGGCTCATTAATCACACCCCAGTAGTCTGCAAAGTTATGGCGAGAATTATCAAAATCACATTGTCCAGTACCTCTTGTCCAACAACCTGCTGAACCCTGGTTAGTATGGTTTCTTGAACTCCCGTTCCTGCTCTTCCTGCCAGCTTGACTTTCTCAATGTCTTATCGTCTGCTGCCGACGCCGGCAACTCTGTAATTGTCCTGTATCTCGACATGTCTAAGGCTTTCGATCGTGTTCCCCATATGCATCTGTTGGCCAAAATCCGGTCTCTCTGTATTACTGACCCTCTCCTCTCCTGGCTATCCTCTTATCTCTCACAGATCACAAGCTGTGCATGTCGACGGCCACTTATCTTCCGCCAAACCAATTACTAGCGGCGTCATCCAAGGCAGTGTCCTAGGCCCACTACTATTCTTTATTTATATCAATGACATTTTCTCTTCTATTCGACACGGCACTCCTTTCCTCTTTGCCGACGATATAAAATTAGTGTACTCCTTCCTCCCTAGTGACCTATCCGCGACTCTGTGCAGCATATCGCATGACTTACTTGTTCTCCAAACTTGGTGCGTCTCGTGGTTCATGAAACTCTCTGCGGAGAAAAGCTTCCTCATACCATACAAGTGCACTGTACCACCCGGCCAAATTTGTCTGGATGGCCTATCCATCCCCATACACCCCATGGTTTCCGATCTTGGCGTACACTACTCGTTCCTTTAACTTCTCAGAACAGGCATCGTTCCAAATCGTTAAGGCTAAGCGAACCCTAGGCCTGATCAATCGGTGTTCCTTAATACCGGCCAGTCGCCTCTCCATGTATCTCTCACACGTGAGACCGCTCCTAGAATATTGTCCCATTGCCTCCAGCCTCTGGCTACGTTCCTCTATTGCATCTCTTGAGAACGTTCAGCGTACTTTCATCAAAAGGCTGTTGGGCGTCTCCCTAGCCCTAACGTACCGCCAGCGCTGTGAGCTCCCACTAATTGAGCCTCTACGGATTCGTCGCATGAGGCTCAACCTGATTTTCCTCTTTAAGCTAATCCATAACTTGGCCTACATCTCTTATACCATCCCATTCGCCGCGCTCTGCTCCTACCCGATCCGAAACCGTGCCTTCTCTCTCACTGTCCCTCCTTCTAATCTCAGTCTGAAGTTCCGATTCTTTCCGTCGGCCTATTCCAAAATCTGGAATAAGCTGCCCCTTAGCTTACGCAGTGCCTCCTCAGTGTTCTCTTTTGGGCGCGCACTTGTGTCATACTTAACAGTCCCCAATGCTATATCGTTCACCAATGAGCTTGCCTCCGCCGACCTGGCCTTTGAAAGAGGCCCCACACTGTAACTCTACTACCTCTGCGCCACAGGCCACTAGGCACACCCCATGCCCGACACCTTTCCACTCTCTAGTGCCGCGAACTAAAGCCATTGCCTTCACTGATCCATAGCGAACCTACTTCCTGCCATCATGTGATAACCCTATTGCTCCTCAGTATCCGTCGATTCTCAGCTGGGGCACACGCAGACTGCGCTTCTCTATCCCTTTTCCCTTTCCAGTGATCCTCAGTGACGACCAACCACTTCGGGCACTGTACTTAACATCGCCCTGGCAGATGCACCTGGATAATATTGCTACACGGTCGTCCACCACTCGCTGTTTCCGTTGGCTCTCCTGTCCGTGATCTCACGTCTTGGTCAATCGTTCCTGGTTCACGCACCCCCATCGCGGTCTTTTTGTCCCCTGTACAACTATCCATGAACACTCGTGCCACTCCCAACAGTGCGGGACGCTGTCATATCCACCACTATGGCCGGCGCACATAGGGCGTGCAGGCCGTCTGCAACGATGTACGAGCGCATCTAGACTGGCGGATCACACCTCATGTGTTCACTTCACGAAATGTTTTTCAGGTTGGGTGCCCAGCGCACGGCCAGTCCCACCCACTGGCACCGGTTGCGGATGGCACGCTCTAACTTTTCTCGGACTACCGAATCCAATGCTGTCGGTTGAAAATTGCATGCTCCTCAACCTTTTTCCGCCACAGCTTTTCACTTATAGTTTTTATCATTTGTTACCACTTCCCACTTTCGTCGCCCTACCACGGTATGCACACCTACCCGTTTTGTCCTTCCTCCTATCGCCCCTCTCTACATCAACTTTCAATGCATTGAGTAACTATCGTCCCAACCACTCTTCTCTGTCGACGCTTGCCAGTATCTCTTTTCCCACCTGCCATCATTTCTGGCTTCTATCCTGTATGCGCTTGGTATTACCCTCTGCCCAGAACGCCCACTGATAGCATTCTTATACCTGTCGTTCTGTTAAATCCCTCCTTGTTCTCCCTCCTCATGCCCAATGCCATGATGCACCAATCGCACCCGCACCCATGACCAATCCGCATATTAGAACTTGCCGCTCAAGCTTCGCATCTTTTAAAGTGGCATTTATTATCTAATCACCACCAACATATTCTCCTCTCTTGGCTCCGCGATTCCTCTGTGGTTCTTTCCAGTGTCCTGAATAATATCCACCTGTTCAATCGTCTGCCGGCACACAGCTCTCCAGCTCCATTGCCCCAACTCCGTTGCGCATTCAATTTTGTGGCCTTTTTGTTCTATTACTGGTTCACTTATCTCGGATCGTCCCGCTTCCTTGTCCGCGTTCTTCGTGTTTCATCCGCATTAAAATGATCTGCTTGGTGATTTCTTACCTGTGTCTCCTCGGTCGTTGCTTTCATCCCTTGATCCGTTTATTGCTCGCTACAGGCATTTTTCTGTGCCTTCCAGTGTGGTCCGCTTTTCCATGTCCCATCGACTGTAAAGACTGCGTTACGTCACGATGTTATTTTACAATTCCAAACCTTTTGATCTGTCACTGCCCGATTCCTCTGGTTCGTCACTACACGTCGCATCTGCATTGATCAAATAATTAGACCCATTCTTACCTGATCTCTTCGATCCTATCCTTCATCTTCCCTCGCTTATTATCTGCTCTTCATGGCCGGCATCACTTTTGTGCTTTTTCAGTCTTCTCTATTTGTTGGTCCACTATGTTATCCCGTCATGAAAAAACTTCGTATGAACTCTCCTAAGTCAATCCTGCACACTTTGATCCAATCCTATCTCCCTCTTCCATTCACTGATACTTTTTTTCTCCTAGTACTCCACTGCTCTTTGCTTCTGCTCCTTGCATATCTATTTATGTACTTATATATATATATATATATATATATATATATATACCTGTACTGCATCCTCCACATTTTTTGCCGGCTATTTCTCATGCTGCCATCCAGCTGACCCTCATGATATGCGCCCACTCTTTTTACTTCTGCACCCCATATTTACCATATCAAATCCCTAAGGATCATTCTTGCCTTCCGCAGCATCCTTTGCTTATTCCACTGTCCGCTACCTGTTCTACGATGAGTTTTGTGCCCTGTTCGCTGACCATCTACCACAGTGTAGAACAGGCTTATTACTATATGACCCCTATCAATGGATCCCTTTTTTTCTCCACCGTCTCCTGCTACCACCCTTTCCCATATCAATTTCTAGCCCCCTCTATGCATGCCCGACGGTTTTCAGATATCCCTATTTGGGCATTTCTTGTGAGCCTTTCAGTTTGGTCTGCTTTTCCATGTTCCATCATTGTGATGACAACGTTACATCACGATGCTCTTTTACAGTTCCAAATCGTATGACATGTCACTACCCGATTCCTCTGGTCCGTCACTACATCTCGCACCTGCATTGATCAAATAATTAGACCCATTCTTACCTGTTTTCCTTGATCCCGTCTTTCATCTTCACTCTTCCATGAACGGCTCTTCACAGTCTTCATCACTTCTGTGCTTCCGCATTCTACTTTTCTCTCCGTTGGGCTGCCATGTGCACTTGTCGCTAAGTTAGTCCATCACGATATTCCAAAATTAACTCTACAACCATTTAATCCAACTTTACCTACCCCTCCCAGTGACTGATAATTTCTTTCTAGGACCCCATTGTTATTGTCCTTGCTTCTCTTAAATCTATATATATATATATATAATAAGTCTACATATATATATATATAAACTTACGCATATATATCTATGTGCACGCGCTCTGCGTCTTTCAGTTCCTCACCGGCCATTTCTCTTGTTATCATCCCAACGACCGTCATCATATGCATCCATCAACTCTACATCTGTGCCTCACATCTACTGTATCCAATCCTTCTAAATCGTTTTTGTCATCTGATCAACCCTCTACGTCTTGCATTGCTCGCTGCCTGTTCTGCGATGTGTTTCGTGTCCTGTCCGCAGACAATCCGCTGCACAGTACCTATGCTTTATTGATATCTAATCCACTGAAGTGCACCTCACTTTTTTCTCCATCGTCCTTCGCTACTGCAGTTCTTTATACCGATTTTCAGCCTTTCTCATGTTTACCAGTCGGCCTCCATATGTATTTACCCGGACCAACCATTCAGTCCATCTGACGTTGACTTTTAAACTCACCGGACGTCCTTTCAAATCCGCTCTTGAGCTCATTTAAACTCCACACAATGTCTATGGTGTGCATACATTTATCCTATTTTCATCCTACTTTATTCCCCCTTCTGAGCCTTTTTAACCAATATTTTCATAAGAGTTTCCATATTTCCATGAATTATATCTGTCCATTCCACCGTCGGTATCAACAAGATCATGCACATGGCATGCTTTGGGCGTTTCAGAAACAAACCAATATTATTATTATTACTATTATTATTACTATGAAGTCCCGGGCAATTTCTTCACCGTACACCGAGCTTGCTTGGATGGCTTTCATTGGTCGCTTTGTACCGTAGGTCACGGATCAGGTAAAACAGATGAGTGACTCCACACATATTCATAACAACAGTCACATTCGTCCCAAGTAAGTGACTGACTGAATTAGCTGTGTTTTTTTCAGTGAACCTCAATGACTTCCGACCATAGCTTCTGTACACAACTCCTCCCACTCACTCTAGAATAGTGACGCTTCACCGACTCACTGGTTTATCTCTAGCCAGCTAGCCTTCCCAGATCTGTCATTTCCATTGGACTGACAGAAAACCTCCTCATAACCTACCGGTCTTCTTTTGCAGTGTAGTCGTTGATTTTTGCTGCAACCTCAGCTCTCTTTTTTGGCATTTGCCTTATACATAAGCTAATCATCCAACGCGGTACGGTGTAGTTCTCTCGCCCTAAACGGTCGGGGTCCACCATCAGGACAGGAGGGCTGGAGAAATTGTGCAATAGATTCAGGCTCATTTCCACCCCGTGGACAATGGATACTTGGAAGTTGTTCAGCGACTTGCATCTGGAGTGATCGTCGATCAGAGAGAGGTCGTACTTCCAGCTTCTAGAAGACCTTTATGTCTTCTATTTAGAGTGTCCCAGGGGCTAGAAGGACTTAGTTGAAGGGCCAACGAGTATAAAGGGTCTGTCGGATGTGGACGTGGTTCACTTGTTTGTTTCTGCTTCTAGGTGCGGCACCAGGTTACCTAGACTTAGGCTACGAAAAGCGCACTCAAGACTGAACATGAGGGCTGAGGTTTTTACAAATAGATTTATGCCCATTTGGAATAGACTGTCAGAGAATGCTTTTAAGTGCAGCCGTGTACCAGCTTTCAGGAACCTCAGATTCAGGCTGGAACACGGCCTTCCCAGAATAAACGGTATGAACATTGATGAGGTGGTGAACCCCTGGTATTTTTGTCAACCAAGTTTAAGGTGGAAATCATACCTTTTCGTGACTTCTGCCTCTCAGATCCAACATGAAGCGCGCAGCTTTTGGAGTCAAGGAAGCTCGCCGGCAATACAACAACATGGACGCGTGACCGTTGGCCACCGCCTTCGTCCTGCAGAAGCTGAACTGAACCGAGCACTGCGACGTGATCCCGCTTGGCCATCTATCTAGTAGCCGATAGGTTAGAACAGGGAGAAAGGTTGCCGATACCGGCAGAAGTGCATCCCAGCATCAAAAGTTCAGCCGTGAAACAAGGGGAGACAGAATATCTGAGCCATCTACACTGTAAGACAACCTAGCCGTTGAAGCCCAGGGAATAAGGAGGGGATTTGGTTCCACTGGAAGGGTCTGTTGCGGTCTGTGATGAAAAAGAAACGGGTGAGTCTCTCACGACCATTGCTGATGCTCCGCATCACTGGAGTTTCCATATTGGCAGTGAATTTTTTACTTGGCCCCCTTTGCGATAGCCCACTAGCAAAGTTACCGAAATTCTCACTGTTCACCATCTAAGGCCATTTCCACTCGCTACTGGAATGGGCCAGAGACAAAAACGTGTGAGAACCGGTGCTGTTAGGCAGATTCATGGCGATCCCATTTGTGGGAATATCAAATGTTTTCTTGCTGTAGAGGAGGGAATAGGGTGGGATGTCTGCCACGGATGGTATCACCTGAAATAGAGTCGACTGTCCATTGGAGCTTTCAGTTTATATGATGAACACCGATATCCTAAAAGGGCCTGCCGAGAATGCCTTGATATCTGCTAGGGTGAATGCCATCAGTTGAAGAGTCAGATAGACTGGTCGTCACGAAAAGCTCCAGCCCATTGGAGATGTATACTGCCATCGATAGAATCCTCAAACCCAGCTCCATATCAAGCATGTGTCGGTAGTAACAAGCTGTGTAAAGACCTTGGAAAGGAAATGTCCCGTAGGAGTAGAAAGGTTGATAAGAAGCACACTTGGAGGCAGTAGGCGACAAATTGAACGCAGTCACATTCACCCTGGGCAAGTTGTTAAGGAAAACGGGCATAACCCTGGGCGGAGCCGCAGTGAGGTGGTAAAGGGTATTCCCGAGCCTGTCTGTCAAGCAGCCAGAAGAATGGGTAGAGATGTTCGACTCTACGTGTCAAACCTTTTGAGAATGGCTGAACTTCCGGGTCAGACTTTACCGGAGGGATTCTTCGGGCTGGGTAAGTGAAACCATACTGAGGGCAGTCAACCACCCCTCAGGTCGATTCTCATCTAGTTTGCAAACACTAGGAAGGGGGATGCCTTCTTAGCATCATCGGAGCTGGTTAGAGCCGCCACCCACAGAACTTTCGTATTGGAGCCAGAAAGATCGGCCAGTTGGTGAGCGCCGACCAGTAGGAACAAAGCCGCCCCTGAGGGAAGCCCTCAGCTTCTTATTAGATTTGAAAAATGCAGAACCCCTTCACCAGATCGGCGGATTCAGAAAGCCAACAAAGCCCTTCATACTAGTCAGGAGGGACAAGGGGAGAATACGACAGGATCTCAACCCTCGTCACCAAAAAGCGAGGCTAGCAGGCGGAACTAGGTTCCCAGTGCCACGGCTACCCACCCACAAACAGTGCACAAATGCTGGGGAACCTGGCCGTGGCCTACACCAACGCGAGCAGCGCTGAGAATGGGTGACACAAACTGTCAGCAGAGACTGCCAGTGCTTCTTACCTAGTTGTCACTGAAACCCTCCTGAACTCACGGAATGGAATTGATGCCCTCTACCCTTCTGGCTATCGCATTCGTCGAGCTGATCGGGTGGATGGAAGAAGGGGGCTTGGTGCTACGACAATAGTCTCAGAAACAATAAAAAAGATAGCCGGAGAATGCACCACGTCACCAAAAATACAGGCTGTATTCTGTGACCTAAAGCCACATCAAACTGAATTGCATGTTGCTTGTGTGTACCGAAGCTCTTCTGCCACCCCACCGGAGGACCTACTCAGGCTGAGCTAACTCAACCGCTCAGTAGCCAAGGCAAACAAACCCATAATCCTCGGGGACTTCAGTGCTCCCGAGATCGACTGGGTGAATCCACAGACAGTGGGTGACGGTTTCCCCGTCAGTTTGCTCGACTTTGTACTGAAGGGGGCGCTTGTTCAGCCTGCCCTACAACCAACCGTGTGTATGGAAGGACAGACTCCCGTGCTGCCAGACTTGGTAATCAACAAACGCGCCTGCGACGTGTAGGGCCTGCAGTTACCAGCGCCCCTAGACAGAAGTGACTGTAACGTACATGCTTGGAAATCCTCCCTAGCCGTTGTCATATACTTGTCTTGTTGAGGCTATGCTTTTTATTTTATTGACTCTGGAACAGGTACAACAGGCATCAATCACTACACTTCAACATTTGTTTATATTTTGCTCATGTGAAGTGGCATAATTTTGACTCCAAATTGGACTGCCATGAAGGTGGTAGCTGACATTGGCGTTTGTTGAACTCTGGTCCTCTTTGCTAGACGTTGGGGCAGTACAGTTGGGGTTTGTATATATTTACATGCGTATAACTTGTTAATCCAGTACCGTGAAAACTGCGAACCAATCTTGTTCTGGTTTTGGGATTCGTTTTGAATTGAATACGCCTTGCTCACAGTCAGAAAAATCGTTACAGTGACCACGGAGTGAGCCAGAGCAGCTCTATGGCCATGAAGGACAGTGTTCCCATGCAGCTCAAAGATGCTTTGAAGATCTCAATGTACAGGATCCAGTTTTTGAAGCCAAAGCACTGAGATGAGACCAACATCATGGAAGTGTGGAGGAAGAATGGACGGTGTAACGAACGAATACTGAAAATCCTTCTAAATGTTCAACGTGCTTTGTGAATTTGACTATATTTAACATTATCTTGGAAAGCTCGCTCATACACCACACATTTTCACGTTTGTTTATCCATGTGAGACATTTGAATTTGGCCTTGAACCGTTTCTGACTGTCGTGCTTGAGCCACGGGGCTTTGGACCTTTGGGTTTTACTGTGAAGTCTATTTGGCCGCATACTTGAGGTTCGTATATATTTGTATCCTTTGTGCATTTCAATTTAGTACCGTAGAAACTACGAATCAATCTTGTTCTGGTTTTGGGATTCGTTTGAATTGGCTACGCGTTGCTCGATTTGCGAGATTTGACTTACAGTACTCAAGTGGAACCTGGACAAGAAAACTCATTGGAAATGCCCAGACGAGGGAGCAAGGACATTTTGAGACAACAGGAAATAACTCGGCAAGTCTCTGGGGATGGTTCGGGTGTTATTGATTCTCTAGATAATACTAAGTTTACTAGCTCTGTCAGTGCCAGGTCATATATTTCTAACCGCGATGCGTTTGACGATATTAGTACTTATAGAATGAGAGTAATAGAATTAGAAAACGAGCTGCGGTTAGCCAGAAAGGAAGCAGAGCCCCTTACACAAGGAACTGGTCTCAGAGAGCCAGCTAAGAGTCCATGTAGTTCACAATTTCAACATCGAAAAGGCACTGTGATCGACGAATATAAACCTTTGAGACAGCCTGAAACTACCGAGGTTTTGGCTCCTGACCTGCCGAGAGTGGAGCTGTCCCACTTCGACGGGCACCCCGAGCAATACTGTATATTCATGAAACAGTTCGAAAATTTTGTTGAGTGCAAAGTTGCAGATCCTGGTCAAAGGTTTTTGTATTTATTACATTACTGTCGTGGGAGAGCCAAAAGTGCTATCGAAGGCTGCGCGATGCTTGATCCACAGATGGGGTACATCAGGGCGCGCAAAATCCTGAAAGATTTGTTTGGACAACCATTCAAGGTGGCTAGAAGCCTAATTGATAGTGTTTTATTGGAGGCGAAAAGGACTGAGGGCAAGGCTGAATCACTGTCGAGTTTGGTGATAAAAATGCAGAATTGCAGTATAGCACTGGAGCACTTAGGATACCAGTCTGATCTGAATGCATTGCACACACCGGAATGCATTGTCCGATGTCTGTCTATTGATTTACAGAGCCGATGGGCAGAGGAAGCTGAAAAAATAAATATGCTTGAGCGGGAATCTACGTTCAACGATTTGACGGAGTTCATAGGTCGTCAATCCCGTATCGCCAACAGTCGGTTTGGACAAATCGTACGCGAAAGTTGCAGACTGGCGCGAAGGGAACCAACATCTCAAATTGTGGAGAAGGACTGTAACCAAACCCAGTCTTTGGCTAACATGCACATGATAAGTCAAGAACCCGAGAGGTCAGCTGAATGCAAGCTATGCAACTCCCTGCATCGGTTACCAGATTGTCCGACCTTTCATGGGATGAGTGTACCCGATCGGTGGTGCGCAGTAAAAAGGATTGGCTCATGCTTTATGTGTTTGAACAACTCTCATCGAGCCTCTGAATGCAGCTTAAGAGTGAAATGCAACCAAGACGGATGCTTGGGTAATCATCACTCGTTACTGCATGGCCTTCTCAACAATAGACCTATTCAGCCAGATGAACCCAAAATTGTCTGTTCAACGGGACATGATGATTTCAAACCGGCAAGATTAGGCATCGTACCTGTCGGTATCGTGACACCTAAAGGACTGAGGAGGGTCAATGCATTTTTGGACACGGGGTCGGATACCTCGCTGATTACTCGCGAGCTTGTAGAAAGCTGTGAACTAGTAGGCGAGCCTACCTCGCTCACTATCAGCACGATTGCAGGGGGTCATGTTAGCAATTCTAAGAGGCTGACCCTGCAGTTAACGTCTTTATCTGATGAGGGGACCGTAGAAATTCCGGAAGCTTTTGCAATAGACAGCTTGCCAATGAGACCAGTCGACTCTGTTAGATCGATCGCCAAGAGATGGTCTCATCTCAGGGACATAGAGTTCGAAGAAGTTTCTAGCCCCCACGTCGACATACTAATTGGATGCAATGTACCAGAGGCTCACTGGGTGCTTGAACAGAGCATAAGCAATCGAAAAGAACCATTCGCTACGCGAACGATACTAGGCTGGACACTTCTCGGACCCCTGACGAGCGAACTTCAACAATCGGCATCAATAAATTGCTCAAATGTTGCTGAGAGAAGTGCCTCTGTAGAACACGATCAGCCTTTCGATATTGAATCCAACGGTCCATCTCAGGAAAGCGAAGTTCACTCGAAGGATCAGTCGGCGCTTTCGATGGCGAATTCAAAGACGGGACTTCACAGTGGGCAACATGAAGTTGCTATACCCGAGAGACCACCGTCAAGTCACTTATTGAGAAAAGGAGAAGTTGCCCGGAGGCTTTTGAAATATCTCAAAAAAGGACACCAGCAGGTCACCCAAAGCAGCTTGAAATTTGCCGACCCAGTGACAGTGTACGGTACCTGGGTGGAACTGCATGGCCGGCGGCGAAACAAAGTACCCTTTGCCAAAACAAAAATTGCTGAGCTGAAGTCAGTATCCCTAAACGAGCTCAAAACGACTGCACTGGTATTGGGTTTTAAGGTAGCACGAATGCTAAAAGAGAACTGCACCACCGCCGAACTGAGCCTTGCCTATTGGACAGATCCTACAGTTGTGTTACATTACAGGAAACGGAAGAAACGAAGAACGTGTTCGAGACATCAGAGAGTTAATCCACTCGTAGCAGGAAACAGCGAGGAAAATGTTGATGATTCGAGCTCAAAACCACATACAAAATACAAAGTAGCTCGCAGATCGCCTCGCTCCGAGTTACTCAGCACTTTATTGCATTTCATGCCCTACAACTAATCAACTGGACCCATTTTTTCTGAAAGGTTGCAAATGTACTTAGTTCCAGTTTCTATCTAGCGTGCACATAGGCGAAGAGGAGAAATTCACCAGTATTTCACTTGAACAGTTTAGGTGAGGCATACTAGCTGCGAGCACATTGTGAAACTATTATTATCTTTAAAGAAGAACATTTATTTACATTTTATACAATATTGATTGTCACATATTTTGTGCACAGAAAAACTTTGAAATACTCTGATAGATGCCAGTATTCGATCAATCTCCGTGTTCATGTGTATTTCGATAAAGTCCGCCGTACACTTGTTTTCGAAATTTATTCATAATCAGAAACCGGTTTTCATTTCTTTCGGAAGATTTGGTGCGTTAATTTCATGTAATTCCACTGGTTCGTGACCTGTCAATTTTACGCGATATCTCATTAGGCGTTGCACCTGCGTTCAACTTCTGCGCTGAAGCTTGTAAACAAAATTAGTCTAACCAGTTGCTGCAATGGGTTACTGCTTGTGATGCTTAGACTTATTTCTTGCGGCGAAACACTTCACTCTGCGAAGCCTTCATCTTCATCGTGCGTCTGACTATATGCGCCGGTCTCCTGATGAATATGTCAATCTCAAGTTGTGCAGCGGGATTTGGAATTGATTCCTTATGGATTGTGCGATGATGACTACGGCAAAAACCTGTTTCACGTTCAGATAACACAGGAAGTTACTATCCACAGGCACTGACAATAAGTTAAAGGTAGATAGGGTGAGAATCATGACCCCTTCCTGAACCTTAGACAACCATTTTCGCGGAAGGATTTTGGCCGGCGGTGTAACGAACGAATACTGAAAATCCTTCTAAATGTTCAACGTGCTTTGTGAATTTGACTATATTTAACATTATCTTGGAAAGCTCGCTCATACACCACACATTTTCACGTTTGTTTATCCATGTGAGACATTTGAATTTGGCCTTGAACCGTTTCTGACTGTCGTGCTTGAGCCACGGGGCTTTGGACCTTTGGGTTTTACTGTGAAGTCTATTTGGCCGCATACTTGAGGTTCGTATATATTTGTATCCTTTGTGCATTTCAATTTAGTACCGTAGAAACTACGAATCAATCTTGTTCTGGTTTTGGGATTCGTTTGAATTGGCTACGCGTTGCTCGATTTGCGAGATTTGACTTACAGACGGTATTCGGGAACAACCTTTTGTTGCTCACAGAAAGGGAAGAGCACCGTGATATACCAGTAGAGCAACTAGGGCTCAATGCCGGAAACATACGGCGCGGTGGCAATACCAGCGGACAGAGGGTCACAGGAGATACCTTTGATTCAAATTGACTTGAGAAGTAGCCATCACGGTCGAAAAGTAGTGCATGCTATCTTGTGAGCTCACCTTGGCTGGAAATGCTAGGTTGTGCCCAAATGCCCATTAAAACCCTGCCCAGTCAAGTCAGTCATAGTAGTGCTTGTGGGTTCCGCTAGCAACAGGCATGGCAACCACGCACTCGGCAGTAGCCCCGAAGCCGCGATACCACGAAGGCATTTCGAGGCATTGCACCGGCTAGACAATAGGCCGGAGTCGACGGACGAACCCCCCCCCACCCACTGGACCACAGGTAATGTAAGACACGTTTGAACAATACATAGCCAAGCTCGCAACAGATCCCGAGATCAAAAGGCGATTACCCGTGAAATTCTACGATACCAGATTTCCATGTGAACAATGACACGAAACAGATACGAACCTCAATTATGCAACCACAGGGACTCAAAAAACGAGAACCGAATCGCGGCGTGCGACGGAGGCGCACGTACGTCACGCAGGTCCAGAACAAAGATATGTCAGAGCAGCGCGCTGGGCGCGAACAAACAAGCGTTTGTCCGTTGAAGCAAGCAGTGCATAAAACACGTCAATAGTGTGAATATGTGAGTGACGTTGAGGAAACATGAAACTGCAGTGGTTTGGGGGGAATTTCCAAGACCCGTTGTTACAGGTAAAGCCTCTAGTCTCTGTTTCAACAGACCAAGTAGAAAACGCCTGAGATATCTTTACTTTTGTGAAGCAGTGTAGCCAGGTAGCCCTAATGATGTGGTTCCATGCGCACTGTCCAGGCAATGGCCGTCCCTCTTGCTCGGTTATACACTAGGTCGTCGGACAGTGAGCAGACCTGAGGACTGGCTTGCTGCCAAAATTGTTCCAGTATTCAATGGTGGGTTGAAGGAAGAGGTGCGAAGCTATCGACGGGTTGGCCTGCCACCTGTGCCGCAAAAGAATGGAGGGCTTGATTAGAAACCGAACGGCCAGTAAGCTGACTGAAAGTAGGATAGTTTCCAACGGACAACACGGGTCTATGAAAAGCGGGTCAGGCTTGTCCAACTTGCTGTCCTTTTTCGACGGGGTAACGGCCGGGTCAGATAAAGGTGAATGAGCCGAGGTCTGCTACTTGAGCTTCCAGAAGGCCTTTTACTTAGTTGACCACCGGCTTCTATTGCTCAGAATAGAAGCCCTGGTTATGGCCCCGCAGGTACCTGGATGGATCGAGAATATCTCGCAAGCTGAACGCATTAGGTAAGGGTGAAAGGGAGGAAGTCCACCAAGGCTCTGGCTATCAATAATGGCCCTCAGGGGTCAGTCCTGGGTTCTCCTATATTTTGGATCTACGCGAACGACCAAACAGAGGGTGTGCAAAACTCAGGTAACCTATTTACGGACGACCTAAAGCTGGCGGATGAACCGGGTACCACTACTCTCCAAGGGAACTTGAATAGGGTTCACACCTGGACCACTCGATGGCGGCCGCCGCTCAACATAGGTAGGTTTAGTTATCTCAACCAGGGTGTCGGATGGGAATCGGTTTACCTAAACTCAGAATCTTGCAATCAATAACAAACATTATTGTTGAGCACCGTAACTTCAAGAGAAGCGTTCGTGTTGTTGCCCTTCTACATAACATTGGTTAGGCCACACCTGGAATATTGTGCCCGTGCTTGGTCTCCGGCACTTGTTCGGAACCCTGCTATCCTTGAGAAAGTTCAGCTATATTTCACTAGACTGCTACTGGGACTCGGGGACAAGACATACACAGAGAGGCTACCGGCGCTAAAACTCTGCTCTGTGAAACGCAGAAGACCCATCGGGATGCATTAGAAACATTTAGGCAAACTAGAGGACTATCCAGCCCTGCTGAGCCGTTGTTTTTACTGGCGCAAGATTCCGCACTCAGGGGACACGAGTTTAAGCTCGTCAAAAAGAAAGCATTACGAAAACACAGGAAGAAATTTATTTGGGGACTCATTTCCAACCCACGGAACACACTGCCGGCTGAGATGAAGTTTTCAACGTCGGTGGCAGGTATTAGGGCACGGTTGGACCCCTGCTGGTCTGATGTGTTCCCCAAGTGCATTGAAATCTACATCATTCATTGGCAACACTGAGAGCAGCGCGCTTTTCTCCTCCGTCAGCACTTTCCATCAGTATTATACCCTTCTCTGACTCTCTCCACCACCCCTTCTCCCCCATCCAGCATCTCATTTTCCTCATTCTTCAAATTTCACGATTCACAATCCAAGCACTGCCCTTATTAGTGTTAATAATGGTTTATTTCGGGGACACCCGAAGCATGCTTGATTGTATGATCATATGGTACAAGTGAAGTCAAAAAAGGTTCCTTGGATATTCATTTGGGTAAATGCGGCGCAAAAGTGTATAAGTTTTAGTTGTCGCATGAATGAGTGCCCGGCAAATTTGAGTCTGAAGGTCAGGTGGACGGTAGCTGCGTTAGTTCCGACCTAGATATATTTGAATTGGCGCGGAATCCTGAAATCCTGGGGAGCGAATTTCGAAAAATGCGAAACTGATCTGCTAAGGTTAATTTAAAGTACAAGTTACTTGATGAGTTTTAAGTGACTTACCTGTTATATTTATATTGAGAAAAATTGGACGATTTGTTCTTGGTGAGAAAGGATAACTGGGTGACGTGAACCTTGAGACAAGGACTTTACTGTGGCCTGACTTAGATGCAACAACGCAGACGATCTCATCTCGTGAAGTTCAGTGTAAACAATTACTGCTAGTATACGGTACAGTCTTGTTTTCTGCCGGCACGCAATCAGCATATGTGGTTACGCAAGTTATCAGTGAAAATGGAGCAGGTTTCCACGAGTTATCATAGAACAACGTCTAGTTACGTGACCGACCTCTTTGGGTTTTGCTTTCACCGGGCAATACTATATAAGTACATATATATGTATGTATGTATACATAGATGTACGTTTATATAAGTACATACATATATATGCTATATTCAACCGTAGTTCCCACGGTGTAGCGGCGAGTAGAATGACTTTCAGTCGATACAGGTTGCCACGCCCTTTCTTACATGACACCTTAGGCAACTGTTCCAGAAACCCTACACATTAACAGTGAATGCCTGGATTTCTCTATAATGAAAGCTATAGCTCTCATCAAACGGTTACTGAACTAACCATATATTACTGTAACTTACAATAAATGGTTAACGGATGGAATGGCAAGCTATTTTCTTTCCATCTTGCGAAGCTGCTGAACTTCACTAGGTGTTGAACAAGTCACGAAGTTTTCTTCGTACCATAACAAACCAAATCATTTCACGTGAAAAATATTCACGCATATGATCGCCCCTACATTAAGCTGGTACACCCGCCGTGGTGCACGTGAAATAAGACGCAATTAGGCGACAAAAAACGGCTTCACGGAAGCAACACGATAACCAAAATTTGGTGGCCCCATAGGGACCATGTTAACAGTAACGTAGTCCTCCACATTCGTCATCGAGTCAGACAGTGTACCCGTTCCCTCTGAATCGGTGGAGTCACCGGACTCACAAGTGGACGTTTGCTCTCCGTTCCGAATGGTGCCCTTCCCCTTACTCGCCATTAGTGTACGTAAAAGCTGGTTGGTTGGAATTTCCGGGATCTGGGCTGAATCACCAGCGAAGCTCTATAGCACATCGAACAACCAGCCACCGCTTCGCAGCGAACGGCAAGTAAGAACCGAACTTCGGGCAACAGGTTATATATGACCACTAACCCAATCAACAATCAGTAACGGCCAAGTTATTGACTGGAGGGCTGATTACCGAGATTTGACCGAGAAAACTAGGATTCACCAAAAATAAAGAATACAAATTTATAAAGGTTACCCCCAATAAGCACACTTTTAGGACATTGTTGTTCCACTTTAATTCAGAAGCTTTTCTGTCAGCTGTTTGATATCTGCATAACACCAAGCCAGGTCGGAAATTACTCCACTGTCTCAGGTGGGCTCACCTTTCAGAAGTGAGTGAAATGGGCTCTGCGGTCGAGATACGCGAAGAAGTAAAGCGGAGATGAAGTAAAAAGGCCCAGTATTTCGGATGGCATCGATGTAAAGTCGCAGAGATGAGTAAACTGACAAGGAAAACCTTCGAAAAAGCACCGACGAATAATTGAAGAATTTTTGGCGATGACGGATATGCACGTGAACCGATAGCCCAAACAACCCGTAAAATAGCAGAAATATGATGCCGAAGGATTTGTGGTGTCATCTGAGGAGGGGAATTGCATAAACGAACTAGAGTCCGTTTTACCACTTAATTAGTACTCAAGTGCTGATGAATAGAAATTACTACCCACCAAGAGTTTGTGGAGGAGCAGAGTGACGAAAGTTGACCGGTGAGTGAAATATGATTCAAATAAAGGGTTCGTTTCAGGTTAATTAGTGAACTCAAGTTGACAGCAGGGCGGATAGAGGAGTTGATAAGCGACGATCTTATGAGGCCGTATGGGGGCGGTGCATAAATGATATTATCAAAGCATGTAGACGATCGCTTAACGGGATATGTTGGTAAGAGATTTACATGGGGCATTTGGACAACAACCGGGAGGTCAGTAACTTGGCATACATATAGTTCATTTCCAGCAAAGGTTTGGAGAAATTGCATTCGCAGTGGTCTTTGGCATAGATGCGCAATCGTTGAGCACTGATGGAAAAATGGCAATAGGTAGTAGGTGGGCGAAATGGCGTTCAACAGATGAGGAATACAAATTTACAACGTAGTGGGCATAATAGTGGCTTATGTGTTTGATATCTGACGGAATAAACTGGAAGTAGCATATCACTGGAGCCTTCAAAAGGCGCAGATAGTTGTGTGATTGGGTACGTTGAGGAAGGTCCAACCTGAGACTTGGGGCGGGGGGAGACAAACAGATTAACGGCAACCTAGATTATAGGTAGTTGATTTTCAGCTAACGACGTAGAAAAAGCACTCTATGGATTGTGATGCAGGTGGCCGACCAGGATGTCTTGGTGGAACGGCTGCAGTGGTTCATAGATGAGTGAAGAGTGATACTATTGTGGGTGTGTCTGGGTTCGTTGGTGGAAAGCACGGGAGCATCTAAAGTTGGCAACAAAATGGATGCTGGAGGTGGGCATATAGTGGACTGATACTAGCGTATAGAAATAGCTCATATCAACAGCTCTCAGGAAGTGCAGGCGATTGCCTAGCTGCATACGCCGAAGTCCGACTTGGAAAGCTGAGGAGTTAGTCGAACTACTTGTGCCCTGGATTGTGGGTGCTTCATCACCAACCCAACTGCCATGAAGTGCAAATTGCTGAATGAGAGGAGATGCAACGGAAGGATACAGTGAACATAGAGCTGGCGTCACGCAGATGAAGCGCTGGAAGGAGGACCACTTCGTGTTTTGTGGAATTGTTGGCAGGTGAGAAACGAATCCTTAAATGATGGTTTTGTTTAGGTAGAGATAGTGATGACATAAAAATAACCAAGGGGATGAACGGTCTCTTCAAGAGTATATCAGGAGTTATGATGTTCATAATAATGATTTGAACAGTGAAACCGTTTCATGCTTCGGGGTACAGAATCCGGTAACTGGACATAATAGGATGAGGGTGAACATGGGATCAGTTCAGAGGGAAAAAATAGGTCAATAGATATAAATGTCAGTAGTCGCAAATAGTGTGCTACTTTTCTGAGCCGAGGGAGTATATGTGCATATGTTGGTTTGGAGCTTGACCGGGTGTATGGTAGACATTGTTCAGGAACGTTGGAGGAGGCAATGAGTGACAGCAATCAGACACAGGAGACGCTGTTTTTCTATCCGATACTGGTGCTAGTGGGTAAGGCTGGCCGTGCGTTTACACTATTGGGGGGGGGAAGCTAGACTTGTAAAAAGACCCAGTTTTATCCGTGAGAATTGAGTCCGAAACCCGTTTTACCTACAGAGTAAACAGCAGAAACACAGGGCGAACACAGAAGTCAGCCCGTTGGGATCCAACTGGACGCTCACTTGCACAAGAATCTGGACAGCTTTAGTGAATCGAGCCTCAAGCCCTGTGACCTGACCTGAAGTTGCTTTCTTAACAAGGCACAGAAGCGGGACTTTCCTCTCGACGCTGGGAAGGGCCTAGCCAAAATCACAACTGATCCCGAAATGGAAAGGCGATTATCGGCGATGTTCTACGATACTAGATTACTGAATGAACAAGGACACCAAAAAGATACAAACCTCAATGATGAGATCACAAGGACTCAACAACGAGAAACCGAATTGTGGCATGCGAGCAAGGAGCACGTGCGTCACGCATGTCCAGAACAAGGATATGACAAAGTAGCGCTCTGGGCGCGAACAAACAACAATTGGTCCATAAAAACAAACAGTGCGTAAAGACGCGTTAATAGTGTAAGCAAGGAGACTACGAGGGGGTCTCATTGAGACATTTAAGAAAACAAAAGGCCTTTAAAGGCTCAGACAGGAGGGTCTATTCCATATGGGAAAGAGCTCCAAAACAAGAGGCCATTGAAGGAAGCTGGCAAAAGTTCAATCTAGGCTGATAGCTAGATCTCACCTTTTTATCAATAGGCTGGTTAACTGCCGGAAGAAGTAATAGAACCGGGGACCGTCCTGGCTTTCGACGGGGCCGTAAATCGTAAATCGAATGCGGTAACTTCTGAAAGTGAATTTTGAGCTTTTTACTAAACAGAGGACGTGATGTGTTTAGTTATTGAATATTTGCTTTTGCTACGTGATGGCTTAGTGAAAGCTCACAATGCATGATGACTCTCGCAGTTGATGTTCTGTGAGGTTTTACATTTCCCTTATATTTTTAGTGGTGACAAGGAGAAATAAACGGAGCCGTGGTGGGTGCCTACCTAGCATGCATACAGTCGAAGTAATTCCGGACCGTCGATTGTCTGTGGCCATTATCTGTCCTGTGCCAACTGAACTGAACTAAACTGACCTTGTTGGGATTGTGCGTTACGCGAGTAAGTTCCCAGTCAGCACAGAGGTGTGCATTTTAGTACCGAAATAGTCCCGCGATGGACTAGTAATTTGTTTGGGAATAATTTTGTCATACCATTAGATTTTGACAGGTCCAAAATACGGAAAAATAATTTTACTTCATTGAAAGCACTTCGGTTTACCAGCCCGGTCAGCACAAAGATAGAGCATTTAGTCCCCAAGACGTCCCTCAAAGGACTGTTTTGAGACTATTTTAATTATGTGGTATAAGTTAAAGGGTTTCGCTCGTAACTCCAAGTATGGTTCGTAAAATCTAAGTTCACCTTTGTAAAACGCTACTTTTATAGGGAAGTTGGACACCAGAAATTACGCGCGAGTCGTGGTAAGTAATTTTTGAGCGTATTTGCAGACCATGCTATTTTCTCTAATGGAAATCGATGAGAGTGCGTTAAATAGTACTAGGTGAAGTTATGTAGTAGAGTTTACCGGAATTTCAAAGTAAAGCACGTAGACCACTGCATTCTCGGTACGCTCAAAAATAGTCCCAAAAATGTCCCTGGTGTGTTTCAAACGGGGAGGATTTGGGACTGAATTGGGAATATTTTACTGACTGGGTTTTCGCCTCTGTAAGATCGTGTGGATCAATGGTAGAGTCATCCATCTGCATGCTCTGATGCAAGTGAAGGTACCTCCTTAAACACTAACTGGGCTTCGGTTCCTGGGGTTTCTATTCTTCCTTTACCTTTGCAGATCTTACATGTCCAACCCTGGGTAGGCAAAGGAACGTGGTAATTACCTTTGTAGCACCCAGCTCGTTCGTAACATCGGTTTTCGGTTTGTTTGTTTGGTAGCCATTTTGCATGGATCAGCATTGAATTGATACGAAGGAAATTGACGACTGGAGTCTTGTGCAAATGTTCAGTCGGCGTTTTATTTAATATATATATATATTTACTTCATTGAAATACTTTGAAATACCTCGGTACCGTGCTAGCACAAGTGGTGTGTATTCGCCAGTTATGCACCGTTACTTGACAATGGCTGAGTTGCGTAACGAAGGTGCACGCGTACCGATACCTCGCAACTTGTGCGCAAGTAGGACGAAAGAATGAACGACACCCAATTAGTGCGGCGCGCATAAAGCGGAACGATTGAATGTCTACCCCCTTGACCAATGAACGACGTGGGAATGAGCCAGTCGCACAGCCGGTAAGCAGGTCGAATTTATAATGGCATCTATGCCACCCCACGTCCCGTTGACGTTCGGACCACGCAAATAAACGGCGCTTGAACTAATTAATATATCCTATTACGGAAATCCGCTCCACCTCCCAATGCACTTAACGACAAGCCTACTCACATCTTGGGTGGGATTATTTCCATAATTATAAGGAACGGTTTCTAAATGAGAAGAACCGATAACATGTAAGGCACGTCAAAAATCTAAGCTGTGTGCGTACAATAAACCGTCACAACTTCTCATTAGCGTGACTTAATTTTGAATAATCGGCTGACATTCCCACACTGAAATGCAGTTAGATCACAATGTAAACCAGTTGAAAGATATATTGGTGTACAAGAAAGCTGTATTGAAATCCCTCCATGTCCACAAGGCTGAGTTGTCTTGGAGCTTCGTCGGTGGTCTAGAGAATAATGATGTTCGGTAATTTATTTTACCCGCAGGAGTTCCTGTCTTCGATAAGTTGTGGCGGCGTCGTGCAACCGGCTGTGAGTGGGCATAACAATCATGTCCCTTTTCACATCAGCAAATGACTTTCTTTGTTAGACGTAGTCTAAACATAGAATGCCCCTTGAAATAATGGGCATACCAATAAAAAAGCCATTCAGTGCGGATTTTCGGAACCCGTATTTTCCATGAGTACCGCAATAGTTCATGGCGTTCGCGAGACACGAACCGATCAGCGAACGCATCCAGTTGCGTACGAACTTGTGGTAGTTTTCTACACTGGTTTATCGCATGATGTTGTTCTGCAATATTCATTTTCAATGGAAACATTATATATATATATATATATATATATATATATATATATATATATATATATATATATATATATATATATCGCTCTATTTCATTCCCTCGAAGTGGATAAAATAAGGACAGTTAGTCGGAAAACCAAAAGTTGGGAGATACGACTGAGCATCGTGAAACGTAATTTGGGAAAAGTGACAGAAATTAACAAAGGATATCACGTATCTCAAACGATTGGCACAAACTGCTCGGAAACCGTTCACAAACCGACCAAAACTACTCCGAAACTGATCGGTTGCCGGCCGGTTTTCGAGCGGTTTCTGGGTGGTTTCTGGCCGGTTTGTGAACGGTTTCCGAGCGGTTTGTGCCAGTGTTTGAGATACGTTATATTCTTCGTTAATTTCTGTCATTTTTCCCGAATCACGTTTTACGATGCTCAGTCCTAACTCCCGATTTATGATTTTCCGAATAATTGCCCTTATTTTACCCATTTCGAGGGAATGAAATAGGGTGATCTATAGTGAGGTATTTCAGGGCATTTCGATGAGTTAAACCAATATATTTAAATAAAACGCCAACTAAGCATTGTACAGGACTTTGGTCGTCGATTTCCTTCCTGCCAATTCATTGTTGATCCGTGTAAAATTGCTAATGAACAAACAAACCGAAAACCCACGGAAAACCGATCGATGTTATAGTAAAAACCTCTCGAAAACCGGCAAAAAACCGACCGGTTTCGGAGAAGTTTTGCTACAGGAGTAAGGGAATTCACGAAACGTTCTGCAGGGCATCAAACCAAAGACACCGGAAACTCCGTCAACACGTGGGAATCCCAGGGCACGTTACTAAAGCGGCTGGTAACGTGGAAGTCTGACGCCCTGGAGAACCAAACTCATGCACACCCTTCACTGGTGGAATTTGGGAATCCCCACTATAGGGATCTTTTCTTGGCAGCAGCCGAGAAAATCCACCTACTCTCCGGTAGGATTATTCGAGTTGAATCGGATAACGCTGCTGAGCGTAAATACAGCTTCGTGAACCCGGTGTAAAGGACGGAACGTCCAAGTCGGACAGTGGGAAACGGGTGCTCACCCATGCATCGAAACCGCCCCCCCATAATCCATCTGACAAGGTGTGATCAGAACGTGGGCCCTCTGCAGAGTACTCCACAGAAACCTCCCACACTGTGGATTCAAATCGTCCAAAGGGAAACACGTTTGAGCAGCCTCATGCAACGTCACAGTCCCTCTATCATCCAACCGCTAACTTCAGTACCAAAAACCAGCGCGGCACTCGAGCTTAGCGCCCCAGTGCAGAAGCTCTGGTAAGGGAAGCTGCCCAAAAGCGCAGAAGGGTCTATCGATATTCTACAGTAATGTCTGCGGTGTAGACAACAAGTGAAAAGAACTTCAGACAGAGGCCACTGAGACAGATTGTGTTGCGCTCTGCGAAACATGGTTAAACGAGAGAGTTAGCGTAGAACCACTTTGCCCACCGGGGTACCCGAATCATAGGCTAAACCGGGAAGAGGGCAGAGTAGGCGGAGGTGTACTGTTGCTATTCGCCTAACACATACAGCAAATCCAAGGTATTTATTTTGCGACACTCAGCATGCAGACAGTTTCTGCCACAGTACCTTCTGGGGTTATGTAAGTGCTCCTTATCTGTCCCTACCGCAGCCCTTCAGCAACCACAGGAGAAAGCACAAGCTTCGTGGACTACTTGCGACAAGCCGTTGGGAGGAGCAATCAAGTCCTAATAGTCGGGGAACTAAATGCCCCAGAAGTAGACTGGGAAAGTCGATGGTCACAAGGGTGTCCTTTTGGCCGCAACCTCATTGAGAGGGTCCAAGAAAAGACCCTTTTCCAGCACGCTCGCCAGCCCACACGCTGGAGGAACGGGCACACCCGGCCCTACTGGATGTCGTAATTACCAAATACCTAGTACATGTGCGTGTCCTAAGGGTCACTGCACCGCTCGGCAAAAGTGACCATGGTACGTTACGGTTTGTTTATGCTATGGGTCACGAAAAGCCTCCCGACTTGTGGAGGAAAACCTCAGGCAGCCAGATGTCAACAGGTTAGTATTGAAGGCTCAATCGTCAAATCGGAATTGTCTATCCGGAAATGTGGATGACGTGTGGGACCATACAAAACAACCTAGTTCTTTTAGCCGATGAATTCGCCCCACTTAGGAAGATGCGTCGAACGGGTCGTCCCCCATGGGGGAAGAGTGTAGTATCTAAGGCTCAACAGAAGAAGCTCCAGGCCTGGAAACGCTTTCAGGCAAATCAGGGCCACACCAGATACCTACAGTACATAAGAGTACGAGATTCTGCCGTTGAAATATTAGAGGCGTACAAAGTCAGGTTCGAACTAGCCCTCGCAAAAAAACGCAATTATATCGCCTGAGGCATATTTCAACTGTGTGCAGTCTAAGCGGATAGTGAGGGCGGCCGTTGGAAACGTGCAAACCGTAACAGGGGACCACGCCACCACTCCAGGACAGAAGGCTAAAGCCCTACTGGAGTTCTTCCGATCGGTCTACACCGAAGACCCAGGTCAACAGCCAGGGCATCCCCATTATCCAGAAGTAATGAATATGTCAGATGTGACAATCATGTCGAGGGAGGTAAAATCAGTGCTCCATACCCTGAATGAATACAAAGCTGCGGGGCCTGATGGCATTCATCCCGCTGTCCTGCAGCCCCCAGCCGAGGTAATTGCGCCTTTCCTAGCAGCATTATCCAATCTTTCTGTCGAAGACGGGAAGATACCAGGGGACTGGACGGTGGCACAGGTTGTCCCGATTCACAAGGGTGGACGAAGAGACCTAATCTAAAACTATCGCCCCGTAAATCTTTTACCAGTTTTATTAAAGATCATGGAGCGATGCATTACGGATGAAGTTGCTCGTCACAGATAACCATGGTCTACTGCGAGTGGAGCAGTACGGGTTTGTCAAGGGTAAGTCATGTCTCACGAACCTGCTGTCCTTCCTAAATGAAGTGACAGAACGTCTGAAGAGAAGTCAACGGGTCGAGGTGTGTGACCTGAACTTCCAGAAGGCGTTTGACTCGGTAAATCACCGTCTCCTCACCTATAAACTGGCAGTATTACAAATAGCACCTGAAGTAGGGGCATGGTTAACGGATTACCTTGGAAATCGGAGGTTTTACGTAAGGGCGGAAGACGCCACCTTATCCTCTGCGAACGCTTGTAGTGGGGTACCACAGGGATCTGTCTTGGACCACTGCTATTCCTTATTTTTACAAACGACCTGGTGAGAGAGCTGAAGTCTCATTGCTACTTGTTTGCAGACGATGCTAAGATTGTCGGGAACCCAGCGGTTGATGACGTACAATCCTACCTGGATGCTATCCACACGTGGTCAGTAACTTGGAGCCTACCGCTTAACGATAGGAAGTGTAGGCAACTGGTATCCATCGATGCTTCGGCATCGAGATACCTGGATTCGCTCAATCCCCACGAGATAGCACGAATTTCCACCATGAAGGATTTAGGGGGTGCTGATTCATGAGACTTTTAAACCCTCAGCCTAGTGTGTCGCCGCAGCCAGGCTAATAGAACTCTCTGTCAACCCCGAAGGACAGTTAATGCCAGAAATCCCCGGGTCCTAATCCCAATAAACATAGCCATTGTTAGACCCCACCTAGAATACTCTGTGCAGGCATGGGCTCCCTCGTTAGTTAGAGACCAAAAGGTTCTGGAGACTGTGCAACAAAGGTTTAAGAAGATTATCCCAGGTCACCGAAATCTGCCAAATGAAAAAGATTGGGAAATTTAGGACTCTTCTCCCTTGATCGAAAACGGATGATAAAGGAACTAATTGAAACACCGAAACAGCTGAAGGGGATGTCAGTGACTTGCGTACATCTCTTTGAAATTGACGAGTACTCGCCCCTGAGAGGACATAGTCTAAAACTGAAGAAGTCCAGAGCACTGCGATGTATCCGGGCTGATTCTTCTCTTTTAAGGTAGTTAATGCATGGAATATGCTTCCGGAGGAGGTAGTGTCCTCACACACTGTCATGCAGTTCAAGGCTAGCTTGGACAAGGCCTGGCCATCAGTGTTCCCCGCCCTTCTTTGAAACTCAAATTACCTAAGTCGCTCATCATTTAAACCTATTACAATTCCTCTCACATCCCAATTCCACCTCTCCAACTGTCTCAAACTTTTGCTCCTCTGTGTATTCATTTATTTCTGTTTCTCATTACGCATGTAGTCTTCACTCCAGCTAGTTTCACGGTTCAGAACATGTTTCGCTCGCCTAACCCGGTGTGTGTTCGTGCTGTGTTCTAGATTTAAGCCTGTTCAAATTGTAGATCCCTGCCTTTTCCGGAAGTGAATCCAATTTTACACTCTGAAATCGAATCTATCAACCCCAAGGTGTCAAAAGATAATATTGCAGTCGAAGCACGGTGAGATACTGAGGCTCAAGCGCGCAAGAATCTGTACTCTCGTTGGCTGAGCCGCAAGTCCTGTGATCCGACCCAACCCTCACGGAAGATCGCTGAATCCAGCGCATCTGACGACCCTGCTTGTCTCCGTCTGTGTCGAACCACCGCCGTCGTTTCCGCTGTGTTGTGGGCGCGTTCGGTACCGTGGTACAAGTGTTGTAGTGCTCGAGCTGTCGTATTTTTTCAATTAATGTAATCGTATGTTCCAGATGAGTAGTTTCCTTGATTCTGTATTCTGCAGATCGAACACATTGTGAATATGACAACGGCGTAATACGAGTTTCGAATAACGGAATCAAGGAGTAGTAATGAGCGCTTTACTTGACTAGCAACAGACGTATAGTGGCTAAAATGTAAATAAAGAAACTCAATGGTGGGTTACACAAAAACAACAGATGATAATATCATGACATTCACCCCGGCTGTAGTCGGTGATTCGTTCGAAGTTTTGAAAACAATAGGGATTGTGTTCATTGTGACAGTACCTGTGTATAACTACGCTTCTCTGTTTTGTAGTTTGTAGCGATGTACTCTTTGTTGTTGTGCTTGTAGGCTCGAATGATCGGAAGCGGGTGAAGTTGGTTTCGCGACAGTGTTATCACGTCTATTCATGAATTTGTTTATTTTGCTAGCTGTCTCTGTGTCCTCCAGACTAGCGTGGTGATCCGCGGAGGACGGTAGATCTTGTGGTTTTTCCGGCCTGGATTCCGTCGTTGGCTCTGTCCCTTTGGGTGGTAGCCGGCGAAGAGACACTGTTTCTTCTTTGCCATCTGCATGTACAATGCGGGCGTTCTGTCGATGGCACATGATCGGCTTCTCTTCTACCAGGGGTTCGTATCTTAAAGATCTATCGGATTGTTTCAGAAAGACAGGGCCCGGGACAGTCAACCAGGATGGTAGTGACGTTCCGGTTGTTGAACGGAGAGCGTATCGAAACAGTCGTTCGTGTGGAATGCTATTGGTCGCGGTGCGCAGTAATGATGGCAGCGAATGGAGGGAGTCCAACAGTATCGATTCCCAATATGTAGGCTGAAGACCTCTGGTTTGTAGGGCGAGGCATATGGTTTTCCACAAGGTACCGTTGAGGCGTTCAACTTGTCCATCAGATAACGGGTTATAAGCTGTTGTGTGGTTTACCGCTATTCCTTTGTCGTGTGAAAAATTCGTGAATTCTGTGGACGTGAATGTTTCACCGCGATCAAAATGGATAAATGCAGGAGTACCAAAAATGAAAAACGAATAAAAGAGGCATTCTATAACTGTAGATGTAGACATATTTGAACATGGAGATGCAAAAGGAAAACGGGGATATTCGTCCACAATTATTAACAGATACCGATTGTGGATGTGTGAAGGTAAGGGGCCCTTAAAAACGGTTGTGTGGCTTTTATTAGTCCTCCTGAGGGATCGTTACAAAATCTTGGTTTAAGCTCAGCACAGACCTGACTGAAAGAGGTAACGCGTCGGAAATCCTCGACTGGCTGAAATGTAAATAGAGAAACTCAATGCCGGGTTAAACAAATACAACAGATGACAATATCATGACACGTGTGTGTGGGGTGCATGTGCAACCCCCAGTGGAAAATCATTGATTCTTGCATGCTTCGGTTTAACTCTCGGACGCAGATCATCACACCCATATGATGTGGACTAGTTTGCAGACGGGGGAAAACTGCGGTACGTTGTTCTCTTGAGGAACACAATAATGACAGATGCCATCATAACAGTCATAACAGTGCACACACAGTCAGCGTTCTGTGTTTGTGTGTGTGCAGACAGTTAGTGTCATCAGAAACGTATCCCGGTTTGAGGATGTGTGCGTCCACAGTTGTCACGGGACCGGGGAGAAAAGCGATCACGGGACATACCTGATAAGAAATGCTACCTTAGTCCGATTCTGTTCCCAGTACCACACGGGTCTGGGATAGAAATTGTTCATTGGGCTTGCATAATACGAGGCACCGCCTTAGTCCTAATCCGTTCCCTTATCCTCTATAGGGGCTACCACAATAGCCCGTACTTGGATGACTCATTCCAAAGGCAAGAATTACACGAGAATTGATTTGGTGTTCATTCAGTTGTTTGTGAAGTAGTACGTTCTATTTACAGCTACGAACAGACAGTTCAATCCACAATACATTTGACCAGTGAGGGAATTCGCAGTTCACCAATACAGAATTAGTTTTCAAAGGACCCATATTTTGATAACGCTTAGTTGTCTAGGGTTAACTCTAAGTGACAAACAGCAGGGAATGTAAACGATTAAACTCGTACTGTGATACCGTATTTACGAGACAACGAAAGTGTACCCAGGCAGAAATAAAAATAGTTACAACTTTATCGCCAGAGTGCTGAAAACTTGCTAAGCATTTTATCTTGCCTCTATTTATCAGCCCTCAAGTGACCATCTTTACATGAAAGGTGAACAGGTCCCTCAATCTCATTCTTGTTGGTCCTATATTTTCTGTGAGTTTGAATTCTGTTAAAGTTAGCCTTGGGAACAACTAAAAGCCGACGACAACCAAGTGTAATTAACATTAACAGTACTCAGTTCATTTGTAAAAGACACAGGACTCCACAGTTAGACGACGCAGTTGTTCGCGGACTCATTTCATTATATTCGTTTTCAACTGAATCACAGGCATTACTGCTGGTGTGTCTATACAAATAACAAACAAAACGACAAATGTACCATTCCGTTTCACAAAACGGTAACTTATAGACGTCGCGATGTTCCGTTTATCGCCCAATAGATAAAAAGACCCGGTTTACGTGTAACAGTTAGGATTCTCCCTGACTAATCTTATCATGACAACCGTGGCTGTTTAAGCTTGAGAATTAGAAGCCTAAACGTAATTTGTTTCAAATTAACTAATCAGTCCGTTAGAAAAAGTAGCTCACAATGCCATAGTTCATTACTTCAAGTGACCAATTAAGGGCCACTTGTTCACAGCTAACTTATACGATGTTATTAATCGCACAATAATAATAGTTATTTTTGCCATTTAAAAACGTTATCAAGTAGCTTGTAAATATTATAGCCCATGTGGATCATCTTGTAATTCACAGTGTATCAAGCCTTCGAGAATTATCAGCGCCCATTGTATGTATGCGTCATGGCTACGGAGTGAATCGTTTCCTGCGTGTGTATATTGGCACGCGCAGGTAGTTTCTAAACTGACAGTTTACAATGAAGAATAAATTGAGATGGTAAGGAAATGCTTCGTACATGGCCAGTTGTTTCACTAGTCACCTTTTTTCCTATGTGCACTGCAATGTTATACAATTGTACATCCCACGAACGTGCATGATGATTATAACATTTTTGGCGGGGAAGTGCAAGACTTCGCATTCCATCAGTCAAACCTCAGCTGAACAGAAAACTCATTTCTTCACACTATGTAGTCGTTTAGGAATTAGTATTTAACCGCTGATAATATGACCGTAACATTTTATATTCGACAATAGTTAACCATCACGGTGAAACGTCAGTTCGTTCCTCTGTTCAGCAGCTTACCAACGAATGATAGTTCAGTTATTTCCATCACTGACAACCAAGAAAGTCTGCATACATGGGAACAATAAAGGCGATTTCATAGTAACGAACAACTAGTATTTGATTTCATTAAAAAGAATAACGTGAATAAACGTCAACGTTTTTCTCCTACGATCCTATTAATGATACTTCATCGCATCTGTCCTTGTCCACGATCATCAGGGCAATGTTTTCCATAATCCGTGAGAAGGAGAATATTATCAGTGAGAAGAGAGTGGTTAACGTATATGAGGAAAGCGTGCACGAGCAACAGTCAAGTGGTCACCGCGCTTTGCAGCAAGAGTTCAGTTAGACAGTAATGTGTGCTAAACAAATAAGAAAGGCTGAATATCGCTACAAGTGTGGAAAAGGGAACGGCAAAACTTTGACCCGTTTTAACTAACCGACAAAGGTTTGCGCGTTTATTCTCCAATGGTATGTAGCTATTTCATACGGAATATATAATTTGTTACTAATATTTAATATCAAGTGCTAAAACAGGCTATTCTACTTCACAAAATGGTCTGGTGGACGTTTACATGCTTGAAACTATTGATAACCTGCCGAGTACAAAATACAGCGCGAGAAAATGTCGGGCAATACTTATAACAGCATTTACCGTCCATGAAAAAAATGTTGGTTTGAAATTTATTTTCTGTCAAAACGGCAGTGATATATGCTACCTACTAAAGTTTCCGAATATGACTAGAAAATAGGACTGTTTTTCATTCAAGGTTTCTCGATATTCGCTACAGTTGTTAACAATAAGATGTTGTTGGCATATTTTTCACCGTCCTTCATTGCTACCCGTTCTCTGTGCCCATCAGTGAGCAGGTGAACGTTACTCGATAACTTAAAATTTTGTCCAATAAGGAAACTTTGATTAGCATAAGTGGTAGTTAGGTGGTTGCATGTCGCTATTCGTGATCTTACTATCCCCGTCAATGCCGTTTTCGCTAAACGATTCTCTTCGAAATCATCTTATGGGACGATAGTTAATAAACACTCATGATATCGGCTAAGGGTTGTTCGCTAATTTCCTCAATGGTCCCCTATAGTTAGACTGATCTAAGAATGCATCAGTGAATAGAAAAACGTTATTCCAAACCATTTGATTTTTGTTCACTTTTGTGCTCATAATAAGTAAACGAGATACTTGGCCGATTAAATCTTCCGACAGACGTCACCGTGTTTGATAATATTTCGACCTGTCGGTCTACAATGAGCTTTGGTTCCATCGATCAGATCCCCACCACTCACCGTCGTTGCGGTACTGGTTGACCGATTTTATTTTCAAGCTTATTTTGCACTATAGTATACAATGAACAAGCCCATGGTAACTTTCGGAGGTCAAACACCTAACCGGTTTGTTAGGCTTCGAGTAATAGGGCGGGGGAACTTTGTCGTCCTGTCGGTACTAGTGAACTGAACTCATTCACGTCTCCGGAGAAATTTCATAACTGTCGTCAGACTAGGAATCAGTTGAGGCTTATTGACGACCTCTGATGCAACCAGTTAGCGGGTGAGAATGACAGGAAAAATGCCTTTCTTTTAGAGAATCACGTAAGCGCCAAGTAATTTTTTCCGATGAACTTTAACAACGAAAGCCGTTGATAAAACTGTTCCTTTTATCTTAACCAAGTTTTTCATGTTTTAAAACGTGAAAAATGTTTATGGTCAAATTTTTAGAAACAGTGAAACAGTGAATTTTGTTCATAGTGAAGAGAGAAAGTTTAATCCAGAATGGAATTCATCCTACTCAAAACGTGTTTTCATTTCGTTGGTAGTTCGTTGTGAGACCTGTTAGAAGACACGTTCTGAAGCCACCACTCGAACATCTATAAAGTACCCAAATTTGGATGACGCATGTTCTTTTCCTACAGCACATTAACCGATAAATGTAAACGGAATATCTTCATTTATAAGTAAGTCCTAGGAAAGTCCATAAATACAGAATTGCTCAAAAAGAGATCAAATCGGAGGATTCGCAGATGAATTGACAGAGTGTCACACCACCGGCCTAATTGAAATGTCGTACGGGCGATAAGTCGTTGATGAACTTACTGGCAAACGAGCCTCACAATAGATGCAAAATAAATCAGTTTTTATTATCAATAAACTGCTCAATTGTTTCAGCAGTTATCACAGGTCAATCTATTAGGTATATTATTGTTAAGAGTAATCAGTTTACAGCGGATTTCGTTTTCATGGTATTCATATTAACTTGTTTGTAATAGGCGGATTTCGTTCTTCAGATCGCTCGAACCAAATATACCCAACACCCTGCATCATATACGCACCATTAACTTTTGGACGTTGCCACATAGCTCCATTTCAAATATCACGTCTCATCAGCCGAATGATTCTAAAGCGAATCAGTACTTCAGATAAGAGTGGGATTTCGTTTGTCGGTCACAGTCTTGACAGTACTACCCCAGTGTCCACAGTCTACACACCCCTTAGTTCGTCATTAGCCAGCGTTTGATATCTGACCTCGAAATATTTTATGCACCCCGTGCGCTCGCCATGACATGGACGTTCAGTAAGCAGTGACCTCATGAAAGTGATCGTTTAGGAATAATAATAATCAGCGATGTGTAACAAATCCTAAGGGATGCTTGACAGACTGAAGTGTTACGGAATTAACGGCTTTATATAGAAAATTTGTGAATTAGATCTGGCGGTAGTAAACTGTTACGAATTATGTGAAACCGCGAATCTAACAATAGAATGAAACATTTCAACGATAAAGAACGAATTAAACCTGTTCCTGCCGATCTGCTATAACTAGCACATTCATAAACTGCCGAAAATTTTGATTAAAAAGTGCTGTTACGGTTAATTAATAATCATCTTAGCGAAACGACTGTTCATTCCCCTGATGAGCAGTGGGTCAATGAATGGTGCTTTGACAATTTGGATCACTGCCCAACCAGAAAGACAATAGAATGACTGCAAACACGAGGGAAAACTGGACACTAAGCGCAAGTGCTTAACATGGGAATGCGTGGCTAAAGCAGTATGTAACTGGAATGTGGTGAAAGCTCCTATAGGTGACCAAAGTAATAATAATGAACGTTATCACTCGCACAATTGAGACATGCATTATACTGATGCCTACTCCACAATGTGAATTAATTATTCTCGAAAGATCAGTGCATCTTATCACTGCACTACAGTGTTTTATCTTTTGCCATTTGTGCTATTTGTTCTAAACAGGCAATCGTTATTGAGAAATTAATCCTCGGTAAAGTAATTCTTTCATTGATGAACTGCGCACTATCCCACTTTGACTAAACACTGATTAATTCCATTGTGGATTTTACTCCCCTCTC
The DNA here is from genome assembly GCA_948099385.1 of Fasciola hepatica. NCBI lineage: Eukaryota > Metazoa > Platyhelminthes > Trematoda > Plagiorchiida > Fasciolidae > Fasciola > Fasciola hepatica. The sequence continues at coordinate 1,976,082 of CANUEZ040000145.1, read as the reverse complement.
CTGTCTGTGAACAAATTCATAAACAGGAAATACTTGAGTAAGATAAGGGGCACGGTTTCGTCAACAGCGGTCGCCTTAAAAGTTCATGGGAATGGAAAACTTCAGTTTAAAGTGGTTCTCACACCGTTGGCTTTTGTACGAGCCGTGCATAATTATGTGCCTATCTGCTTCCGTTGCCACAATCTGCATCAGCACGCTCTTGTGAGTACTGTCACTATGATATCAGATATGATCTTCACTTGTTCTCGCCAGTATCGACTACAATGTGACCCTTTCGGAAAACTAGTGTTACAGGCCCAGAGGAGCGACGAGAACTCCGTTTATTAGATTAAAGAAACGAAAGAAGTGGTTAAGTAAGTACATTATTCAGTTATCCATTGTATGGTTATTCAATACTAAATCCATCCATCAATATTGACAAACAATAGATGTTATTTATATCTAAATGGTTCTTCTGCAACATTCCTTGTAAACGAAAAACAAACAATGCACTGTTTTCTTTTAAACGTTGTGTCACATTCCCAACTGTAAAAAGCAGCTGCAACAATTTATTATCATGATAAAACGCCGTATTGTATGACCGTTTCACTAACGGTAATGCATTTTATGGATTATGCTAAATTTATGTATATATTGAATTAATGCACTGAAGGGTTCATTATTGACATAAGTCCTATGTTTATTTCGCGTATCCGTTTATTTTTACTCTCGGTTATCAGCACAAAATGTTATGATATACGCACATTTCAATGTACACATATACCTATTCGGTATCTTACAGTATACATACTAAAATATTTTGTGAGCGTTTTGGTATAAGCACGTCTGTCACTAATTCCATGGTGACCCATCCAGTGAACCTCATACACGATTTATAATCATGCTTATGACGTAGTGCTCCATTAGTTAATCTCAAATTCACCTTATTTTACTTACCTTTTGATGACTAATTCATTATGCACAGTTTTTCTTTAGATTGTGGTATATATGAGAAAAATGCCAACTTTTGAGAGATTTACGTAAATTTTTTTATTTATCTTGACAAAATTATTACAAGTTTCCAGAGATCCAAGTTATCCTGGTCTTACCATGTATCGCCATAACGGGAATCAATTTTGTTCCTTTTGTTTATCACATTGTTGTTTTACCTGAACACTTGCTGCCAAACGCGATGGCCATTTGGCCATTGCACGTGCATGCTACACCCACACTCTCGCAATACACACTAATCAATTTCTCTCCGTTAACCGTGTTCTCCATCTCACGGGTCGTAGGATGCAATGCTTCAATTATCATCTTGGTGTTACGCGAATCATCACGATCACGAATGCGTGGTCCACGCTTAGTGGGGGAGACTAACGAAAGCGTGCAATAAGGTAACAGCATGGCAAAGTCTAACCAACCTTACACTGCGGATTATTTAAATATCATTATCATCACAAAGCAAATTTAAAACTACACCCTCCAAATATCGGTGTCTACGGATGCGACCTATTTTCCCCTTTTCTTGTTGGCACGAAATGTAGTTACTCAGCAGGAATGTTGGTTGGTTTAGTTTCTTCATTGTCGCTTGAATATTCAAGTCCAATTCGGCGAAACATTTGTTTTTCAGTAATTCATTCTCAAGCCATTTACAGAATACATAGTAGGCAAGAACTGCAATTCCTTGGGGAGTATCACTTGAACCCCCATCAGAAATGGGAGTATAGTCAAGCATTCGATCAATAAAGCGAGGGAAAGCGGCCGGTCCCGACGTAGGCCTCCAGTTATTTTCAAAATGGGTGGTGATGTGTTGATAAAACCACTTACCACCATGCTCCGTGATATGTGGAAAGAGAAGCGTATTCCGTTGTCATGGAGCGAGTCATTAGTTGCATTCATCTTCAAGAAGAGAATACGCAATGACTGTAGTAACTACCGTGAGATTAGCTTAGTTCCGGTAGTAAACAAGGTATTAACCTTGATTTTTCTGCGTCGTCTGGCACCGGCACGCGAGAGGAACGCACGCGAAAGGAACGCCCGCGAAAAACAGGCCAGATTCCACCCGGATCGAGGATGCATCGACCAGATTTTAACTCTTCGTCAATTACTTGAGACGCGTCACACACACCGTCGATCGACAAAAATGGTTTTCCTCGACTTAAAAGGCGCCTTCGATTCAGTTGATCGAACAGCGCTTTCCAATGCTCTTCATCGAAAAGGTATGCCGCAGAAGTTCCTGGCTGCCTAAGGGTTTACGATGAACTATCCAGTCCATTCGAAATGATCAGCGGTGTTCGACAGGGATGTCCTATGTCTCCATCCCTGTTCAACTTCGTCATGGACGAGTTAACGGAGAACGTATTGCAAAGTCTCCAAGATGGGGGCGTCGAACTAGAAAATATTGAAAAGCTGTGTAACCTAGACTACGCGGACGATCTTGTCTGCTTGTTCGAATGCACGGAACACGCGCAACGTGCACTAGATAGGTTCGCACAAGCTGCAGTTCCATTCGGCATGTGCTTTGCACCTTCAAAGTACAAAGTGATGTCGCAAGGCTGGACGTCAATGGTTCCGAGCTTGATGCACGATAGGGAGGTGCTGACAATTGTTGACCGTTTCATTTACCTCGGAAACAGCGTAACGACGGATAGGAGCACGGTAGTATAGATGGGCACGCGTATATTGAAGGCTTGAGCAGCGTACGCTGGACTGAAGCACTTGTGGCGCTGACCTGATATTTCGCTGAAGTTGGAAGGTCGTGTGTTACTGTGCCGCGGTGCGTTCAGTTTCGTTGTGTAGTTGCGAGACTTGGAGTCTGCGTACTGAAGATATTCGTCCTTTTGAGGTTTTCGACCATCGATATTTGCATAGTATCGCTAAGATTGGGTGGAATGACCGAATAAGCAATGTTGAGGTCAGAAATCGAGTATTGGGTACTAGTTCCGAGAATGTTCTATCACAGCGTATCCAGATTGTTGGACTTCATTGGTTGGAGCACGTGTTACGAATGGCGAGCACACGTTTACCCTACCGTGTCCTATTCTTCGTTCCTCCTCGGGAATGGAAGAGACCACGTGGAGCTCAACAGATGAAATGGCAGCGGGGAATGAGAAAATGTACAGCGAACTTAGGAAAAGTAGGTGCTTCACGTCTTCGTGGTTGGGGTCCAAAACATCCGCGTACCGGTTGGCTGGAGACACTGAAGGATTTGGCAGCGAACCGTGAACAATGGCGATAGTGTTGCCACTTTCTATCGTATCAGAATGATTGGTCAGTGTGCGTTTGTACAGTTAAACTGTGTATTCCATTTGTTGGCTATCAAAGCGTTTTTTCCCTTTTCCCATTCGTGTAGGTCCACTCCCTATCCACCTCGTTTAGTCATACTTTCTAATTCAACGTGCAACATGGTGATACAGGCAGTGGTCAGTGGGGTTTGTCCTGTTGTTTAACGTCTTACGATGATGATGACATAGTAGACAATCAATAAAATACGTCTCAAAATGCTCCCAAACAACCGCGCATCTAACACAGCCCCTGCTGAGGAAGTCCTACTCGCTGCCTTCTCGTGGCGGAGATTTTTTCACAAAGCGAGGGGACGAAAGCAAATGTCCGGCGGAGATAGCTAAATCCTGATTCCGAACCAACCATGGGTGGCGTATAAGGCGTACAACGGTATGCTCACCGGTTTCTGTGGCGGAGAGATGTGCTGGGCACCTAGGACGTTTGGCCTGATCCAAAGGGCGTGTGAACTGAGCGCTCAGTCACCGGCCCTCAGTGGATTACGGACTCCACATTTCGTCCCGCTGCCTTGCGGGTTAAGCTTTGGGTAGCCAAAGGCTCCTACTGTTTACCCCGAAGAAAAACCACCTGCTTTGGCTTGGACAACCTGGCAGTATTGAGCCCACAAACATATCATGGAACCGGACTATCTACATCTTCCTCCCCTATTGTACCATGTTTCGTTTGGCACACAGCCTGAAATCAGGCGGATGAGAAAATATGTATAAATACATACATACTAACGAAACTGTTGAAATTAAGGTACTGACCGCTTCGCGTTTGGTTTCGGTGCACATTTCGCTGCTTGCGACCATCATCCATTCTCGTAAAACTCACGTCGAGAAAGGGCAGTTGATTGTTTACTTCGCATTCAGTTGTAAAGCGTATTGCTTTGTGTGCCCTATTAAAAATGTTTTTGCCCAGTCTGGGTCATAATTAATGTTAGTCACGCAAAATGTCATCCACAGAGTGATAGTGATGTTAAATGCTGTCAGTTGTAAACTTCATCTTGATTCTTTTCTGGCTTGGCGAGGAATGCGTCAGACAGAATTGGACCTAGTGATAACCCCATAGCCACACCGTCTCGTTGTCTGCACAAAGTCCTATGGAATAGGAGCTGAACATTAAGTGTGCATCGAAGCAAGAGCTCGCGCAAACCTTCTAGTGGTAAACCGGCGTTCACGTTATTCTCTTTTAGGTATTTCATCACAAAGTCGATATATTCCATTAATGGTACATTCATAAATAGGGACGCGACGTCAAGCGAAAACATTATTTTGTCCTTCATATCAACATCTTTCATTGGCGCTATGAAATCTCATGCGTCCTTAAGACTATACAGCCATATTTTTTGATTGGTTCAGGTAACTCAATTAAACGTCGAGCTACATTATAGTAGGGTGAATTTGTTATTGATAGTATTGGGCAAATCGATGTTCCAGGTTTATGGATCTTGGGGTGTCCGTACAATCTAGGGATTGTGGATCCCGTGGGTCTTAGCTGCTCATACAGTTGGTTCGAACTAAAACCGGCATTCCTCGTGTTTCAAAGTAGTTGTTATCTGGCGCTCAACCTGTTGAGTTAGATCTTTCTACTAGTGCTAGTGCTGAACTTGGTTTCATCGTTCAGAATTGCTGTGAGTTTTTCAATGTAGTCACATTTGTCCATCATCACTACTCCTGTATCTTTATCAGCTCTGCTGAGTAAGATGTTTGTTATTCAACAGCCCCTTCACTGCATCTGAGTACTCTTTTCACTGGTCTTTGTAGTCTCGGATTAGTTTTACGACATGGATGACAAACGTTCACTAAGGTTGACTGAAGTTCCTCTGACGCTTCATTAGATTTTGGCATCAATCCTCGAGTCCGAGAATGAGTTTTAAAATGCACTTCGTAATCATACATATCACATCTAGTAGGAATACAAAGCATAAGACCAAGTGATAAGGCATCGATGATGACAAGGATACTTTGACTGACAACCAGCCCATGATTCGTGTTTACTTCATGTCTATGTTGATGATCTTTTGCCTAATATCTACTATGTAATCTGTAAACGGCTTAAGAATTAGTTACTGAAAAACAATTTTTTCGCCAAGCTGGAATTTTATATGGTACAATGGCTATTTTTCGGACGCATAAATGTGTTCACTGAATGAAGTCCTCCTGAAAATACAACGGAAAGTTAATAATTCACTCATTGTTAGTGAAAACTGTATTGTCACCTTGTACGACGACCTCAGCTTTTACAGTCTTCATTATAGAGCATTCTCCTTCGTGATATGTGGGCTGAAGTTGAAAAGATAAAATAACATGAATTGGCGTCATAGCCCTGCAATTCATGAACATTGAACGGAGATGAATCTGTCGTACATGATAATGCATTCATAGTGAACACTTCATACCGATAACATTAAGAAGTTCATTTATTTGCAAAAATGATGGGCATTTTGTGAACAATAACCACATAAATTAAGACGGCCGTCGAATACGATACTTCACCAATTAATAACATTGTAATTCAGTATTTTTTGCTTGAAAATATTCAGTAATTCAGTTAGATAGCCTGCGGATTATTCGATTTCACAAGCGTTTTACATACGCCTTATTTTTACTGCTTCTTTTAATGCTACTATAATAGCACATCAATAAATAAAAGAGTATATATTTTCCTTAAATTCTATAGACAGTTACACTTTGGAAGCAAAGCTATTACAAGTGTCTGTCTAGTTCGATTTCCATTGGCGAGTGCGGTATAACATACGAAGGCCAAGTTGATTTATTTCTTCGAAAACGGTGTCCACCCAGGTTTTTAATTGTCCTCCTCGTCAGCGACGCCACTCTGGGTATGGAGATGGTGCCAGGACAATGGTGGTTAAGGCGTAGTCAGGTTTGTGGAGTACGTGCCCAAGTCATTGCAGTCGGCGGAGTTGAATGTGCGTTGAAAGACAGGCGATGCGGCAGGGATTTCGAATGTTTCCATTCGAGATTCTGTCACTCCATTTTACTTTTCGGATAGATCCGAGGCACCACTGATCGAAAATTCCTAGTCGCCTGATGTCCTCAACTCTTAATGACCAGGTTTCGCAACCAAATGTTAAGATTGGTCGGAATGCGGTATTAAACACTTGCTGTGATCAAAACTTTCACTCCAAAGCTAGTACTATCGCAATGAACGTGGTAAATGCGCTGACCCAAACTAAGTGCACTGAAGAAATGGGAACGAGATCCGAAATTTCACTCGGCGCAGTCAGTGTATACTAGCATTGAATGATACAATAAAACAACACAAAATAACGTCATTAACAATTATCACATCCGCCACAGCTTTTATGAAATTCCGAGCTAATGTTATTCAGCTGTTTTTTAGGACGCAAACTTTCAGATCCAACTCCTACTGTTGGAATTGGTAACAGATGCACTAGAATCGTTGTTTTCCAGAACAGACTCACACACATCGGAATTAGGACTTTCAGAAGTGACATCAGAAAAGGGCTTGTTAAAAGGGATTCGGTCTAGGTGCCTACGGTGTACAGAATGTTCTTCGGGAATTGCACTTCCCTAGAGCTTCGAATTTCTAGTACTACTACTGACAACAATAGCAGTAGCTAGATTTTGTCTATGCCCGCCTGAGAAAACGGTGAACGACATCGGAATTCGCGAATTATACGTCCGAAGGTGCTACTTTTAACCACGAAGTTATGGGATATAGCTGCCTACGCCAATCGAGTGGACCGTTAGTGGCACATAAACCAACATAAACTCGTTCATTGTGAATAAACGGATCATGTTGATCAACTTACCAGCGCCTTGCATAGAAAGCCCGAATCGGATAACAACTTATGTAGTAATTTTGATCAGTAGTATCTCATCCATTAGCACAGAATCTGACGCTAGCCCGCTTGCCGTTAAATCTCGTACATTCACTTTGGTCTCCTGAATGTGAGAGACTTTAATGAATCTAGTTCACTTGGAATAACCATTATCGGTTCACGGATTACGACTGTCCTGAATCCGTCGACTGAGGAGAGAAATTCGAAATGCGTTCAATGCCGCCACAGTTCGTTGTGTTTCGAGGTGCTCCTCTGATTCAGATCCATAACAAAGACAGACCGCTAATGCGGACCTCATCAATGGTTTCACACTCTTCCAGATGTTCTTATGACGCATCTGTAAAATGAATGGCGCGACAGCTGTTAACTCGGATTAAAGAGCATCATCTGCGCTGGTTGAGTCAAGGACAAACTGGATAAGAAGGGCGATCTTAGACATTTGCTTGACACTGGACATCAGGTGAACTGTGCGCCCGAAAGCGTTTGGTTCGGGCACTCCCACTCCCATGGCCCGAGATTGACCAAGGCCGCTTGGATTTACCGTCCAGTTTCTCAGAGGGTATCAGCTAGATAAACCAATCAAATGACGAGGATAATTTGACTGGCATACCCTTGCCAATTATTGGTATTTATTCCATGTCTATGTTAATGGTATTTTATTGATTGTCTACTATGTCATCATCATCGTAAGACGTTAAACAACAGGACAAACCCCACTGACCACTTCCTGTATCACCATGTTGCACGTTGAATTAGAAAGTATGACTAAACGAGGTGGATAGGGAGTGGACCTACACGAATGGGAAAAGGGAAAAAACGCTTTGATAGCCAACAAATGGAATACACAGTTTAACTGTACAAACGCACACTGACCAATCATTCTGATACGATAGAAAGTGGCAACACTATCGCCATTGTTCACGGTTCGCTGCCAAATCCTTCAGTGTCTCCAGCCAACCGGTACGCGGATGTTTTGGACCCCAACCACGAAGACGTGAAGCACCTACTTTTCCTAAGTTCGCTGTACATTTTCTCATTCCCCGCTGCCATTTCATCTGTTGAGCTCCACGTGGTCTCTTCCATTCCCGAGGAGGAACGAAGAATAGGACACGGTAGGGTAAACGTGTGCTCGCCATTCGTAACACGTGCTCCAACCAATGAAGTCCAACAATCTGGATACGCTGTGATAGAACATTCTCGGAACTAGTACCCAATACTCGATTTCTGACCTCAACATTGCTTATTCGGTCATTCCACCCAATCTTAGCGATACTATGCAAATATCGATGGTCGAAAACCTCAAAAGGACGAATATCTTCAGTACGCAGACTCCAAGTCTCGCAACTACACAACGAAACTGAACGCACCGCGGCACAGTAACACACGACCTTCCAACTTCAGCGAAATATCAGGTCAGCGCCACAAGTGCTTCAGTCCAGCGTACGCTGCTCAAGCCTTCAATATACGCGTGCCCATCTATACTACCGTGCTCCTATCCGTCGTTACGCTGTTTCCGAGGTAAATGAAACGGTCAACAATTGTCAGCACCTCCCTATCGTGCATCAAGCTCGGAACCATTGACGTCCAGCCTTGCGACATCACTTTGTACTTTGAAGGTGCAAAGCACATGCCGAATGGAACTGCAGCTTGTGTGAACCTATCTAGTGCACGTTGCGCGTGTTCCGTGCATTCGAACAAGCAGACAAGATCGTCCGCGTAGTCTAGGTTACACAGCTTTTCAATATTTTCTAGTTCGACGCCCCCATCTTGGAGACTTTGCAATACGTTCTCCGTTAACTCGTCCATGACGAAGTTGAACAGGGATGGAGACATAGGACATCCCTGTCGAACACCGCTGATCATTTCGAATGGACTGGATAGTTCATCGTAAACCCTTAGGCAGCCAGGAACTTCTGCGGCATACCTTTTCGATGAAGAGCATTGGAAAGCGCTGTTCGATCAACTGAATCGAAGGCGCCTTTTAAGTCGAGGAAAACCATTTTTGTCGATCGACGGTGTGTGTGACGCGTCTCAAGTAATTGACGAAGAGTTAAAATCTGGTCGATGCATCCTCGATCCGGATAACACCATTGTATGATTCAGTTGCCGCACCCGACAGTGCATGTGCTTGTCAGCAGTCTTCTCTTACGCTGGGAATGCTCGCTCTGTCTTTTGTAGCAGGCAGCACGTTTTGAGGTAAATTAGTTCTGATCAGATCATTTTTGATGTGTGTGGGCTTGCATTTGTCTGATTTAACAAAGCTCCCTGGACGAGACAATCGATCTTCTCACGAACTAACAGGGCCTATCGAGTGGGCAAGCGTGAATGCGAAAAGGGATCGCTCGATCTGCCACAGAACCCTATATCACTGTCGAATCTAAGTTAGAGGGTCATGATTATCGGTTCTCTTTAGCAATGCAGCGGTTCCTGAGGGTTACGGGTAATTCCCTTTTCACTACATTCATACATAAAACATGAATTATCGTTTATGCCTTTCAGCTGTCAACTCTTCTACTTCATTCATGACGAGCGTTCCTCTTACAGTCACCGCAGTTTTCAGTAAGTACTACTTTTGACTGCGTTTTTTACTTCACGTATTTTTCCTCCAGATGGACAGTCATCCAAAATAACGGTAGATTCGGGACCCGATTCGCCGGTCTCATCACTCATGTCCGCGGTGCAGAAGGAACTACGAATACCCACAGACAAACAGAGAATTATTTTTAAAGGTAAAACAATTTCAAAGGAATCAAAATTCGACTTCTTCAGGTCGATCGTTGCTTGATCCAGAAGCCAGTCTATCATCTTGTGGTGTCAAAAATGGCGCAAAGATCATGATTCTGGGTTCGGTATGTGAACGTTATATCTGTTGAGAATTTAATATCTACTCAGGTGGAACAGCTTGATCCCAATGAAGTAAACAAGCTGAAATCCGCTCGTCATGCCTCAGATTCCATTTCTTCAGAATTAGAAAAACTCCGTACGGAATGTGCAGATCCGGTAAGTAACGGTTCTCAGTCTTGTCGTACGTCAATTTGGGAACAGTATCTTTCAGGTTGATATGCTTGCACCTCAGTCGACAGTGATCACTCTTAATACTTGCAGGTTATGCGACATGCATGTAGTAGAATAAAAATGTCCATAGAAACTAGTACATGGCAGCTGAGATTTGTAGGTTAAGGTTACAGCATAAAGTAACCGTTACTCTGCTGTACTACAAACAAATCATGGACTCGGACTACCTACCCCTTCCTCCCTGATTGTACCATGTTTTTTGGCACACAGTCTGAAACCAGACAGGTGATATACATATATATATATATATATATATATATATATATATATTGCGGGACAAGTGCGGGACAAGGGACTTTGTGCCAATGTTTTTGCAAGACAGGATATACGTAGAATTAGGGTGTTTTCTAGTGAGAGCAGAAGCAAAATAGGTCGGCGTGCAACGGATGTGTATCATCCAAAATATGTTTTGGGTATACTGTAAGCATGACTACACGTGTCTATTGGTACATTTAAATTTCATTTCTCTAAAATAAATTTACGGAACCAGTAATTATTATTAGACCGCTCCGTAGAATTTTCAAATTCTGCTTTAAAAGACCATGGATTGTTACTGTAGAACAATAGTGATGCAAATGAATACATACTGACGGACAGGATTAGTTGTGGGTCTGGCATTGCCTGAGCTTGCGAATGTGACCGGATAAACGACGCAGTTTTTCAACAAGTAATTGTATGCGCTAAGGCTATCAGAAGTTGCCGTCTATGGTGATTCTTATTTATTTCATAGAATCCACTCAAGAGAAGCAGCTGGTGTTAGTGGTCGTTCCCATTGTTTGCTGATAAGTTATACCGATATTTTTTTGTTTCTGAAAGAAAATCTTTTAGACCATGCAAACATTGTACATTTTCCTGACTTATTATGAGGCAGTTTTGTTTTTGGATCTTCAGTATGCTGACGTTACAGTTCTTCTAAGCGAAGATCCACTTTAGTTGTAAATTTTCCTAAACATACTGGATAACTGCGTAGCACTGTTCAGAGTGTGCTTTGCACGTCGAAACAGTTAAGTAGTGACTCCTACTCCCCAAGCCGGAGTCCCGGCCGGTAGTGGTTGAATGGTTCAGAGCGTTTACTTTCCACGTCGGAGATCAGATGTTTGAATGCCGCCACCACCGGTCGCTTCAGTGGTAGGCAGTAGTCCAGTCTCCCGACTCGTTACCACGTGTCACCTGTCGTGACCTTATGCAGTTCTCCATCACTTGGGTTGCCGGTTATCCCTAACAGTGAAGCATGTCTTTGAGAATATGGTGTTAACCTCTTCCACTGTACTCGTGTAAGAATGTAGTAGAAAATATATATGACCCACTGGGCATGCGTAATTATTGGTTTCTTACAAGAATGCAACAACTTCCACGATCTTTAACGCTCACTTGAGGATCAATACAGCATATTGATTCAGCATTTTGCCAATTTAAATCTTCCAATAGCCAGGATTGCTATTCTTCATTTAAATGGTCTTGCTTTCTAGTAAAATACCGAAACCAAGATTCTTCATTCCTTTTTCTATGTTGACTTTTGTTTATACATCTAACCGTCTGCTGTGTCTGCCCAACCCTTCTCTGTGTCAGTCCTCTCTACCGCAAGCCGAAGTTTCCTGCCGGTTAAAAGTCACACTTGGTATTCTCGAGAAGTGCATGAAATGTTTGGAATCATTGGATTCTGTCCGTTTACCATACGATTCGGAATCCGAACGTAAGGAGCGCAAAAATCTTGTCGATTTTTTTCAGGTATGACAGAGTTCTAAGCAATTTATCATCGTCTTTCGTAGTATTTTTTGGTATATAAATAATACATTGGTAGTAAGTGGTGTGCAAATTGGGGAGAAAATTCACTCGGAAGCACACGGTCGGTTTTACGGTTGTTGTCACTCACCAGGTATGCGTACCCGGTACTCTGCCCACTTATCTTCATATTTGTACACTCCGTTGTTGTATTCGTTGTAAGGACCTAACTTGAAGCGTCACAAGTAAGAATTGATACTATTTGTTGAGGAGTATCAGAAGAGAATAGAAACTGATTTCTGTTAGTTAGCTAACCCAACGAACAACGAGGCTGCCTGTGCAAGCGCTTCCTTTGTTACTACTATGCAATATATATATATATATATATATATATATATATATATATATATATATATATATATATATATATAGTGCTTTGATTGTCAGCCGGCTGCTTCGTTAGCCTAACCCTAGATAGCTCAGCATATCTGCCCGGATGAGCGTAGTGTCAAATACGTTGTCGAGAAGTGCATACCCAGCTGCTTCCTTCACTTCAACTCGGATTATCATTGGTAACAGCCGGAGGCTCACTGCGTTATGCTACACCCTGGTTGCGTCGCAGTAATTCTCATCGATGGGGCTATGTGGGGTCGGGCTACTTAGTATCATTAAGCGGAACAGCTGATGATGCCATCCACCGTAGCCTTTTACGCCACATTTTTTGACCTACATTCATTTGCTCTGTGGCTTCTCTTTAAACAGATGAAACACAATCCCTTTCTTTTGCCTCTGTCTACCTTGCTGGTATCTCTAGGACCGCAAACCTCGGGCAAGTTACCACAGATTAGCGCTCTTCATATACAGTACAGACCATTGGACGGTTTTTATGGATCCCGTATTACCGGTTCAAGTAGACCCTAACAGACGATGCTCTATGTTTCGATTGACTTGATTTGTCCATCTAGTTGCTCTATTTCGATCTGTGAGTTGCCCGAACCGATTACGAGCAAACCTCGCCGCAGATGACGCAAACTCCCTCAGTTCGGTAAAAGTCGGTTCGCAGCCATTTAATATTAAGCTATCGATTATTCTAGCCCATCTACTATGTAAAGAGTGCGGTAGTCCTTCGACTGTTTGTTTAAGAGTTGCTAGAGAGTTGAGATCTAAAGTATGGTTCATCTGCTCGACAATAATCATTCAGCTCTCCATTCTAACGGCTAGTTTCGATAGTGATTCTGAGCCGACGCTGCTGGCACTGAACCCTTTCATTAGGCCATCTAAGAATGATTGCGCCACTCCGTGCGAGCGGCCAAATAAATTCCTCAGTATCTGGTATGCTCTGTGGCATCCCTGACGAAGTGGTGGAGGGGAGCAGCATCACGCACTCTCTAATTGCTTCTAGTGCTATACCGTTACAGTAATAAAGAAAATACAGTAGACATTTACCGGATAAAGTCTGCTCAAAGTTCCAGTGCTCGATTGACCAAGTAACAAACTCCACTCGCTCCGGATAGCACCTTGAAGCCTCAAAGCAACTATTAGCCCAAATCGATGCAGAACTCAAATCAAAACAAGATCGCTCTGCAAATTCTGTGGTACTGTTTGTGAATTAAAATATAAGTAGATAATGACCATACCTTTGACAATAAGCCCTTGACACTATCGAGTCAATAGGTAAACTAAATAGGACAAAAACCAGTACAAAACGAACAATTGAGCAGAAAGAGTAGATATAAAGTACCTGTCTTGTGGTCCAAGTAATTACAATACATTCTGCTCGCTCGACCAGGCCCAATCAACAATTTCCTGAGCTTGACAGCCAAAAATTAACGTAAACGAAGTGAATGTCTACGACCCATCAACGCGAGCGAGAAGATGAAACCAAATAGTAATGAAGCAAACTGCGCTGAGTCAGTAGGTCATACTATCACACGAAATGCTCACAGGGTTCTCCCACTGGAAAGGCTCAACAGTATAAAAGAAGATGCCTGTCACGGAAGATGAAACACAACCAAAAATCAGTGATGGAAAACGTAATGTAGAAGTAATCAGTCTGATGTCCACAAGGAAGTAGATATCGGTTAACGGGTAAGGGATTTTCATTTTTCCTCGGAGCTACATTTTTCTTCAGAAATCTAGGTGACTACGCGGTTTACTGGAACTGTTTGCCTTTAACACCGATAGATAACCGCTTTTCAACTTCGTCAAGATAAACCCAACTGTGGTATTACTGTAATGTTTGCTATGGGAAGCAAGGTGCTCCTCTGTTAGGAAACTGCTTAGTTTAGGATAGAGATACCACTGGACTGTAATATAACTTTAATGAACCTTTGCGAAATGGCGAAATTTTTCACCAGAAGGCTGGCAAAAATGATGAGAAAACAGTGAAGTCAAATAGAATTTGCCGAATTTCTCTAAGATTCTCCAAAGTCAGTAGATATATTTTACCATAGCGATTTGTGAACTGGTGAATTATGGGGTCACACGAACTGTGTCCAAAGGTACACTGTACGCGTAAATGATCATGCATATAATAACTGCAGTTACTATTAATTCCGCCAAAACGAACTGTAGTGATTTTCACCCATCCCTATTTGACAGCTTGACAAAGCATTTTGGATGAAATAATTGCAATTATCAGGTCAAACACTAAAGAGATTTAACCCGTAGTCGAACTGTTGATTGATTTGACTGATTAACAGTCTGCCGCTTATCATAGACTATATTTATCTAAGATAAACGCCACCAAGTGATCAGTCCGTAACATAGAAGGAAGGAGGGCATTGAAAACCGAACCAATTTCACTTTAAAACGTGCAGGCCTTCTACATGGGGTCCACGAGATTCATCCAACCAGCGATTATAGGCAGCAAGATATGGCTGACTGCATGATAAGAAGTGAGGTTCTTGAATTCAAACAACTTACTGATCGAACTGATACTGTTGTAGCCCGTCACGTGCTTTATCAAACTGGTGGTTGTTTTGATTTCCTAGTAATTTTCTTGCTGATCAGTAGCAATCAGAAGCGCCATAATTAATGAACCCTAAGTGTTTTGTATTTGTATTTTTTTGCATGTTGCCTAACTGACCGTGTGTTCCCCACATCGTTCCTCCTACTCCGATATCATTATCATATCTGGAAATACATATCAGCAACAATAAGTTGCGCGATGCATTCCTCAAAAGTTTGATGCACGTTTGCCAAGATGACTGTTTTTAAGTGGTAAATCGAATGATATTATATGACTCGAAGCAAACACAGCATTTTTCATTCAATAATTGTTACCGGACGATGGGCCAGTTAATAACTAGAAATAATTACTACCATCATTAGGCATTGTCACTGATTGCCCCATTGTGAATGATGATGGCTAATTTGTAGTGCCGGACCAATACACTTGGCTATTTAGAGCGTGGGTTACACGACCGGGAGATCCATCCAATCAGTGGTTATGTACAGGGAGATTTGGCTATGTGACATGAATGATGATAATTTTATTTGCACAACTTAACAGTCGAAATGATACTGTCATAGTTTTCTAACTAAACTTCAATCCTGATGATTGTTTTGATATTCGATTTATGTTGGTGCTGTGAAATAGGCATCAGTGAACTACAGCAATCAATGAACTGTTAATGTTGGTTACAACGAAATAATATCAACTAAATTCTCGCAAATTCAGGAGGCCAATGTGAATATACACAAATAAACCGTGAACAGGTTAGCAATAAATATCGCGCCAATTGATGACACTGCAGAGTGAATACTACTTAAACTGTGATTTTACTGACATTTTGCGTGCAAGACGCTTTCAAATTGACCAACATGACGAGTTTATTCACAGCAGGTGCGTCCATATTGGTTGATATATGACTAATAGTGTCTCAGGAGTACGTCGGTAAATTTGTGCGATCACTCCACGCCAAAATGAACGATTTTTGAAGCTTAATTAGTAAATCTTTGTATCGGTCATCATTTTCAGCGGACGATTCACTGCATTCATTCGGCCGGATGTCCAAATCTAACTACTGCTATCGTTTTCAGCAGCATATGTAGAAATTCCATCTTACCGGGGTGGATACATTTCTGGTGAACACTACAGTCCGCTATCCTTTTGTGAAACATTTACACCATTTCTAGTTCCCTTTCTGGAGAAACATTTGCATATGATCGTTTGTGATTTTAATGATGCTAATATTTATACGCTTTTGTCGTTCAAGTTAAATGATATCGGTACTCCTCCAACAAGAGGGAATTCTGTGTTGGACAAAGTCATTATCAATCATCCTCGCTCAACTTCTTTTAAACTGAAAACCTCTGTTTCCACAAGTGACCGTTGCTTGTCTTTTCTAAGAACGATATGTTTGTTGATATATTACCACCGGCTTGAGATCAAGCAAGGTGCCAACGCAGCAACGACAATAACAAAATAGAGGAAGGAGAGTACAACACAACAAAACGAACATTTAGTGAGAAACAAAAATGCAATTTTTCTGCTTCTCACCGTATGTCTGTTGATGTTTTTGTCATTTTGTTTGTCGGAATGATATATTTGCGATTGCGGGACACAAGAGTTTGACAGGAATACTGCACAGCATTTGTCTCACTGACTTCTTTTATCAGCCGTGTCCCTCAACGTCTGTAAGCTACGACAATGCTTATTTCTTAGGTTCCAACCAGGAAGGTGGGAAGTTCCAACAGATGCCGATTTTGATGCTTGATTTCTCATTCCCCTACACCAAGTCACGGCCGACCACTACCTCGCCTCTTCCAATTTTGCCCAGCACATGGGACTAGAGCACGGAAAGTTGAACAATGGACAGACATTCATAAAACAGGAATTCGTAAACACAAACAATAAGGTCGACATGAGCCACCTTAATGCTACAGTTGTACGTCGCTCTAATGATAGCCCTTTTTCGTATTCCCCTAGTGTTTCTGCAAATCTTGAACCTTTTTCTACTGCGGACATTTTAAAAGTTCTTCGCAAATCCAAAACGTCGCGGACTGCTGGTGCTGTCCAACTTATATACAGATCACTAGGATTTGGAGTTATGACGCCACGGATCGGGAATCGAATATTTGAATAGAGATTCTTCAATCCAAGCAGTGGTCGGCATGACAAGGCTCCAAGGCCTCTGTTGGATATAAACGGCTTCGCTCTATCGTCCTCACGTCTGCCATCCCCTAAAGTCACTGAAGACGCTGTTTGCACTCGTTTTCAAACGGATCTGAATGCATCACCTGACTCTTCTCAGTTTGCTTACAACCCCGAAAAATTCAGCTTTGATGCTGTAGCCTGCTTGATCCATTCTATTACTAAATCCGTAAATAACTGAACGATCTGTCCGCTGTGTATTCCTCGATTATTCTTCAGTCTTTGATTCAGTATCCTGATCTCGTCTTCTTCGGAACCTTGAAGCTTTCGATTGTCCCGCGCAACTTCTTTCTTGGCTAGAGAATTGTTTTCGTGATCAAGTTCAGCAAAAAAAAGTAGGGAACACATTTATAAGCCATATTTTACCAATTCTGGTGTACTTCAAGTTGCTGTGTTATCTCCTTTTATACTTTCGATCTATTTCCGGTTTCTTCTCAATCCAATGTGTTTAAATATACTGGCGATGTTGTTCTCTTTCAAACTATTTCTATGTCCCGAGATTTCAGGAAATTCGATGAAAACCTATCTCGAATAGAATGTTTTTCTTCGCATTTGGGTGTAAGATTGGATCCATCTAAATGCTTTGAATGTGTTTTCAGTTTTCCTTCTCGCTCACCTTTCCCTACTGATCCTGTTGCATTGTATTCCGGTAGTTAGTTCCGTCAAGCATCTGGGTGTTAGCCTAGACACCAATTTACGATGGACATCTGAGATTCAGGTCTCAGTGGATAAACTGCGACGCCTATCTTTTCAAATAAGAAAACCTAAACAGTTTTGAACACTATCAACCATTGTTTCCAAATGTATCCTTCTATGTGTTCTTCCGATCTGGTTGTATTTTTCATCCGTAATTCTTCGCGGTTTTTAAATTGAAACTCCATAGCGCTTTGTCGCTTTTTGGTATTCGGTAACCGCGTCTCATCCCTTTGATTACCCTCTTCCCAAGGTTTTCAACCAGTACGTTAATCTTGCGTGTCCCCAGCCCGCAAGATATTACAGGATCCAGCACATCCGTTGCATTCTCATTATCTCATTATTGTTTCTACTCATCCACTAGATCTGGATTTCGGTGAAGCGCTCATGTGAACTGACTCGTGCGGGTGCTGAATAGCAAGGACAATACCAAAGCAGAAATATTTTCTAGATTTGGTTGATGTTCTTTCCTTTACCATTATGTACCTTGCGCCGTCATTGTTATTTATGTTGTTTACTTCAGCCCCATGTTTGTCAGAGTTTTCTAAGTGAAATATAAACGTTGTTTGTCAAATTCCATTATACACACACAAATACAATTTAAGGATGGATCTGTTGTGGTCGACATTAATCCACTGTCGTCCGGATCGTAACCAGACTTGACCTGTTGGTACCTGATGCAATCATCCACTCCAGGGTCTGGCTGTAAATTATCTCCTAACGGGCAGTAAACCTAGGTTATGGAGGATATATCCCTTTCACCGCACTGATGTGCAAGCATGCAATAAAGAAGTACGATGCGATGGCAGTTACGCTGGAGATTTCATCGACTGGTACTCTCGTAATATGTGTTCCCACGTGTTTACTTTTAGTGGCACTGCATTGTGTTCCATCAATGGAGAGGATGTGACCCAGGGTTGTTTGTCATCGCTTCAGGAAATGGCATTTTGGTTGTTCCGGCCTGAGCCCCAACTTTCGGGAATCAGTGAGAACTTCTTGCTGATTTGAAGTGTGTTGTTGCATAGTTCGTGCATTAACTGTTACTGCATGTTAAGGAAACGGCGAAGTGGTTGTCTCATTAGAATTGTTATTTTTTTCTAGAAAGTATTTACTTTTGGAGAGATTTTAGATCTTTGTAATTTCAATTTTCCACCTTACGCCATTGCTGTCTCCTGATTGCTGAATTTTCCTACTATTACATCAGTATACAGGGTCGTTCACCCACGGCTGTTGTAGAATTAACTTACTGGACTCGTTTTTCGCTCATGCCCTGTGATGCTGCCAGTATGCGTTCTGTCGTGCATCGAAAGTGTTCTCTTTGAAGCTGATGGAAGTTTTAGCTCCAGTTCTCACGTGCTCGTTTGATTTTTAGCCTGAAGGTTGAGCGATTACGGGCTGACGTCCAACCGAGTGTTCCATGTTAAAGTAGGTGTTATGAATCTATCTACTTTTGAATTAACTAGCCGCAGTAGACGCGATGGTCTTTTCACATCGCATGATTTTTCACAGCACATCCACGAATCCTTGTCAGATCGAAAGCGCCAATCTCACGGGATTATAAGATTCGAACTCGACGCAGTTTGTTATATTGCGTTCTCCACATGTACTTGTTCTTGTTCCATTAAAACTTCGCATTTTCTTTTTTTACTGCCATCAATTTCTTCGTCCACCCGTCCACACATCAGGATCTAATGACCAAAGCGGATGAACTGAAAGTTAAATTGGTAAAAGCCTCTGAGAGCAACAGTTCACGGACGATGACTGAGATCAAGTAATCCAAATAATCTGGTGATCCCGGTGAAAACTGCAAAACTTGGAACTGGAAACACAAACGGGAGAATTTCGTGTATCCAGAATACATTTTTTCTCGCCACATGTTTGTCTTTCGTATTATTTTTGTTCCAGCTCGTTTGTGAAGGAAATAAAAGGTACTGCATCTGAAACTATACACTTGTCTTGTTTGTTTTCAGTTTGCGAGAATTCGGTGGTAATCACGCCCACTGGCGCTGGTTGTACACCGTCTGTGGTAGAAATCAAAACATGGAACGCATCACTCGAACGAATACCAGTTATGGCTTATTTAACGCGGAATTTTAGATTTGACGTACCGACGCTTTTGTGAATCGAGGCATTAGCTCTTCTCGCGCGTTTTTATTGGATCAGCAGGTTTATTATACCTGAGAACCAAATTTCGTGCAGTTCATCCAAATGTTGAATGAACGATCCGGTTCATGCTTGCGATTTGCGTGGATTTCGACATTTCAGATGACAAAATCAGAGTGAAATCGTGATTTTTCGAGGTTAAGCTCATCTAACCTAGTCTAACAGAGACTGCTGATACATCTCATCACAACTGGATACGACAGGGCGACCAGTGGGATCAGCCTTGAAACTGTTGACACACATCATAAACTGGTTCACCATGTATTCCAAAATCCAATGTTTTTAAACGCTTATGAAACTGCTTGTGAAAATCAGTCAAAAGTAAATGGGGTTGGTTTCCTTTAGCTACCAGTACTCTCGCTATCCTATGATTAATGATCTTTCGGTTGACACGTTACCAGATGGTCACTTGCCATCGCTGGGCTACTGAGCCAACTGAACCGAAGTAGTCCTTTCGCCATACCGATTACTGGATGATGATTTTCTGGACAATACATGTCTTCTCAATTTATGATTTTACGTCACTCCGACACGATACGATTTATAACCTTTACTTGAAGCCAGATGACGTAGAGAATGTGATTACATGAAATGGTTGACCGATGGTTTGGAGCGCTTGATTACCATCTCCGAGGTCAGCGTTTCGAATCCCCGCCATCAACAGTTTCTTTGGTGGTGAACAGTAGTCCACTGTGGTCCGGCTCGTTACCACACCTGACCCATTGGGGCTTTATGTGGTTCTCCACTCCAAGTCTCAGGATCTGATTGTCTTTTATCCATAATAGTGCAATGGGCCTTTGTAGCTATGGGGTATGATACACCTTCCACTGCACTTATGCCAAAGCATGGAATAAAATGTGTTCTTCTGTAATACCGAATTGAGTCAATCCTCTTTTATAAATCTCTAGCCTACCTGGATGACTATTCACGATACCGATGTACGGTACCGATATAAACGAATGTTGCTCTTTCAATCAAAATTCCATGGTTTTGTGAGATTTGGATCTACCCGGCTAACCGTACGCAATCTAATAGCTCATACCCAGAGTACGAACATCAGGAACTGACAAAACCAAACAAGAACAGAGAGAATGCATTCTGTTAGATTTGATTAGTACAAACTCGTTTATGTATAAAACGAGGCATGAATCTACTGGTAGATAACGCAATGATCAGTGGTAAAGTGACTGCACTGTATCTGTACGATCCGACAGTCAGGGCTCAGATTCACCTTATTGGTTTGATACTGGAATTGAACATATAGCGCGCTGGACCGCGCACGGAAGCATTTGGATCACTCTTGGTTCTGGCACAGTTGATATTTGCCTTACAGCATCATACAGAACGTCTTGATACACTCATTTGTAGACAAGTTCACTCGCGCATCGTTTCCGACGGTTTGACTTTACGTTGAAATGTTTCCACGCTTTCTCACGAGGAATGCTTTAATGACATCGATTATTCTGAGATAATGAGCGCTTTTCAGGCAATTTTCGATGTGTTTTCCAGGACATGCTCTGCTGCGTGACTTTGACTATCCTACGTTTGTTCGCTTGCATATAATCTACTGAACTGAATAAGCACGAAGTAACCATGCAGCTGTTCGTGTTCACACTCAGTTTTGTTGATAACCGCCTGCACTCGACTGCTTCATGCTTTGCTTGTGTTTGTTTGATTCTAGTTTCTCAGTCCTACTGGTTCTGTTTCAGTATCACTATGTGCACGGTATGTTCAAGTTCTGGATTAACCCAGAAGCTTCTAATTTCTATTTTGGCTACTGATAGCTATGACATTTTCACGGGTTCATTCGAAAATAGCTGCAAGATTGCCTACTTTAGGCGAAAAACGACGACATCGGCCCTTCCGAATAGTGATTTCGAAGGAACATATGTTAGCCCCGAAGTGATTTATTAGTCCTTGTAGCGGGATTCCCACGGATATGGACTCACGTGTTGTGATTAATTTGCAGTCAAAATAGAAATCCGAAACTCCTGGGGTGGATCTAGTACTAACTAACACAACGGACAATATGGTTTTACGTGTTTGCTGACTCGTGGGATGTGTGGTCGGTCGATGAGGGGAATTTCGGTGGTCAGTCGCTTCGACACGATTCGACAGACATGTTTGATGGTCGCCAACCATGTGTTCAAGAAGCTCTACTTAACCAAGATGATTCCATCTCAATTACTCTCTTCCGCGTCTGGAGGAAGTCAGGTTCTGTCTGTCGGTTGCTTTCACTTGTTCAAATTGTTGTCTTTTATCATAGTATGACCTACAGAATCCCAAGAACGTTCGGATGAACTGCAGAAAAGTGTTTCATTGAACAACTTTCCTAATCAATTGACGAACCTCTCACTCATCTAATCAGATGGTATAGACTGTGTTTGGAAAATTTCGACTGGAATTTCCAATTGCCGCCTGTCGGCACCCTTATGAAGATACTGCTGTCAGAAGTACGTAAATTGTCGATAAATGCAGTGATGTGAGAGCAATATATCTTTTTGATTTGTATTTCATCCATGGCACATCTTTGAGCATTCTTTGTAATTTCCTTTCCGAAAAGGTGACTCCGATCGAAGCTTTCGAAGCCAACATGGAACAGGTGTTATTGGAGCCTAGACGAACTAATATTCAATGGCTGTACTTCGTCCGAGTTTTGGAAGACCCACTCGCTTTTTAAGCACACATTGCTGGTCACATTCCAGATAACATCGTATGAAATTTCCAAACCCGTTGAATTCACTGTCGATTTAATAAAAACAGTGTCCCATTTGGTAGGACGCTGACATGCCTTTCTCGAGATCTGAGTTTTGTAAAGTAAAGTCAAGTGGAGTCGAGGAAACGTCTTGTTTGTCTGAGAAATGCAAATTTTCAGAGGACCGTTATCCGTTACATGCTTTGGTAATCGCAATGAATACGTGATAGGAAGAAAACGGTGATGACTGAATCGTGCTAATCAGCAAGCCGTGTTTGCCGGAATGGAGAAATGGGTGGAAAAGTGAAACTCATGATAAAATAGGCTTTTCTTGCAATTTGTTCAAAAGTTGTTCTTTTGAAACCAGAAACCTTGCTAGATATGGAATAACCGAGTTGTGAGACTTCGCAGTTCGAGAATATAACAATTTGAATTTACTACTTGCAGCAAAGTGGGAATTACTGCGAGTTAGAGGTGAATGTAATGGGTGTGTCACCAGAAATGTAAAGTGCTACACAACCGTTCACATGTGGAAAAATGGATTATTTCTGAGAAATTTCACGACCCGGCGTAGGATGTTATTGCACTCAGAAAAGCATTTAAGGGAGCACTTGTTCAACACAAGGTCTTCGACAAATAAACCAGGGAAAATGGCCTGTGGCACAGCACTCATTGACCTAAAACACACGAATGAATAAGCTAAGAGATGTTGTAGTCGGATACCCGTCGAGATCTTAGATGAGAGATGTAAATCATCTGCCTTCTTACCTTGAACAAGATATCCCGTACATGGTGCGTCCACTTCAGATCTTAGGATATAAGCATACCAACATACTTATAGCACTGGACTTTTTCCATGTTTGAACCTCCTATTACGAAGGTTGGCTAATTTGATTGCGATGAGGATTTATGCTCAGCCAAACAGAGTACTATGTACCACTTTAGATCAAATAGGATGTTAAAGTAGATTAATATCAGCACTTTTCTGGGAATCAGAACCAACTACAACACTGTCTGCGTATTTTGAAGCCATGTATGATGAATTAGAAGGGGTGTCATACATGCAGAAAGCAAACAGATGGTAGAGCTGCATCTTACAATACTCCAGTGTTTATAAGGATTGAGGAAGATCTATGACCAGAGGGGTACACACACCTGGGCCGTTTCGGGAAGTAATCTCTCAGCCAGCTGAAAAAATTGGAAATATTCCTCGCTGATCTGAAAAAGATAGTAGACCTTCTCCATTGAGTGAACTGAAAGCATTTGTACAGGAAACACACGTGAGCAAGTGTGCCATTCTGGTCGATCAATGACGGTAACGAATGGATAATACCACTGACGGGATCGTAACTAAAACGTTGTTTTCGGTAGGCAAATTGGAGCATGATTGCGATTGTTTTCTGGATTACTAAGGAGCACCACAAGCCCCGGTGCAGATGACTCAAGTGACTTCGGTTATCCATGATTTTTCAAATGTCAAATCCTCAGACCAAACGTATCGGTTTGTTTTCAAACTCAATAATCCGTCTGGTTCTGCGACATTTGCCACGGGACAGCTCTCTGTCTATGAAGGTCCAACTGCCAATTCGCCTAGGAATAATTGGCCTTGACAATCACAAACATAGCTAGATTTCAAGTTCAGTCGCGCTTTATTTGCCGTGTCCCAGGTATTACCAGGACAACAAGCCATCAACGGATTTCGGAACACATAATCGGATGGTTGGCAGAGCTGATAACGGGGATAATCATAACCGGATCTCAGAGTCGTCCGCAAAATTGCCATGAAGAGAAATCAGTCAGTTTCTTTGCCCAAGCCACTGTTTCGTTATCACAATCTCAAACTAATAACACCAAGTGAAGCATAGTTAATCACACTAGGGGACTTGGTGAAAGCACACGATACTGATGCAATGACAATGAACCATTAAAAGGAGGTACAACTAGTTGTGAAATTTATAATGATAATAATATAGCGATATTGGTAGTTGTAATTCCTCGAAGTTCCGGTTACCATGGTTAACATTTCTCAAGAAAACTAGCTTTACTTTAAAGAAACTGATTGAAGGGAACATAGACTGGAGAACAGGCTCATCTCCATGGGTTCATATTCATTCTATTTCAGCCCAACATGTTGCAGCATGTTGAGTTGTTGAAACAACTAGACAGAAGATGGAAATAATGGTGATTAGTGAGGACACTATAAAAGTGTAATCCAGGCATAGCTCAAAATTGGAGTGATTCTTCCAGAGTCATTAGGCACCGTTGCACACAAAATCTGCGATTATTCTAAATTCTATATCACGTACAAGAACTTTCCACTTCTCATTTATTTTCACCTAAAATATTGCAGGTAGCCATCAGACGAGTACAACTTTACACAACCTGTAAATTGAACATGATACGTGTTCCTGAAGGCGATCTCCTCCATTCATCCAGATAATCCTGTAGATCTTTTGAAAAACGACTGATGGAAAGAATTGTGAAGCATATCTCTTGATATAGCATTATTTATTACTTGGGCATACCGAACTTGGCCAACCTTTGCTCTTCACTTATTGGTTTCTCAAATGGTAAATTCCCATCACATACGTGAGTATCAACAACAGAATTTATGATATCATATTACTAAATGATCTAGTAATGAAGTAGCTGATGGAACACTGAAAGTAAAGGCTCATTCCAGATGATATGTGGAACAACAAAAAAATCCAAATTCTACATGGAAATGGAGGAAAACTGGAAACTAGCTCTGATGGACTTTACTGATCGGACAAGGAAGAAGTCTCACATCGAAGACGAGTTTCTGTGAAGAACAACCGGAGTAAAAATCCAAGCTTAAGGAGTTTTGACGCAAGCAAACTGGAAGATACACGCAGGGGGTGCACAGAAAACGTAATGTATGCGGCAAGATAATACTGTCCATTAAGTGAGAATATTTTCTTCTTGAGTGTACGTCACCTCGTAAACGTGGGTTGTGTAACATCTCTGTATAACATGCCTGTCACTGGTGAATTCCCCCTTGAAATACCGCTAAACTATCAGGACGGGGCTTGGACTTGAAGTACTCCGACTGGAAACCAAGTGTATTATTCGTTAGTCTCATATCAAAACGTTCCAAATATTGCTTATTTTTGCATCTATGTATGTACCACTTGAACAAACCCCGGTCCCATTGCAGAGCGCACTTCAATACTCGTTAAAAATGGTTCAAGGTAACAGGAGAATTATATAGAACAACTCATCCTTGTGAAATGCAAATGACTTATCTCAAAAAATGAAAGATATTTACTACGGACGTCATGAGCATACCCTCTGAATCCAACTAATGTTGTTTTCAAAACATATTACTCACGAGTATACCGAAAGCGTTGGCGCGACTTAGCACGAACATTCGCAGCAAGAACACCCGGGCTGGTGATTGGTTGCGCACAGTTAGTTCGGATTCCGTGAATACGTCCTGATGGTTAAAGAAGACCAATCCGGTAATTTCCCATAAAACGAGGCTCTTCGGTGGCCAATGCCGAACGTCGCACAGAGAGATAGTATTTCGGTAGATTTTAGTGCATTATAGTCCACAACACTGACTGAATGAAACATTTTCTGTTGTTATTATTGAATTATAGGGAGGATTTTTCAATATGCACGAACTGTTTATTTTTGTTCCGTACTTATTTCAACTTCTCTTGGGTGCATTGACCAGAGCTCATACAAGACAATGCACCTTTGAAAACTATTTCAAGCAAAACTTTGTGAAATGCGAAGTGTCACAAAGTTTACAATATCAATATAACACCTGTCGAAAGAGCGTCAAGCAAACCTCTAGCATGGGAGAATCGTATACCAAGTTGATAGCAAAATGTGAACGAGAATGCGGATCAAAGTACGATCGGCTGATGCACCTCGATATTGTGAGTCGGAAGTGCAAAGCACAGCATATTTTTTATGTAGAACGATTTGTATATTCCAATCATTGTTTACAAGTTTACAACTAGTACTTAATAAAATTTCTTTGCGTGTGATTTTCTGTGATATAGTTTTTAAGCCAGATCTGGATTGTACATATAATACACTGAAGCGACTGGGAAGATTTGCAAATCCCTGTAAAAGCCTGGCGATATGAAAGCAACACGTACCTGAGGATGTGTCTAAAAACTAAACTATCTATTCCGAGGATATCATTCGTGCACCACATTCATCAATCTCGAAAATCATGTGTATATATTTTGTTTGGGTGTCTTTTTCATCATATGAGAGCACGCCAGTAAGCTGCATAGGTGGTTAGCCGAGGATTTATTTCTTTGCCAATTCGTGTGATGGGTCAAATAAAATACAGATGAGGTGATTTTAAACTCTCAGCATATACTCTCAAGATCGGATATATTTCGAAAATACAGCTCCACTGGCCAGTCAAATAGCTTATCATGTCTTGTATTTGTGAATACAGTTCCGAGTGAAGAGTTGTCGTCACAAATTCATGCATGCATGCGTGTATATATACATATATATGAAGGGAAAATTCAAGGACAAAGAAGCTTCCAATGACATAACTAGAGTCGGTATTAGATTGCCTGGAAGATCCGATGTGATACAAGCTGAAGTGAAGACATGGTCTGTGCCGGTCAGACCTGTTTCTGTTAGTTTTGGAAAAGTGATGAAGAATCTTTATCGCCTGCGAATGATTAAGCCGATGACCTCTGCCAACCAAATGACCGAATATTTGTAATAAAATAATACTGGATCGACCCTAACTCAAATAATGCTGATGCTTCACTTATATACTTAGGGCTACATGCCGTGTCGAAAATCTGTGTGAATAATCTATGCCATCAGCGGAAACAAAATATATCCATACGAGGCTTTACGTTCTAAAAATTGTATTGGGGTGACATTGAACTCACTGAAGCATTTGTGCGTCTGAACTGATGTTCTAACTTGACAATAGACATTCTTTATCAGTGTTTCTACCATGTTTGCTTTTGGTTCTTCTGTTATTGCAGCCCAAAAGTCTTCTTTGCTCAATCGAATTCCACAAAACCAAAACCGGCCAGGGTGTCACAATCCTAGAACGTTGTTGTTTAGGTAAGCACATATCTAATCGAAGATTCTACTGAATTTGTTGGTGTGTGAGTTCTTGATTGTTTGGTTATTTGCGTGCTCATGTCATCTAAATACTTAAGGTTGAATGCGTGAGTTATCGTATCAGGTCGCGCTTGACATTTTACGTGTATATTCGTCATAATTATTTTGAGATTTTTAGCACATCACGTGATTTTGAAAATTATTCGAAGTTAATGGCAATTGTTTTTCCGAATTTATTACGAAACATGTTCCGTTTGTCACAAAAAAGTAACAAATGCAATCATCCGTACGTATTAAACTGAAGCAACATTTTTCTTTCCTCGCTTTTTGTTGTATACGCCTGTACAAAATCGTTTGAGTATTTCTTTGATCCCCATATTTCTGACTCCATCCGTTACTGACTTTGTAACTTCCGGTTTTTTGTTTACTATCAATTTTTACATGTTCTACCTTCATTCAGATACATGTGTATGCGAACAATATTCGTGAAATACCAAACTTTCCAATACATTTGTTGTTTATAAAAAATTGATACATAAATGGTCGTTTACGTTCGCAATAAAAAGGGATTCGAGTTATCATGAAATCAGAGCCCGATACTGACGAACTGCTCATTGTGTGCTGCAAAAAGTCACCGACATTTCTCCTTGTAAACGTGAAGTGAGATAATCGTGTATGCAACACAAACAGAAGAATAGCTGAAGTAAGTGACACGCAAGCAAAACAGTCGTGGACAACTGAGTCTGGAGATTTGAACTCAAGCTAGTCATTCTCGACGAATAAAACTGACTCTTTGAACATCAAAGCGCGATCGGTTCAGTGGTGAGTGAACACGTTAGATAATGCATGTCTGTTATAAGCTCACCTTGGGTTTTTATATCGAAAATGTGCAATCCGTGCTTCTGGCGTAGTTCTGTGTGCAGCAAATGATTATTGTCTGTATGACGTAGGATTGGCAAAATCGGAGAATATCTAACCTGTAATTTACTTTGATTTCTGTGGGTAGAATATGACTGCACGGCAGGGAAGAGAATCTCGATCACATGCCTTTGCGAAGAAGATCTTTGAGTGTATCTTGCCACTACTATCCTTGGCCTAGTGGCAGAAATGTCGTACGCGAATATGCGAAATATGTGTCAAAATGGGTCTGTGAGCAAAGCTGGTTCACTATATATATATATATATATATATATATATATATATATATATATATATATATATATATATATATACATAATCACACTCGCCTGACTTCAGACTATGTGCCAAACAGAACATGATACAATCGAGAAGGAAGTGGTGGATAGTCCGAATCCATGACTTTTTTGTGAGTGCGATACTGCCAGGTTGCCCAAGCCAAAACAGGTGATTTTCTTAGGAGTTCACAACCGGAGCCTTTAGCTAGCCAAAGCTTAACCCACGAAGCAGCAGGACGACACGTGGGATCCGTAACCCACTGGGGCCGGTGACTGAATGCTCAGTTCATACACCTTTTGGATGAGGCCAAGCATCCTGGGTGCCCAGTTCACCTCTCCGCCACAGAAGCTGGTGAGCATACCATTGTACACCTCATACGCCACTCATGGTTGGTTTGGAATCGGGGTTTAACCATCTCCTCTGGACTAACTATTAGTCAGCCGACCCGCTTTCGTCCTCTCTCCTTAGTGGGAACACCTCCGCCACGAGAAGGCATTGAGTAGGACTTTCTCAGCAGGAGCAGTGTTAGACGCACGGGTACTTGGGAGCATTTCATGAGGAGTTCAGGACGATTAGCCATTCCGGAACCTGAGACACCCACCCTCAACCAAACTGAGGCAGATATATATATATATATATGTATATATATATATATATATATATATATATATATATATATAGTTTAGGAAAGCATCTTCACAAACACAAAAGACTTTTGGTAACCAAAGACAGAATTAAAAAAGTAACAGTGGGTTTTGTCCGAGAGGCAAAATATACTTATGTATCGTATGTTATTCGAAAATTGTGTGCGTCTGAAGCTCCTTCGTAGAAGTTTGCACTGACAACGAAGTCGTTTTCCTTTAGTTACACTACTAAATTTTAAGGCAAATTGGATTCAGAAGTTTTAATTTAAATTCAGATCAAAACCCCACATCCGAATCATGAGGTTATCTACTTCCTGAAATGAAAAAATGCTAGAGCGTCAATGAATATTAGATGGCAGAATAGTTGCCAGAAGTAACCGGTACGTGATTCCGTTTAACTCCGAAACGGGGTACACTGTTCAGGCTGATTCACTGTTATGAGTGCCCAGTAAAGTCGACTATGTGGTACAGTCGGTTGATAATTCGAAATAATTCAAAAATTGTTTCTGCCATTGGTGATATGGTTATCAGTTATTCAAAGTAGGGGTATAGTAGAAATTTCGCAAATAAACACACTCGAAGAAAATCTGGGTTAAGAGAGGCATTACAGTGTTCATCCATGTGGAAACAGAATTGTCAGAGACAAGAAACTGCGAAATTTACCGAGGATGAAATACATTTCGTCTATCCTGCTAGACGGGATTCACTGCCACGGAGACTATCTTACTACAATTTTAGAGGACCACGTTGGATTTTTCATAAGTTTAACGTTGTGCTTACACAATTACTAATCTGTAAATCTCACTGTGGGAATCAGACAATCCAAGAATCACTGATCTCATTCACTCATCAAAACACCATCATGACGTTCTAAATAAAATGGTGAACAAAATAACTTTGTGAAGGATTGCAATACATGTGAAGCGATAAAAAAAAGCCCATTGGTGGTATCATTCCTCTTCCATCTTGATTCAAACTAAAACATCACAATTCCGTTCAGTCTGGAAACTTGCTGGATAAAAATCCCCTGTTTTTGAGAAAGGCTCAACTATGTTAGTAAAATCTGCAGAAAGGACATACCTCCTGGTTTCCCGTGCAAGATATCCCAGTTGTCATTCGGAAATCCAATCCGTTTCACTTTTCACGCCTCTGATTTCTTATCATCCACTTGCGGAATTAGTCAACCCGGATCTCATCAACATAACGTCTCAGCCCTTGATGCAATTATTTGACTGGGAAAAGGACAACTGACATCAAGTATTTTTAAATTGTTTCATGTTCTACCTTCTTTCATTCATGATAGAGGTTCAGTATTTCAGGAAGTAAGTGGCGGCCAATAAGAAGCTGCCATTTAGGATTACCGGCGTCGCCCGCAACATTGTAAGACGGGACAGAAGCCTCTAAAGACCACCGTGCTGACTATTTGACCAACATTCCAAATAAGGTTACAACACTGAGTTGCAGTAGCCCACGGCGAATAACTTTGGAAATATTACTTGCTGAGCTAAACAAAATGAGTTTGCAGTCTAAAAATTAACGCGAGGTAGTTCGTTTCGGAATTTTGTAAACTGTTTACGATGCTTCTGATTTCAATAATCATCTAGTAGGAATGTGTAATGACTGAATTGACCGAAATGGAATCAAGAGACACCAACGGGCCTGAAATGCACTAGTATCTTAGTATACAAAATGCGGTATTTGTATAGGCACATTTTGCTCAGCGGAACACAAATACACACAGATTTTGACCCATGAGAAATACGATTATTGACCCAAACATGTCAAATACTTTCACGTGATATAGAAGCTGATCTTGTGCAAGATATATGCCCACTGTGATAATCAACATCCAGGGTTGCTTTTTGATGAATCATACGAGAAGAGTGTAATTCTTCGTGTGCGGAAACGCATGGATGCAGATTAGAGTGTACACTGAATATATGAACACTATTTGGTCGAAATGTAAATTCTCGAATCGCATAAGGATAGGATAGAATCACTCCAGTGTCACTGCATTACACAAAATACTGTCTGATTTTATTGGTAATATATATATATATATATATATATATATATATATATATTATATATAGACATACAGAAAAAGCACCATCATCTGTTCAGTAAAGCAAAGCAGTAAATCGGTTTGGTTGGCCGATCATGGAGAAGTCTCTAACTGAAGCAGCCGATATTTATTTGTTTTGATTTGGTTCATCAGGAAAGAATATTATGTTGCTGTGTAATTATTAGGAGTCACTGCCGATTCGCATTTAGTGAGTGGAAAACCCGACACATATGTTTGAAAATTGGATTACAAACCAAGTCAAATCGCTGGTTGCTTTTTGCACCAATAGGTCGAATTTTCAGCATGTCCGGCGTACCTGTCCTCAAGTGGTTATCGCCGTGGACAGGGTTTTTTATTCACTTTCAAAAAAAGTAGACGTGGGTTACATAGAAAGAGCAAATTTTGATACACAGAAGTGCAAGTAATTAGGGTTCCTAAGTTTGGCATAAGCAGGTTGCTACTTATGAAGGCTCATTGTATAGACAGTGGTGTATGTCTGAAAGTATTTTTGAAATGATCTGGTCATAAGCACGGCAGTGTTTAACAGTGACAGTATCAGCAACTGTATTTCTGGATATGCCACTGCATTTAGAGGCGTGTTTTATGGATCCTAACACATAAGCAAAATCTGTTTTCTAAAGATCAGAGAAAATAACTGGAGTGTAGTACAACCAGTGGGTAGAAGTGACAGAGTCGAGAACATGGAAACTATATAATGGGTGGGGACTGAAACTAGTTTTAGGCAGAGTGGGAAAAATAAAAGGATTTTAAACTTTACTGATTGTTTGTTGAACTTGCACGGACTGTGAGTGATTATGGAGTACAGTAATACCAAGATATACAACCGTTGGTGGAGTTGATATCAGTTCATTGTTTAAAAACCAAGGAGAGAATTGCTAGTGAGAGCTCCGTTTGGTTCGTCACAAAGTAAAATAATAAAGATGCTGAATGAAGACTAGTTCTTAGATTTACTTAGTTTGTTCTGAATTTCTGAAGGTACTCTTGGTGTCGGCCATTGGCAACCCAAGACTAAATGGTCGCACTGACAGCGGCCAACCCATTTCGAAGGGATCGCCTGTTGTTTACTGTAAAAAGAAAAGAAACGGACGCAAGAATTGCAAATTGTAGGACACCAGAATCAAATGGATGGGAGAGGCTTGTTCTGCCGTTGGAAAATTACACTGTGATTCTGAAGTGAAATAATAGTTTTCATAATCAAAGTCTTCCATTTTCTTTCCGGTACTACTGAAACAAAGGTGTGTTATGCAAATGCCACGGAAACTGACGTTTTCCCAGATGATATCAATGTACAACTCATTCAGGCTTATAAATTCAAATTTGAAAAAGCCGGTAAATTTCTAGGCGTGATTCGTCTCTCCGCACGTCTGTTCCAGTAGTGGTTAAGTATATCGATTAGTTTGGGCGTACACAACTTCTAGTGGGTAGGAATGGTTAGAGGGAAAAAGAAAGTAATTAGTATGTATAGTTTAAACTTCTATGCATACCACGCGGAGAATTCATCAACATCCCTCTCATACATCAAATATTGTTTGTTGACTTATGCTTCAGCCATACCAATGTTGATTGATCGATACGAGTGAGTATCGACTGATGCTGCCTAACTTCCTCTGACTCACCCATGAACTTGCCAGATTGCTTGCTTACGCACTTGCCTGCTTGTGTGCTGCTTTCTCACCAGCTACGATAGGGTTTTTTATTCACTTTCAAAAAAATGAATGTATTTCAACCACTGCATGTTCTCCTATTGTTTACAAATACAGCGGTCACGAGTGACACGTTAACAGAAGGGAGAACAGTTGTTGTCTAAAGCACGAAACATTTGGTCAATGTAACCATGGTCCTTAACTGCATCAGATCGTCAGGTGAACAACTGCTCTGACGCTTTGTTCTGGATGGTCTTTTCAACAGTTTGTACCGAAAAGTTATACTGCACATCATCAGACAAACTTCCAAGATTCAATAATCAAACCTATTCACGGGTGAATGTTACTGGACGGTAAACAGTTTTGTCTATTCGTAAGAACCAAGTCTAGTTTTACGTTAAGTCTGGTGGTGAAACGTTCCAATTTTACGAAATCAAGCGTGGTGAGGAAAGTAGAAGTCAGTACAAAATGAGCAAAGATATCCACTCGTGAATGTAATTACTAAGGTAGACACAAAATCATAGAATACGGCTAACTCGGATATTGATGTACTAGGTGCTTAGTATATGCTCCGATGAGTATCGAGATAAATTCATCCAACGAGATGTGACTTGCGTCTTACAATGTGACAACCGATCTTTTCACCTGAGTAGGTGGGATAATCGGAAGTGACTCATTCTGCTTTACTTTGTTGCATTAACTGTGTTATACTACATGTTTGTACATCATCTTATTTCGCCTACAAGAAATACTACGATATTGAAGTGAGCAGACAGTTGACAGCCATATTGGTGTCTGGAAAATGTCGGTGTTGGGTCCTGTTGATGGACTTACTGAGCCTTTGTGTTCGTGGAGTTTTCCGCCTTTTTTATTTTGCAGATCAAATACGAGCAACCCTCGGGGAAGACACTGATCCTTGCGTACGTACTACAATGTACTCTATTTTGGTGCGGTGTTCTTAATTTTCAGAAATTCTCTGTAGTGTTGAGCCTAATCAGCCCATTCGATATTGATGTTGGTGAAGATTAAAATAATTAATTAGCTCTTGTTGTTGGTACAACGCCATTATGAACAGACACGAGACGATCAGTTCGGTATGAATGGTCATCGCCCAAGACTATATGATTTTGTCGGTTATATCCTTGTGCAACCAGATTTCCAGTCATATAAGAATTTTGGGATATTTTTATTCCTTCCTTACTATGATTGTTGAGATCTGTTTGATTCATCTCAAGAAGTATTGGATATTGCTCATTAGGACTACAAGAGTCCTCGTTCATTCTGCATTTCGCTGTCGGAGGGCAATCTATGAGCCTAAATGACACTTGTCTGTTCTCCCATGTTTTACCGTCTTTCGAGAATTATTACCATGAATCACAAAATTTACGCTATGCTCGATAACACGTAATGACTTCAGGGACTGTCACGAGTCCGACAGCAATGACGACCTTCTAATTATTACTAATACGAAAACCGATGGAAAAATCGACAGAAAATGGCGTAATAAGATGTTCCAGCTGCACACAGTGCGGATAAATTCGAAGGCCTCATCCCGTTATTCCGTTATTATATGAAAATGAAAAGCTAGTTCCCAGTTAGCTTCCATTCATCGATCCTTATGGATCCCACAGATCATGCCACATTTCGATACGGATTTTTTAAATACACTGACCATACACTGCGCGACAAAACTAGAGAATACACTCACTTCCCGTAGATCTCTGATTCTGTATCCTCTAGCAAAATTATATCTGGTCAAAACAACTAAATGCACGGTACAATACGGCATACCAAATTCCAGATCTAAACTATTCACCGTAGACTAATTAGAGCAGAAGACGTAAAAGTCGAGGGTGATAAAACTATTAGACCACCTACTACGATGTGCTGCCCAAATGGAAATTTC
Organism: Fasciola hepatica; assembly: GCA_948099385.1. Taxonomy (NCBI): domain Eukaryota; kingdom Metazoa; phylum Platyhelminthes; class Trematoda; order Plagiorchiida; family Fasciolidae; genus Fasciola; species Fasciola hepatica. Next base: position 1,940,928 of record CANUEZ040000145.1, on the reverse strand, counting down.
TCAGAACTAGACGGCCAGGTCACGTGCCGACTAGTTCGGTCTGTGGAATTAGAGACTGTTTCGAAACAAAAATTATGAAGAACGCTCAAGGCTGTGCCGTGGATGAAATTAAAAGAAGGAAATATACATAGCTGTCATACCACTGCATGAAGAACTAGCTCATCATGGGCTGAAATGCGCGTAGCAGGAACACTAATGGAGAAAGGTCTGCCTTATTGAAAAATATTTTTCGATGGACCGGATGCTTGGAACTAATACTGACATAGGATCAAAAAATGAGGGATTTTCAGTCAAAGAAACAATAACAAAAGTTTGGTGATGGTTTGGGGAACCTTCTCAGCCGAAAATCAAAGTTAATTTGTTATATTTGAGAGTATACTACGTACCCCTGCGTACATTAGTAAGTTGGAGCAGTTTGGATCCTGGTAGTGATTAACAGATCACAAGATGGTACCATTTTTCAACATGGGAAGGCTTTTGATCGCTGCTCGTACTCTATAAAGCGTTGGCTGCTGTTCCAAGGTATCACGATCATATAGTGGTCAGCCTGCAGCCGGGAACAAAGTCCGATTGAGAACCTAAGGAGCACACTTGCTCACCAGTATTCAGTAGTTTACAGGTTAGAGAGTGAATTGGTAATCGCCTTCAAGTGGGAATTAACGGCCATCGAGCCAGGGTCAATCAAAAATCTCGTAAGCTTCAAGCCGAGAAGATTTATCGAAATCCTCAAACAGAGTGGTTGTTGCACACGATTTTAACGGCGACTAGAGAAAACGAATATTGTGTGATTGCTTCGAATACCGCCTTGATAAAGTGGTCATTTGCTGTACCATAGTACTTACGCTCGATTGAATACCACAGTCACATAAACTGCTACCAGCTGAACATTTTCATTCATTTATTTGGATTCGTTGGACGGAGTGACCATTGAAAACCAACATTTTGTATATAAATGCTTGTAACTGGAGTACCCACAAAATCGAATAATATCCAGTTCATTATACCCGTCAACTGATACTCAACTCCGAAATATCTGTTAAGCGCATATTTGCTAAGTATTCTTCAAACTGGAATTCCATTTCGAGGTCACTCTTAACAAATAAGCTCCATGCTTTTGGTCACCCAACTAACGTATCCATATATCTTACTTAGACAAAAACAAGTAAACTGTATCTACTTGAAAAGCATACAAGTGCCCAAAAATTATTGTGATGTTCTTCAATGCGATGCGTTTCAACCTCTCTTTGCCCCGTTGATATCAACGATCTTCCGTATTTGGATTGAAATGAAATATGCCGGTTCCGTAACTACTTATCGTGCTGGCATATTCGTGGAAGGTTTGTTTATTCTACGAAAAACACCGGAGATGTGATGGTCACTTTCTTGAACTCCCCCTGGTGTGGTATTCTGAGGTTGTTTATACATTCTCAGGGAGCTATATTGATTATATAGTCATGCAATTCTCGTCCTTGAGTTTTTTCGCCATCGCAGCACCATCAGAACAAAATTATGCACGGCTGCATTTTGCAAGTAGAACTATTTCATTTTATTTTATTTTACCTTAAATTTTCCTCTTTAGAAGGCCGTTTCCACATCATCCCAGCGATTTGAATCAAGTGCTAATCCAATGGCTCAATGCTTTGGACCAAACGTGTATTTGTATATCTCTAAGCCTTATCCACTCTGTCATCTACAGGATGATCTCCAATAATCTTGAACTATTCTCTCCCAAGTTACGTACATGTCTCAACTAGTGACCACTGTCTGCATCTGTTGAGGACCAAAATAAACCCTTCAAATGCTCATGAGGCTTTAAAGCAAACCAGCCAAAATGAGATCCATCTCTGACATTTTTCATGTGACAGAATTATTCTTCCACAAAGAGCTTTATCTAAACATCTTTCTGACTAGCAACGTCAAAGGTTTTTTTTAATAAGATAGTCAGTTTTAATTTTAACATGGAATTTTCCATAGAGACCACCACCATCTGTACCGATCATGTCACTTTTCTAATGTCATCATTGAGACAAAAAGAAGACTTATACTAAGTTCGGGGAAATGAGCAATTAGGGCTTATTTATTCGTGCCTTATCTACGAGAAAAATCAAACGCACTGTCACACCTAATGCCTCTCAACTCCTACGCTGTTAAAACATAATCCCTTTCTCTGGCAAACAACTGTTTAAACTCCTTTGGACGTCTTAGAATCCTCAAGTAACGGTCCTGGTGGTTTATAGTAAACAATTTCCACACATGGTGCTCTGATTGATGCATTCATTATTTTCTTCCAAGCGACGTTTTGTCCTCACATTCCATTTTTGACTGCTGTGGACCCGTTTGTAACCATCTGGTATTCGAACCTTTTTTAATGCTTCTGCCAAACGTTTTCGTCCAACTATTATAACTTCAGCCACTCTGGACTTCACAGTGCGTGCAATAGTCTCTAGAAATCCTCCCAATTATAGTCTACAGTTTTCCTGTGGACCTAAATGTTTTACTTTAGAAGAAACCACTTCCTTTGTATATTTAATAAATAGATTCTCGAATGGATAAGCGGAGCCTTTAAAATTTCTTTTTATCTAATATGCATACACTTTGGATTCAGTTCTGTGTTCTCTTCCGTCCTTCTCTCGTAATAATTGGACTGAGAACTGAGTATCATTGAAACCAATATTGTGACCAATACTGCGGGACTGTGCTTAAAGTTCACTACAGATGTGATTTGTATAAATATGTTATCCAAGGGCAGTAATTGGTAAATCACGTTAAGCTGTCACAGCAATTCTGACCAACTGGCGCTCTTCAGTGTTTGACCACGAATCAGCACCGGGCCTTGTGCCATGTAATGACTGCTGAATCATCATAACCTTCCTCCTTTTTGAGCTCATTTGTAGCTCTGATATTCAGACTGGACATGATGGAATCTGTTTGGCGTTTTCGGCAGTCATGTGCGCTGGCGAAGTCGATAACTCATCGACCTCAAAATAATGACAGTTAGTGTTCTTGGTCACCAATCTGAAGCTTGTTTGACCGAGATGGCTTCAGTCAACGAAAGTAGCATCCAGATCCGTAACCTCAACAGCAGACTGACCAAGTTGTTTGATAACGACTTGGCGAGTTGGTCGGAATTCGTTGTCACAGAAGCACGTGTCGTCCAAATGAATCCCTAACTGTTTTTTCTATAGGCTTGCGTGGTACTCTCCGCAGTTATGGTAGAATTTTATTGCTCAATAACACAGCGTAGTCGATCTCGACTACGCTGTGTTATTGAGCAATAAAATTCTACCATAACACTTCACATGGCGCATCGATTTTTCGATACACTCCGAACCGATTTCGGTTCTGACACATTAATCCTCCGCAGTTATATCTACAGGGTTAATAACAACTTGGCTGATGATACAAAGTTCTGGAGGGCGTTCATGTAAGTGACTTTGATGTTGTTAAACCGTAGGTGTGGTTTGATATTGGCTGCAGTAAAACATGATCACTTTTGGGGATGAGTGTTTTAGCTACTCTTTGGACAAAGCAGAATTCATCAAAACTCAAACAGTCTTGTCAAGTTGTTGGATAAGAAACTTTTCTAGGAAGGCTAATTCTCCGTGGGGTAGAGTCACGTTAGGCTTCACATAGGACTGTTTATTTAATAGCCGTGGGTTTATCCAGTCAAATATCTTACGTTTTTTACAGTAGTAGATCCAGGAAGTCCAGGGATTTAATTCGTCACAGTCATCCATATACAGTCGTGATTTGATGGTTGTGAATAATTCATTGTCACTGTTGGATAGAACAATCGTATTACTTTCTCCCCATTACTGACCAATGCAATAGAAGGGAAATATCATCAGTGAAAGACTACCGATCCTACTGCGTAGTATTCTTAGTCTAAATGTCATTTATCCAGCAGTTTACTCGAGTAGGTTCAGATATGTCAAAATTTACACCCTCACAAAACAGTTATTTTCTAAATGTTTTCAAATTCTTAGAGACCCAATCCCAAGCCTCTGATTAACACTAGTTTTCAACCTTGAAAACTAGCACCCCCAACGAGTTGTAGACTGTAAAATGTTCCTTACTCCCTTTATCCAGTCACATAGAGTACCCACAGGAATAGGCCTACATAAAGTTTTACTCTGCTGGCTAAGGTTGTCCTCACATGTGATTAGTAAAATATTATCCATTGGATGCAACCATATAGTAGTCCTGTGTGCAGATCTGCGATCAAAGACAACCTGGGTGTTGGTGAGGGATCAGTCATAGCCAGAACAGTCTATTGAATGTCGCCCAAGGCGTGGAAAGGTTCGAAGCATATCTATCAGGAAGTCAGTGTGGTTGATCATTGGGGTCTAAAATAGAAACCCATTAATATATGAGGGCGCGAAAATTATGAAAATGGTATTTGAAGCGAACGCAACACAAACCTCTGCGGCTTCTTTTCACTTTCATCCCCCAAGTGTTACTTGTTTTAATGAGTTCAGTTCACTTGGACTAACCATTAGTATTTCACGGATTGCAGCCGTTGTGATCACTACTTCTCGGCAGCAAACTAGATGGGAATGGAATCAAAAGTATTGGGAGCAATGCAGTGGTTATTCTTTGTGAAGTCTCAATTGTCATGCTACTTAGTGGTATCTTTCTGCCTATGATCACTTGTTGTGTGGATCCTGTGGTAGCTCGGCACACCAGAACTAGTTAGGTGCAATGATCTGGCTCTCAGTATCTTTCATCCATCTTATAGATTGTCCACTTTCCGATGCTAACCTAATCAAAGCCTATAAAGCTAATGATAAGTGGTACATGTTAACTTAGTGACGTTGACACCATCAATCTCACGGCGGGTTGAACCTGTATTGCATTTTGTTCAGTACCCAGTATGATGTGATGGAACTAATACTTGCATGTTCTTAGTAATTATCAGCTTCTTTGCATCAATTGTCCTCCAGCCATCAAACAAGTAAGAGGACCCGTAATAGTATTAGAAATTCAGGGCTCCCAAGGCATGCCCTCTACTACTAAGTGCACTTTTGGAATCACAACATCAAGATCAAATTTAAGTTTTGGGAATGAAGGTACGATGCATTTGTCAAGAATTCGGTCTATGAAAATGGTGTTGGAGTCGCGTAAATCCCGTCTGATAATGCCACACTTTTTGGCCAGGGCAGTAGTGAACTTCGAAATACTCGTTTTTATTTTCACAGTCCCGGATAGAAATTTTGAGCGCTATCGCTTCCGACACGCGCAACTTTACTTTCCTTGTCAGATCGGGTCGGTTAATCGGAGTTCTATGGATGACAGTAAATGAACATTTTACTTCAGCCGAATGCCCCCTATTGATCGAAGTTTTCACTGCTGAACTTCTTATGACCTTTATCACCCCCTGTCTTGGTCAGGCTGGATGATGCCGTTGAATTACCTTGAATAACTGGCTAGTGGGACGCCAAATATATCCAGTTCTACAGGAGAAAATGGACTGTTGAATTCACTTGGATGTGATACAGAATAGTAGTCTATCTTTGAGGCTTCGAACGATGACCGGAGGGATGAGTGGATTATTTTTAGCTCAGCTGCTTTGGGCGTTTTTTGGAGATTACTTGTGAAGCCCGTTGGAAAGAGCCTGCTTATACACTTGTTTAATATCATAATGTTACAATTTCGATGATACGTATTATCGTAAAAGCATCACAACGAACAACCAAATGGAAAGAAATATAATCGTGAAACTTCCATTTGAATGTACAACCATAAGCAGTGTCAGTTGTGACGCAGTCGGAAATTTATCCAGCATATAGTTCAAGCTTCGTGAATTATTTAAAGTATATCGGGCCATCGGATAATGATACAACTTGATTCAAATTTGACCCTTATTACGTTATATTGTTTGCTGCACTATGGGAATTTGATTGCGTGCATCACAATACTTGCCCCAGGTCATATTTAGGTTGGGTTACCACATAGATATTTTGATAAAAGCCGTTTTTTCGGCAAGTGTAGTTTTCATGGTTGTACCTTCATTAGAAGGTCATGAGAAATTCTTCTAAAATCTAGCAGTTTTGTGTTGTACGTACTGTGAAATTGCCTCTCAACGATGTCTGCCAAACATCCCGGAGAAAGAAAATTCCAATTCACATCGGTGCGAGCACTGGCATCAAGATCTTTTTAGCGCACCTCATTATTCACTCATATTGTTAACGTGATAGGGGTGAAAAGATCCACCAAGACTGGATTTTTTTGCCGTCTCCGCAAAAGAGACCAGAATGAAATTGTAGAGGCCTATAATATCGAATTTCTGTGCCGTATCTAGCTCAGTGCTTTAACGCGAATAGGGGCACCAGTATTTGGACCAATCACAGAAATACCCACACTAATTCGCAATTCAGAATTAGAATACCTAGGAAATCAAATGAATGGGATGACGTCATGTGCATTGCGCTCAAAAAACAATGCTGAGAATCCCTGTTCCTAATCCAGCGCGAGAGTATTCCCAAGCTCACTTGTTCCCTGTTGGATATAAGGTAGAGGCGTTTTTCAATGAGGCTAGCACAGCGTAATATGGATGCCTGTCAATTTGGCGATGGGTTTGTTTCTTATGTGCGTCCATGAATAGGGGGATTATTGGGAGACTCGAAAAATCATTTGACTTTGGAATTTCCCCCGAAAATGTCTCTCGTTGAATGCTGATGCATCAGAAAAACGAGGATTGTTGGTTTGGATCGGAATGGAATAAGTTTAGATTTGTTGGTGTCCTTCAATTTTAGATGCCTCGAATACTGGGGGAATCTTCACTTTTATGGTTAAAAACGTCCCGGAATTCAACGGAAGGTAGTTACCTAGAAAGGCAGTAGTTATTCTGGGAAAAACTTCATGCTTTGTTTCACCGGAGGTTTAGATGTAAAGTGATGCAGAACGATTTATTTGTTAATCACTCACTGTAAGACTTGTAAATTTATGCGTAACTTGAAGTTCCAGTCCACAAAACTGTCATCTAACAGTGCGGCTTCAAACTCAATCAGAAAATCCCATGTGTTCTGAAGAGAACATTCAAAATTTACTTACATGCTCGTCATTGGAGTCAAAAGTGTGAAGTATGATGGGGCAAAGGCTGAACAACAATTTCACCAGCTACATGATGGATTCTATATCGATAAGGCTGCAGAAAGCCATGATAAATGGAAGCAAAATAAATGTTTATTAGCTTGAACGAACATTTTGTTTTCAATAATGTTAGGGTAAATTCAGTGTGGAAAATCTTGTCTCATTTTCTCTTAAAGGCTCATATTCCGATATAGTTGCGGCCCACCAGTAATGGTGAAGATATGACTATGTCTGCATTTTGAGGATATTTGTTCCCCACAAGCTAGCAGAACACAAGAATTATTGTCATTTTCCCTAATCACTACTTGCTGGTTGATGCACACAAAATCATGTAGTTCAGCTGTAATGCTGTCGTGTACGAGCACAAAATGAGTTTATCGGACACCAGTATTTAACAGCTTCGGCAGTACTTGCAGCCTTGAATATGAATGAATCCTAAGTAGAAAAAAGAGAGAAGAACAGGTAACACGATAAAGCCGTGGTGATATCTTGACTTTATCAACATGCGGGTTATAGAGCAGTTACTTATATGTTAGTAGCAACACAGAGCTTCAACTTTAAAATGTCTCGGTTTTCCAAAAGTAGCACTTTTTCCTTTGCTAGCTGGATGCAACATTTCGCAGACTTGAGTGTAGCATGAGTGGTGTGGCCTATCTGTATGCATTTGTGCTATTATGAAACTTGAGCCTTTTATCTATCACGAAATCACATTTCATCTGCCGCCCTGTTTGCGCAAGAATAAATTGGCCCTCTAAAATTCTACAATGACTTTCTCAGATCTCTACTTTGCCAAAGAAACTGCCTAGTTCTTGAAATACATTGCTTTTCAAGCATTTACTCAAGGACGCAAATTTTATTTGTATGTCATTTCACACCAGATGGCATATTTCCTTCGGTAATCTTTCGGGCATGTGACAAAAGAAACACGCGCAATAAAGAATTGCATATCCATGAACATCACGCTAGTTAACAAAAATATACTATTCTGAGGAACAAAAAACTCAATCTCTAATTTTTTAAAAGTCAGCTCATGTTGAACGTTTTTGGTAAATCGCTTACTTCAGCAATCACGTGGATTTCGGAACATATAAAATGGAAATGCCAAACCAATTCCCTGCCCTATGACTGTAGGTGTTGAATTATGCATCGGCCTATTTTGTTTATAATAAATTCAATGAAACCAGTACGAACACAATAGAACAATAAAAGGAAGGTTGTGCTCACCAATCATAGTTTGCGTACTACTACATAATCATATCTTTGCCCATAGGGTCAGTTGCCCAGTTTAGGGACGTGGATCCCTGGGTGTTTGTTTGATGAAGGAACAAATAGATCAGTCAAAGTAATTTCACGATTATAATGCCTATTGGTGACCTGCAGTCCCGTCACTGCGTAACGATGTGGATATCTGGAAATCTCAAATGCATAAACCGGCATTGCTGACTACCTCTAAAGGTGCAAACATTCTCTCTGAAAAAGCCCTGAAAATCATTGGTAAAATGTTTTGGAAGTCCGATGCAAAATCAGCTTATCAGTAAGACGATATCGTTGATAAGCAGCTAGTATAAAGCAAAGACAATAATAAGATCGGCACATGTCATTCTAATGAATGCAGGATATTGAATATAAAGATACATCAGAGTTGCTATGAGCTGAACACACTGAATTATAAATCTCAATTGCGTGTTGTCCACCTCACTGATGATGTGCATGCGAGATCGGGACACCTTTTCTGTGATCAGATATTTACGCACGTGGTGCATCTCGAAGAAGTCGTAGGACTAGAGTTTTGCTTGAACTCACTGAAGACGGTCAATCAAAATCGATGAGTTATAGGAAGACAATAAAATATCCAGTCCCGCTATTGGACACTGTTACTACCTTAAACAAACGCACACACGAGGAACAACCTAACGAAAGGCATCTAAGACAAAAATCGGTTTTTTAGACATGACCCATTTCAGTCATTATAGAGACGTAGTAATGGACAAGAAAAAACCCATAGGAATAAATCTTGAATAAGGAAGTCCGGGCCAGCACTAGTCTGGGTAAGTGTTGGTGGGCAGGGTATCAGTCGAACGCGTATGTACAATCTCCATTAAAGGCTTGTTAGATAGTTGTCAAACTGTAGTGAAGACTGCTGTTGCAGAAGATTTCGGCTAAGGATTGACCCAGCCAGCGAACTAGTAGTCTCATTCGGACGTAACATTTGAAATTAATTGGATAATGACCGTTGACATAGAAAACATCCTATCGTCAAACAGGCAGGTCTCAGTAAAGCATTTTCCATATCAAGTTGGTCTAGATCAAGTGCAACCGAGAAAATTGTGTCACTATGGTCAGCATGATGGGCTTAATAACGAGAGGAACGCCACAGAATAACGGGTAAATTGAAGCCGAAATCTGTAAGTGCATCATTTAAAGTGAATAAAGTAACTGTGACCCGGTTGCATAAGGGTATTCATTCTGAGGGTTGTGGTTCAGCTGTTTTAACGGTTTACGATGCCTTCACTTCCAGCTAATATTAGATGGATCGAGTTGTCTGAAGGACTGTGGTGCTTTAAACCCCTTTCCTCAACCAATGAAAGTTAAAGGCCGCAGCTCATGCCATTACTTCTTTTGTACTGTTTCATATTTCGGGCTTATGATAGTTAGGTTATCCGAGCTAGTTCCACTAGTATGAAACACCGGTAACAGAAAATAAACCCAGAATACTTTAGGCCAATAGCCAATTAGGAATTGCGTTGCATTCTCAAAACCACAAATCACACAAAAGGAACTCTACGAAAATCTCTCGCAAGACACTGTTACAGTTGACTTTTACCCAGACATCGTCAGCTGTTATACTGTGGTCATTTAACCGAATCGCAAATAAAAAATGTCCCTCTTGTAAGCTACACATAACGTACGCATCGTGGCATTCGGAACCATGGGCGACACATGATACTCACCAATTACGTTAATTAGCTCATGAACCAGGAGGTGAGTAGGCGAATAATTGAATCAAGTATAAGCAAGCAGAAACAGAATATGTGATAGAGTGTAGCTACGCAGAGCTGCTTAGCGGCAAAGAATAAATAAGCTCAATGTCGAAGTATGATTGGTTGGAGCAAACAGTTCATGGTATGGGCGGAGTCACAGTAATGTGAGCATATGCATGTGTAACAGTAGTCAGCATCAGCTGGCCAATCAATAATTTTGCTGGAATGGTACTGACACAATCTTTAGTTTGATCAGTATTAGGACCATGCAAAACGTAGTGTCTCAGATAAGTGGTTGCTTATTTATCGGGAGCTGTCAACCCTGCCATTTTCCATCGATCATGGTTCATTGGTTTACGATTTCAGCTACATGTTGAACGCCTTTATTCATACCCTTTCACATACTGTGTTAAGCTTGTAATTTAGCCTCTATGACGATGCACCTAATAACCAGTTTTCATCTTCAGATCCAAAGACGGATGAGTAGATTTTCTGTCCGTGTAATCCAGATTTACCGTCGCATTCTGATGGCATGATGGTCGAGGGTTGTAGTTTGCATTTGAGTTATAAGAGAAGGATTCTTCCAATCTGACAGTCAAATTTTGTGAAAGACAGATCCTCACTTTGACTCTGAACGTGTTCTGACCTCATTCGCATACTATCATTCCAAGCCTCAGTGAGAACAGGTAGCCTCGGCTTCGTTCCATGAGGGAAGTAAGCTTAAAAGTGCAGGTCAGTCTTAGTGGCAAAATGTTGACGAAATATATATTTTGTCAGAAGATTTATTTGTTCCGTAAGTGGATATGATGAAATAGGTATTCGAGGGTTTTCAAAACTTAGTATCACGTTTGTCTTTCACATTTTGCATTGGCACTGTACTGGTAAAATTTTCTCGAGGAACATTGAATATATATATGTATACATATGAATACGTGTATATATATATATAGACGTGTACATATATATATATATATGTATATATAAAGGGCAAAAATATTGTGCGAGTATTGCACTAAGATAGAGCGAGATGTTAGAGAAGTTTGCTAACTCATGGATGTATCTTTGTGCATGCGGATTATAGTGATTTAGGGTGGACATTTTCAGAGAGATATTTATTTCATCACGTCGGAAAACGTTCTTTAGGCACCACACTCAGAAGAAAAAAGTAAAAAGAAAAATTATTTCCATTTGTACTTTTATTAGTATATGCAGAAACGGAAATATAGTGAATTATTCTATCAGTGTTGCTTTTTAAACAGTCAGTTGCAGCAGTTGCGTTCGAGGATCTAGGGGCCGTGAACTAGATTAGCTGAACATGTGGCAGGCCACAATTCACTGAAGAAAATGCATACCAAATCAGAGTGTACGTTGATCTGATTGAAGGTGGTTCTTCATTTGATATTGTATCAAATATCCCGAGTTTCTGAGCCGTGAATCTAAAAGAAAATTAGTCTTACTAGCTCTGGGCCCTATATGGACGGTGCAAGGCTACCGTCAGTAAAACAAATTCCAATCGAAAATCCCCTTGTGTTTGAAATTCGTGGCTTTAAAGCAAAACAATAGGCATTAATTTACAGCAGAGAAAGGCTTGAAGCCAAGTGAGAAACCAAGAGCCAGGGTTGAAGGCTTCCTAAAAGTCAAGATAGTGCATAAAATGACCACCTGTAACCGAACAAAAGGGGTGGACGAAACATCAGTACAGTTTGCTTGAGGTACTATCAGTAAATCAAGAAACGTTTGCCGACAAGAATAAAAAGCATCAGTGGCAAAAGTATGAATTAAACAGCAGCTGCAATATAAAAGGCAGTTTGTAATAAATAAACACAAATAAACAGAATATATGAGGAAATTGAGTATATGTGCTAACATGAATGGATAAGCCCGGCATTAGATCTGTTCTTGCCGCAAACGTGTGGTGGTAAATGGTGGAGTGAACTGACGTCAAGGTTAAGGTTAGGAGTACATGGTAATACAGGTAAAACGCTCAGAAAGATTATCCTACGATGGAAATGCAAACGTTTGGGTAAACAAATTTACGAATAAATACATAAACTTCTAGTGTAAAATGCACCAAGGTACGCTGGTAGAAACTTATATACATTAGAAACAGTGAAGATAAATTCCGAATGTCTGAGGATCGTAATGTGAGTATGCACTACCCATAAGTAACCCACACACAAACAGATGAGCGAAGTCTAACAACAAATTGAAATTACCATATATTCCAACTGATTATCCTTTCTTGGTTATCTCTATAGCTGCGAACTGTTTGTTCTGTTATTAACAATAACAATATTTTGATCGAGAAACACGAAAGGTGCAACATAATTCATATTTAGGTTTCATTTTTTCACCGAAAGATTTTACACGGCTTGTGTTCATTTTTCCGACTGCAGTTTTTATTGTTGTTGTGGATGATCGAAGGAAATTACCTTATCTTATTTGACGACATGTATTACTTGAGTTTAATTAAATTCTGTTCCGTCGGTCATTTTCCTCTCCACTGCTCACGAACTCGTTTCTGAATGCATTGTGTGCTCTGCTTGAATGGGCGGGATTTGAGCATCATCATGTATTTTCGAATAGCAGGGACACGATTCTTCAATGAATTGTACAACACACGTGGCTGATAAATTAGAAAATAAGTGCCAAATCGCACCAACTCAATAGGCTTCTTTCTTGTTGGTTAAATCGGCCCTATATCAGAGGGTTGGCCGGCCCAAAAGAAGCCTGTGCACAAATGAGTTTATTCCTTCAAAACGGTGAATTTCCAGCTGGATTGAAAAATGCTTTAGCTTTCCACTCCGGGGGCCGTGTATTCAAAGTAATTGGTAGTAATATCATCTCATTGGTTTGTGTTACATCGAAATGTGAGTTTCTTTCAGCGGTTCACATAAGTCAGTATTATGTGTTATAATGATTCGTTATCTCATATTAGGCCCATTTATCATAGTTCCATATATTTCTCACTCCTATTTCTATATATGGCTTCGAAGATCAACATGTAGTAAAATTAACGCTACACCATGACCAGTAATTAGGGTCTGGAAATGTGAGTACAAGACTGACGAACAGTTGTAGGTGTTGCACGTTATCCGACACCCTAACCACGGAATCATCCCCGCTTTTGCCATTGATTTTCTGAAGAACCAGCCTGTTGTTGTCTAAGTGCCTCTATTTTCTATATTTTCGGTGACATGTAATTGAAATCTGGATTATGGTTCTGAGGTCAAAATAGCGTTTATCATGATATGGCATATCATAAAATTCAATCCCAGTTAGCGAAAATGCTTACTCGCGTTCGTTGATTTAGACTCGTGAAATACTCAACCAAAAAGCAATGGATTTAGTGGGAGATAACTGGCAATGACTTGCCTTATTCAGATTCAAAGCAACAATCATTCTGATCCATTGAGATGCCCACAAAATGGACCACATGTCGTGCATTATCAAACTTCAGTAGGAATAATACTCGTCCTCTGTTCTTCATTATTCGATCAATGATATTTGAACACGCTATTGTACCTTTTCTTTCGGATACTGCTACAATAGCTTTACACATTTTGAGCAACAAATTCCCTTCTATGAGATAAATCGTCTAAAGCTCTATGTACCAGGAAAAATGAGGGTTTCGTATTTGCTGGAGCACTCGACCAAACTCTGCTTCTATCAAAATAGCAGGTCTTGACATGATCTCCATCTTGCTCGTGGTTCATGTCACCAAGCTCTCTGGTTGTAACTTAATAAGTAAGGTAGATTTGATAGGTAAAAACTCACGCACTTCGTTTATCGGCTCAATAAACGCATTGCGGGAGGGCAGACATCGAAAAATGTCAAAATACCAATTCAGCTTGTTCCATTTTTATGGCGGACTGGTTAGTTGACGGGTTGCTGTAAGACGGGTAGAAGTGCATGGTGAAACAAGGGAGTTTTTCCAACGTAACCTGGAATTACCTAAACTTTTAAATGGTGGTTAATCATCAGGAATCAAGATCTCAGTAGGCCGGATTGGATTTGATGGAAAAATCAATATCACCATGGGGCCTCAGATGGGTGAAACCTCATAAAGAAGAAACAGTAGTACGACACTTTAGCTATTTGAACATTTTGAAAATACCAAATTCCATATTGTTTTGATAAACGTTTTACGTGCCATCGGTCTCGCCTGGAGTTGACTCCTTTCGTGGTCAGAAACCAGGAAATAATACGTTTTGCGCACAACCAGCGAAGTCAGGAGGCAGCAAACAGGGTTCTACTATGGCGAGATTGAAGAGATCAGTGTGGTTCCATTTCCATGGGGACTGAAACCTTGCAGAATTTGAACTGATTTTCCTCTTCGCAGTTATATCAGATCACGTTTCGTTTCAGCTCTTCCTTTCTTTACTGAGAAGTTTGTAGTGTGAGCATCCGGAAAGGTTGCTTGGGAGGGGATGAGATAATATACTCGATCCTACACAAAAACGAAGATATCTAGCTAGTAAGAGCTCCTATAAAACCCGATAAACAGTTCATAAACGTGAAGGATATTATTTATTCTGTCAGATTACTGTCTAGGAAGTGAGCAAAATCAACCACGTTATATCAAAACAAATGGTTTCACGCTTGACAATTGTCTGAGGGTGCTACCCTCACTGCAAAATCCGTTCGTTCACCATTAGTAGTGTGGCCCATGTTACTGTGAACTACGCAGTCAGCATCTTTACCGCAGCAGCGTTTAAGCTCACTCAAGGTCACTTGTAGTGCAATTCAAAAAGAAATCAAACGGATACGCACTACTAAATTTTAATGAAAAATACTAGAAGTATAATAGTATCAGTTTGAGAAAAAAAAATGGAAATGAAGAGGAGATAAATAGGGATGAAAGTTATGAAACAACAAAATGTTCGAAAATGATAATTCAGATGAGGGAAACATGTTTCAGTAGAACGGGCGAAAAGCTGAGGAGCTTTGACGTGTTCACCTGCCAGACAAAATAGGAGTTCAAGACAGTTGTGGATGATATAAGGAATTGACAACACAAATCACGAATTATTTTACCTGAAAATTCAAAACCTACCAATCTTAACCAACCACTGTTAGGGACTGACCAAATACAAAATTATAACTGGAAGCGAGTTTGTGGACTGAATTACATCACCGTTCGTGTTTGTGGTATCTTTAAATGGAAGGAGGACTTCCAACTGTCATATATCCTAAATCATGGACTCAGACATATGAAACTCCTTCGCAAACAGATACTTAAGTTTGACTGTATATATCTTTTGAGTGATGAGGGTTCTAGGTCGCAGATCACTAGTGTGAGTTCTAGCAAATCTTATTCTGATTGTGCTTCGTCAATGGTTGGAATTTGTTCTTGCAAAAGTAATCAACGAGACAATCAAAAATGATTTCTACATTTATAAAGTGAAACGGCAAAGTGTATAGAATAAAATGACCATAATCCAGGTAACAGTTTTCCATAACTCCACATATCAAGAACCAGCAGCCATTCGGTTATAATTTAACATCCATGTGAACGATGCAGTGCGAGCTTTTCGAAGTAACTATGTCGGTTCGGGATGTTCGCGATGCCATTTGTACACATTTTGTACCTATCATCTAGCTGTTTGTCTTAGTAGCAATGCAGTTCTCTAATGCTAGAAACAATCAAAAAGGCACAGTTGGAGGGTTTAGCATCACTACGGTTGAACTTGATCACGTGAATAAAATATAAGATGAGTACACAAATGTAGTGCCCTATATCTGATAGTTCATTCTGTGAAATAAAATGACCGAATTCAGCTTAATAGTCTATTGGTGATGAGTGGCCGTTTTCAGTAAAATCCTACCGGTCTATTGATTGATTCTCTTCCTGTCTTGAAACGGATTCGTCAAAGACAAAAAGATCGGGTTCATTGTTTTCACGAACGACCAATCAATATTTGGCACTAAGTGATAAATACCAATTTCACTGACTAGGGCTATATTTTTTAGGTTTACTCGAGAGGTTGTCTCTTTTTGAGTTAGTATGTTACACAAGGTGACCGAGTAGAATGCCCGAGCTTCACTTAAAACGACAAGCTTTATTCGCTGCTCGAAAACTGCTTAGATAATTTGGTTGAATCCATAAACCAAGTTGAATGAATGCTCCTTCATATACCCATAGTTCTGTACTGCTCTCCCTAGTCTACCAAAAGATAATTTTCATTATTCTTTACATAGTTCTGCCCACAATGAGTCTCCTTCCTAGTGTAGCCCTAAGGTACCTTAAATCAAACTAACGCAATTACCGTAGAAAGGAATCCATAACGTTTTTACAATAGATCGTTGCTGACACTTTACACCGAATGCATTGTGTTGTCTCCTCTAAATACACAGCGACCATTTCCACATTTATAGGACTTCAGTAAAAATTATCCCTGTACGGAAATTCTGTAATTCTGTTCCGTGCTCATGATTTAAACAAATTTGATTCAGGATCCCATCTGATATTGGGTGTCTGAGTTCATGGTTCAAGAGTACACGAAAGCCGCTGATTGTTTTCTTAACCAAGGAAACAGGTGACAGTGCGGCTGCCCATTAGAAATTCAATTCAAGAAGCCAATAGATAGACGTACAGTGTTCCTTGGAAACGGAAAGGCGAATTCAAATCAGATTTTGTATGTACTACCAACCTGGGTCATTTAGTGTCTTTGCTCATCTGCATGCATTTTTTCCACTGAATAATCAATTAACCATGTTCCAGTTAGTTTAATAATGGACGGTAATGATAAGTACTCCAATGAAGCCCATAGTCATTCATATACACTGTGTACAACATGAACCTATTGTCTTTTGGGCGGGTACAATTAAAAAAACAGAAAATAGATAAGTGCACTGTGATTGATTAAGAATACCTTGGTGTTGAAAGAATTATCTCTTCATCGGTCACTTGTGACCGAATAAGAAAACGCACTTGGAAAGGAAGTGAGACTCCATGCACAGGTAGTGTCCTTACTGACAGTCGAAAAACGACTTCATACCAACGGTACCATGATTTGATTCCGGTCCCCATTAACCAAAATATTACTACGGTCGTACCGTTACTGTGACGAACTAGTGCCCTTTAGGTTTTTTTCTGTGAACTCCCAATGTTTCTGAAAAGGTGATTTGTATGCTTTCGGACCATCTCGTTTTATCAACTAAAGAAGAGGCGATTTCTTTAGGATGACAAGTAATCGCATTCATACATACTGTACGAAGCGCCTTAGGTCTTCTGACTTATTCCTTCGTTTACAGACCAAATGGCTGTTTCCGTCCTGTTTAATTAAAACAATCAATGGCACTTGATTAGATAATTTTCTCCGTCTGCCAAACACTGATTGTACTGCCGACCCTCTTCCTCGATTCTAAATTTACGATCGACTTTTGCAGACGATGACGTGCTCCTTACAAAGAAACTGAGCTGTACATCGATAAGTCAGTGAGAGGTTTACTGCCACCCGATAACTCCTCTTTGAAATCTTTCCAATCCTTGTTTTTATTCGAAGCCATTTCACTAATTTATTGTGGATCACAATCTATTCATCACATTCCAAAGCTGATGAAACGTGTTAATTAAATCAGCGTCCAGCTGTTATGCAAACTGAAACCACTCACTTTTCCAACAGCTATTAAAACAGCTATGGGTTCGATGATCTGTTTTTTCTCTCAGCGACACTTTTACGCTTGGTATGGATACAGTGCAGCTGGATGCAACAAACTAGAGCAAACTCCGTTGTATTGGAAAAATGCCTTTCGAAACCATAGTCCAGGATTCTCGAATCCACAAGAGTACCTGAACTGTATCGAAGGATCTTTGTTGAATTAAAGCATTGCACACGAGCTCGTCCTACTTGTGAACTTTGGATGTTTTAGTTTATACCAGAAAGAATGCAGGAAGAAAAAGCGAGAGGTTATGATTACCTACATCGATTCAAAATCGTCTGGCTGGTGGGAATTCAACTTCTTTTTTCTGTCATAGCAGTGACTGCTTCATTGTTGTGTCTTTTAGGATGTGGTAATCTATAGTCCGTGTGTAGCTCCTTTTGGCTCTCAGAGAGGAATTAATGCTTTGACGCTATTATGACAGTTCTAGTTCAATTACTGTTTAACTGTTGATGTATTGTGACCAAAGGCAGTGTTCATACATCCACATCGTTCACTCGCTTTTCGTTTAAGTGACCTTCATCCTATGCAAAACAGGTGACACAGTGTTTCGGACAGAATAAGCATATTAAATCCCGAACTGTTGCATTTGAAAACGAAAGCTCCTGTTTAAACAAACGGCCATGCTCCTATTGTCTCTAATCTCAGAATTCACTCCCGACCAGCCTACACTCCGTTCATTTGGACGATTCAAATTGAGATCACTACCATGAATGTTCATCCGCCAACATTATTTTTCATCTCGTTTTTGTGGTTCTCCTTTGAGTGTTCCCTTTAAATCCCCTTCAGTAATTAACAAAGACGCTTAATGGAAAATGTTTTGTCTCGTAGAAGTGGTATTGTTTTAGTTGTGGCAGTAAGGCTTCTTCGTTGCTGAAATGCCCAAGGAGGCAGAAAGAACAAGCCTAAAAGGTTCATGACCAGTGAAATGTAATAAAATGCAAGCTAATACAAAAATACACTATTCCATGAGATTCGTCGTTCGATTAAGTGAGCTACGCTTCACCTCCTGTCGTTGCTCTGGAATTTATCAACATCTTCCTTGAAATAGTCATGTTCACATTTGTTCACATTCTCGACTGGAAACGTTATGTTCACGAAATCATGCTTCGCGTGTGCCGTTTGACTCCAGAATGCTTGTGGCTGATACTAATGGACGATGGATAAAAAAATAAGCAAACAAGCTGAATAGCAAGCCGCTCTCACCTGCACCTCTACAACTAAGACGACTGTAACTTTCGTGGTCACTGTGTACGTTTTGCTCACCAATAATTATTATGTGGTATGTAATCAATACTCCAAATACTCAAATTCGTGATCTCACATGTGAAGCACTTGCTCAAGTATTCTGGTTAAAAGTGAATGCTGAGCGCTATTTGGTATCCGTAGATGAACTCCAATGTTACTGTCAAGGCAGGTTGATGAGGAAGAAGGAATATAGAGGTGTAATCGCAACCTACGCAAACTCATCCTGGAATTTCAAGTCTGCCGTAACACTTAAATACTCTTCAAAAGGAAACTCAGTTGTACACAGGTCATAAATCAGGTGAAATTTTGCCTTCGAAATGTTTTCCTCAGTAACTTCTCTCTGCTGATCTCAGCCATCGGCTTTGCCCTTTCATGGATTTCCTCCTTTTCACTCTTCCTACTTGCTTAAGTTAATAACGATACCGTTTGTGCTATCTGCAATCCTGTTGCCCCTCTGAACCTCTACTTCTTTTTGATGGTAGGATGGCCTCTCCACTACTGAAGTTTCTCAGAAAGCAGAGGGAAGGCACCTAATATTTTAGCCGGCCTCAAGATCAAAAAAGGTGAACTCAGTAACGATGAAATTGCCGTAAACCATCTTGGTGCTTATTTCACACAACCAATAAATGACTGGCCTCCTTCGTATTTTTTATGTAATACCGCAGACTTCGAAGCCTTCCATATTTCCGACATTTTCGAAATTCTAATCAAGTCTGAAGCTTAGATTTCTGGGTCTCCAGAGGGTCTCTATTTTACAGTTTACACGAATTGGGCCCGGCCAGCTTGCAGAATCCATGGCAGTCTTGTTGAATGAGTCCATATCAAGCTGTTCAGCCCCTAAATTTTACTAACCGGCCACTACGATCCTGATTTCCAAGGACCCCAACACAAAAGGCATAAAAGAGCTTTTTCGTCCGATAGCTTTCAAACCAGCAGCACACAAAATGACTGAGAAGGCTAGGTTTATTCGTCTGCAAACCCACCTGAATGTACCTACGGGTCACTGTCACTTCGCCCACAAGGCCAAAAATCTACTATCAAAGCTGTTGCCATCTGAGTCCGTTTCGTTGCTAAATCACTAGAAAAATCTGCCCGATCTCTCATCTGAGTGGTTCTTGATTAGTCCTCAGCCTTTGGTGCAGTTTGATTCAATTATCCCTAACAAATTTTATCTAACGGTCTAAATAATTTTTCAATAGGATGCAGAAAATCAGGTTAGAACACAAATGTTCCAAACCCTGCTCGACAAACCTAAAAGGCTTCAGGGTAACTAGTTATCTCCCTTCGTTTTTGTCACTGCTCGACGAACCTTGCAGCAGTTTGGGAATGAACATTCGTGATATCCCCCCCCGAACCGTGGAAAATGCAAGGGCAAAATCGCCCGGCAGACGAATGGAGATTGTGGAGACAACGATATCAAGATTTTTCTGTACTCACGCATCAGAATTCTGAGTCAAAGAATTGTCAGATGGCGATGCTGCACCATTGCCTCGGAGATAAAGTTCGCCGGGTTCTCAGCCCCTTCTCGTTCGATGAAGGCAAAAACCAGGAGGATCCCACGAAAGTAATGCGGAATATGGATGAATATTGTCTGAGCCAGTCAAGCGGAATTTTCTAACGTTTTCAGTTTTTTCGAAGAGAACTCCGTGAACATGAAACTATCGATGATTTTGTTACTGCACCGAAGAAGCTTGCCAAATCGTGCAATTTTTGCAGCTGCTTGAAGGACGGTTTATTACGAGACAAGCTAGTGACCCGAGTTCGAAATGATGCAACCACAAAGAAACTTTTGCTGATGCACCAACTGGATTTGAAAACTTGCATTGATATTTGTTAAAGCGAAGAAGCCACGACTAACCAGATTAGACATCTCACAGAACACCCAGCAACGGCGAGTTGAATGCAGTGACGGAGCCACGCGCATCACATGCACGTTTTGTGGTCGCTGGCACGACCAATGAAAAGGGTACTGTCCAGCTAGGATTAGAACCTGTTCTAATTGCGAAAAGCTGAACCACTTCGCTCAAAAGTGTCGTTCACTCCCCACAAAACTTACCAACGGGCCAATACACCCAAAACCAAGCATTAACAGTTTCCCTGGTTATAAAGCATGCGGAGGGCTGTTCGCGAATGTTAAAGCTGACGGGAAGTGTTGTCGTTTCCAACTGGATTCCGGGGCCTCGGCGAACATCCTTCCTGTGTCTTACGTTGATGAAGCTGCTATCAAAAGACTCATTATTAGTTTGCAAATGTGGAATGGAATGGAAACAGACGTCATTGGCGAAATAGAGTTGGACGTTAAAAACTCAGAGAATGATGATACACACAAAGTCAAGTTTATGGTGACTGAAAAGAACTTGCAGCCAATACTTGGACTTGATGCTATTCGGCAGTTGAATTTCGTCAAAAAGAACGAGAATAATTTTGTGCGCAGCTTGGAAAAAACGACATTTTTGTTCAGTACGCACCAGTTTTTGATTCTCAGTTGGGGTGTTTCTCGGGTAGAGTGCATTTATCAGTGACACTATCGTGCCTGTTGCGTTACCAACCAGAGGTGTTCCAGTGGCCCCACGAGGGAATTTACGCTGTGAATTAGATCGTTCTTTGGGTTTAAAGGTGATTGCTGAGGTCGATGAGCCAACAGAATGGGCTAGTCAAAATGCAATTGCTGTAAAGAAATATAGGGCCTTTAGCCTGGGGCCATTCGCTTGTGCACAGACCCGAAACATCTGAACGACGCTCTTAGGAGAGAGCGATACCGATTGCTAATACTTGATGACTTTCTGGTGGATTTGCATGAGGCGCGTTTCTTTACCAAGGTTGACTTATCGTCAGCTTTCTGGAAGCTAGAGCGAGATGACCAGTTGAATTATTTTACCACTTTTGCTACCCCTTTCGGTCGTTTCCGTTGGCTTCGATTACCCTTCGGATTGGAAGTATCCAGTGCATTTTTTCAGAATCTTCTTGTTCAAGCTCTTGATAATCTCAAAGGCGTTGTTTGCGTCGCGGCTGAGGTAGTGATTTATGGATGAACACCAGATGAACATGATTCTCATCTGGTAGATTTCTCAAGACATTGTATACAAAAGGGTATACGACTAAGCAAGGAAAATGTGAACACCTTGTACCATCGGTCTCTTTCCGTGGACACCTTCTGACGGACAGAGGACTAAAAGCCGATCCAGAGAAGATCAAGGTGATTGAGAATATGCTCGCAACCGTAGACTCTATGGGAGTTCTACGTCTCAACGGTATGGTGCACTATTTGAGCAGGTTTTTGCCACGCCTGGCAGATCGGGTGCAACCTATTCGACAACTCACTCTCAAGGTGATGTAGTGGTACTGGGGCACGGAGCAACATTATACTTTCGAAAAGATAAGGAAGGCAGTTTGCACAACACCAGTGTTGGCTTACTACCTACCAGACCTCCCACTAATTGTCCAGTGTGACATCAGTCACTCCGGCCCCGGAGCTGTGCTCCTACAAAACGGATGACTTATCGATTATCGTAGCCTCAGTCTTTTCCCTTCTGAGAAGAACTACGCTGAAATTGAAAAGGGAATGCTCGCCATGGTCTTCGGATTGGAGCTTTTTAATTCGTATGCGTACAGCAGGAAGACGGTCGTTTAAACAGGTCACAAGCCACTCATTACTATCGCTTCAAACGTTTACAGAGGATGCTGATCAGGCTTCAAAAGTACGACTATGAATAGGTTTACCCCCAGGGAGTCAAAATGCTTATTGCAGACGCGTTATCTCGAGCATTCGTCGTGGATTATGAAGGTATGTCACCAGAGTTTGAGCACGTTTCAATGATTTGAATTCAATAGACAATGCAGACCACATGGAGATACAGAAAGCCACGGCCGTTGACACAGTCCTCCAGCAACTCATGTGTTTTGTCTCCAACGGATGGCCTACAAACAAAGGAAGCTTGCCAGTGCAGCGGATTATTACTCAGGAAAGACCGTTTGGTTGTCCCCGAGCAGTTTCGAGGAGAGCTAATGAAGAGGCTCCATTAATCCCATTTCTGGATTAATAGTATTATTTTTCGAGCGTCAGTTATTTTATAGGACAAGAATGACCACTCAGGCAAAGTACTACATTTCCAGATGCGAGTTTTGTCGTGCTCCAGAGAACAGACAGAAGAAAGAGACAATGTTGCTAAGGGAAGAGCCTACCCGCCCCTGGCGAATCTCAGCAGCAGATATCTTCGAGAACGGGAGAAAACATTAGGTGATTCCAATAGATTATTAGAGTGATTTTTTCGAGATTGGCCTACTCCACACCACGACAACAACCAACTTAGTCAACCGTCTGCGTGCTCATTTCTCACTTCATGGCATTCTTGAGTCAATGTTTTTCGACAGCAGGCCTTAGTTCACAGTTGCGAAATTTCACCATTTCTGTCACACATGGAAATTCGAGCATCAGACCAATAGCACGCACTACAGTCAGTCAAATGGTAAGCCGAATTTGCGATGAAAGCAGAGGAAAGAATAGTATTCCGGCAGCGGAATCCGGAAATGATCCTTACTTGATGTTTCTAGAACACAGAGACTCCCCGAGTGCCATTGTTGAATACAACCCGGTTCAGGGGCTATTCGGAAGAAGAACCCGGACACTGGTTCCGGCACTTGGTGATCTCCTGGCGCCAAAAAACAGAACACGACTTACATACAAAACCGTTTGCAACACAGAAGAGACACGCACAAGTTTCATTAGGACCGTGGATCGAAAGACCTACCGAAACTGCGAGAAGGGCAGGAAATATGGGTACAGGATGTTCCAGAATGGCCTCATTGCTGGGGAGAGGGAACAGTACTAAGATACTTGGGACACCCCTCTTATTAAGTTGAGGTGGGAAAGGAAACTAAACGACGAAATAGAAAATACAAACG
This sequence comes from Fasciola hepatica, assembly GCA_948099385.1. NCBI lineage: Eukaryota > Metazoa > Platyhelminthes > Trematoda > Plagiorchiida > Fasciolidae > Fasciola > Fasciola hepatica. The sequence continues at coordinate 1,917,040 of CANUEZ040000145.1, read as the reverse complement.
TATCTGAAAGACCAACGATCCTGAAAGCGAAAAAGTTTCACATGAATCCGGGAGAACTAGAAGCGGCTGTCTTTACCAAAACACGGAGTATGTGAGGGTTTTTGTTGACGCATCAACAGACGACCTAGTTTCTCTTACAGACTACACGTATTCGCCTGTCCAAAATCGGTGGCAAACCTGAGGCTAGTGAATCGGGTCGATGTTTCAGTCATTCCGTGAGGAAAGGGAGTGAAGTCATCCAATCAGCCGTGAACAGTAGCCCTTACAGAACCGAGCGGGGTCAACGAATCAACGGCCAGACCTTGTTTTAAGAGGACGCATCGGATTGAACCAATCAACGGCCCAGAGGATTTTTAATCAAACGGAACGGAAAGCTACAATTCACCAGCTGGCAGTTATTCTAACAGATCTCACAGAAATCGGTTAGTAGGAGACTTGTATAACGTAGCCATTCAGAAGACCCGGTTCAGGGAAGAGCTCTGTACCAATGAGCTTCGTACAGTGACTTTGATTCTGATCTCATAGTGATTTATAAAAACGGTTTGGTTGTGCACAACAAATGAGATGGTTTGAAGGCCGAAGAGTTTTTCTCACTAGAGCTAGTGGAACGGAACAAAACAGTCACGCCTTGTCTAATGTGAGATTGACCGAGATGCGCAGATAACTGTGGTTTTTGGATCCCATGCCATAACTGATTAGAGGATAAGGGCTAATGGTCGGATCGCTTTGTTTGGGCTCGTGAAAGCGAACTGCATGGACAATTTGGCTATCTTCAGCGTACACCGGTATTCTCTGGAAGTAAAATAAACCTGGTTTATTTGCTGGGAGTGATACAACAGGAAACGAACAAGAATTTGTTCACGACGAGCCACAAGAACGGAACACCAGTACTCGTCTTCCATTTTCATATTACGCACAACTGACCGAGTAATTTGTGGATTGACCTGAGTAAATATGGCTAACATTCGGATGCAACCAGTGAATTATTCTCCAAGGTATTTCACCGTCACCCATATTCCATTGTCGTCAACACACATTTTTGGACCAGATCACAGTTTTTTGATAGATATATACACGTGGTACAGAAGGGCGACTGAAAGTTAAAATTTTGTCTCGAGGTTACTGGTTGGTATTGGTTAAAAAGCGTTTAATCAGTCGGTAAACAAATCAATGGCATTCTATTTATTCTCGTATTGTTGTTTGGCTTTCGAATTCCGTCAGTTTTTACTTTTCGGTTCAGGATTATGTGGAATCATCAGCCAGCTAGTTAGACACGTAAAATGGAGTCTGTTCGTGGTCACCGTCGATTACCAACCTGTTCTCCCATAATAAAAATCTGTTGACCTGATTCCCGGTGGTCCTCTAGTTCCACACCTAAACGACCATTGTCCTTCTGTTGTCCTCCCACTAAGAAGAGACTAAGGAAGAACAATTTGAAGCCCTTCGAGAGGACCGTATCTTCTACGAAGAAACTGTAGTTTGAACACAGATAATAATGGAATCGTTCTGATCAAGAGACGCGCACACCGATTCCTTCCAATACACACTAGAAAGCAGAGTGAATTCAAATCTACATAGCTTACTTTGGTTTTGCTCTGACAAATAGATAGAAATCATGTTTGCTAGTTCGTGAGAAATATCGCATAAAGTGCATTTAACTTGTCTATTGATTCCCACCGGTGCACTCGGAATACCGTGATACTCATTTGTGAATAGATTGGGGCGATTAGTGATATATTTTCAACCTGAATGAGAAAAATAAATCCATTCAGATAACTGCACAACCTATGTGGTTTCATCAATTGGAACAAACACTTGAAGATATGCGACAGACGACAGCCACTTTGTCAGCAGAAGTGAATAGTGCACGTATGAACCGGCCGATGGGCGGTATGGACAATTATGCGAGGTCAACTGCAGTGGTGTTTTCGCTTTCGTGAGTAAATTTGGGGAGGTCAGTGAACAACCAGGTTCACGTGCCACTGTTTTTTCATGTTTATAATTGCAAACAAATCAAAGAACCCGGGAACTTAGAATATTTAGTGGAGAAGAAACAGTTGATATCGCTTTGAGAACTATCATCGTTGGTAATAACTATACAATGCCGCATATTCTCCAAACCCGTGATGGTGATCGGCTTCCACTCAACTTTGGGCGGCGTGTCCGTCTGAGTACTCTTCAAACAATGCTGGTTATTCGAAAGTGCAATAACAGCAAACGCTTTCAGCCCCTAATTTTCGGAATTTTCTGCATCAATTTATTTGAACACTTGGGTAATTTATAATTCACAATCTATATACATAGTACTGCTGATACTTCTATTCATGCTGAAACTTACACAGCAGTTTTCTTCTCTCAAAATATATTAGTAGGTACCATACAAATATGAATTTATTGTTCAACAACGTGAGCTCTTCAAGTTCCGAGATGGCATCTCGTCCTAAACGCCTCTCAAAATTTTCCGAAATGATCGTGTTTGTCAAGCAGAGCATTCTTTGTTATTCCTACTCAGTGTCTTTTAGTGGTGGGGATATTCCCATCGATCCGCTGGGACAAAGATGAATTTTCCACATTCCCCACTGACTTTACTGCAGTCTCTTCCAAGGGAGATGACTAGACCCTGATCCCAAAGCAACAGTGGCCGGCGTATGAGGCATGAAACATTAGGCTTATAGTTATCTATGGCAGAGGTCTATACTGGACACCGAGCAGGTCCAGTCTCATCTGGAGAGAGTATGAACGCATGAATCAGTCGTCCGTTTCCAGAAAGCTATTAGATCCTCATTTCGTCCTACTGCCTTGTACGTTAGATGTTCTGGTCGAAGGCTTGGGGCAAAGCCTCCTAAATCAACTCTCTACTTTGGTCTAAGCCCCTAGGCATTACTCAGAGTACATGATTACGTGATATTTTCTGAGCTTATGTGATCACTCATTCTTGCGCTGGAATTCACCTGCTTGCTCAAGGTACACAAGATATGACTGAGGTGCTGGCGGTCGGACAAAACCAACTACATATTGCCACACTACCCTTTTCACTCATTTGCTCACACATGATAATAATAACTCTACTATTCCGTGTGCTTCTTGGCCTACTATTGCTTTCTGAAATTCAAAGCATATGCCACCACAGCTCACTGTTCTCAACCTACGCACGCTAATGGAAATAAGCCAACAACCAGATTTAGTGTGTACCCTCGATGCATTGGCTGTTGTTATCTGTTGCCTTCCTATACTCAAATGAAGGACCGAAAAATCACCGTTCGTTTACATTTGCCCTCATGACATGCTATCAGTCTGTACTCATCCGGAGACACGCTGACTTGTGTTTTTGTCCGTGTAGGTGTGGGAATCGCTTTTTAAACTGGAGCGAAATCTGAGATTCATAATTTAATCTCAGTACATAGCAGACTGTGTGATTCGCTCAAAAGCTTCGTCCAAATCTATCAAAGGTCAAGACGGAAAACACTACTCTTACTGACTACATTTCAGATACTGCCAAATGTCAATTCTGGATATAGTTTCATGAAAATCTTCACAACAAATCTCATGCAGATATGGCGATTAGGGATATAGATATGAACACGAAGGTCCGGGCCAGTGAATACTCCAGGCCAAAGCGACACTAACCATGAAAGCGCAGATAATGATAGTTAGCATGAAGTTCCGGGGTAGCTTCCTTTGCACAGCCACACTGTTACCACCAACCGCAAGTTAGTCCTGGACACAAGAAGATCACAAAATTGCGGGATACCATTAGTCTCGCTCATTTTATTCGTGTAGGTTGTACTGAAGCACACATCTATATTTTGATCATGCCCTCGTGAGTGCCGATTTCATAGTATGATTTTCAGCCAAATCGGATGTAATCCGTCATCAGATAAATGTAGAACAACTTCAGCGGACCTGCACTTGGAAAGATATCAAAATGAGCTTACTGATTAGCTACATAGCAACACACACGGTGACTTCCCAAGTGACTGGCAACACATTCAAGGTGCTTCAAAAATGGCGAGTAATAAGTGTTGTGGATTAATTTTACGGCTGGCAGCCACGCCCTGGATCTCATCGGGTTCTCTGAAATCGCTAAACAGCCGCCATAATGTCCCTCACAGGATCTGGAACTACAGTGCTTGCTTCTAACTATGGAGAAACTTGGGGATAGATCGAGCATTTTGGTGGTCCAAACGCGCGGCGGGAACGGAAGATGATGCCACGAGACTCTCCGAAGATCTTCAAACGTATTCGACCCACATAAACCAAGAAACCTGAAGTAAGCTGGATGATCTGCAAGGTGAACGGCCTTTCAAAACAACAACAATTACGGGTCGTGTTTTGAGAAGTGGAGCGCTTTCGAGAGCAGGTTTTTGGTCTCCATTGTCAATGCTTTCATTGAATGATTCATTTGAACCATTTATTGAGTTACGAACGGTCTGTACTTTCCCATCAGCCGAATACAATATCAATAATGCTTTTCACTCTCCAAAGCGTAATAAAGCCCCGGGCCTTGACAACTTTCTCTGATGTTCTTAAAATATGATTGACTGCCTCCCCCGAAGGTTCACACTAACCCCCTAACAGTGATCTGGATCCACTAATGCGCTCCATAAAGTTGGAATAGTGCATCAATCAACCCCATATTCACAAGGGCCAAAAACCTTCTTGAATAATCCAGTGATAAGTCTGATCTCGGTCGCGTCAAATTTGTTAGCCCCATTATTCCACAACAGTTTTTCCCCAGTGCGTGAGCAATAGATCCGTGAACAACAGTCTGGTCTTGGTATACGCCAGGAACATTTTGACCATATTTCACCATCCGTCAGTTAGTTGGCCTCCCGAAGACAATCGTATTCTTGCATATCCGAGCGGCTTTTGGTCTGCCGATAGAAGACTGTCCGAAGTTGACTCGTGAGACAGGTAGTGCCTGGTAATTATGTCAAAATCAACTAATCTCTGTGGCTGCAGGCTTCAGGCGGAGTACAAGCATATGGCTCATCGTCACACCTTTGGAAGCGGTACGTCTCAAAATAGCTCACTGACATCCTTCCGGTTTTACTTGCCGATTCATGACATCTTAAAAACTGCACAAAAAGCCAAACAAGCCAAGGCTTTGAGTCCTACCTGGTAAAAATCTTCCATACTTTAGCTAAACAGATGACGTTCGATTGGTTTTCGAGGATGCTACTTCGATATAATGCTTTCTAGGAAACCTCACGCCATTTTTCCTTCAGTACAAAATAACATTTTCACTCTGCAGGTGTAAACTGATTTTGCGAGGCAGATAGGGCTCTATCCCGGCAATTAACCTCGGTAGTGAAAGGTAAGAAATCGTCGAAAAGTGTTTCAACTAATGGCAGCTGTTTATATACTGACAAAAGTAATAAAGACAACGTGGACAACCGTATAACAAAGACACACGCGGAGTTCCATGGAGATGCCTTGAAGTCTCTTTCCGATTGAATGCTAGGGTGTACAATACTGCTGTACGTGATGTGTGATGCTAAAAGCTTTATGATGATCTGTTGTCCGTGTTCGACCAGTGTTCGAAGCAGTATCTCACGAGTTTGCGCAGATAAGGAATACACTATTCCGCAATTCGAAAGCGCATAGACGGTGTCGGGTGTGTCACGTAGCCAATACGTACTACCATTTCACTCTATTGTCTGTGCAGTTCAGGATATGTGAAATGTATCCCTCATCATTTTTGATTTTCATGTCGTGCTATATTTGCCCAGCCCGAGGTTATCTGGAATGGAAAACGAGGAAACAAAGCGAGGGAGTGACATCATCTTGTCGAACTGCTTATATCAAGAATTGTCTCTGTCGGTTCCTAGCACGTGCACTGCTGGGGACCTCGAGATTCACCACACGGTGTATAACTTATGATTGAAGTCCCGAAGGTATGCCCTTCTAGTCTTGGTTTATATCTACTTGTACTTGCTTTGCATGTTACCCGCATCTGTACTTTTTACCGGGTTATCGGCGAACGAGAAAGATGAATATTCACTTCTTAATTGAATGCATATACTTTCACCATTGATCATAGCTTGCTACACGTGAAGCCGAAGTCTGTTCTCACGGACAGCTCGTATTTTCCGAAAATAAACAAACAAGCCATGAGGTCGTCTTCCCAACTATTTGTTCAATAATATTTTTCAATTACACGCAGCAACCAGCTCTACTTTTGCTTGGTTTTTTTGTTCACTCTCCCGAGTCACTGAAATATACGGTAATATTGTTTTTTCTGCCAATACTCAGTGTTACCCAATGGGAAGCTCGTATTCGCCCGATGGTAAGGTGGCCATCTCGTCAGGTGACAATTTTTATGATGTGAAAAAACGCGTATATATTGCTCTAATTGATCATCGATACATCATTTTACTCATCTTTGTCTGTCAGACTAAGTGTATAACCTACAAGTTGTGTATCACTTTGCTGCTTCTGCACGGATCAGAAGAAAAACTAAAAAAGATTCCCCCCATTATATCTGATTTTGGTCAAATCTGTGATCAAGTCAAAAAATAGCTTTTTTCTAGCTCGATAGACCACAGCTGATGGGTCAGAATTAGTACAGGGAAGTAGTGGAGTATCGTACGCCGCTATTTATGCACGCAGATAATAGGATTACTGTAGTGCACCATCACCATTTGTAGAATAGCTAAAATGTTACGTATAATTTGATGTTGAACGGTGGGTGGTGGTTTTTGAATAAAGGTTAGTTGCCTTCTGTACCAAATGTATTTTATTTATCAACCTGATAATAGCAAGGGTCAAGTTTAGAATTTTTCAACACTATTGGCCATAATTTTGCGATAGGCGAATACTATTTATTACTTATGGCAACAAAGTCAATGAACAGTGAAAAAGAAACCTAAGAATGAAGAATGAAATGACGCATGCATTCCTGTTACAAACCCTTCAACATGGAATTGAAAGCGGCAACTTTAATCTGTACAAGCACGTTTGTGAAAAAATATTGTGCCCCGTTAACCACAACCACTCACGTTTGAGGTTCCAGCTCGTTAAAAATCTCCAACAGGGTCCAGTTAGCTTCTTAGAGTGAGGGTATTTAGCAGCGATAACTCGATGCGTTTCAATATTCCAAGTCATTGAAGCCGACTAGTGATCACGGCAGAGGATACCAAAATAGTCTCACCCACTCAAGACTTTATTTGGGACAAGGTCACTTGAACAAAACTGAGCTTCACAAACCTTTTTCTAGAGAAAAGTGCACGAGTATATCCCAAAAGCGAATTGCAAATAATCGGTTACTAAATCCTTGATTATTTCTACTATCACGGGCAGAAATGTTCACATTTCAACACCCAAATAACCGAACTAGTTGATGCAGTACCTACCCGACTAGTGTACCAATGAGATAAGCTGATTATCCAACATGAACAGTTGGTTCAGTTGCTGCTCAGTGCAAAGACCTAATCTGCTGGATTTATTCCTCAGATTTTTAAAGATTGTGTGACCATATCTGCTGATGCTCGAAAGTCCCTTCCAAGTGAATATGAGGTGAAAAAGGTTCCCAATAAAGAATACAGTAATTGGTATTCTGTTCGGTATATTCATTGTTACTACAGTTACTGTATCTTCGAGCAAGAATTTGTGATTACGGGAATTCAGATTTTATTTCGAGTTTTATTATCAAAATTTTAAGTTATTCCAATATTATATGGGTAAATCACCTCAGTGTTTTACCGATCTTCGTGTGGCAGGTGGTTCAGAATAACAGCCTTTAAACGATCATATTACATGCGTGTTTCGTCGTGGCTGAACGAAATAATGAACAACGGTTGTCGCATCACACAAGTTCGGTTGCTCTGATCCCTATCTATAACTGTTTTGAAAAAACGCATGGGTGCATGTGGAAATTCGTTGACAATCATTTTATCGGTCGATTGATTCGCAAACAATGAATTCTGATATCAGACTGTTTATGGTTAAGGAGCTTTCAGTTGCCAACCATCATTTCACTTATCCAGACCGGGAGCTAGGATGTAGGTCTCCATGAATGTTTAAATTAGTGTATAATTATGAATGACTGAACATACATTTCCCGTAAATGTTAAACTTTCATTGTTTGTCCCAGAGGACCTTGGTTGACAGAGGTCACGGATAATTGATTCGAAACAATATTTAGGAAAATATTCGACTGAAACAGTTACATGTTTTCATATTACTTCGGTGGTTATAGAAACCAAGCCAACTATTCGACTCATTGTAATCAGAAGAGAGATCTCGAGTGCAGTGTTTTCAACTGGCTGCCTTTATTTCACACTTCAGTTTTGAACCTAAACTCGTCCAGTAGGTAACAGTAAAAGTAGTTTTCTGTTTTCACCAAAAATGCAATGGACATGTAGATGACAGGATAGCTTCAGTCAGAATGAATTTATGAAGATGATGAAGCCATGCACACATTCTCTACTACCAGTTCGTCAGAGAACACAGTGTCTTCTCTATTCTTCGGACAACTTTGTAAATACCACAAATAATGAACGCTTTCTGACTAAACGTTCTCAGCGAAAGGTTAACTACTCAAATGAATCAATAGTAAAGTTCAATTATTATTTGAAAACCCAATGTCGTTGTTCCCCATATTAGAGAGATGGAACTAAAGCACACATACACGAAGAAAGTGTATTAAAATCAGCAAACGGCTAATACGAGCAATGACACCAAATCAACGACGTCCAGGCAGACGTGAGTTGGCAATCAATATCAATCTGGTATGAAGTAATCTGCATGTGATTTGTGGATTAGGACAGTATAGATTGTGGTGCAGACAGGTATCGTATGTGCAAGTGTAAGACGAACGGGACAGGGGCGCGGTATAACGAGCGGGTGTTTGCGGTGCATAGATAAACCTCACAGCATCAGGTGACTGATTCAACAACACAACAATTGATGAGAAACAAAAAGCTCCGATAAAATACGAATTCCACGTTGAATGTTCGTGGGACTCGACCGTCACCAAAAAATAGTTCATTGCAGTTGTAAACTCCTATATATATATATATATATATATATATATATATATATATCTATCTATATATCTATATATATATATATATATATATATATATATATATATATACAAAATTAAATACGGGAAAATCAACTCTAGGTCCCAAATGACTCATTTCGGTCAACACAGAGAAAGGATTGCCAATACATAGTTCAATACAAACTGAATAATGATTAGAGCATGATGTACCCCAGTAATCTACTTAAATGTTGGCAGCTATTCAATTACGCTCAGCGAGCAGCACCATGTAAACATACTGATGTCACATGCTCGTGTGCTCAGCAACAGCAAGGTGGTAGAATGGGGAGCAATAAATCGGTGCCATTTGATCAGTATTCATAAATTCTCCAATTATTCTGTATAGAATGTGCACCAGTGACCAATAAATCAAAGGGTAAATGGATGACCCAACCTTGGTAATCGTGGCTTTATTATGACTCTGTTCCCAATATCACACACGAAGAATGCTGGAACAACGTGTGGATGATTCAGATAATCAATATACACGTGATTATAAAGCCGTGTTTTCCTGATGCGATCAATAGAGCATCATACGATTCCCATTCAGTTTGCCTTAAATTCATACATCTGATATATATTTTTATTGCACTTCGTAGACAGTTAGAGAATAGATGCAGAAAAAATATTAGTTGAGCTTGCGTTTGGTTTATTGACAGACAACCACCGCACCCTACCACTCAAACACACAATGTAAAAGATTATTACTTACTCTGTTTATCAAAGCCAGCATTCTTTGCTCGATTTCTTGTAACACTATTCTAGTTTCCGAAGTAACCGTAGACAGTTGGAACACGTAATAGCCGTTAAGTACGTGTTACATGAAAAATAAACTGCGGGCATCCTACGATGGGCTAAGTGTGATTATGACGAATGCAGATGGCAGGTTGAGCCGAAAGTCTGACGAGGAGAGCCACTCGTGGTGAGCATTACTTCATTGTCATGTCCAGTTTATTTCTGGAACCGTCGGTTCGCAAGTCATGACTGAACAGTATCAATATTATTGAATTATTATTAATACTTCAGTTGAACAATACTCAATCTCCTCTATGTATCTTGTGCCTGGAAAAAAATGAACGACAACGCTGGACAGCAATATCTGGATCAGTGGCTCAATCAGCGTGAATCAGGCTGGCAACAGGAGGGCACGACAAAAACGAAATACATGATTATCACTTGTGGTATTGCTATCAAAGCATTTGATTGTTTCAATTTACTTTGCATTAGTGTGTTTCAACTATATTTTAATAAATGTCCTTGTCTACAGGGCACACTAGAATAAAAGCTCCAGCATTATCTGTTGGAATATGGCTCAGGAGGGTAGATTTACCAAGTGACATATCTTCGTCGAAAATCCATTCAGAGACGAAGCACCGTATCAAGCCTGGACTGAAACGTGTCAACAGTCATTGAAAAGTGCAACGTGGATACGTGCATAACGAGTGTATGGAGGGGGATTCCGTTTCTTTTCCCCAAAATGCAATGTACATGGTTCTGTAGGAACTATTTTGTATCTCAATGATAGTTTGCGCGAGATGAATGATGAGGCATGATTTATGTAGTCCGGGCAGCCATCTGCAACCCGCTAAGTTGTATTGTGAAAACTGCCAGCATTCTCCTTGAAATTTTCTCAGACTACTTTGGTTTGGTATTATCTAAAATATGTGAAATGAAACTGAAATGGACACTGGAGTTTTAGCGGACGAACCGCAGCTGTCTATCTGTTCTCTGTTATTTTATTGTTTTCAATCCTACAAAATCTGGAGTCTCGCTCGACAAACCTCGCAACAGAAATACCCGGTTGGATGTGATTTCTAAAGCGTGCAAAACAATTTTAAGAGTAAGCATTCTGAGGAGAATTCCAACTCTTCTGTATTAATCTTGTGTACATTGGAATGGTAAACTGATTTATGTGTGAGAACCGTTTACACTTAAGTGGCACAAATGCTATACCAGCTATCCCACGAAACCACACATATGTCATCTCAGTTTTGTAACTAGAATATTCCCCAAAATTCTTGATTTGACAAATTTTCTTCTCTTCCAATATATCGTTGTATTTTTATCCCTCCGTATGCAGCAATTCTGAGGAACATTTCCACCACACCAGGTCCGCAATAAAGAATCGCCCTGCATACCAGATTGACTTGACTGTGTTTTTGGACAACTGTCCAGGTAAAAATGAGTTCGCGACGGACTACCAGGGTTCTCGGGTCAGCCCACTGTGGGTTAGTCCCACGCAAACAGGTGAGACCACATCTAGTGCGCTCTGAAGATGATGTGGTTTGACTGATACATCTCCGAATCAAGTCACCTCAGTGATGAGAACATTCGTTTAAAAGCCCACGAAATATTGCTCCATACTAAGAAAATGTGGTAAGCAAATATGTCAAACCAGTATTTGAGCTCATCTCTTGTAATCTATCGCTCCATGCCCAGTAGAAGACCAACAAATTTGCATTCACATACATATACTCCAATCAAATGTGTGAGGATACAAGAAGTACACGAAGTAGAGGAACATTAGATTCATCGTTGAAATTCGTAGAGGTTTGAGATGAAACAATTTGGCAGCAGAAGACTAGGAGTAAAAGCTCGAAAGAAATCAAAAATTAATGTTTGCTTCATGCCAATAATAAATTTTAAAACTGTGTTTAACTTTGATTTAGTACCAAAGACGAAACCTGTTCCATATGGAAACCCTAACTGAACTATATTCATTCACATTCTAGCTAATAAAGTACACAATTCAAGCCCGCTTACGGTGCAGTGATGAGTACTATATTCTTTCAAGACTGAAATATTTCAAAGCTTGAAATTGTTCTCGCATGGAATTCAATAAACCAATCGATTCATACAATCATGAGCAGCGATAAAATTGAGTAAATAGGAAAGAGTACTTACCGCACTACCTGTGATCTACTCGAAGGATGGTGGTGTCATGGCTTCTATGTAACTGAGCCAGGCATATTCTTCCATCAGCCCATGAAGAATAATGTATGAAAAAAAATTAGCTGACTAAAGGTGACAAAGTGGACAATACCCGAAACTGCGTTCTACAGCACAATGACACACAAATCATTATATACATTCCATGGATCCAGTTGATCTTAGTGTATCTTTTTTCTTGAGTAAATTATAGGTCACATACTGAAGTAAATGAAATTTCTTATACATCAAACTTCAGCAACTGTGTACAAAATCCATGATAAAAGGTCTTGGACGTAAAGACAGTTGCATTGACAAGTCGCCTAACGTCAAATTGTTCAAAACAATATATTGTAGTGAGCCATCGTTTCCTGATAACATGATATGGCCTTCATTGAAGAGACCCCATAAAGTTTCTAAGCCAAAAGCACCATTTTGGGGTTGGGCAGCTACCATTAAAATGGAAATACTTGATGCGGTGTTTTAAAACTGATGAAAATAAAACAAAAAACGCCACAAGAAACTGAACAGTATGAAGAAGATCATGGAATATAAGTTGACTGGAGCTCACCGTGTTGAGCTCCAACAGTCGCTTCGTCTTCCTTTGACATTTCGCTTCACAAAGTAGTGCCAGATTTTTGGAGTAATCCCGTTGATGGTTGCATGCTGAATAGGAGTCGACACATTCTATGTACCTATCGTGCACTTCTTTGTTCCCATAGCATTGCACCTCGTCAGGTCCGAAATGAATCAGAACAGTACAGACTGCGAAATCATCACTGGCCATGGGGCAGTCAACAACGTGAATTAAATGCACGACGAAAAAACACAAATTTCTCATTCTATTAGCACATCTCTATAAATATGCGAGCGTAAAGAACGAATCAACCAATTTACAAGTAGATGAGTCGTTGCTATTTTCTGTGATAGCTTCCGGATATCTGTAATTGCTTGCGTTATGTTTTGACACGAATTCGTTGGATGAAAACCTATCACCATCCTCTTTGCCCAAAGTAGCAATCTAAACCAAGCGTGGGACATGTGGAATAGTACGTTTCACCGTGATTGGTTAGAACTGTATGGAACACCGCCAACGGAACGCCGTCAAACCGAACCAGATGTTCTATGACACCTTATGGTTAAAATATTTTGTTTTGCGAGGTAGCAAGTCCTTGCTTCGAGAAAAAATAAACAAAATATATTGAGAGGATGTGAAATGTCATCGAACACTTTTCCTAGTTCGTTGGCAAAATAATAGCTGGTTACATAGCAAAAAACATCTTGTACATAATGACTGATGAATAACGTCTGCGCAAGCTTATAATTATAGCATATATTGTTTGAGGTTTTACGAAATATCTTCCATGGAGGATATCACAAACCAGCTCTGACAAAATGCATATGACTTGTCAGACGGTTTTACGCGAAACGTGTCTGCTTTCATCATTTACCCTATTCCCGGTCACCCGGTCACGTTCAGTGAGGCATGTGTGACGCACTGTGTTCCTAAAAGGGTACAAATCTGAAATCAAAAACTCCAAGAACATTGGTGATTTAAAATCAGAACGATCCGGAATTGATCTGGTCAACCACTGTGTATCTTGTTTTGCTTGTACATTTTTGTGTATTCGCTCCACTCAGAGGATCCGTTTACGATGGTCCTATTGTTCTCGCCCACCAGAATGGTTGAGAAACAGGCAGTTTAGACGGGTCATAGCACATCAACTGACGCTCGGATCAGTCATTAGTTATTCACTTCAGTAAATGAAATTTTATTTCACAGATATAATGGAAGGTAGGGTTGCATGAAAATGATGATGTACACCTTTGACTCATATATTGTTATTTTTGCAGTTTGTCAATGTTCAGTATGCAGTTCGGTATGTGGTAATTGTGACTCTGTGACTATAGTGAACGAATCATATGAGGGAACACAGGCTTCGGAAGATAAAGGGCACCTGCTTTCAGTCACTCGATTTTCACCTTGTTTTTGGCTGCTTGACTAGTGAAACCCAGATAGAATGTCCTTTTGAAAAAGCGTGCAATTTTTACTTGTTATTAGTTGTGGTTCAGTAGCTAGGAAAGGTCTCTGAATACAGTCACTGTAGTCGGTTAGAAAAAGCCATACTAAACTATTTCTATAAAGTAACGTCCGTTTATTGTGGTTACCAAGATATTGGTTTTTTCATTCCCCTTGAGCAAATTGAAATGTTCTGTCCTAGCAAAATATCGTAGATGTCTGTACAATTTTCTCTTGCTCGTTCTTAATTTAGGAAAATCCTGAATCCAGTTTATAAGGAGGAATTGTTTTGATGAGGATACCTGGTCTCCTGCTATATTAGGAAAGGCAAGTTGAATTCAATTTATTTAGTAGACCACCGTGTCACATAATCAAAATTCAAGAGTTTCACACCAGAACTAAGCAAAACCTATTTCGTGGAAATGCCCATGAAGTGCAATGTTTTTCAATGCTTTGTGATTATACTTTACTCCAAATCTATTCGTTTCAAGTGGACGGAATGAGGTAGGGAGGTCAACATAAGTTCAAACCTAATACTTTAGTGGAGTGACAAACAACCAATCGGTTGAATCATGATACGGGTGTGATGTGATTCTGTTTCTCGTGCTGACAATCATTTGTGCTAAGGACCTTCCGTGTTGGATCATTTTTGCTTGTGTTATATCTGATTTCACGGACAGCTTGTGAATACTAGTTTGAATATTCATTAACGTAAAAGATGTAAGGTGTACATTTGGTTTTCCGGGATTCATATGCACCGAAACACAAGCATAGTACAAGTTTCGAGCATAGCAGACAAAAGAAAATTTTGATTTTGTTGCCCAAACTAGTTGCTTTTAGTCATGTATGCTACCACAAAAACCACTAGTGTTGTAATATCCGCAGCATGTCTGGATTTCCGCTGGAATGAAATCAAAAATCAGATTTTCGCACGGAAAATAGCATTACTGTTTTTGGCCCATGCTCCAGTGGCGGATAAATATGGAGTTCATCAGCAAAAACGTACAGAAGTAATCCTCCAGCAATTGATTGTTACATTTTTTCAGGTTGCGGTTTGGTCACTATTTACTCGGGAATTTCAACAAAGTAGATTTGCTTATATTATGCGGTCCAATAGAACGACAACTTAATTTACCATTCACATATTGTAACTGTGATTCGCTCCCAAGGATGAACGCAGAACAGAAGGACAGTGCGCAAAGATTTTATGCTACGACTTTGATTTACACAGTATTATCAGCCAATCATGTAAGTCGGGATTATTCTTACGGTTGAGAAGGAACTTTCATAAAACTAATGGGACCATTGTCAAGTGTATGCGGAGAATAGTCGCAATATACAGCACTACACCAGACGTAAATCCATTCATGAAATTCGCGAATAATATTTACTTTCTCAGAAAGGTTCTTCCCAAGATCCCCTTGTGCAATGCAGTTTGGAATCAATTTATTCAGGGCGACAAACAACCAAAAAAGTGAAACGATCAGCCGCCATGACGGAGTAAGAGTGGGGTGGGTGGTGTGGGTCCTGGGTGGAGTACAATCAGTTGATTTGTGTTATACTGTATTGCATTGTATGGCATTGTATTCTACTGAAGACTTTGGCAGGATGATAAACTAGTATTTAAGCGTATTAGAAGGAAACCAACCATTGCCACCTTGAAACGAGCACATAAATTAAATACAGTAGAAACAAAACTGATTCAGCTACCACGATTCACAAGGAGTTCTTCTGTGACTTCCATCATGTCAACCGGAATACGTTTCAGGCGAGAAATTGTAGAGTGGCTATAACTACAGATGCGGGAAGGGATATGTTCAAATGCGGAATGCATAGACCGATGAGGAGGGCTGGCAGGCAATTCGTGGCACTGGGAATGGCAAGGTCCACAAGAATCTTCTTGCAAAATATTCGAAGGCTATAATGTGCGAATCGAAAAATGTCTAGATAACAGAATCCCTGGAAGTCAAACACACATGACTAATAATGGCCAGAAAGTGGTGTACTTTGTCAAAGTGTTTTGTCTTTCTTTCTTTTCATTTACCTACTTTTCTAGCACAAAAAATGATTTACCTTCTCAAGAAGGAAGTCTCTACCAATTTGGAGCGGACAACTGGGGAAAAAATGACGGGCGGCGAATGTAGGATTTGAACCCGTTACACGAGTGTTGGACGCCCCCATGATGACCTTAGACCAGAAGGGTAGCTGGAAGTGTGAGACTGGGAGAATAACTTCGACGAATAAACGTACAATTGACTGCTTGTTTTGCATGAAAATGCCATTGGCCTAAGCATTTTTTTAAATCCAGTCTTTGCGGTTCGGTAGAGCAACCAAGAAAAAAGGAAGACCACTGTAAATTGGTGCTTATTGCAACGCTTAAGTTCTCGACCGAGCCCGCTGTGGAAATTAGGACACTGTTCATGGGTGATTGTTCATCGACGCAAAACACGAGCGAGGGAGAAAACACAATGAAAGCATTTGACATTGCCGATAAGTCGGATAGAACGGAAAGGAAAATCCTAATTGTCGTGTACGTTTTCGGAAAATGCAGTTAAGTTCGTTTGGTTGGAGATAAACTGACAGAGCACCACAACACTGGAGCATTTGGAAAGTTTTGCAAGTGATGCTGTAATCAGGTCTCAGACATATGTGATAAGGAAATTGGGAGTGAGAACAGCATCCAGAAGAAAACAGAATTTTTTTGAAGGTTTCGATACATTTATGCAAATTTTAGTGCTCTGGCTTCCGTTGGAAAAGCAGACTTCCGATCGCGATAAAAAGGACAGTCAGAAGTAGAAAAAGGAGATAAATATCATAGGCGCGGGATTATTCTGGAGAAATACATCTAAAGGAACTCATGGAATTACTTATTTCTCCGAAAAAAATGTCAAACTTCACCACTCGTGCGTCTTGAGTGGTTTAAAATAAATAAGAACTGAATCGAATCAGGATAGCGCGCTCGGTCAACTTGAGCGCAGAAAGGAAAAGCGATGGAGGAAAAACCCTTTGACAGAATGTCATAAGGAGAGCTGCTTAAGAAAAGGTTCTACAGCCACAGGTTTCCATGAGGCAAATGTAGCGGCAGCATCACAAGTTGTCTTGAGAAGGGAAGTTATACTTTCGAAGAGTTGACTTGGTCCATATTTGAGAGTTTTGACCGGGTCCGTTTTTCACATAGAAGCAGGATATCGTGCCAGAGAAGATTGCTATTCGTGGTATAGCTGAATTGGTGGGCGAATTTAGTACTGAGCCGTCAAGTTTCATGATTGATAAGGATGGAATATTGTTTGACAGAAGCCTGATTGTGTATTTTACAGGCGTTATTCTTGTCTCCTCAAAGGTTTTAGTAATCCAGGAGCTGTTCTGACATTGTCTTCACAGAACAACACAAATCATACACGGCACTCAGCGCCTTCGTAAATGAGCTCGCGGAACAAAAGGTGCAATCGAAAGAAAACCACGAGAAAACAATGGAAAGAGGTTTTTGGAGGGGGTAATGTTGGTAATTGTCCGGGGTTTGAGAATGACTTTATTTGTTTTGTCCTTGAAGGTGAGAACGAATGCTAAGCGAAAGTGAATTATAGGTCTGATGATGAAAAGAGCTTGATCGCTCGTTGAAAAAGGAGCTTTCAATTGTTGGTGAGAAATATTCTGGATGGTTGGTGATAATTCTGCATAAATAGATTCCTTTTATTTGGGATGAAACAGAGACCATTTTATTCAGATTCAAGTAAGAGATACGTTAGGGGATGGGTAAAGTCGCTGACAGCAGTGCATAAAATGTCGGTACTGGAATCACAACAGGTGTACAAACGTCGAAGAACATGTTGACATCCCTCTGGGAGCAAAAACGAGCTACTCACGGGTTACTGATTACAGTGCTTAGAAGAAAAGCCAATTTAGGAAGACAAATAAAGAAACGCAGTCATCGTTTCATATTACGAAATGCAAACAGGTTCAGACCGGCTAGACCACTCGAAATTGACGTAGGTATTCACAGCATCATGCACTGCCAACAGTTTTGTCCCCATATTCCAAATAGTTAGAACAATTAAAAATAGCATGAACAAAAGTATGTCGGCAATCACTGGTGTTACCTTTGTAAGCTTTATCTCTTGCAGTTGATCTTTATTCAGTTTATTCGGGTAAACAATACAAAATTAGGTAACTGAACTGTGTGAGGCAGTTCGATGCATGCCCACAGTCCTCGGATATGCATTTTAACCGAAACAATCCTTTTATTTTTATTACCACGACAGGAAAGTTATGAACCCCTTCTCACGAAATTGGCGCACTTGTATTCATAAACAGCTATCATCAAATTCGTGCTGTTATTTTATTTGCTGCTCTTATTTCCTCCTGCAGCATAAAACAGAACGGGATTTCCAGCAACTTTGAAAAACAGTTTGGGAACTTTGATTAGGTCTAACCCTATCAGGATCACTTTCAATAAAAGAAAGCCAACGTCTACTATTATTTGATCTGTAGCTTAGCATTGGCATAGTTTGTAGCATTCTGAACATCTCCACAAACAAAAGTAATCACGAGGGAACAAATTTATCATCAGATCAGCTCACAAATCACTTGCATAACCACAACATCTCGAATTTACTACAGTGCATTAAACGATCAACGAATGATGGTACTATATTCTTGTTGAGGTATACGGCTGACTGACGATTTAATGCGGTTTTGTTTTTGAGAAAAAAATATTCAAAAGTGACAGGACATTCGCAACTATGCAGCAATCTACTTTCAGATGAATGTAAATAAATCGATGAATCACTATTATCTCAGCAAAAAGTAACAGCTGAGGGCAAATTGTGATGTCGGGTTTCCCGGGTGCCCTGTAGCAGTCACATTCTTCCTTTGTCCTAATGGCCTCTTCAGCGATGATTCCTCTGTCGTGTGCATCATTTTTGACACCTAGACTACTAAGTTCGAAGTACTGGGATCATACTTGGACATATTTAGGCATACAGTCACGGAACTACCTCAGCCTTCAGCCAATACACATGCCGCCGGTATGCATTACACTAAAGCCTCTCTGGTATTTTTGTATTAAAGTTCTCACACCTCTTCCATTCTCAATACTTTTATAGGTAAACATCATGCAATTTCTCAACTGCATCCATATATTCCATCAATGGTTTGTGCAATCAGCCAGTATGTAAATGATTCATGGAATGCAGAAACAAACTCACTGGAGTGAACATTGAAGCCAGACTAGTCGAACCGCGTCCAACTTTTCGGAGATTTCGATCAACTGTTCCACAAACAAATTAAAACACAAGTTCCGGTCGACTTCATCCTGATTCTCCGAGTATGTAAATATTCTTCCTTTTGATGAAAATAGTGGCATTTCCAACATGATTGGACACCACTTCGAAATATCATCCGGTTATAGCACTTACTCTGTACCCACCTCATATGGCCCCTTCCTGATTTAGTCTGAACAGACGATAGTCAAAACCTCACTTAAGATCGACTGTCATACTAACAAAACACTATACACAAGGTCGTAATGGCACGGTCTGAAAGAATCAGAATTTTCAGCAGAAAAACTTAGAGCTCCCTGAATCCATTTGTACTTCGACGCGGATCATTCGGTCCCCTGGAAACATTTCACCCGCTAATAAAAGTTTGACTTATTTTTGGTGACAGGTTGAATTCATATGCCTTCAGCCCAGATCGAGTATCATAACCTAAAATCAAATAGCTTTGTGGGAAAGTAGATACGTCTTCACAAATAACAATAACTCTGTCGTCGAAATAGTATTAAACATCTTCCAAGATTGAGTAAAGCCACGTCAATTTTGCCAAACATTTAACTTTTCTAGAGATCGAAAATTACCTCAGAATTGTAAAATACTCGAAAGATCTAATTGATGGCTCTTTCGCACTCAAATATGCTAATTTTTGACACGGACGAGTTCAGCAGATTATATCACAAAGCAGCAGATCATTTTGTCCCCATAAACCTTGAATACATTCATTCTCAGACCAGCCTCCTTTAATTCCCGCGTTTATTACTACAAAGGTAGCTCAATCTGAGTCCTGGAAAATATTCAGGAGGTGATGGTTGTGACCTGAGGCTTTCGAGGATTGAGAGATTACTCTCAGCAATGTTTTTTCTTATCAGTCTATCTAACGTTCAACGGATGGAAGGGTGAAAAACTGCTGGAGTACAGTAAAAAAGCTCTTACTACCAAAAATGGTTCTTCTGTAATCCGTCAAAATTATCACCTGGGTCTCCTCTAAATTTTTTACAAAATGATTAGTAAAATTGCGACTGAATAACCGTTGTTAATTCTGAAACGCAGACGAATTTGTTCATTGGATGTTAATCATCACGCTAAGGACCTTTTTGTTTGCAAATATATTGTTCTGATACCACTGAAAAAGACGAGAGAAAAGTGAAAAATGACCCGTAAACTACGGTGATGCATCCAAACTGCGTCGGTAATAATGAGCTGATTACCTGTAATTTATCCTCTGTTATTTAGTGTTACCTAGTTGGCTTGTTCGCGGAATAAATTCACACATACCAGCAGTGAATTCCCTGCGACCGGGACGACATTAATCTGCTAATAATACCTATGGCGTTACACATAAGCGTATACATATATATATATATATAATTGGTTTACACAATCTGTACAGGATCATTTCGCTGCATCTTCCCAAAAGACATAATACAGTCACGGCAATCGTTCACCTAATCAAGCAAAACGAACACTGGGAGACCAAATTGCGACAAAAAACGAATGTCTGTTATCAAGGCAGAGCTATGGAGATGAACCATTCACGCTGCTTACATAGTTCGGTGTTCAGATTGCGAATAGCTTATGCTTCTTTGTAATCCAGCAATCGTCGGTTGTTGTTAGGGTATATGACCTTAAATGCACCATATGGAATGACCAATGCTTCTCCCCCCCCCCTCCAAAGGTGTTGCGTGATCCATAGTCTGGGGCGTTTTCGTCACATGGGTAACATCACTGTAGTGAAGTTATTACTCATTGCTTTCTGCAACCACACCGGTATATGTTTGGCTATTTTATGACGTAACTGCCTCTGTGTTCTTCCTCCAAAGATAGCTGAGATTCTATACTTGAAACGATGATTACGATTTGATTTAGCGCAAGGGATCAGTAGCTCTTTAGTCGGCGGTGTAGGTATTCCAGAGGTCTGAAAACAATCTGAACCTCTGCAGTCATTAGGCTTATTGACGTTTCATGACCCGGAACGCAGGCACACCGATTGAATCATCCGTTTGAAGAATGATACTATTGTCTGAAAAGTCAATTTTGTTTTCTTCTACGTTACATGGTGAAGTCCTATTTGGATGAGTAGCATTTAATTTGACAAATGGTGGCCATTCGTCCCGAATGATGTTACTGATCATAAAACGTCAATAAGCCCAATGACTGCAGAGGTTCAGATTGTTTTCAGACCTCTGGAATACCTACACCGCCGACTAAAGAGCTACTGATCCCTTGCGCTAAATCAAATCGTAATCATCGTTTCAAGTATAGAATCTCAGCTATCTTTGGAGGAAGAACACAGAGGCAGTTACGTCATAAAATAGCCAAACATATACCGGTGTGGTTGCAGAAAGCAATGAGTAATAACTTCACTACAGTGATGTTACCCATGTGACGAAAACGCCCCAGACTATGGATCACGCAACACCTTTGGAGGGGGGGGGGAGAAGCATTGGTCATTCCATATGGTGCATTTAAGGTCATATACCCTAACAACAACCGACGATTGCTGGATTACAAAGAAGCATAAGCTATTCGCAATCTGAACACCGAACTATGTAAGCAGCGTGAATGGTTCATCTCCATAGCTCTGCCTTGATAACAGACATTCGTTTTTTGTCGCAATTTGGTCTCCCAGTGTTCGTTTTGCTTGATTAGGTGAACGATTGCCGTGACTGTATTATGTCTTTTGGGAAGATGCAGCGAAATGATCCTGTACAGATTGTGTAAACCAATATTTTCCGTTTCTCAATGGAGAACTCTCGTACGACACAGTCTAACAGACGGCTGGTGAAAGAGAAAACAATGGCAATTGATTTCGGACTTTCCACCGCAGAGTGTTTGATTTTGCTGCTAAGTTGTTTGTCTGAATTGAATTTCTGAGGCTACAGGGCACTAGATTCTGACATACAAACCGCGCTTCGTTCACGGTTCTGAATAATATTCCGAACCGTTTCTCTGTACGCCTCTGTCCAGCGATCATCCCTATCTCTAAGGCCACAACCTTCAAGGCTGTTATCTTCATCCGAAGCCAATGTTGGTGCTAGATTTTACTTATAGGTCATGACCTGAGCATCTCGTCGCTTCCCCCAGCCCTCGACCGCATGTGCGAAAAGAACACGGGAAGGTAGACGATGAGCAATCATCCGTTAAATATAACCAAGCCACTGGAGTCGGTATAGAGCTCTAACTTCTTTGAGGGAGAGCGGCTACCCGTGCCTAACACATGACGGTCCGTACTCGCTCAAGTTTCCCACCAGACACGAACAAGTCTTTGGACACATCGGTTGTTGAACACGAGAAGACGCCAAACATCTTCAACCCGATATGGCAAACCGTAGAATAGGTCACTGCAAAACGCGGAGACAACTGGCCGTCTGGGAGACTGCATAGAAGCTGTTGGTTTAGAAAAGCCGCTCTAGCTCTCATTGCTGGTGAACTGACATCTTCCCCAACACTCCTTCAGCTGTTATCAAGCTCACAAGGTACTGAAGGTTGTCGACCAACTTTGGCTGATCAATACAAAAAATAAGAACAACCTCACAAAAGCCTTTTGCACTTGGAGGACTAAAAGTGTATACCATATCTGGATACCCCAGACCCAAACAATCCAAAGCATATTACACTTCCGTGCATTATCACTCAGCAAGGCGATATTATCGGCATATTTGCAGTCGACAACTCAGTTCCCTAAAATGACTCCATCGTTCGGACTAACAGACAGAGCATTCTGAAGTACATCATCTATGCCAATTTTGAAGACAAATAGGATAAAGGTGACCTTGTCGAACTTCATCGGAGATGGCAAAAAAGGGAGATAGATAGCCAAAGCCCTTGTCCGACCTGGACTGAGGCAATATGAATCTTTGAGGACTGATACGTACTTCTCAGGTACTCCATTTGTCAACAAGCAGTCTCAGAGTTCGGCTCTGTCGATTAAGTCGAAGGCCTCAAGAATTTCCAAGAATACGATGACTTCTGGCTTTTGGAAAGTATAACGGTACTCCAGCATCTTTCGGACTGTGGAGATTTCATGGATACATCCACGATCGAGGCGAACCCCAGTTTGCTCCTCGCTAGTCTGCTCTTTAGAAGTCTGACATAATATGCGAAGTACGATAGATGAAAGCAGCTCTGACGCTATTGGGATAAGGCCCACACCCCTACGGTCAGTGCAGATACTGCAGGAGCCATTCCTAAATAAAGGGACAGCAATCGATCCCCCCTTCCAAACAAAGCAGAGCCTAGGCAGAGTTCCAAATTTTTGAGAACAAAACATGAGTTTCTCTGAGGAGCTGTGCCTCACCTTCTTCAAGTGGAGATAAATGGATTCTCATTGGAGCCCGGCGGTTTGCGACCTCCCGAGGCCCGGGTTAGCTTGCGGATCTACGCTTCTGTAGGTGCATATGTAGAAACTCCGCTGGATGTGTGCCGAAATAGAGTCATACGGGATGCCAATTCCAAGGACCAGCTAGGTCGCTTCTGAAAGTGTTCAGCACAATGCTCATGACGCCGCTTTCTGATTTTGAAGCTACGAACCGTATGCTTCAGAGATTGTCTCATGCACATCTAACAGCTTCCATCGATGACTCGAGTGAGATAGAACAGCCTGAAGGAATTGCCCATGGCGGCAGGAAGTTCTATCTGTGATGCACTTGGATACCACCAGATTTCGTGTTCCCTGATAAACCCTCGCGGTAAATTCATGTCTCGATCGGAGACGTGCTGTGTTATACTCGCTTCGAGGTGGAATCGATTGGCATGCGTCCAGAAAACAGACATTCAGGAGAAATCCAAGGTCTTGTGACACGACGGGACAAGGTGCAACTTACCAGACCAGCAGAAAGTACAACTTTGTAGATAAGTGACCATCGTAGGATCATGCTATCAGGTGGGACCACACCTTGCTTCTCACCTAGGGCGTTTCGGAAAACGAATAAATGAGATGGATCGGAGGGCTTATCAAACTCTCACTGTCTTTGCACCATGCGTTTTAGGCTCCCGCCGAAGCACATTTCCAGCTTGATGCAAACCAATTTGTGGTCGGAATTGAGTGGGGTGCCTCAGTACGGGTGAAAATAATGAAAGCAACCCCACCATTTGTGGCTTATAGCGATGTGGTCGATCTGGGTCCACTGACTCGAAGAGGGCGGATGCCAAGTGGATGAACGACGATAAGATCTTCTTAGTACTAGACTGAGGAGGAATAGGCGATGGTCCGAGCACAGGGTTAACAACTGTTCTCCGTTTCAAAGCGACAGGAATCTGGCGCAACGGGACCTATCAGAAGAGCCCCTTTCGAGGACAGCTGACTCGTTACATCATTCACATCTGCCATCATAGCTTTATTCGTCTGGCTTGCTTTTTGTAAGAGGTCGTTGAGCATTAGGTGGATGTCACTGATTTAATTTGAGCTGCAACCAGTGGTTTCTCAATCCGAAACGACAGAAAGATTACGACTATCAGATCAGCGACTGCTCAATTTTCACGAACCCCTCGGGTCTCACTGTGCATAAATGACCAGTTACTGGGATCCCGTTTAGCTGCATTCCCTGAGTTCTTTCAAATTTACAATAAATCCCACAGAACACATTGAGAACAAAAGAGCGTGGTGAACAAGCTTGCTTTCAGTTATCCGTACTCATACTAATACGTAACACGCATACACACACACGTGCACAGACAGATTCGGATGATCATCTTCTTCGTTGGTTTGAGTCATATTTATTTTTATGTATTGTTATGAGTACAAATAACTGGAAACGAGCTTGTTCATCACACTGTTTTATTCCCAGTAAGCTCTTTTATTTATATTTATGCCAACGCCAGCAAGACCGGGAGCCACATCCCCCGTGTCCTAAGAAAAGCGTAAGTGAATCTTCCTTGGATGATTGATTTGGGGCTTCAATCGTATTATGTAAATGGAGTCACGGATGCGAGAGTCTTGAATGCAACACACGTTGACGACAAGGTATTCAAGCGTTCCAGCTGAACTCGCCAGTTGTACTATACGCATCAGGGTTCGCACGATGAACGTGGTTAGTCGGAAAATGTTCAAAAAGGACTGAGCAAGGCATCGACCGGTGGTGGCAGGTTCGTTGAGACTGTGAAGCTAGGCGTAGAAGGACAAGAGAGAACATAACTAGAATTTTCATCGGGGACACTAGAGTGGGCACGACTAACCGAAGATCTAGTGGGATGTGGAACAGAACAGAAAGTGAAAACAGAGTGGGAATCAGAAAACCAGTTGATTGAGGTGTAGGAGAGTGTTTGTTCTTGCGCATGGAAATCCAGTTGGCTACAGTGGTAGAACCCATTATGGTTGTTTTCGGTGTTGGCTATCAAACTGCTCAGCCGGCCAGTCCACAAAGAGCATTTTTGTTCCAAGATGCACCTCTAGCCTTTGCTCAGTCAAGAGCCTTCTGCAAGACAATGGGGTAGGTCCAGATGCGCCGGTGGTCAGTTGTTTGTTTCATTCGCCTCTTCTGGAAACCACTGGGAGCCGGTGACTGAATGCCCATTTCATTCGCCCTTCGGATAAGGCCGAACACTCTAGGTGTCCTGTACACTGTTCCCCAACAGATACTGGGAAGCATATTGATGTACGATTCATGAGTCACCAGTGGTTAGTTTGGACTTAGGGTTTAGCCATCTCCCCTAGACTGACTACTAGCCAGTCAAAAAAGTGAATAGCGACGGGCATTCGGTTTGGCTCTCTCACTTTAGTGAGAACACTACAACCACCAGGAGGCAGTGGTTTGGTCTTCCTCAGCAGACGCTGTTTAAAGCGCACGGTTATCTGAGAGTATTTCGAAAGAATTTCAGGACGAGTGGCTAATTCAGAACCTTAGGCACCAACCCCCGACAATACTGAGGCCTTTAGAGGCTATCCAAAAGGGCCATACTGTGCTTATTTTTATTTTCTCTCTCTTCTCATCAAATATCTGGATGTAGGCAAACTTGGTATGTCACACGCTTGATATTCCACTTTTACTATCCTGGAGTTTTAGTCTGGTTTGTCGTTCGTAAGTAAGGCTTAAACCCGATCAAAGGAGGTGACATTGCACTTTCTCTGTTGAATCCTTTTAGGCAATCGAATTTCCAAAATAACTTCACTTCAATCATGATAAATTAGAAACGGCTGATTCATCCGCTTTTCAGTGAACTAGTTTTACATGATATACTTAGCTCATTGTTGATAAAATGATTCAACTTTGGAACCAAAATTGGCATAGTTTGAATCCAACAGCAAAATATGTGAGTAGTCGATTGCTATTTAGTCTCCTACACATAATGGCAAATTCCACAGAGCATATTTCGTTCTCAAAATAATTTGGTTTATTCCTTTGGTAAAACGAACTGTAACCATTGATGGAGTCAAAATGAGTAAACGGGTATTTTGTTTTGCTGAATGTCCCTCCAAGCACAAACCCCAGTTCATCCGATTACCGTAGACAGTTGCCGTGACTCATTTCAAAACATCGTAACCCCTGGAGTACAGTGTCTGAAAAATAAATTACAATTTGTATTCGCTCAGACGGCAGCTGGCTGATACGGTGGTGATTCGCACGCCTTCAGGTTGAAGAGACCAGCATTCTCATTGTGGGTGCGGCGGTGTATATGCACCACTGATGAGCACCAACAAGAGCGAAACTAGAGTCGGGTGCCTCCCAGTCTAGGGTCAGTCGAATAATCCGGGGTTCACACGTGAAATGTGAAGTTCAAGGAACAGTCAGCCAAGCAAAGCATCGTCATTCCCGCACACTACTCGCAAGTAATTTTGAGGTACATCTATATTATTTGAAACTGTAGGAGATATCTAATGGCCAATAAGTGAAGAGAAACCTCCTACTAATAAACTAACCATTTACGAGGTTTTCATATTCATAATTGTTTAGGAGCTGAGAAAACACATGTGGATGAGAAAAAAGAGGTTCAAAAAGCCCATAATGGATTTTCGCGCTATTTGGTTGTCGATGACTGTTTATTGAAGTTGAAAATGTTCTTAAGAGTTGCACGGATTTATAAAACTAATCGTCATGCAGTGTGAGTTTTCAAATCACCGTTCAAGGTAAACGAGTTCTCAGTAGTTTGAATCAAGGGCTTGGACCTAACTGGTACTTGAACCTCGGGTGCATGACTGTGAATAGCTCACTTTACACCCATGGATGCGGAATCGTTTTGCTGTCCAACTTAATTTGCTTTCTCTCACAAACATCGAATTTGCAACTTAGTAGCCGGACAGAGTTTGGATGGTTATTATTAGGTAAACGTTTACTGTATTGGGAAACTTGCACCAAATCTCTTCATCCAGTGAGTGTCTCATGAAACATTTTGTAATTTCCCCATAAGGAGGTAGAATGCTAAATGACAGTTAGTTGTTAGATGTGATTTTCAGTCAGATATGATTCTGGGTCGATTTCGGGATTCATTGACTTCCTGATAGGTGAATAAATCACCTATATACGTTTTTTGCAAGGAAAATGCCAAGCCGAAATGAGAAAACCTTGGTCTCTCTACCGGATGACTTATTACAGTGACGAACCTCTAAATAAGAGACTCTACAAATAAAGAGACATGTTCTGATATTCCTTTAGTATTTCCGCAAGAGGTAAATGTACCTCTCGCCTACCCGATCAAGGTACAGTTCAGGATGTCCACTGGGACCAAAAGACCGACATAGATGAGACAGTATGCTCAGCAGCGATGACATTACTCAGCACACAATATACTGGTAATCTAAAGTAGAAGAAAATGCTTAGAACGTGACTCAAAGTAAATATGATATGAGTTTGCTGAAAGCGAGTCTGTGCAGATCACCGTGCCATCTGTTTTTTCTGGATTACAATTCTGAGTTTGTCGACTGTAATACACTGGTGCCACAAACCCGCCAAGTTCACAATGCTCAGATTTTGGGAAACCTTTGTATGCTTGACCATAACCTAACCTGGCCAAAACGTGTTGCTCACTTTTTGGCACAAACAAGAAGCTTGTCTTTTTATAATCCGTCTTAAATTCCACTCAGCGCCCACTCATATTATCAAACGCTTTGTGTCATCGTGCGTTCTACTTTCTTTGGCTTTGTGTTTCACCCGCCGTCTTTCCTGGCCTGTGAGTGAAAGACTTCAAGTTCATTGCTAAATCCCTCAGGATTTTATCGTCTGCTGGTGGCTTACCTCGAAGGCCTTTTAATCACTGTCACATCTCAACATAGCGAAGCTTGCCAACAGATGTCTTCAAAGATTATCACTGACTCCACTCATCTTCTTCACAAAGGCCTAGCAAAATGCTGATCCACTTCTTCCACCAGTTCTCAACACAAGCATATTTAAGTACGCACTAGAGCTCATAACAGTTCTATTTTACCCTACCGAACAAGATATTTGCACAATCCAGCTTACGTAAGACAACACTTGGAATAGCACGAATGCCAACTACCCTTTTCCCCAATAAGCCCTTTATTTTTCGGGATGTGTGCATAATTATGCGAGGGCTGAATATTCACTTCTGGGGGTGCATAAAGCAAGTAGTTGGCTTGACTTGACTTTAACACTCATTACCGAAAGGCCTGTTAGCACCATTGGGTTTGCCTTTAACAGTGCCATTGGGGTAAAATGGATTGAAATATGGATGCCTAATCTTGTCATTTCTCCAACTGAGACCAAGTGAACAATCAACCGAGAGGTATGTCATTCAAAATTATTCTGACAAAACAAACGCAGAGTGAAATACATCGAGGGAGCAAACAGTAAGGAATGTTCCTAGTCACGATTCCCAGGACGATTACATGGAATGCGCTTGAACGATATACTTTGAGACGAACGTCGCTACCTTTTGACTTCGACTTTTGACTTCACGAAGCACGACAAAGACCGTTGAAGGTTGACCTCAATCAACAAGGGTGAATTCGTTCACACACCTAACGTGACCAATCGGAAGGAATTGTGGAAACAGAAGGGCTAGTGTATTCCCGTCATTACTCTGCTTTTCTCGGAATCAAAAGTGTTTTGAAAAGCTATGTCCCGCCTGTTTTCACGGGAATGAAAACCAGGAAGACTCCTTGATAGTGCCGCACAAACCAGGCAAATGCGGTTTGGGTCATTTTACTGAAACCATTCAGAACAAAGAACAAAGAATTGACCAAATTGCTTCGAGGACGAGCAAGGTGCGAACTGTAGTGCGCATAATATAAAGAGAAACCTCATCTTGATATGATCGAAAAATCGGCCCACGGATTTTCTTTTGGCTTCTGCAAGATTAGCTGTTTTTCTCATGATTTCTGAGACTCGTAACAAGGATGAAGTGGGTACAAAGATCAATGCGATGTAGAATATGCTGTACTAAGCTCGCAAAATTTATGTGGCTGAAAATAATTAGCAATTGAAATAAACGTCGAAACATTCTACTATTTAGGGCAACTAGGTGGGTCACAGGTTTATTGAGCATGAGAATAAGGTCGGTGGAGACACCTCGATTGGAAAATAACACCCATAAGCTATGGTGACTTTTTGACTACCGTGAGTTGCAAACAAGTGTGATAAACCTAACACCAGATTAAGACTCGCTGCGGTATTCCTATTTTTCTGGCACTACGTCTCACTTATTTTTACCTGTTTTCCATAGTCATGAATCACATGGCTTTGGATTCTACAAACTAATCATGTTCTTTTAACTCGCATTCACGATGAATTTTCGATTATATGACTGTTTCTCAACGTGTCAATATATACAGTATTGATGGCAGAACATATAAAATGTTGCGGCTTTGTTTTTATATTCACATTTTCAAAAAGGAATGATTTTGTCAATCACAGCGATGTGTGGAAGGGAGAGCATAGTGTTGATTGGGTAACTATGGCCTCGGGCTTCCCGACTGGATTCATTTCGACGAATCCTGTAGAAGATGGGACAATGATATACCTTATTGTGAATAGAATCATGTACAAAGTAACTACGCAACCACGGAATCTACATCCACCGATTACTCTTATTCTGTAAGGGAGCCAAATAGAAACCAGCGGATGAGATGAATTATCTAGCCTTTCGCGTCGTACGCTTTTCTCACGTTTTCAAGCTTACTTCTACTTTTTGCACAATTGAGACAATGTGTCCTTTCACTTCAGTCCGAAAAGGAAATGGTCCAATGCCTTTGGGATTGAACAACAGATGAATTTTACTCTTCACTTTTCTCGCTCAGTTTCTCGACGAAATCACATGTGCCTGGCGAATATAAATGGCTGATTTCAAGATTTAAACATAACTTTCGAGGCAAAACGGAATAAGTGGCGCTGATTCAATTGGTGAGTTACGATAAATCGACATATCTGGTTCATACTCCCGTTTTTCATGAAGTTTCTCTCCAATCTGTTACCACTAGTGACAGCTGTGTACCTTAGTGTTTTCTCCAGAAATGGTATGCAGATACACTCAATGAATTAAAAGTAAGCCAACCCCCTCAGTTGAACTAAAATATCGGGGATTTCACAAAAATGTCCTGCAGCCATTTTGTCAACAACGACCAGGAGACTTTGTCACACAAATTTGTGAATCAGTCTAAACATAAGGGAATCATTGGATGCTTGCGTGTCAGAACGGTGTCACAGGACGAATGAATCAACTTTATTAATTGTGACTTTATGGAATACTACACTTCAAGTCCAACTCCCTTATTGATATGTACCGATTGTCAGTGAAGATCCAATTGTTCTCACGTATCGCATGATTGGGTCGCTTGCTTTTTACATCCATAGTCACAGGGTCAAGTTTGCCGCGCTGAAGTCTTCGGAATGCATGAGGTGCTCCTCTATATGAAGGACTATGGATGTTCAGGTAAGTCAATTTTCATTTTTACACTGCAGGTGGGATTACACGACACTGGATGATTTGTTGATTTGTTGAGTAGGCCAGTTGTTACTTACCAAATACCAAGAATGGTTGTAGGATTTATGAGATTAGTATAATAAGGATTATCGAATCAAAAGGGTGAACATATTCTGTAACCAAAATTGTTGGAACACACTTCATGAAAATTGATTGGAATATATATTTCTTAGAGGTTTCAGCTTGAACAAAGTTATGAAATGCGTATTCCCACGATTATTCCCAAATGATCCACATAAGTCCCGAAAACCCTCCTGCGCCTTTCGAACTTCTCTGAACTCTCTACTGATAATAATCATTCGAATGGCGATTCCCCTCATTCCTTCTTCCTTCCACCATAATCCCCACCTTTCTTTACTAAATGAACCTCTCCCCGTATCGTTAAATTGTGTACAAATGGAATTGTCTTTGCCTAATAATAATGCATATAACTTAGATTTCTCCATGGCTTTGGGATCTAGAAGAGATGAAACTACATTCGATATCCAGTGACACATATACTTACCGCGTATTTCACTGTATCATAGTGGACCACCTAGCAGGCGATGAACGGCTGTAACGCCAAAGCCTTCATCGTACCATCGTTTCGCGACAGAACAAGGTTAGCAGTTTTATCCAATACCATCAACGGCTAAAGTGTTCGTCCAGTTGGAGTCGGTGTAATGTATCGGTGTTACGGGATTCCCGAAACGGATCCAGTATTTTTGCTTGGAGATTATTGAATTTCCCCCATCATGAGCAACTTAGTGGAAAAATAACTGATCATATTCAGACCACTGCCATGTGGGCTTTGTCATTGGATATTGCTGTCGTTTCGTCCAACCAGCAAACTGCTGATTTGGAGAAACTCATCAGGGGTGACTGAATAACATTCAAAATCTCTATTTCAAATGTTTGCCCGTTGTTCTTCACTTTTCTATCATTACTGTTTGAACAACTGACATGGTCAACGCACGAGAGCAATGCAGATGGTCTAAACAAGTCTGTGACCAAAACTCTGCTCTTCTGAATGAATGCAACCACATCAGGAATCAAATTTCCTTCAAAAAGAACACAGCTGTTAGATGAGCTACAGGACCAAGATGAAAAAAGCAAGCTATTGCTGGTTTGAACATGCTTCTTTATAACGTAAAAACGTCATGTAAAGCTTGGTCACTATTGAATGATTCACATGGTAAAACCTTATCACTCAAGATGTTTCAAAATGTGACATATCAATCACCATATCATGATTATTCGAGAACGTGTTATGAAGGATATCAGTCAGAGCTTCAGTCACGCGTTTCTCGAAATTTTACCACTAATTTTTTCATTTTATGCTGTGTTCTGGCTAAGCTGGGGTGTTTCCTTCAAGATAGAATAATGGTGATTTGGAATGGCAAAATGGAACGTGGTAAACAACGGTCAGTCAAAGTGACTTCAGTCACATATTGTAACCTTTCAGTCCAGCAAGCCGTATATTCTAAAAATTCCAAAGCATTCAGTGTGTCAAAAGTGTCAATTTGATCCACAAAATTGTTACCATTTAGGTAAGAAGAGGATTCATTTTTTCATGAGGTAAGCAGTTCTATATGTAATGTTGGTACGATGACTAAGAAGCAATATGTCGTACGTGGAGATCTTCCAACCCATAGTTTGACAGACACCGTAATACTTTACTGCATGCTCAGTTGGTGCCATATTTAAATGAGACCCAATGTGTTTCATGAACGACGAGAGTAGACTGATCTCTGTCACATTTTTTGATATCAGATAACGTCATCTGCATGAAAATGTCATACCAATTCACTCAGATCAACCAAAACAGTAGGTCGTGGAATTACATATACCCCACCACGTATATCGATTGTACTTATACCACTCTCCGATTCTTCCTGTAATGTCCGCCAGAATGAAATGTGAAAAAATAACTGTGGTCACTAAGGAAAATTAAGGGTGCACATATCATCATGCTGACAAACCGTTTACCACATTTGCCACTGGTGGGTTCCAAACTGGAATACTTGTCGTTCAGTGTATATGTCCCTGTGATTTTGGATGGTTTACTGGTGGTCAGAGGTATGGACTGCAGAGCAGATATTCGCAAAGTGGTTTGCATATTCTAGACAGAACTATAAAAATAAAGTCACTTGTCTCATTACCCTAAGATTCCAGCAACGGCTGTTGCCTTAGGGAAGTTCGTGTAAGTGCGCAGTATCACCATTCTATGTTTCGCGTGCTACCTCTTGGCCGTTATCAGTTTCCACTCCAAGCTGTAAACCAAGGTTAGGAGAATGCGTTATCTGCTTATTACTGAACAGGACCGATCACAACTGTTGTAATACCCTCTGGGTAAATGCCTAAACGGCGATCGATGCACAAGTATATACTTTGGCAATAACTATACGTATTCATCCCACTCGATTGTTAACCCAATCTGACTGGAATTTTTGTATTACTATCCCATGTAGGACACAAGTAATTTCCTAAATAGCCATCTCACGAAATCACTTAAATTGACTTTCATTACAGAACAAGGTGGAGTGAATACGAAAATATGCTACTTTGTAAACCATACGAATGTGGCCGGGAAACAACGCTGCAACAGTCTGTGCGAAGTTGGCTTATCATACTGGTTTAGTCAGCTCGTTATTAGTGCCATCTTTTATTCATTGTAACAATGAAGTATGAATAATACCCGAAAACGCATTCAATTTCATCACCGGGGTCCACCTGATTGATAAATACCAATGCGACTCCGAACTGTAACTGCGGCAGAGGTAATGGCCAGTCGGCTACGAAGACCTAAATTCATTCCACAGAAGAACCTTCCGCACACGGAAGGCGCATCGTACCCTAAAAAACAACAAATAAACTTGATGAGTTTTAAACTCGAATCCCACAACACTCCCTCAGTGGTACGGAGGCACGGAAATGCATATGTACCGAGACTATAGATAACTTACAACCGTATGAATGGTACGAGCACCTATAAACCAACGGACAGAAAAGTTTCGCTAACAAGTGTCCTGTATGGATTCTATAATTGTGCTGAGATTAAATATTCTAAGGTGAAATTTTTCTCCTGATCGTTCGCCAGCTTGATGGGAAATACAAATAATAACGTTTGAAGTAATCGATGAAATTATTTTTTATTCAAAAAGCCCTAATGGAAGCAGATCAAGTAATTGTTTTGCTAGTCGACCCATTCTGAAATTTTATTTGATAAAAGTGATTTACGCGGATGTTCTAGTGGCAGTTGATTCAGAAGTATTTCTTTTGAACATATCAACATTCTTGTTATCCAGTTTGGAAGAAAACATCCCGAAAATTAAGTCTATGATAAAAATATTTATCCAAATTATTTCTTATATGAAGTAAAGGGACTAATCAGTCAGTTTCAACACTCGAGTTAGGACTGAAAACAACGGAAATACTGAACAGCTATTTTATCCTTGTTAGGAATCGTCAGCATTAGACATCCTCAGAGTCCCAACTGGGGCTCAAATGCCAGGTTAGGGAGGGCCAACTAAACTCGGTACTGATATATCAAGTAGTCTTTAGTTGAATAAATAGGTGAGGTCGATCCAGGGTAGCATTGTGGGTAAGGTGTTCGACTTACAACCGTTAACTCGAGGTTCAATTCCCAGTTCTGGGTCAGTGGATGCGCGGTGCTATCGATTTATAGTAAACAAAGAACAGCAGTACACTGCTTTCACGTTTTCAATGAAGTTTTGAATCTTCATTCTTTAATGTGAATCACTTTTTGTGGAGTAAAATTTTCTATTCCTAACACTCAACCAGTCACTTAATTATATGAAATCTTTTTTGTTCAACCGTTCTATCATTTCGTTTGAAATAGACATTTTCCAGTGTCTCAAGGATGAAATCGAGCCCAGTGTTTTGTTCAAGGTATGAAACGAATCTTTATACCACATAACACAATCATCGAGGTCTAAGCGGAAACGTTTATCGGATTGTAAACTACTCTCATCAGCCGAATCAAAATCAATGAACGAACGTCGTACCTGACAGTGTTGCTTCCGGTACCTCGATAATGATACAGAACAAAGCACCCTTGCCCAGCAGTAAGGTTAAATTGGCACCTAAATAAATACACACAACGTCGTTTTACTGATCACAAGAGAACCTAAAAATATTCGTGGCCGATCGACTTCAAACTAATAACAAAAAAACTGTTTTGGATGACATAGTGTCGGTTCTGATTTTGTTGATAGAAATATCATGTATTATATCGAGCGGTGTTTTGAATACACTCGGTGTTTTAGTTGGAAAACTCAAACTTGTTACATCTCCTAATATACTACACAAATTTCAGACAGGATTTTCAATAGAAATCAGGAGGTAAACGGCGAATTCGTGTATTGTTTTGTAAGGTTGCCTTTGTCCTTATGTACGTGGAAATCATGTATTAGTCGAAAGAATCAAATACAATGCAATGGGATAGGAGGGGAGATTTTGAATTACTATACAAAGGTTTTTGCAAGTTTAGTGTCGATGTTTTCTAGGTTACGTAGGAAGCGATCAAGGTATAGAGCACCAGAGGACCGGAAGACAATAGTACATGGAAAATTATTCAATAGTTATTGCCTTTGGGATAAGAGAAAGCTCACCTCTCCTGTCATTGCGCATAAGAGAATCGTTGCCACATTTTTTGATGATGAAATGTGATGATGACTGTGAGACTTCTAAGTTCAATACAACTTGCAAAAGTTCATGTGAGGCATTTTTATGGTTGTAACGTCCTCGGCTTGTAACCCAGTGAAGTGAACAATTGACGCATATAATCAATGAGACATTATGAAAGTGAGCTTGGTGCAAGAGATGAAGGGTAATTTTTATTGCTTTCAGATGCAAGAAAAAGGTTTATTTCCTCAGTGACAACAACTGCAGCCAGACAAGTGTGGTGGACGATGGTGAACCCCAGGCATTTCACTGATAGTTGACGAGAAGGATATATTTCCAAAGTGAATTTCATAAAGATATTCAAATCCCACACATCTGTAGGACATTTGGTTAGAGAAACAACAACACCTGCCTACTCATGATTTTGGATAGTACCCAAGATTTGACCGGTGTATCAGATCGAAAATACTGTATTCGATTTCTATCGTATCTGATACATTAGAATGGGGTACCTCAATCGCAATTCCATCTGCGTGCTCTTCAATGAAAGAGCAGTCACTATTAAGCATAGTGGACTTGGTTGGGAATTACAAGTATGAATGGACGGCACTCTGGTGGAAAACTTGTGTAGAAATAGCGAGTGAAGGTGTTTAACCTCGTATCTAATAAACTGTTGCCGAAAAGGACAATTATTCGCAAGACGATTTATTCTAATATTTAACACGATTTAAAAATGTCTCCATCTTTTGACGCTGGGTCACTATAATCCAGAAATCAATCATGAGCAGCTGTTTGATTTATTGTTCTGCAAAGACAACATATTTGAGTCGAGGAAGAAATAGCGTCCAGGATACAGCAGAAGCGGCGGTAGGTGGATTAGTCCACATATATCATTGGGTAATCTTTGAACATTCGTTTAATTATTACCTGGCGAAACATCTTCAATACAACTGAATTACACGTAATGGAACGAAATTCTACTGGTCGTTTCTTGCACACAGGAGTGATGGTAGCTGATTTCTCAGATCAGGGTTATTTTAATAATTCAGACATTGAACAAATAGCTGTCATTCTCGATGTGAGTATTTTGCACACTGTTTAGTGACACAAACGGGAACAGATTAACGGGACTATGGGATTTGTCACGCTGAAGGATTGACAGCTCATGGCCCACTGCTTGAAGGCTTGGGTTAAGACTGATGGTGTCGGTAAAGCTGGAACAAGATAGATCGTTGGGAACGCTAAACAAAGAAGAACGCAATCGCTTATTGAAGTCACTGTTCAGATCTTTAGCGACAACTTTTGAGGATGTGCGCCGCAAACAGATACCACTCAACGTTTGGATGGACATATGAAGTTTATGGCTAGAAACGTTTGACTGTATTCACCAGTGGGCCTTCAGGTTTCCAGTTCGATTGACGTAAAAATGCTTCTAAATTCTAGCAGTCCCCATTCAGGTTTGCACTTCTATTACTGCGGCGTAGTTTTGTGAGAAGGACGGTGAGATTAAATCGATCATTATGGATGTATGTGGTCCAAGATACGCAAAACGTCGTATCGAAGATGAAAAAAACTATTGGTATGTCACCAAAATAGAATAGGTCATTTTGTTTTAGGACGTTTAAGTTAGCTTTGTCGATCGTAGACTGAACCTCAGTCGGATTTCTTGATCTTCTTACCACCTCAATATATCAGGTCGCGACAGAGGCTGACCATTTTGTAGCTGATGTCCAAATCTATCCTTGAGGAGAACATATTTATGACGTGATCAAACATTTCAGTGAAGTTAAACGTGCAGCCCGAATTAGACTGGGTCATTTTTGGGAAAGTCAGGGTAAACATGTATTCTAGATAAGAAATCAACAAAGGTTTCCTGACGGACTGCATGTAAAATAGACTGGTCTTCTTCCAGCACATCCATGGACAGGCGTAAAAGAAAAACTACAGGCATGGGTGAATAGCTCTCCGGGACTGGAGACCGTGTTCCTGGGAACAGCCTTCCTAAGTCAGACATGTAAAGAACCGCGAAATAGCATTTTGGCAACATATTCCACAATGGTTTCCAAATCCGTAACTCAGATTATACCAATCGACAAACACGACAAATGGTTCTTAGTGACCTCCACCTTTTACCGGAGTTTTAGACGTTTTTGAAAACATCACCAGGCGAAATTCAAAGCGATTCATCATATCACGTCACAGAACAATATTGTGAGGTTGGGACAGAAAAGTTATCGTCCAATAGACTAAAGGACCAAATTGATGATGGCGATTCCAAAGGTAAAATGAAGATGGAAGTAGATAGGCGTTATGCCAAGATGATGGATGAGAAGTGGCTGTCCATGGTCACTCACTGTATAGTGGAACAACACGTGTTTTACAAACTGATCAAAATTCATCTAGCTTGATAGATTCTTTGGGATCAAATATCGTAAACCGCGCAAAGCTATGAAGAAGTAGCATCGGCTTATTTCTTTTTAGCTGAATGTGGGTCTCCTCAGTGCATTTCTCCTGAGTAGATGTCATGTGATCACGGAGTGCTATCGAACCGATGTATTTGAAAATCAGAACTTGAAAAAGTCGAGCTATTGCAGACGTTTTTGATTCAAGCTTGATTTTATTTTTCGACATATGTGAATCTGATAACCGCCAACATTTGGATCATCTGAGAAACAGAGTTGAGTTGTACGACTTACATGACAAGATATAGCCGACTGGGTGTGAATATTTTCGTTTCAGGTTTCCAACAAGTACTTTTCGACATATATGGGGATTTTGCTATTTGAAAAATCAAAAACATGAGTACATCATTGCTGAAGTGTAAGGATTATTTTTGCAGAATATAAACAGCGGAAATACAGTTTTGTTCTCGAATATGCTAAGTCCTTACCAGGGTCGAAAGCGAGTCAAGAAGACCAAAATACACCAAATGGACTGGGAATACGGGCTCTGCCCGCTAAATCCAGGGAATTCGACCACGTCAGCGAGACCGTCAAAATGTTGCCAGCTTTTATAAACCTGCCTGCTAGCCGATCAGTCAAATTCGACGGACAACTCATGGATTACTTTGGTTTTATGAGATATTTCCAGTCCACGGTCACCGCGCACAATAACGACCACGCCTATCTGCTCGATTACTTGATGTCGGTCTGTGAGGGGGGACCAGCCGAAGCCATACGCTGGTGCACGGTCCCTGAGCCGCAGGGAGGTTATGATGAAGCCTTACTCATCTTAGAAAGCCTCTTCGGCAAGCCTCATGTGATTGTCAGAAAATGCATCGATGAGCTATGTGACGGCTCAGTGCTGAAGTTAAGAGTGTTTCTGAATCCCGATTCCGTTCTGCTAAGGCGATCATGCTGGATGGCTAGTATCTTTTCTTTTATCTTGTGTTCCTTCTGATTATGATCAAGGTGGTTAATCAAAAAGATCTCCCTTGGGCGACTCATTTCTTTACCACGAGATAAGACCTCATTACTGAGCTTCTCAATCATATAGGCTAACGATGGGGATGGCTTTTATTTACAACACAAGGTAAAAATCCTCTGCAATGTGGGATTTTGACAAACATTGGTGCTGTATTTCGAAAGTCACACATCCTGACAGTGCAGAATATATACTTAGTTGTTCTGCCAGTATCTTCTGTGTCGATCGTAAGCTCATCGACTTTACTTCTTTTATTAAAGCTTTTCAGAATAGTATGAATTAGCTCGCAAGTGATATACACTGCCTATATCAAAAAGAGTTCATGCCATCCACCGGATTTTCCTTTACTTAATTCAGCTACTAAGGATAAGGAAAAGCACATGTATACAACTTCGTTGAGAAAGCATACAATCATCGGTACCGAAAATATGTAAAGAATAACTTGCCTCTTATCTGAGATCAATGTTTCGTGTACTTCTCAGATGCTTAACAACCTTATCTGTTTCATTCATGGGAAATTCTATTTTGCGAAAAAAGCATGAGAAGTTAATCCTCCCAAAGTAGTCACTGTGGAATCGAAACAAAGATTAGTCAATATACATGCCCAAACCTCATCGAGAACGATAAGAGGATGCGTTGTAACAACAGAAAATCCAGTCAAGTGTTTTCGGGAAAACTGGTACGTTGACGCTCAAAAGATCAACCTGTATTCATCACTCAACTTTAAAGATTCTTCTACCAAAGATCTACCAGGAAATTCTTTTATCATATTTGTCTCGTACACGGTCTGCAACATGCATCTCTTTGACCGTCCTTATCTGATGTTTTCTGGTGAGATCTGAAGCTACTTACTTAGCTTAGAACGATCGTATCTCAATAAACCTCTTTCTATAACAAATTTGGAGTCGGCTCCAATCTCTTGATACCAAAATATTGGAGCTAAATCTCGGTATTGTTTCTTATTGGAAATATGCTCTTAGACCTCCGGTGTTCTTCTTGTTTTCGTGTTATTCTCGCACCATAATTGATTGTATTGGGTTTTAAGACTATTTTCCTTTCACTACGCATGTACGTGATGGATTAATCTTTCTCTTCATTCCGTTTTTCGAAATAAAGCTCTTCATATTACCACATTTATGTCTAAAATGTCTCATGAACCATGGGCCCAAATGAACAGTCCCTGGAACGCCTTGACAGCATGGTGAAAATATATTTGAGTGATACACGTTGCCTTGTGTTTTTGTTTCGGGCACGCACCACTTTGTCGTGGTTCACTTCATATCATCTGACATTTCCGGGTCTCCGATCTACTCCTTTACAAAGATAGTTCACAGAATTGGGAAACTGTATCACGTACTTTAAGAAAAAAATTGTTTTGCATGAAACACTCAACACCGTATCAGGGTAGTACAAGTATTGGCTTGTTAATATCCCACCGCAATGTTAATCAAGGCAGCCATATTTTGAATAAAACGTTTTTTCTGTCGAAGTGATGATGATGAGATTATAATCACTTATAAAAACAACATCTGAAATGAGCACAATGACCGCAGAGTTCACCAAACAGACCTCAGTCATAAACAATCTAGAGAAAATGTATAGTTTAACCGTGGAGAATCATATGAGACAAAGAATAATTTGAACAATGCATGTTAATAAATTCCACACGAATAAATACCGTTGAACTACCGAATGATATTCGGTAGTTCAGTTCACGTAACACCCGGAGCAATACGGGATAGTTCATTTTATTTGCTGACGCGTGCGCTAGGGAAAAATAACCGGCATGTGAATTCTATAATTCTGCTTCCACGAACGTTACACACATTTTGGTGTCTTGATTCTGGTGTGATAGATCATCTTCTAAGACGATATTCTAGTTTCAGTTTGAAATATCAGAATAAATAAAACCACCGCGGTTTTCTGTTTTCACGATGCCACTTTAGATGAGAGCAAGTACAACTTTTTTGTTGCACCTTCATTGTACATGGACATAAAAAATGGACAAACGGTTCCCCGAGTCGGAGAGTGATTAGGACTGCACAGTTGAGTCACAACATTAAATTGATTCTGGGTTGATAGGTGAATTGATCATCAAGGCATTCGCGTGCTCGTTGCAAGAAAACACACCCTGATCACACCACAGTCATACAGTTTTAAATGATGAAACATGATGGCACGTTATCATATTTGTTACATGCTCACTCACCAAATGATATACACTGATGCACACATACTCGCATGTATACATTTCGCAAGTATACTGATTATATCAGGAGCATTTCCTCAGTGGGAACTACTTGTCGTCGAAGCAAGGACTACTCCTTGTTCTATTCACCGCATTCATTTTCTCCATTTGAGGTTAATTACTCGTACAAAATAACCAGTTTACTGAGTAGGTGTCAAAAACCACTTTTACTAGAATGCGACTGTGAACACGGGGTATACACTGCTTTCGAATTGCACTAATTTTTATAAATATTGTATTTAGGATTAATACTCTACTTAGGGATACGAAAATTAATACCACATTGTACTCACTTCAGAAGTACAGATTAGCAGAAGAAAACCGGAGTTACACTCACGTCAGCTTAAATGTGTGGTTGGAAATGTCCCCGATTAAAAATTGGGAAGCAGTGCAAAACTGATGGATGTATGCGTAGCTTCCAGCCTTGGACACAAACAAAAAATGGGAAAAGCTTTGCATTACATATAGATGTTTGGTATCTGACGGCAAATAGATTAGCCCCTCAGTCAAAGCTATGGAAAGGGAAGAGGATTACCGAAAACGACAGCGCCGAAACTCTATCGTGATGCAAACCACGAATGTTGCTGAGAGCTATGATTGTTTCTCGTTGGGCTTCCTGAGTAGATGAGTGCCACAATAACCTTTGAGTCCTGAATTTCCTGACTAATATTTTTAAATTCGATGCCAAACAATAGGACTCTGAGTGACAGACTGAATAAGGCTACAATAGAAAATGAGATGGTGCAGCGCGCGGACGACGGAAGGACTGGTCTTTTCCACTTGGATTCTTGCACGCTACGCTGACAACCAACAAGTGGACATACGCTCGCTTGGTGATGATCTTCACTCTTGATTCAAAACAAATTTCGGTTGCTGAGAGATTCTTTTATTAACTGAGAAATCCTACTTGAATTGGCTTGGCAGGACATGCAGTTGGGCTCTCCCGCTCTTTTTGATCATTTGCTTGCTTGTCTGCGGCTGTGTAGCTCCCCTCGCAGGCCAATGCTGGGTTACATTGGAATTTTCACAAATAGATGGATATCCGAAATAATGTGTTGTGCCTCTACCAGTTATGAACACCACATTACCAGTTTGCATAAGTAAAAAGCATACTCTGCTGATTTTACAGGATTACTAAGTGTCGGGGGACCAACACTGGAAGCAAATCTATACTAGAAAACCAAACATTTCACACTAGTCCTGGAAATTCATCTTATCGTGGAAATTCTAATGAACGTATAACACACTGACTGAAACCTTATAGCGTTGAATCACGTGATCCTAAACGGCTAAATGAAGATCGAAAATCATATTCCGGATCGGTTGTGACTTTTCTATGTTCAAGAAAACGCAGGTAGGAACAAATGACGCTGTCTTATCCAGTAAAACTGTAATGTCAGAATATATAAATATATATATATATATATATGCACAAGCATTTTCACTCATACTTGGTAACACTCGATGTGAAAATGGAATACTTTTCACGGAAAATATAACTCGAACTTTTATCTCGCAAAAGACAAAATTACAATTCTGACATTGAAAATCCTTGAAAGTAGGATTTGATGGATTCAGAATCCGTGTTTGTTCAGATAGAACTTTGAGACTGGGAATTACTATGCGGACTTATCAGAAATCGTCGATTGCTGCACTATTTCTCAGTTGGTTTTGTCCCACGGACTAAGATTCGCGTAGCTGACATCTAAATTGTCTGACCATTTCAGCGGTAGGGAAATTGCCAATGAACACCCCTCAAAAGAGCTAACAGATCACTAGCTTTCCCGTCCTAGATTAGTCTCTGCAATAAATTCATGTCACCAGGGGTTTACTGTCATTGTCATTTTAAAGTATCATCGAATTTCATTGAACCACAAGAAAAAGCCGAGCCAGTTATGTAAACGATTCGATCATTACAATGCAGTCTTGTCACATTGCTCCACAATCAATGTAAACATGTTTAACCTAAAAAATTCGGAGTGGCAAACTAAACAGCACTTTGAAAATTGATGTATACCCTTGGTTTTGTTGAACTTTCCAGTCAATGACACACAGAATGCCACACAAATATTACCATGTGTCTGAGAGCTTTGCCAAAAATATCCATACCTTCGCACTGGGGTCCGTTTAAATGAATTTTGGAGAATTCACGGGATCCACTCTGTGCACCCAGTGTAGATACTGCGCCGTGGCACAGTCATATTGGAACTCAAGGGCACAAAGACAGACCGAAATAACCAACGGTTTGATGATGCTGTTGAATGTTATGTCTGAAGCTGCAACGAAAATGCGTATTATTAGCACATCTCAAATCCTCATCATGGTAAGTTGGATGACAATGCCCGCTCCGTCGTTCATGTCCCGTGGGACTGAAAAGAGCATTTTTGAATGGTGTCCACAAAGGTGACTTCTGACAGTACGGAAATGTTACAATTAGCCGAACTTCCAGGGAGAGTAAACCACATGAATGCACACCCCAGTATAATGGTAATAAGCACAAGTAGACGAGTAAGGGATATTCGTAACAAATCATTCGTGCATACATTGAAAATAAAAGTTCGTTCCTAGCTTCTCTTCATGTTCTTGAAGTACTTCGAGAAGTCGGAAAATCTTTGGATTCTTGCGTGAGTCAACTAAACGATCTCATCTACTTCATGGACGCGGTCGCCAAATGTGTTGGTTTCTTCTTCTACCCGTTGAGCCTACTTTTGGTTATCCTGACAAAATATATATATATAAATATAAATATATATATATATATATATATATATATATATATATATATATATATATTGTACCGCGGTTTGAATAAATACGACTGTGCATTGAAAAACTTCGCGCAGTTGAACTTT
Source organism: Fasciola hepatica (assembly GCA_948099385.1). Lineage (NCBI taxonomy): Eukaryota > Metazoa > Platyhelminthes > Trematoda > Plagiorchiida > Fasciolidae > Fasciola > Fasciola hepatica. The sequence goes on along the minus strand of CANUEZ040000145.1, from coordinate 1,872,750 downwards.
CTGGATTTCCTGTTCTACATATTCTTCACTATTAAGAGCACAATGTGAAAATTTTATTTAGTGCGTTTATTGATGCTGTGATCGTGTAATCCATCATGATAACATACCAGGCGTGTGCATCTACAACATCTTATCACTCTGTATCTGAGTTCACCAGCGGTGTGATTACTTTGGTTTCACTGATATTTTGTCTGCTCATAATTCGGTCTGCAACTGATAGTTTATAGAAAAAGTTGCATCGAAGTAACACAATTCAAACTCAGCAGTAGTCAGACCAGTATACTCATATCTTAGACGATCGAATCAAGAAACCAACTGTGAAATGCAATGAACCAGTTTGTCTTGGTGTCGATTGAGGTGTTGTTGGTTGAGAAATGAATCATTGTTTGTTATAATAAGTACGGAACTGCAGATATGATACACGGTCAACCAGAAAACGGGCTCAACTCTTGGTGATTGAGAGGGTAGTGGGTAGCGGCTATACCATTCACAGTTCGGCTGTCCAGTGGAACTTTTTCGCCTGAAAAAGAAAGAGGGAATATTAAACTCAGTAGGGCAGACCTATTATCTAGCAAACATATACTACATTGTTTGTCTATGGTCGATGAAAATACTGAAGCCAGCGAACTGAAACTGTTGATTGGTGACCAACTGTAATTTGAGGAGACCGAAGTTGAATCAACAAATACAATTTCGACTGATATAACATCCAAAAAAGCGGTTCATCTTTAGCAATAGGAAAAATGAGTTTTGTGCAATCATCTCCCTATGGTCTCCGCATGTCTTGCATGAACCATGTATTTATTACCAATGAAATAGAGATGTTCAGAAGATAACAGCATTTTTCTAATAAAAATAGTATGACGGATCATAGCAGTTGCTTTTGTGGTGGAGGTCGATGTTGATTTTTGGTGGTACACTGCTGATGTGGTTACAACAGAAAACTCTGAGTTATCAGTTCTATATTATTTGACTTGCAGTTATACTATTTTGCCGATACCTTATTTAGCCTTTAAACCGGTAATTTGAATGGATCAGAACAACTGAATCATTGTATTTTGAGATTCATACTAACTAGGGTGTAGTTTTTTTTTTAGAAAAATACAAGTTATGAATCATATCTTAGTCCTGAGAGTGCGTAAAATAATGTATAAGGAAACAGATCTGAGGAGAAGATACACTTCTAAGATCATAGAATGGCACCTAGGAACCGTGTAACAAGCGCGAACCCTTGTGAAACGCAGGAATTCCTCGGTAATATATTAAGATGGGTCTCTGTGACATGCAGTCGCACAAGACCATTTGTATCCATGAGAATGACCCGGTCACAAATAATTAATTCGGGAACATTTTATGGAAAATCGTTTAGCAAGAATCGGAAACTTTGTGATGGAACATTTCATCGTCAGATTTTGCAGTCGAAAGGTACATGAAGCGATTTGTGAAATGTATACCTGCAATATAAATACAGACAGAAGTTGAGTTAGTTGGTATCTGAAGATTGTTTTGATGAAGGTTTTTTAAAACGCTGCACTAGTTTTACGAATATGGTCACTAGTTGATCGCTCTAACAGTCTGATTGGACTTACCTGCATGGAGCTATCAAGCTGACTACAAATGAGATTCCTCAGTGAATTCTTCTAGGAGTATCCACTCCAAATCTTTATACATAAATTAGATTGAGTTGAACAAACAGCCAAACATGTGTTGTGCTTTAAGGATCGGAAAATTGCGATGGTTTTTGCATACTTTAGCCTAGTGAATAAACTTGGGAATAATACTTCAAAAGGGCACAGTTTCAACTCAAGTTACTTGCCATTGGATAGATATATTGCCAAAGGGACAAACAAAATTGAGCTTATTTAGGTATACATGATTGCACTCTCGGTGACGCTTTGATTTCTGGATTAGTAGCATTGCTGTATCCTCATTTGTCGGTGGTGAATGAAAAGTCATGAATGAACCCACGATCATCAAACCATGTTAATGAGAAAAGTGGATCTGGAATATTCGTATGTAAACCAAACCTAGCTTGCATTGATTTTCCCTATTTTATCGAATACGGAAGAAGCTTATGGACATGATTCGAATGAATCTCGTCGTTGTGTTTGCAGTAGATGTGTTGAGATCAGCTGAATGAGACTGGTTGATTGTATTCGCCTTGACCGGCCATCTAAATGTGCTATTTATAGCATGCTTCTTTTATTTGCTAATAATTCACAGCCCAAATATAGTCTTTGCTTATTTCCTATTCAGCACAATAGCAACCCGCATTATGTTTCACCTACCGAAAATTGTTTTTGTGAAGAATGAGACTCACCGCCAATTTCTGCAAAAATGACATCTCATTCGTCAGTGTACATTTCGATGCAGAATACCTTGACTTTCCGCTATGTTATGGACTGACCACCTTGATCTACTTTCCAACCATAGTCTACCTCGGAAAACAACACACAACTTAGAAGCCTTTTGACGAGTATGCGTGACTCATTTTTCAGCTACCTTACATTTTTATACTCAGTGCTTGATCGGAAGACTAATCTCCTTGAGATGACCGAATCTGGAAAGCTTCGTTGCATGGCTTTTGGAGCAACAAAATACACGTGCAGAATGCCTTAGTTTTATGGAGCTATCAAGGCTAGATGCTTTGTAATAAATCGATGTTTTTACAAGACAGAAACGGTCATTGGGCGTACGTGAGAAACTGGGACTATTGGCCAATGCACCAAAGCAAATTGTTTCCGTCCCGAATGTCCATGAAAAATCGGAATCATAGCTAAATAGGTTTAACAGTTCTGCTAATACTTACTACAGTGCGATCAGCTAGGGTCTTATATAAAGAGAAATTATTCATCTCTTTTCGAAAGGAGCAAATAAATACTCTGCATACTGTGCTAAACTCATGAGGATTAACCGAACTAAGATTTTTCGTACAATATACGGCACAAATTATAGATACTACTGCTTTGTTACATCTGTGAGGGTATCGACCGACCCATCGACAGACGGTCTAATATTACTAAGAGACAAGAAATCATTGTACGAACAGAATCGGTATCGAATCTCAGTTCAGCGAAACGGATCGATGGTCCAATCTGCTAGTTACAAACCCGAACCCACTCATCCGGTCACCCTCGAACAATTACTCACACGGAACCGAGGATACAGGATTATCTTCCCGATGGGCAAACCGACCACTCAGACAACAATAGATTGGGAACCTTTGGGACGGCAATGCACAAACGATGCTTTTGTATTACAAAATATGTCCCTATCTATAAGGGCCTTTTGGCCAATCAACGAACACACACAAGCACGGGTGGAGAACAGGCGGATTAACGTCGCTATCAGAAAGAGCAAGATCAGTGGGAGATGGCTGAGTCTAGTCTTTCACACGGAAAAGAGAAACTCGTGAAGGTAGGTTACGTAAAGGATAAACTCGAGCAGATAAGAACAACAGTTAGACTAGGGAGATTTGGGGTCCATCAACCCTTGTCATAGAGACAAGATTGGAAAGAGCTGTGTGAAGCAGCATGACTGAACAACAATGACGACACTGTTCAGGAGGCCAAGTGTATGATGGACATGTAATTTAGTACTGACAATGCACAACAGGAAACAAATAGTTTTGGTCACTACAAGATACATTTAAGATAGGAAAAGTGGGACCTGGATCGAACCTATTTACCGCAGATCCTCTTTGCAACGAACTGAATTTCTCTGTCCAATTTCAATAAAACTTTACACCGAGTATAATAAACCATCAAGCGATGGGGCCTGGTTTTACCTGGACGAGAGAGAATCACCGAACAGAAGAAAAACAGCCAACCAGCGGCCTAGAATCGTTTCCACAGATTGAAACGATTCAACCAATGAGCTGTAAACGGTTGTCCACTGGACCGAAAATAAACCCCCTAGTCAATTTGTAGCCGGAAGAACCAGCCAGAAAACCCGTTCATGGTAAGAGTTGTGGACTAATAGGCTTCGTATTATGATTTTGCCTGGTGTCACCTACCATTCGGTATTAACTGCCTCTTTTTGTATAAAAAACGAGATGGTTCGAGGGTATAAAATCTTCCTCCTAGTGCTGTCTAAACACGTGGGTATTCCTCCTGGTAATATTTTTAGGAGATTTCACTCAGACAACTGTCCAAAACTGGAGTACGTGGCGCGACATGTAACCTAACTGAGATAATGCATTCATTACACCGTGCCCATTCTCTTTGCATATATTTTTCAGTATCCTTATGTGTAGTCTCAATCTGAGTTTTGATTCAATAACTCCAGCATAGATTTGATGGATGCACTTCTTTAGATTTTTACACAAGTAGTACAGGGTCACACATCAGTTGCGGGAATTCATCAAAACGAAGAGAACAAATGATGAGTTAAGTAAGTGATTATTTTCCAGTAGCACAGCTTTGCCGGGAATGATGTTAGGTTGTCGACATTTCGGTTCCTGTGGGCAACCATTCTGAAGGTCAGTTTACAATCAAGTGTTGAGGGCCCTGACGCTTATAGTTCCCAACCGCAAGTGCTTCAAACCCCTTTGTTTCTAACATCAACATTGATGGGTTCTTCAAGGGCCTTACATCGACTGACCGAATGTACGGTTGTGTTCTGAGGAATTTGTCCATGGCGCGGTCACGTGATTAGATGGAACATGAATTGATTGTATTCACTTTAAGGCAGATAATTACCCGGGTGATTAATACCGTTTATTCTGACACGTTGTTCATTCCAAATCCTATAAGTTCTTTCACTAGACAGACACATGCATTTACGCGCACAGTTGAGTGTTGTTGCTTATTTACTCGCATGGTGACTTTGTGATTCCTCACAAGAAAAATTGTCTCATAAAGAACGGATGAGTTGTAGTATTGTCTCATATAGCAGGGATAAAGTGAACTTGTGTAAATTGTCTGATTAAAAATATCTCCCGTTTCATATTGCGCTTCCACTGAAGTGCAAACAAGTGATCAGTCTCATACAACAAAATGTCTAAAATAGATAGATTTTAATTTTCTACTGGGAATATGCGACTCTGCTAGAGCTTCCGATGGGTTGTTCATGAAAGCATGTGAATCAAAACGGAATCCTCCGTCAAACCATAATCTTACTGGGATTCCATCCACACAAGTGAGTTGTGTGACTGTCGAGAAAGAGCGAGATCATCTCGCAGATCTGTCAGTTTGCCTGGGATCGAGTTTTGTCAAGTTTGCCTTTCAAATTGGAACCATTCCAAGCCAGGCAAGGACTGCGATGATTAGGGAAATGGAATATATACATAGGTTATGTCAACCTCGGGTTCCATTTAGCTGATGAAATTCAGAGTACCCGATATCGATCAGAAATATATATGAGGTGTAACACATATCAATTATCTATCCATTCTCACGTGGCCTGTATGACGCCTGATGGAACCATTTTGAAAAGTGATGCTGAGTTTGTTAATTTAATTTAGGAGAAATTCCGGGTCGGAGCCTTTGTTCATAAAATATTTTCACACTCATACAGTGGCATCAATCTGAATGATGTCGAGCGAATGAATCAAAACTACAGACTGTGCGGAGGTTCAAAATTGAAGACAATGGAGAGATCAACTTACACACGGGTGAAGTCAATCCATTTCTGAACAGCCAGTGGACTCCTTTGGTGCAACTTCTCTAGCCGATGGGTCGGTACTTTGACTAGGGTTAGTGGGTGGACCATAAAAATTCCAATCATGCATGAAATATTATATGCACATTTCGGTACACACAAAGATCCACAGAAAAAAACGTGAATGGCTGCCTCGCTAATCGTCTATTTGTGCACCGCACATGTCACAATTACCTGAGTCCGGTAGGTTATTGCATCTCATCTTATGGTTCGTTTGTTTTTCTTCATATCATGGGTTTACCATGAGCATTGTGAATGCGGGCCTTCATCTATGTCACGACGAAATCAGTGTTCAATGGCAGATTTTCGTTTGGCGCCTTCAGTGCTCAGCTGTCAAGCTTCTGATCTACGAGGAATAGGTCAACTGGTTGCTGCATCATACATGTGACCCTTCGCTGCGTCACATGTCTACACTAAACCGTTGTTTGCTATTTGCTTCGAGTACCAAATAAGTTTCGATTGCCTAATAATCAAGATGTTGTGCACGTTTTGTCGATGAGTGGTTGTCAGCCTCAGCTCTACCAACAACGTTTTCCATCTCCCTTGATAATTTGATCTTATTGATTGTCGACCAATGGGTATACATGCCATGCAATGTTGCTATATCAAAGCTTGAAGCGTACTGTAAAAAACTAAACCAAAACAAGTCACAGCAAGCTTAACTGATTTCACGTAAATAACGAATTTGTTTTGCTGCAGCAAACGACTGATTTTGCAATCTGACTTGCCTTCTGAGAACCCTCATTTGCAGTCATCAACTTTAGTAAAGCTGACACAAACTCGCTGTACCCGAAGAAAAGTATGGTATTTTGTTATTCCGCATTTCAAAGATAGTATTGCGGTTAAAAGGTTAAAGTATCCTTTCGGATTACAGTTGAGCTTAGTGAGAAAGATGCATTGTTTATTACTAATATTCAAGCTCCAGGTGAAAGCTCTGGGAAAATATATTCTCCAAATTTGAATCAATAGTGCGCAAAAGGTTTTTATCAAAACCATTTACCAGAAATGTGCACGGTAGGGGCCAGCCTTGCATTCTTCTCAATGGTGAACGAGCGAGATACTCCTCTGCACGTGGCAGTGTGCACGTAGTAATTGCTGACGCCTGAGATTTCATCCGAAACCTTGGTAACACAGTCTATTCCGTTGTGAATGCTGAAGCTAGTCACAACGAGAAAGCCTCTCAGATGGGTGAGTGATATGGTACGAACTGTCTTCATTTAGTCCGCAGTAGTTGACGGCAGGCCTAGAAATTTATCAGTGAGAGGAAATTCGGCTGAGTTTGGAATGGTAAATAAGGTTGGGGGCATTATTCATCAAATTCTTTTAAAAACCGAGAAAGAGTTCATGAGGTACTTTTAATATTATATGTGAAATTGAATCTCCTAGACTACAAATACTAGAATGAAATGTGCCGCATTAGTTACTGTGAATGGTAAAGCACATAATCATGATTCATGCAAAGAGTTGCAAGAGCTCGGAACTTACGTTCTGTGTTAATACATACACTTCTTTCGTATTTTTATTTGCCGCCGGAGTGCACTTTGCCACATAATATAAATCGTGTATCACTCATATTTTTTCCCCAGAGAAGTTTATATTTTGTGTCGGAACAACCCAGATTGCAACTTCTCGTAACAATTTGGGGTTAGACTTGTGCAGAGAACATTACTGGGTAGTTGTGCATGCCTTTCAGTGAAAACCTAACAATTATAACGACGGTACTACATTCCTAGCCACCGGAGTAGATTTGACTAATACTATATTCGAATAAAAATATTGATTTCAGTCATAATTTCATGTGGATCGAATGCAGCTTGCTTTGACTGAGAGGTGATCTTTAGAAGCATAGAGTGATGATTTCAAAGGTAGTTCGTAGGGTTACATAGTCAACCCCCCATATGGAAGATCCATACTTGGGATCAAGCGCCCTGTTTCTGAAGATAAGTCGGCGAATCACATTCTCTAGTATCATCATGTGGTTCTAAAATTGGACTCGGCGTCCATTTGTGCTGCAATCGATAAAACTGAAACCACAGCTGCAAACGATCTCCAGAGTTTTCAAGTATAAGGTGGATTGAACGGAAGAGCACCGGATATCCATACCTGATGAGTGGCAACAACCTCCAAACCGGTCGTGAGAGGAATATATTGCTTTCATGTGATAACGTAATAACCAGTTAGGTTGGAAAAAAAAGAGGACAGCCCTGTAGTATACCACTCAAAATATTGCATTTGGCAAAAGTTTGTCGTGTCAATGAGTTGTGGTCCCACTGGTCGTGAAGCCGGAGTGTGGGATTGGAATTGATTTCTGTGGTACACAATTTGACAAGCGACTGACGTTTGATCGAAATAATGGGAATCAATGGTATTTCATTTGGTTTTCAACACAGTTCATAGCACTTACCTTACTATCCCTGAACTTTCTTGAACAACTTGCACCAATATTAGAGAAAAACGGTAGTGATAAATTGGAAATTAGTGTATCACTCGACCTAATGCATTTTCTGTATGGACTATCAAGACTGATGACTGCTCACTAAACTCTATCTTTGAGGGACGAAATTCAGGTCAGCCTCAACAGTACAGAGGGTATTACCTGGGCCCATTTCATCTTGAAAGCATCTGTGTTACAACTGCGGCAACCATGAGCTCTTAAATGGGCAAAAACTTGTCCAGCGATTCTGAGTGCTGAGGTAATTGCATAAACACTAATGACATTCGCGCGTATTTGATTACGAAATGATGATTCAGTTATACAAATAGTTCAGGAAGCAAGTGTTTCCGGTTGTGACAAGATCTAATAGTAATATTACGTAAAACAAGTGCCCAGCCATGTGGAATCATGACTGTTTGTGGGTTTATCTGGGAAACAATCAACTGTGAGGTTGGTGCTTTGAGGGTCAAACGGTCATGAATTTCAGACCCATCTGTCTTGGATTCCAACCCGGTTGTGACCGCTGGGTGAATCACCTAACTAACAGCCTATAATAAAACCGCTGCGTATACAAACTCTTTCTCACGAGGTGATTTTTCAGATGAGCAGGTGAAAATCTATCTGCACAAATGTATATGGTTTCAGATGGGCAGCATCTATCTGAGAAAAGACAAACGTGATTTTCCAAGTGATCGAAGAGAAAAAGATAAGTCCGAGTGGAGAAATATATTGAGATCAGTCCTTGCAATCGTGTCTGCAAGTCTAGCCAGGATATCCGCGGTTGATTAGGCATTCATGACTCCTCCGGGCCCCACTTTGCATTCTGGTGTGGATTATTACTTTTATGCTATTCCATACAACCATCAAGAAATCAGGCATTTTGCCGAAAACAAAAATATCAAATTGCAGACAAGCGTTGATGATAAACCGAGTAAGGAGACAAACCGGCCCGCTTGTCGCAGTAACTAATGCCCATCCACACTCATCGGGCCTCACTTGAGTGACCAGTTATTCTGTCATCTTAGCACTCAACATCCAGCCAAGTGTTTGTATTGATGGGTATGCTCATCTCCTTGCCTTGTGAGGTCATTTTGAAAAGATATTTCAGTATACTTTTCTAGCCCAGTGACACGCGTTCTCCTTCCGACTGGGAAAATTTGACCACATCTGGCCAATATACCTCTAACAATAATCAATAGTACAAAAACTGAAATGTTGTAGATTCCTTCTCAAAAGTCTTCCGTTTGAGACTATAAACATAGTGAGGCTCAGCATTTAGCGTTCACTCGACAAAACGATATGACGAGTGTAGCGAGCCAAATACTAATAAAAAAAACATCATGTATCTATGGTAGAGGAAGTTATGTTAGAAAAGTAGGATGGGTGTGCACGGTCTTTCTTTATGTGCTCAAGTGTAGTTTGTTTGAGTACTAAAGCTCCTTTAGTCCATCAATCACTACGCAACACTTCATGCGTTTAGTACCTAAACTTAAGCATTCACAGAATGCGGAAACTTTAGATTTGATTTTATTAGCCACGGGGATGATGCTACCGGGAACTAGCTTGTTTGCTATTCATGTTTTCCATGCATGGTCCTTTTCTATTTAAATAATATTTACCAAATAATAATCAGGTAACCATGACCATTGGGTTGTTGGCGACGAAATGTCTTTTCTCCACTTGGGCCGCTCATGAGAAAGTACCAACGATAAGAATCATTTCTCACACGCACGAGGCTAGTACCCTGCCAAAGTTGGTGAACATAATGTCTATATGTGAATCGGCTTGAAATTCAATGAACTTCTGAGAACCAGCTTAAATAGCAGGACGGATATATTTGCCCACTAAACAAATCGAAGTCTCTTTCTCACCCGCTGACCCGTACATAAGCTAAGCATTGTGTTCCTCCGCGAAGCAGAGCATGCATTCAATGACATACTAATTGACAACAAAAACAAGGACACTAACTTACTGAATACGGCAACCCCACCAATTCACCACTCACGCTCGCTCATTCGTGCGTTCAATCAACAGCCTAACACACTCATTCAACAGGTGACGTACCTCATCCCCACCAGAACATACCGAATACCTCATCAAATATTTTACCCATTTCAGTCATCACTCAACGAGCAAGCGATCGGTAGCATTTATCTTCTCGCACAGCGATTGTCTACTGTTATGAGTTAGGGCTTTGTGAGAAATGCCATACTATTCAGTGCATAAACTCAATGAGCTATTGAAAGCCAGTGCGCATAGCAGGGTTTGCGGAAGTTGACCCAAATCGTTCCTTCGTTATCGAGTCCCGTTTGGTGCTCTCGGAATGTACAAAGTCGATGACTCCCTTGAAAGATGGTGCAGTTGCGCATTGCGTCCATGGATTTAAAAAGTGGAGTTAAAGCCTGAACCTACATGACGAGTAGTTTGGTAATGGCACCAAACCAGTTATGAATGATATTGATGATACTGTGAAGGGTTGTAGTAATATTTCACGGAAAATTACTATCTTCCTAAAACTGGAGATAATTTGTAGGTTTCATTGCATCAACGGTTTACTTTCATCCATGAGATCTATCGGGTTCGCACTCGCGTCTCATCGGCAATCATCGGTATCTTTTGAGCAGCTAACCAATCAGTTTCTGTTGAGTCAATGCATTCCATGTGCCCAAAAGAGACTGATTTTTGGCATCGAGGCATTTTGATTGCTTGTTTATACAGTCACGGGTAAGTGATTTGCAAATTTCCGTGAACGGCTTGCGGCCACATTGAAAGCTAGGCAATCATAGAACGTTCCTAACGTGACACAATTGGCTGTCCAAAAAGCTTTCGATAATATGCAATTGGATGATCCAAGTTGCACGAAGATCAACATGGAAAAGAAAAAATTCCAGTTAATCAACAATGTTTCATTATTTTATGTAATTGTCAAAGGTGGTCGACAAGATATTATGATGGCAGCTTTTCAACCTGCCGGTTTATTTAGAGGCTGTTATATAGATGATTCACCCAATGGTCTCAACCGGGTTGGAATCCAAGACAGATGGGTCTGAAATTCATGACCGTTTGACCCTCAAAGCACCAACCTCACAGTTGATTGTTTCCCAGATAAACCCACAAACAGTCATGATTCCACATGGCTGGGCACTTGTTTTACGTAATATTACTATTAGATCTTGTCACAACCGGAAACACTTGCTTCTTGAACTATTTGTATAACTGAATCATCATTTCGTAATCAAATACGCACGGATGTAATTTGTGTTTACGCAATGACAGGCTGTGTCAACTCATTTAACCACTACATTGGAGGTGATAATGCTGGTTTATGGAATCGTGTTTGATCAGCACTCACATGTTGCTACTGTGCGTTTGAAATTCTTTGTGGTTGATGAAGTGAGAATTATAGGAGCTGAATACTAACTTGTTTTCCGGTTATAACCAAAGGGAATAATTTGTGTCCACAGAAACATTTCGTCCTATTTCATGTGCTTTGCACACGTTGTTCTCGACTGAATATTCCTTTCAGGGAGCACCTGTTTTTCTCTCATCAGTGTGCTTGGTATTAGCTTCATTGACCTTTGATTAACGAGAGCAATTATTCCAATGGGAATTTCCACCAAAGGAACTTTCATAAAGTCTTCCCAATTACTACAGAAAAAATTATAGTCCGGTCAACTTGAATAATTTTCACGATGCATAACGAATGAACGTCAGCGTTTAAATTTTTCTTGCGAACTTCGTTGGTTTTTGTCCAGTAAATTTATCTGCACAGCCCTCTGCAATTTTCTATTTTTCCAGTGCATAGCTCGCGTTCATTCGAGCGTCTATTCACGATTGATTCCACTTACTCCAAACCCTACATTTGGTATATCCAAATTGTCTTAACATTGTTCATTTGTTTACAGTCGTTTGCTGCGAAGAAATTTTTATTCTAGTTTGACACGAGTACTTCTGCAATGTGCTGAATCGTATAAATTTTTGCCATCCTTTGGTATTTTTCCATTGTTTAATTTGCAGCAGCAAGGACGATATGGTGAGCAAGCAACTGCTTGAATGATGTGCTTATTATTAACAGCGTTTGCTCACTATATGACGGACATTTAAGTCACCATGTTAGGATGGTCCTCGTTGAAAAGTCCGCTGTGCAGTCCTCATTCTCAGTAAATCTCTCAAATAGAGACCAGAGTGTCCTCTGTTTCCATGCTGCCGACGTCTATCTCAGAATGAACAATGGGTGAATCTAAGCTGCGGCTGCCTTCTGGAAATTTTACCTAGAGGACATTCACAGATTTTTCTGGACCATTCATGGGGTTATTGTTGTACCAACAAATTTTTGGTGAGCAAGTCAAGATAAGTGTTTAGGGAAGTGTCGAGTACGGATAACTTATACACCGTAACAAACAACCAAATTGGTCTTATTTTTTTTGATAAACGTTATCCACACGGACTCATTCTGCTTGATCCGCAGATGGAAGTTTCACGCTTTCAGCCTAGAATGGGATAATTACACTGTCCGACGACCTATACCATTCGGGATTATGAGAACATCAACGGGTTACTTGCAACTTGTTATGATACTGGGCTCCGTTTATCAACCATGTAATCTCTGTGCAACTTTACCAACTATTACGTCATGATCAATGGGGAGTGACTGGGCACTAGCATACATTAGTTCCTATCTGAGTGTTCATCTTTTGAAAATAAATCCAACTATGAAATATTCCAGGTCTCCTTTCAGCCGATTCTGTGAGTTCTTTGAAGTAGTGAAGTAAGATCATAGCATCAATAAAGGACATGTACGTAGTCCTATGCAATGATAACGAGAAAACCTTCTTCTGTGTAGCGGAATACAAGGGATTCAAGTTGGTCTACTTGTGTAGGTACGTAACTCGTCGATGCATCGAACAGATATTTGTTACGGTGCTGGTTATCAGTTTCACACACTGATTGCTTATTATCCCTCTTTTAAAAGAACTAAGTCCTGAAAATGTCTGATGATTCATTATCTAGTTGTTAACTACTTGACACAAGCTTGCACCCATAGGAAAAGCACAGTCATCCCAGTGGTATGCTAAGCCACCCCAAAATCCACTTACAGGGGAAATGGTTCTTCACTCAAGGATGCATCACATTAGCTAATCGGGCTGGCAGCCGCGCCTACGCACATTCGCCTGCACTGTTGGAATGGCCTGGTAGGCCACTTCGTTGTCTGCGATTTGTCCGTCCAAAGGAAGATTTTATTGAGTGAGTAACAGTCAGAGGACGATTAACCTATCCCGTTTTATCACTATTCACATGGCCTGATATGAAACAAGTCTACCACAATGTTTTCCACGGCTGTTTCATGAAATAGTTCGTAAAATTTCTTATTGTACTTCATAAATTCATGTGGGTATTCATACAGACATTTTACCACTCAGAACAACAGAGAAGCTCTGCAGCCAAATTGCACCTTTGAAGGTTCAATAAACAAACACTGTCTGACATGTCAATGATCAGGAAAAAATTACTAGTAATATGCATAAGCTTACTCAAGGTAAATTTAAAACTGACAAATGTATTTAGCTCATCCAGATTCACGGGATAGGAAGCACACTTGCATACAGTGCTGAAGGGCAGTCGAGAGTTTTAGAAAGAGCTTTATTTCACAAGAAATATAAGGATTAGGAATTTGTTCACTACGATCAACATTACTCATCCGGGCATTTTTTATATACTTGGATAGCAAACCAATACTCAAGCCATCAGGAATTTCTGAGGTAGTTGGTCGATGTAATCGACAAACTGTCCAATCTCATCTCTACGATGACAGTACGCATAATAGAGAACAGATTTTCAGTGGTTCCAACGAAAACTTAATGACAGCAAGCCACTAAAGCAGAAAACGGGGAATCCACCGAAAGTAAGTCTCCACATATCTGACACTGAGAAAACTAAATAATACCCTGTATTTGTGTTCATAGTACGCACATAACAAAAGCTCGTAGCATGTGTCTGGAATCAGGCTAAGTTTCGATTACCAGGAACGAAGCGAATTTACGATCACAGAGTGTTGATCCAAACCATTCATAGCACATATACACGGAACTACCATCAATGGTGACGCTGGGATGAGTCAGTAGGTATAGAACACTTTTTCAGCTGATATACAATTTCACGGTTGTGCACAGCTGATGAAATAAAGGAGAATATCTACGTAACTGGAAAAATAGCGTGTGTTTGCACTACAATTACAGTTACATCAACGTAAGTAAATCATGATTCATTCTTTTCATAAGCTCATTTTCTGTTTGAGTAATGACGAGCTAGTATTTCCAAAGTGGGTTTTTCGTCTGAATTCAGAAAACATTTTGTCACTGGCTGGAATCAGACTACACGGGTTTTTCTCTACGAAATTCCTCACTATTTGCAAGTTATTATGCATACAGTGTGCGCAGTTTTCGATCATTTTATTCATGAACGTTACCAGTTAGTGTTCGTTACTCGTCAATATGGCTAATTGTTGACGATACCTGTGTAACTCAGGAGTGGTTGGCTAAATCTAGTTTGTCCGCTACTATATTGTCAACATGTGCTGGTTTATTTCAGGAGTCTTGCTTTAGCTTTATTCGGAACTTGAAGTCTCACGTGAGCTGTATCAACCCTAGTTTATGTTCACGTAACGCTCGCAGTTTCCTGGTAGGTTATTTCTTATGAGTTATCCACAACTGGCCCATTGAACACATCTCCCGCTAAACTTTTTCAGTCCGCAAAACAGTTGGGACCGTGCCGCAAAAAGTTCCCGCCAAAGTTTTATCAACTACCTGAAATGATAATATTGATGAAAAGCTTATGATGGCAACCAATACGATGAGCTGAAGTCATTCACGGTATATTTAGGTAAAAGTACCGGCCACACGTAAGCCTCTCAAATGATATTATCAGGAATAATTCAGCGACTGAGATGGCTGACTAAAGTAGCAGTCATTGTTGCGAATATAGGTAAACGTGACAAAATGAGTAAAGGGTACGTAATATATATCTTGTCTGATCTGTATAATAAACAACTGAAACACTGAGTTCAAACAGAAGCTCTTTGTGGTTCCATAAGATTTCAGTGGTCGCAGCTTCCGGCTGGTTTTGTTTCGAATATATCCACTGAATAACCGCGACATATGGGATCCATTGCTGATTGCAATAAACGAGTGGTTCAATTTAAAATAATTGGGCAGCACGGAATGCTCCCTGTATTGCGTTTTATGAACCATAGTTCGGTTTGAGAAATACACAGAAGAATTCAAATCCTCCAACAAAATAACTAGTGAATATCCGGTCGCTGATAGAGGAGTTGACCTGTGACACAACCAACAGTTGATGACGAATAATAATTAAGGCATTGTTGTGTACGTCCTATCTGATTGTGCTGAATGTGTTTTCCGCTTTGTCTCCACATATGCGTTCACCGTGTGAGGTATTCATGATGTTTTTGACATCGGATATTTTTTATACTTAGATAATCGCCAGCGAGTATATGAGGATGACTAGATCATTTTTGCTGCTTTGTCAAATTTTTCAATAAATGACTGGTCATCAGACTGATCCATATAAAGCGAAATTTTCCACAAAAGAAAACTGGGAAAAATGCAGAAGCTGATAGAAAAATGAACCTGTTTCACCATCAACAGTCACTAATGCCTTATAAATAAGGTTTTGAGCGATCACTGTAGTTGCCTGTGTTGCGTGCGTTCTACCTGGTGGTGCTGAAATATATTTCCTACTTTCTCTTCACGTAGGGTGTGGGGTATTCAAAATGCTGAATTTACCCCACACTTTGAAAATCGCCCGTAAGTACATGGATACTGAATAACTACACAAGTACTAAAGGCCCGAGCTACGATAAATAATATCCACAGTGCGAACCTATAGATGTTATATATTTGTGTTTCATTAATGCGCACACTTGTACTACCAAATTAATGTTACCGACTCGAAAATGAAATTTGGATACATATTTTCAACCTCATTAGTAAATGAGAGCAGGTCCAGTTGCCCGGTTACAATCTACGAGCAACAGACTTTCATTCTGGACGTCTCTCTTATCCAGGGTTGAACATGCATGATAGCTTCCCTTTTCATTTTCGAATATACACGGCCAGTCATTTTACACCCCGAAGAACACCTTGTACAACATCAGTAAGTGATGAGCAATGGTTTGTGAGGATCCATTTGAGCGCGTCCGTCGATGGAACATGTACGTAAAGTTTTTCATGATGGTTGAGATGGCATGAGACCCTGATAAACAGAGAGAGGGACGTGGTACCGCGTTGAACGTACAAAGTTTGTATTCGTTTTTCTATCGGATATCTTTTAAATAATGTACTTCAATTTGTTCCCGTGAGTGTATAAGGCAGGACATCGGCTTCAAATGTCGTAATTTGATCAAAACATAAATGTTCATTCTAGCGGAATAATCAACAGCATTTACATACCTGAGGTTCAATGCCTCGAGCAGCAGTCCGTCCGGTGACTCTCAACTTACCTGACTGATATTCCACCAACTGATTTTTTTGTGTTTGATACCCAATCTTTGCATTGGACTTTTGGATGCGAAAATTGCAAATGGGTTTCAAATTATAGGAGGTTGAAGCTTTGTGTTTTTTTATTACTTTCCAGTTAAAATATAAAGTAAAAGAAACGGTCAACTACTTTGTTATTGGCATATCAGTGGAGTGGATGTGTGTCATTCTGGAATACGTTTTTTCCCCTTGAAATACATATCCTCGCAGGCTTGCGTTGTCATATCCAACTTATGCTTAATTTAACTTCCATCAATGCCTAACATGTGGCATGACCTTCTTATATGTCATGCTTGTGCATCATGCGGCGGAAGTGCTGTACCGCATAACCACAAAGATCCAATGCTTTTTCAGAGAGTTTATTGAGAAATGAGGACGATTCAAGTTCGACGTTTTTGACAAACTATTACACTTAGCTGTCAAAAAAGATATCGTGAACGTTGTGCCTGTCAGTTATTGGCGTCCATTGTTATTTACGAGCACGTTGAATAAGTAGGTGAAACTCAACTCCCTCAAGATTCATAATAACGAAATATCATTGAACTTACTTGTAGAACAACAAATACACCACTTCAGAATGCCTCATTCTTCCAAAGAATACAGTAATTGGGCGTTACAAAAAATTATCAGTTGTATCATGTTCTAATGAAGAAAATACAGTTTCATTTTACAATTCAGCGATTTGTACTGAAAAAATTGTTTAATATATAAGTTGTTCAACACAATATCTTGAAATTCATCTACTTGCACCTTTACCCGAGCTCTGATGATTACAGAAAAATGCTGAAATCCGAGTGGAAATGAACTCGGAAATTGAATGATCATCAATATCTATATCAGGTATCAGGGGAATCAGTGAAATAAAATCAAAACACTCAATGAGGATTTTATCGTTTCTTTGCAGTTTGATACGCAAAATACATGTTAATCCTAAGTCCGAGTAGCAGCTCCTAATTCACCAAGGTAACTGACTGAGGATCTGCGGAGTCCGCGTTATCGGTCACGTACATTTGGTTGTGCTGATGGTTGCATTATCTCAATCATTTGGTAAGCTTCTCAGGTACCGTACAATTTACTTGTCTGTTTATTCGAACTCTCCCTGCAAATAAATTGACCACCCACTTTCATCGCTCGTGAGCAATGTAGGTGAACTGTGTTCATAATCGGGTTGACTCCTCACTGTTCATGCATTTATAACAAGAACAGGTGAAGCCGTATTGAGTGGTAATTTCATCCAATCAGTCGTGTAAATGCCAACAAGTAATTATTTGTTTATTTGAAAGGTCTTCTTATTCGATTATAATATTCAATATTGCTTGTTTTACCACGTTACTGACTAATTAGAATGGGAAAACCATCCAAAATAAAGTGACCATATAAACATCATTCTTCACCCAGAAATTCAACATTCAGTCAATGTACGTAGATTACGATATCTTTGAATCGTTCCCAACAATGTGTGAACAACCATCATGGGCAACCACACAACCTGCATAGCAGAAAATTCATGGGTCTTCTAGAAGTTGGATTTGCAGCACCATAAAAGTTTGATTTCAGCATTATAAAATCTATAAATTCGAGTGCCACAAAAATATAGGCAGCACCGATTGTTTACGCAGGTGTGACTGGCGACCATGACTTGGGGGAAGATCGATATCCATTAATCTCGGTAACTATGAGTTACCTTGTGGGAACCAGCACCAAACAAAAGTTGTCCAGATATTTACACATTCTGATTTGATTATTAACGATTCTCCGTCATGTATTACCTTGCATCTAGTGGACAAACTGACTACCTGGTGACGAAGTCTGCCAGTAGTTGAGAAAAATAAATGGAATGAAACTTCATAATGCAGCTCTTCCTCATTAAATTAGTCCGATTCGTGATGCAGTTTCCGATATATCACGCAGTGATCCGTATAGTCGACACTGCTCATCTGCTCAAAGCTATCTGTCATCATATCAGAATAAAAAGGAATTCATGAAGCCTTTGTAACAATTTTAAAGTGAGAATGTGCGCACGACGATAAATTGATGAAAACCTACTTCAATTATCTTGTGAATTAAAGTCAGTTTGAATCATGAAATCGATGCATTACATTTGACAACTATCTTTGAGCAATTATCACCTGCTATGCTTTGAAAATCACGTTTGTTCATGAATATCTCACTATGGGCGTTCGATAATTCTAAAATAGAAAGACGAGAACATCGTTTGCGTAAAACAAAGCAGCAGAATTTTGTTATGCATTGAACATCCCGTTCATAGTCTACCTGGAAAGTCCGGTGTTTAGTTATACGATTCACAATCGTTCACCTCATGTTGAGGATCGGTGGATGTGCATACCAGGTCACTTCGAACACGGGTGAGAACAGAAGTGCGATGCTTCATTGGATTTCAGTAGTGAGTGTGCCAGGTATCCCATCGCAGCGGTGGATGCAGTTACAAGGGAACGAAGTGAACGCCACACTGACTGGGCCTTGAATCGAGAACAAAAACAAAAAAAAAGACTGAAACCATTTCGGAAGAACTCAGCAAATGACGAAGAGGCAAACACACTTGAATAGCTGATCAAATAAAGCCGTGCCCCACAAATTTCGATTTACTTGTCACATTACTGTCGTGCAAAATACCGACACACAAGCAGTAAAATTGTCCTGTTCTGTGCCATTTGGGGAATAGTGATGCAGATGTTTGACTAATCGAATAAAATGGTTAGCGGCACGCGAAGGATGGAAAGACAGAAATACTTGTGTTGACAACAGTCAAGCCATTTTATGCTCAGCGTGCCAATTTGGTGTGCAACTTGGAATGGGGAACAATACAAGCCCCGCACATCAGGGGATCCGTGCGGGGCTGGTGACTGAGTTCAGGCTGGATGGTAATCGACAAAGCACCATGAAGCGGCTTAGAACTGCTCCGAATGAAAGTTGGTAGGCCTCGGTTGTCCATCACCTAGACCGTCTCGCCAGCTATCGACCGAGCTGCCTGTGGCATTTGAAGTTGCCGAAGGAAGCAGCGCTGATGACCGCTTTGTTCGAATTGTACCCTCATCTGTTCGAGAGAGGCTAGAAATGGCAACTGCACACGGTGCAAAGGATATACTACCAGATGAAGGCTACCTTTGATTCTCAGGCTGATGAAAGAGTTTCCCAAGTTGCAGAGGATTTCTCACGGAATGAGATGCCTAAGCAACTACCTCGACTGACAGATCATCCTCAAAACCAACTATTGACGTATGAGTAAGGTTGGAAATGTTTTGTTCGCAAAAATTAGGACGTTCTGTCCGATAATGGCCATAAAGCGTTTTTTTATTTATTTTCCTTGTTGTTAGTTAAGCCGAGGGCGTGCCGAAAGGTTGAGATGTCGTTGGAGGCGAAGGCTGTATTGCAAAAGTAGACCCAGGAGCTTGAGCATATATGATACCTCGGTGATACAATGTGAAATGCAAGAAACAGCAGCCAGCTGTTCACAGAGTTAATTTTTTAGGGATACGTGTAATGTCGCTAGTCGGATGGGGTTGTTGAGAAGGTCACTGGAGTCATTGGGTTGAATGTTTAAGTGGTAAGACCGGTTTTGAGGCTCGATATTTCTTTCCCTTTAGTCCCGTTGGAAACGATTGAGCCGCACTTGTGTATTGAGACATCATTTGGAACCAGATCATACAGTTCCGTGCGTTAGACAGCGTATCGAGAATGCTCCGCATGGTTTTCGTCGCCAGTTGACAACTACAGATTTTGTGACCCAATAGAACAAAGATGAAAAGTGTGCAAACCAATACACCGAACGAGAACAAAGAACGTCGTGTCGGAAGTAGAGGAGTGACACACCGAACGCGAGATACACAAAAGCGAAACGACGTAAAGTAGAATAAGTTAAATCAGTCAAAAATTGCAGGCATAAGGGCCGATTAAAGAACAAAATGGGAACAGGCCTGATACAGTCGGTCAGGGGGGCCAGTTGGATTAGTGATGGATGGAATGTAAGGTGCTAAAAAGGAAGCATGCCAGTGTCCGAGTCTGTCAAGGACGACAAGAATAATCCGTCAAAGAATTCGGCTTGGCTTCTCGGCACATTCCGAAAGAATGTTCTGAGGGAGGGTAAAATTATCGAGTTATCTGAGAATAACAGCACAAAGCAATCTGGCCTACCAGTCGAAAATCAGAGGCCTAAAAAAGGACAGTGAATATGTCGAAAGCCTCTCGCAGCAGGCAAAATGGACGTAAGGACGTGACTGGCTTGTCAAGTACAGGTTGCCCCATCCGTCCTAATTTTTCTGGTACACAATTACTCAACACAGCACCTAGTTTGAATTGCTTTGTTCAGCTTATTTATAGCTGGACTGTCCCAAATATTTTCGTAGGCTCGGAGAAGATGTATATTATAAGATTGGGCTAAGAATAGTCATAAGGGGGACCTGCGGAACGTGTTACATTACAGCTTTTACATCCCTTAAAACATAAGCCCCTAAGCTTGAGTCACTTCCGACAGCGTTTGATCTGAACAAGCATTTACCTCCCTTTTCACTTCGCTGAAGTGTGCTCACTGTCTTATCGGCGTGGATATGCTCAATTTACTCAGCTGAAATCTATGGTACTAAGAAACTACAATCACTACAACACTCACAACTATTCCGTGCACGTCGTTCACTTTCTACCACCAAATTCAGCCTAATATGTCCAGCTTGAGATTTTTTTAAAAAAAGGTTACAGTTTGGACGGAAACACACTGAGGCACAATGTGAAAGTTTAATCATAATGTATTTTTGAAATATAACAGTGGAAAAGACTGAGTTAGGGATAGAAAGTGTTCCCCATGAATTTTTTTGAGGATCACAGAAGCTACTGCATTCCATACGAATAGAATGATAAAAAGCAGCTGGCACGTTTGGCAAAGAATTGAGCCCAGTGCCTCAAATGTGTTTGATCGAATCAACCTAGTATCCTTTGCTTTCCAGCGGGCCTTACGCAAAAAAGTTAGAAAAGATATGCCCATATTTTGCCGAGCAAGACTAATTTTACCAGACAGAACATTACTTAAACGAATAGAGCCAGTGTGTGAAATGACGCATTATACAACATCAGTGCTCAATCGATTCCTGGTAAACATGAAAGCAGTTCTCAGATGTATTTCATTGGTAATTCATGATGGCGCACAGTATGTGGGAGAACCATTTATTATCTGTCAATACAAACCTGTAATGAAACGAGCATAGTACAACTGTACTAGAAATCGGGTGACACAGAGCGAAACAGTCCGATCCGAAGACACGTGTCGCTGGGTTATGCAGTCCTGCAAGATGCATAATTTCTGTAATTGTGTGAGTGTCAACCAATGATTTTGGCTGAATAGGACCATTGTTACGTAATGTGAGATCAATCCGTACGGCACAAAAGACAAAAGAATTTTTTTCTATTACATTCGATAAAATCATTCCAGTATACTTTCACTGATCACCTACTGGGATGCGAAACAGATCCATTGGGCAATAAGCCATTCAGGTTGTGGCTGGTTTTTTCAGCTTTCTTCAACTGAAACAATCGGACGGGCTGTTCACCTAAGTTTGTACAGTGTTCCGACTGAAGAATTTAAAAACATTTTCGAAGCTCACCAAAAAGAGCGCATGTTTAAAATTGCAGAACATTGATAGTTCTACTTTTGAGATTATGCTTTGCTGACTGGATAGCGTGGACGTTGTGACGGATCAAACGAAAATGTGGTTATTTAGATGTTCACTTTCGCGGATAAAATAACCACTAAACGTTGAATAGCAAGTTCAATAAAATGATATTGCTTTCACATAAGTCTTGGAAACAATTATGCACAGGTTACGCTGAGCCTTTTCTGTAAATATTTTGTTACAATTCGCTTTCTTCAAAATCCTTGATAAAATCTCTAATGGCGTCAGATTTGTGGGCAAGTTTAGAACTTCTCACGTTAGATAACAAATAGCGCACAATATATTACAACCTTATTCATATCAAAACCTAGTTATTGTGCACAAAACGAGTAACAGTATTATATCAAAAATAATTTTAAAAGAATTGTGCAACGTATTTGGTCACAGACAAACACGAGATCATTTTGAGGTATAGTTGAAAACAGTTGTCTATATCTTCACTCACACACTGGCTGCACAGAAAAAGAGGCTACAAAGTAGAATAGTGAGAGCCGCTAATACAAAAGAGAACAATGCTGAACCCAAGTGAGTTTCGATTGCTACCATAAATCTGATGTGTTTAAACCGTTTTGTTATCGGGAAACACATTCAAATTTAAAATGACAAATCCATACAGAAAAGGAAAACTGTAGAATGTTTTCCGTTTAGGTATCACAAACAGTCATGATCGTTTTGACAAGGGAAGCTGTGTACCACTGGAACTCTTCACTATTAAAATGTACTTGAGATATTTGTGTAAGTGGTATCCCCGGTATCATTTTGAATACAGGGTGGATCAGGAAGAAATTATATGCATCACATATTTGACTGATAATCGAGGCATAGAAGTATATATCTCATTGGTTCCGCAATGAAGTGACATCCGAAATTTGCAACTCCAACACGCTAAATTTCAGCTCATTGAGCTTGGCCAATGTTCCTTCAAAGCCTTAGGGGTCGCTCCCCCAAAGTCCACTAGATTTTCGACATTTATCCTACTTCCGCACTGCATGTGTCGAACTCCACCACAGAAGACGGAAATTCATTCAGAGTCCAGGTGAGTGATTACTTTTGTACAGGATTGCCCTACAATGTTGAGTGGCTCCTGGAGAAATCCTCATTGAGAACCTAGTCAGTGGCTTCTGGTAGGTCCTTCAAACTTGGCCGCGATGTCCGTTTTGTTGTGTCCCGAATTGCGAAGTATAAATAAGGCATGTTTGTATGAATGAACTCGCACTGGGTACCCGTTCAACCATAGGCGCAAATATAAATAAACAAGTCGAGCGCAAACAAGTAAGCGGTGCGCGAGTAAACGTTGAGTGCAAGCGAAAACGTAAACCAAGTGTGCGACTGGATTAGGTCATGCAAGACCGTTGGATACATGATACGGTCTGGTGGGTCAGTATGATGCGGCAGAATGTCAACCATAAACGAGCATACGACTGCAAGTGTGTGTCCGCTTTGTGCACTTGCATTCGAAAATATCTGTCTGTGCATATGACTGTTCCGGCAGAACTCAACACGCACCACCTCCGGACTACTTGTGTACACTATTTCTACAATTCGTAGATTACCTTCTGTATATTCGGCAGTAATGGTCAACCATAACTGACATAATCTCTAATCTCGATAATTTTTCCTCCATTCGCAGTGCAAATCTGAGTGGATTTGTTCACTCTTCCTTATGGATGACAAGTTATTCTCTGCAGTAGCAGGATCGAGAACAGGATACCCAAAGAACATTTTACAGAAATTCCACGTAACTTGGAGCGTTTTCCTAATGACAGTGAAGAAGTAACATTCATTTTTCTAAATTCTCATAATATGCAATAAATACTTGGACTGATGTTAAGACTTAGTAATAGCATTTGTTCATTAGAATCTATCATTCGGGAGTGGAAACTCTAGCAAATGACGGAACCAACATTCTAGCCATAATGTGACTCAACACAGCCATAAATGAACTGCGCATCAGTTTCTGAATGGACAATGGAATGAAACCGGAACAGTAATAATGAATTATTGTTTCTCAGTTATTAAATGCAAATAATACCAAGGTTGTAGTCGAATTAGAATAATGCTGCTCGTAGCACAATGCCTTGGTCAGGTGGTCTTCAACTGTGTGCAGGAGGACAAACTAACTGATCCGGTCAAGTTTATTCTGTTTCATATCTACGGGTTTAGAAGTTCAACCACTCGTTTTGCATTTTGCTCCCCACATATCGCACATTCCACGTGCGAAGTGACCTAGACACTATTTACAAATCATATGGTACCTTTATCTTCCAAAATAAAATCGGGCCAATAATTATTCTTCACTGGTAGTTTCTGCGTACTTCCGAGTGAACCTCGTGCGCTATAACAAAAATAAGCTCTAAGATAAATCGGAGTGTGAAAAAATACTCCATAATCAAGGAGTGATTTTTACAATTATTGATGAAACAGTCAGATCTGGGTTCGATACGCCGTTGATGGTGCAGTAAAATATACTTGTAGTGGGTTGTTATTTGTAGTTACGTTTTTCTTGAAGTAGCATCATGATCCCTCGTTGGTTCTTACGATTGATTTAGATCGATGTTACCAATGAGCTTTTTCTGATAGGAGACCAATGGGTACCCCAAATCGAATTATCGGATTGTTTCGCATGACAAATTTTTTTTCACCGTTTGAGAAGCGCTTTTGCCACTTCGTTGGATTTCCGTCTATGGACTATAACGGAATCAAAACGTTCACGTCTAAAGCCATGATGATAGACAAAAAGCCTTCTGAGATCTCACGTGGGTTTGCTTTCCGATCTCAAAGAAATTAAAAGCCTACTATTCGAAGAAGATTTATGTTGATTTGCCTTCAGGATAGTTCAGTATATTTGATTACCAAGAAGTTTCTGGTAGAAAGCAGTAAGCGTTACTTTGGTAACACCGTCATGATCAGCATGCAAGTCAAGGAATTTTTTTCGAAGTCATCCGACAACTGACGGAAACGCGATTCAGGAGCACACTTCCAGTATATCGACTCACACAGTAGAATGGTAATAGTACCTTCAATAAGAAAATTATCTGAGCTGAGAAAATCATGTGAAATGAGTTACACACTTTTTTTCTCAAGACACTTTCGGGTTAGTATTCATAAAATGGTCCCAGTTCGATATTGGTAACACTGAAAGTCACTACTGAACTTAGGGGGGTTTCAGTTGCTTTTCTGTATGAGTGTCTAATTCCAACTCATTGACTGATGTAACCATAGGCTAAGTCCACGGAGCGCAGAATAAATACTACAAATCATACAGTGCGGACTGAAAAAGAAGGAACTGAAGGAATATTATAAAGTGTGACCTCGAATCGAATCAGTTACTAACATTACACTATGAAAACTCGCATGATTTAGTAGAAATTACATGGGAATAAATGTGAATAGTTTTATCTCATTTTTGGTCTAAGTGGTACAACATGGTATCTGAAGGACAAGAGAAAATTGTCCCCGAAGCTCGTGAGCGGAATCACGGTTATCCACTTCATCGTATATGCTTACCCGCGACTACTCTACCTAATCAAAAAATCAACAGTTCTGAAAAAGTGATTTTTGCGTGAGCGCTTCCTCCGATTCAAATGCGAATGGGACGATAACTGTGGTTCCTATTAGGTGTGTTTGTAATGAAACACCTACCTTTTGAAGTTTTGCGGTGTATTCTCTGGTTCATTGTGCGTGATAATCCTAAAAACTCAAGTTCATGTGTATTTATTTCTTCCTAAAATTTCGATTCAGAAAGTGAAGTCACCGTCTCTTGATTGAAAAAAATCATTTCCGACTGCTGAAGAACTGCGAGTATATCAGCGTATCACTTGCATGCTACTCTGGTATAGGCCGTTATTTATCAAAACCCGCTTAGATTGCTGTATAGTTGTGTGCGATATTAGAACTTATGCATTTGAATAAAAGCAATGATGTTATTCAACAAACGGATCCATGTTATCATTTTTGTTGATTCGTTCAAACAAATGCATCTATAGGTTGTCTGTTTCACAACCAAAATATTACCCTCGTTTAATCTCTTTTCTGAAAGATACATTTGTCAGTTAACATACGGAGATCAAACCGACTGAATTAGTAATACTTTATGATAAGCAGTGGACAGTGAAGTCACAATGCGTAGATGCATTTAGTTACTGGTCACGAATCCTAACTGCTTGATTAGTTTTGCTTGTAAAATCAACAAAGTTGGCGCAACGCAGGATTACGACGATCAGTAAAAAATACTGTCCTACAGCAAGTTATGATTTTCAAAAATGATAGAGACACGTAGACGAGGCGATTATTTCTAACCTGGATAATCCTTGGTGCTTCGTGGGTTCTTTACCTCACATTTATGGTAGAATGTGAGACTATATTAGACAACATTTACAATGTGCCGTCTAAGTGAAGCAAGGTTATATTCAAGCTGATCCGAGTTTTTACCTCGTCATTTATTGAATTCCCTAAATAACCATGTTTTGCTACTCTTCAAAGCTCATGGTTACTTTTATTCATCTATCAATATTTTATTGTTTTGGCCAAAGCAAATGAAATACAGCCATTGAAAACCCGGTAACTGTGTGCGTTTCCATAATTCCTGAATATTGCTTCTGATTGATTGCATGATTGGAGGCCTACGCGTTTATGCACAAAATTGACTTCACTGTCCGTACTTAATTCCATTCCCATAGCCACCGTTGGTACATATAAAGCAACACGGGTGTTCTTCCTTCCCAAACTGATAATTCTGTTGCCAATCCCGAGCTAAGATACGGAGAACGTAAAACAGTCAGGTCTATCAACCCACTCATTTCAGTAGACTCTTGTGAATTCTCCCACGGAAACACATACTCTTCTTCACGATGACTAACGGATAAATGTAATCCATTTTCTTGTTTCTGAACAAAACCTTATAGGATTTTTCTAAACTGGTTAATATAATCTTCGTAATATGCGATATTAATACTTACCTCAAATTTATGACGATGATCAATATCGGATACATTTCTCTCGAATTCAGTCAACAGTTTGAAGAAAGAACACAGAGCAAGCGGAGTCATATTCTCTGAGATTATTGCCGCTGCTCCATAATCATTACCACCAAGTTTTTCCTTCGTTGAACGATTCGTTGAACCAATCTGTGCCAAGCAATGGTTACCAGTATACTGCTTGTGCGAATATTTGTAGCATGTGCCTTTGTTTTGTTAATTGGACTCATCAATGACAGTGGCTTTTTCAATAGTGTTAACCAGAACTATTTTTCACCCAGTAACGTACTTTCGTTGCTCATTTTACTCAGGTAAACGCCATTGTTCATCAAAAGCCAAAAAAAAGTTTTGAATGAAAGTTTTGTTTTGTGAATTACCTGCCGAATGGACCAAAGAAAAAGTCTTGTATGTGTTCTAGACAGGAATGGTATTTCATGCCTGAACCCGGACACTTATTGTGCGAGAATATTCAAGTAAGTTGCTGAATTTCAGAAAAAGATTCTTCAGGTTACATTAAAGGCGTCATTGAAAATTTCGATGAGGAATCTTTATTCAGCCGAAGTCTACGTTGCCAATCGCTTCGATATTATAACACAACTAGGCAATATTTTTTGCGTTCTTAAAGTAAATGCGATCATTAGGATTGCTTTTGAAATTTCCGTTTGTGACTTTTATCAAAATGTTTCTGAAGTAAACCCAAATAAACTGATCACGAGTTACGCATCTTCACTTTGAATGAACTAAATACTCCTTCTTAGGACGTAGGGAGACATGAACAACCGAAGTGCGGTCACCTCAATATCTCCTCTGCTAAGGTTTTGAGAACGAATGAATTGTACTGGAATCATTGTCGTTCAATAAAGTTTTAATATTTTTTGACGGTACTATTTTTCTCGTTTCTCTTATTCCATCGGGAGAAACTGTGAGATTTTGATGATTGCGAATAGTCTACTGTTTTGTGTGTTTAATCACCCAATTCATGAATGCATTGAAACCAGCCAAACATCGTTATATAACCTGCACAGTGGTGATCTTGTAAAATTTCCAATACGCACATTATGTGGAACGAAGTTTTGTTCGAAATACGGCAAGCATTTTACTGTCACACTTCTAGTTTGCACACCATACATCAATACAGATTCACAGGTTATTTTGGACAGCGTCAGTGAAAATTCGTGCAAGTCGATTGCTTCATCACTATGTGAAGCTAAACCACCATCATTGTACCTATCTCCAATTCAATTATGCACACTCAGCGGGACATGATTCAATCGACAAACGAATCGGTAAAACAGATTCATCATTGCTGTTTTTCTTATTTTTCATGAAAATGGATCTTAATTGAATTCGGGCTTGTTATCAAATCAGTGCCCGACATTTTGAAGTTCATGCACTTGTTTACGTACCTTACGGAATATGTAACTGTCCCTCTCCGTGTCCACATCAGATAATTTATTGGACTCGACCCAACTTTGAAAGACTTGATCGAGAATTCCACTCACCAATTTCCTCATAAATCTATCAATTCAGTCGAAATAGAATGCAACTACATGCTTGCGCCAAATCTGATTTTTTTACGAGCGACCACATTAACTACAACCTCGATTCTTAGTTTGTCAATGTGTTGGAGAATATAGGCAGTTCACCGCTTTGAATTGAACGGATCTTTATTGTTCGTTTAGGACGCATCACTCATTGCATGAATTGGAACATTCTATGTTGCAGTTGACACATTCTCTCAAGTTTCCTTATATCAAAACGCGTCATTTCAAACAGAGGTGTGATGATAATGCTAAGAAACGCATCAAGGCACCTAAGGGCGCGATGATCATTATTGTCAAATAGTTAGTGTCCGGGGACATATTAGAGCACGCACCAGTCAGTGCCAGCACAAGGTCAGTGTCGCACGTGTGGTTCAGCCAGCAAGGAAGTGTGACGAGAAACGGTATTGAGAAACATGTTTTTCAGTTTCGTCGAGTGCAAATACAATAAAGGTTGAGTGAATAAAACCAGCTGCCAGGGATGATTCTGAACCCCTGATAATCTTATATGACTCGTTCAAGTTTGATTCTCCATTTCTTAACTGTCAAACGCCAGGTTTTCCAAAAGTCTCAAACCTTTCTCCGTGAAATGGCCTTCATGATGGAAAACCTTACTATGAAGAACTATTCTTTTCTCAACGATATTGCGTACTATGTTTGCTGGTCCACATATTTTTGGTTTGAGAAAGGAGAATTTTACAAAGGGTTGACAACAAAATGGACTCCATCGCATCCACGAATCATTGAGTGGAAAATGAATAATTCTGGCCAACTTCAAAAGCTTCAGATAAAACAGATGAAAGAAATAGTTCCCATACGTAAGTGGACCTTAGCTGGACTGCAGGCAGGAAGATAATCTACATTCAGGCTTGCAGACAGAGACATCAAATACGACTGGTTACTATCATGACGTGCTGACAGCTACTGGATAAACAATAATCTCTTGGATTGTCGACAATCAAGTATGAAGATCCTGAAGGCTCCACAATTGTGATATATCTGACGATTGGCTGCTCACCTGTAAAACCTATTTTGCACATCCGACCTGATCAAACAAAGACCCACAATAAAATGATTGTTTTCTGGTATACTCAATTACGCTTATTCGTGACTCGAACATATTAAGATTTGGCACATTTGTGAGTTCTAGAAGATGTACCATTCTCCGAAAATCAAATAGTGTTGAAAATGTGAAAAATATTCTTGGGGTTCTTGGGATGAGACTTTGAAAAAAGGTGCACTGGAACAGTAGTGTAATTTCAAATTTCGATAGACGTTTTTATCAAGAGCCCTCTTTTGAATTGAATTGTTTCATTTTTTTGCGGTACTCAAGTTATGCTTCGGGATGAAAATACGGAATATGTTACCTAATATTTGATGATTACATAGTGCGCTTCTGCTATCCACGAAAATCCTGAGACCCGGTTGGTTTCTGTTTCGTGAATCAAAATATATTACTGACGTTATGATAACAGTTTATCCAGCAAGGCATTAATTAAAAAATCCATTTGTGACCTGTTACTTCGTAAATTGCAGTAGTGCAGTTGTAAAGAAGTCATAAACGGGCAGAAATGAATTCGGAGGAAAAGGTAACCTGTTATACCTCTGTTCCAAACTGTCGGTACACCACCTGTATTCGGCTTTGATGACTGACGAGTGCATATTGCACAATTTGATGATGGATATAATCAAACCGACAACAGTGCGTCCTCGGAAAATGTGATGTAAATTTCCAACCCCATCCCCGAATGTCAAGGCCGCAGAAGTGGAGTTCAGTTACGGAACTCTGTCTACCGACCTGAAGAAATGATGTGCTGGGAAGGATTGCAGATGAGATTTGTTAATAATCACTGGAGAACCCAAAAGTGTTCCCAGAAGACACGATTTGTAAGTTTTTGTAATTGGTAGGAGAATGTCACCGCCTGCGGCTCATATATATGGTGTAATAAATGCCATTGAACTCATCTCGATTTTGTCTGTTTCGTTGTGACCTGTTTTGGAACGAATCACTCAGAAGTACCACAATTGACCTTCTGATATGTCCATGAAATCCTGTGCCGAATGTGCTACACGCATCTCGAGTTCGAAGCTAACAAGCGAAAAAATTCGTGGAAAGACGCCTTAGAGGTTTTGGAATGATAATAGACAACCTGGAAATATGCAAAACAACGTGAACGGGCTTGTATATAACACCACTTTGGTCAGTTACGTCGCATTTTTCCCACTGCTGGATGCGTTTTTGAATAATATAGAGGGTACACGTGACTGCTGAACTCACCCCGCTCGAATTATGCGTTCTGATTAGATTTGAGGACCTTATATTTGTTGAAATATTTTAATGGTGAGAGGTCCAAGACTTTTTGGTGGTAAGCAAGGAAATGTTCTTGCCTACAATGATTCCAGAATGGGCGTTTTCTATTTTTACCTTTTGAGGTTCCAAACCATTTTGCGGCTGAGAAAAAAGGTGAGATTCGGAGAACAATATCTGTGCAAGCCTTGGGAATACCCGTGGGTGGGTTTTCGAACCAGCTGATGAGTGCATTGAAGCTAATGAGGTCCTTGCAGCTGAAAGTAAATTTTCGTCATGTGCAATAACTCCACCACATTTGCACTAAGAAAGATAAAATCAGCGCATTTGATGAATAACCAACATCTTGAAAACTATAGAAATGTGTTGAAAGTTCCATAATTAGGACAGCTGAATGGAATAGTGTGATATCTTACGGTGAGAATTATGACTTTCACGAGTCGGATACGAGCATATGTTGAGGAGCTTGTGTCAGGAAAAGTGTCCTTAACCTGAGTCGCCGAGCCTTTGACCATATCAGTGTGATGAACTATGATGTCATTGTTGATGATCGAAAAGCTCAGCTAGCAGTCCTGCAAGAGGGATTCGACGGATGAACTAAACATCAAAACAATGAATTCAACTGAAAATATCTCGGGTCTTCTTACGAGATGAGTTTATGCGGACGAAATAGTGCTTACCACGTTGTGCGAATTCAAGCCAGCCATCCACGATGAATATGATAGCATACAACGTGAGACTTTACTGTATAAACCGGAAAGTATGCCCGTACATTTCAAGGTATTCATTACCAATAACAGTCGCAGCTACACGTAACAAGACAGTTGTCTTTAACATCTTTAGGAGCTGGGTGTAATATAATTTCAAATTTTTTTCCGAAACTATTCGCATCATCCGTTTTGTGAATAAAATCTGCCCAAGTATTCGATATTTGGTACATCGCCCTAAAAATTGGATCCACTTTAATGGTTTTGTTTGACTAACGGGAAAATATGATCAGGTTACAAGACATGATTTTTTTCCAGCAGCGCAGGAATAACATTAGTCAGCTGTTGTTTCTGTTGTCTCGTGTCATCTATTTCAAGACTGGTTTACAATCGAATGATCTTGGTATAATAAAAAATCTGTCTCTGATATCATTACTGGCTGTGAACTGTAATTCACGTTCACTCGCATCAGTCTCCATCACACTAAACAACCAGATAAATGGCGTGGCCATGGGACGACTGACAAAATTACTTTGACTATATCGAAGCACGACATGACACTTATACTCCAGGCTGTACTGGAAAATTACCCTGTCGACTGCGATACCACTAGAATCCGCAAACGGCGTTTCCGTTTATACACTGAGAGTCTTAATGCCAACGATTCGGCAGCTACCATCCACTCCATATGTCCCAACCGAAATTGTGGCTATATTTTCCGACAAAACTAAGTTGAGCTTTCCGTCGAAACATAAGAAAATATCATTACAGATAACCAAGATACCGAAAACAAAATCCAACTACTATTTTTCCGTGAAACATCCTGGCACTAACATTTAAGTAATGGGCGCAAAACACATATGGTATCCATTAAAACATCCATAATCATAAATACTGAGGAACAACGCAAATATTTTTGAAGGAAACTACATTATGAGTCCTTGCGTAAAAAATACTGAACAAAGTTTGTCGAGCGACGTATTCGCGCAAACTAAAATTGCGATTGCATACGGTGTAAAACGATAGGAATGACCCGCATGTGCATGAAGGATTGATGTATAAAGCAGTAATACTTTTATCCTATAAAACGAAACTGGTTACCAGCGAAAAGCTATTATGTTTGGTTTGCATCATTTTCTCCTGAAAATTGAATGGTTCTTTTCGGAATTCATGTTCTCTTTAATTTAAACTTCAAATATAAATGACAGATTGGAAATACGTGGTCGTTTCGAACGAGAACTGAGATCTCACAGGCGTATCTTCTAACTTTTGCCTGCATACTGTTTTTCAAATCTTGATACTCAAAACCATATTGATCTTTTGTTCACGGAAATCGGTGTTTGATAACGCGGAATTTTTTTTTACAAGTTCACAAAATATCGGGATCAAGTTCTAGTGCTAGGCCTCGAATATTACTGCGGTGAAGATTGCCCCAGATATTCTTCATGATTGACCTTTTGACCTTTTGAAGGATATGACTTGGGCGATAATTTGCATTTGGTCTAGATCCACTCTAATCAGAAACGTTGTACTCAGCGAGGACTCCGCGTAGGCAATCTGTAGATGTTTCGTTGAACACTTATCGCAAAATCCCGACTGCTTCCTCCAGTAATTCATTTCCTATTATAATCAAATTCACACTAAAGTTAAGTGAGACTTGGGAGACACAAAACAACAGGCAATGCTGGTGTACATATAAAACGAGCAATCTTGGGTTGGATTTTCTCTCAATCAAGTTATACCGCTTGTATGGTAGCTTCATCTTTTACACACTTTCCATTCGCCAGAACAAAGCTTTTTCAGCCATAGAACATGAAATTTCTGGCCGTTGAAGAAACGGTTGTTTCGCTGAAACGTCTTCGGTCAAATGCCCCAACTAAGCTTTCGTGACTATCGTCATGGTATGCTGCTTGGCATTGTAAGATTGTGAGAATAATCAGATACGGAGCATTAGCAGGATTATTGCGATGTCTGATTTAAGGGTAATGCGCTCGGTTGCATTGTTTATTGTGCCAATGGCACGAGAAACGCCTTCTCGAGGAAAGTTTACAGTAGTTGTAGCCAAACCGTCTCGTATTTTGTACGAACTTATCTGAAGCAACATAAGCCAATGCATGAAGAAAGCAACCGAACTGTTACAAAACAACTAACTATGGTAGATAACCATTACTGCCTATCCGTGTGGTCTTCTGTGAAGTGTCTACCAAGCCATATGTGGGCTGTGTCAAAATTTCTTGGTAGCAGACGGGTTTGAAGCACGGACAGTTGAAGAAACACCACTGGCCATGTTGCTACAAACTGCTATATTGAGGTTTTCCATGGGTGATTATTCTGTCAGTATTTTTTGAATACAGTAAAGAGAAGATAACGGTGCTATTTTAGAGAACAAACAAATGGATCTTTTCCAAAATTTTGCACCCGTGAAACCCCAGCAATCTTTCTTCACTTCCTAGCATGAAACGCGGTTGATAGATCAACACGACAGTAACCAACAATTGCCACATTTGAGCTGTATTTGATTTATTTCAGGCACTCATAATTCATGTGACCAGCTGTTCATTTGCCTGCTATCTAAAATGGACGGGAACCAATGGTGTGAAGTGAAAATAATCCTTTTAGAACTGTAACCAGTGTGCCCAGAAACATCGATGCAACGGCTGCTTCGTCTTCAGGGCCTTGAGATTTTCAAAGATATTTACAAATGCAGCCTAGGTGATGTGAGATAAGATGATGAACTGTTGAGAATCGTCTTCTTCATTACCAACGGTATCGTTTGTAGTGTCAGCAGTAGTTGTAGGAGTGGAATGAGCAATCGCAATAGCAGAATAGCACTGAAAATAAGCGGTGATACCAATTGTTCGGTAATAACGGATATGGACAGAAACATTGTTTGCCACACTCAAAAAGCTGGCAACCCTGTATTTTTAGGTAGTAGAAGTGGTTTTAGTTTGGAGAATTTTGCACAATACTCACCTTGAGGTAGGTAGTTCATCGGTGGAAACACTAAGGTGGACAATTGGGGTAAGGAACTAGACCTTTTTACTTCACGTGGACCGAATTCAACAAGATAAAAGAAGAGATTTTTTTTAATAATTGCATTTTGCATTCTGATTCTTACAGTGTTTGAGTGGACTGTACTGTTGACGTATATAAAGCTTTTTGTTACTTCTCTGAATATGCTGATATCCAGTTTCTAATAGAAGTCACATTGCGTTGGGACTTCCTCTGGCCCATTGCAGTAGGGGCAGTAATATTACGAGTGTAGCGAAAAGTAGCGAACGTTTTCATTTTGGTAATCCAGCCAAAATGTTGCTTTAAAATACATCGTTTCATCCAAATGACCATTAAGATCGAAGTGGAAGCGACTCAATTTTCAAAATGAAAACTATTCTCAGATGTGAATTGTCGAAAAAATATAACCATGGCATTTATGGAGATTTTTGTTTCTCGAAGCTTCACTAAACAATAATATGTTTATTAGATGTAACGATCACGTATTCACCATTGAAGGAAGGTATATTCTGAACCAAGTAACTACAAAATAACTTTTGGGTTGATATTTATTTATTCCCTTCTATGCACACCTTGTGCATCAGTTGTTTTAAAATATCTATTGAAAGTCATATATATATATGTATAAATATGTATATATATATGTATATATGTATGAAGATCATATATAGTATATCTATAGGCCAACAGCCAAACATTGGGAGGGTATTCACAAAACATCTCGGAGCAGTCAGAGGTGATATTCAGCAAGCATTTCAGTCAGGTGGTAAAAACACATGCATGACACTAGGCGACGAACCCCAAAGCTTTTCACTCAGTGTTCCCACGAGACGCAAGCAATAAATCAGGGCATCGGTGGTGAAACATGGAAAGCCACAGAGTGAAGTGGCCGGGTCTCGCAATCGCATGGTAAAATACTACGAACCTCGGGTTTGCAAACCCGCCCCCTAAACGAGAAATGTATGTCGCAACGGCGTCACAGTGCTCTACCTCTCGCTATCTGTGACGTGATCTCTCGACGAACACCAACTTCAGCCGTGCGAACTACCTAGGTACGGGGAGCGAATCGACTGACTCCAGCTGATTATCACGAGGTGTGAGTAGAGCCACAACCTCCAGTGGATGCTACAGAAACATTTTATACTTGGGAAATATAACATGCGTGTGATTTATTGGAAACGACAAATGTCAGGGGGTTAGGAATTTTTTCTACTGGTTGCACATTGTCAGTGGTCACAGCTGTGTCATCCGCACAATCCTCGTCGAAAAATCCCCTCCCTCGGCCGGGTTAGTTTCCACCTGTCGGAAGACTTGATAACGTGTTTTTCAGAGCATCCACTGCAGCAGAAATGAAAAGAAATGAAGATAATGGCCAACCTTTTTTGCTGGATGGTAAACTGAATCCGTGTGTGTTGTTAATAACAAAATAGCAATTATACAAAACATCACTAAATCTTCAGAGTCTTCTTATGTTCAGGTGAATCATGACTACTGAATAAACTCATTGCACTGAACTCCATGCAGTGACGTTTCTGACGTCGTATGGGCAAACTGGAACGATCTAAGAGCAACCTGCTTTGTATTGATTGCTTTCATTTCTTAGAATCTCTCACATTCCAAACGAATTACTTAAAAATATTGACTTAGTTAGGGAGACTTGGTTGGTTTGTTCGGGATTCGGGTAACTCTGTGGAACGTTATGCCAAATAGTTTTCATGATTGGAATGACAGGTAGAATGTCTCTAATGGCATTTAAAACGGTAAGATGAGAGTAAGGTAATGGTATAAATCAATCATTCCCATTTTGTCTAATCAGCTTGTTGGTGAATACAGTACTGGCATTTCCCTGCCAGTGATTTTACCCGAACATTGATTTTTTTCCACGCTGAATGCATAAAAAGTGGTAATGTATAACTGCATTTCCGTATTGATATTTGAAACTGAAATTCAGTTGCCGTATTACTCACCGGCCATATTTGATCCGCAAAATCCAGTACCTGTTGAAATAGAATAAATAAATGAAATGCAAGTTTTTCCTGCAGTCCACTGACATAACCCTTATTTCATGAATAAATCATACCAGCTTGCAAAGTTTTGTTACTTATGACCATCGAACCAAAACTGCTCATCCGTATTATGTTTCCAGCGAGATATTCAAAAACGAATCTTAAAGACATCTACCACGTGAAAATTAAGCAACGGAGTCAATCGTACCAAAGCCAATGATCCAACGTTGAAAAATCTAAGACTTTTTGCAATGAGTTGCGCCGTTCGAATAAAGTAGCAATGAATAACCCATCTGCCCAGTTCAAAAAAAGAACGCTACTTTCGGACCAAGACAAAACCTCCTGAGACTTTTGAAGCTAGTGGCTTGTCCGAGATTTTGCACTGTTGTGATTTATACATGTTAAGTAGAACACAAATAGCTGCTTCTATCAGTGACAGTTGAATAATTTCACTTCAGGATTTCTGAAATCACCACCACTTAAAAAATTAGCAGGCTAATAGAAATCATTCGACTTCTTCTGAAACAAAATAAATACAAAATCAGTGACTAATATGAATCCACTAGAAAGCTCCTGCATGAAATACGTTAGATCAATCGCAATCCAAAATGCAATCATAATAATAATTCAATAAAATCAACATGTCTGCAGGAGAACTGTAAGAGAGTATGTAATAAAATCGCCGTGTTTTATTTTTTTGTGGTGAAATTATTTTTCCGTCTCCAAAATGACTCCTTTCACATATTTCCTCTGGTTGCTGTAAACACCGTTACACCCTGAGGATAGAAACTACCCCGCTAACTTGGACTGTCATTCTAACAGGAAAATTAGTCTCATCAGCATCACGCACGATATAGGCTGTACACGGCTGCACGCAGCAGAACAATTTCCAATCGTATAACCGTGTTTATTGTAAATCCGCGATTCTAAATGATGCAATATATAAATAGCCGGAGGCAATTGACCTACAGCCAAGTGTGCAACCAAGAACATCAACACAGGAGGTTATCCGGTAAATCGTGACAGTGCGGTCATAAACGATCCACTCAGCAAAGATTCACGGGAAACTGTAACACAGCACGGTCACGTTACTGATAGTAAATCGGGAAGCTTTCTAGCTGACATGAAATGATAGTTTCAGTCACAGGATAACAGAAAAATCTATAGTTGGAATCTTCAAATTTGCATATGCTAAAAAACTATCAGTATTAAAGTAAAAATACTAACAGTTGAGAAAGACAGAAGTGATTTGTGTTGACGTGAACAGATAAACATGACAACAAGCTTGTTTGTTCTCAGTTGTTCCGTGCTGTCCAACGACATCGTACTACGGCTGTGCGGCTGCAATCGAGAGAATGAGTTTCCGGTTAGCGGTCTTATGCGTGAGTGAAACGTTCAGCAATATTTTCCATGAAATGAAAATGTACTGTCATAGGTGAACAGAGTCAGGTATATAAAAGCAGAATGTTTGTGCACTATCCATCATGAAAGCGTAGATCTGAACTGCATCGGTCGATTAAAAACAGGGAAATTGACCTTCATTGTTCCAGGTCAATGAGACATGTGGACGCTACTCAGAATGAGGATAAGTGGGAATGTCATCAGAATAAACTTACAAAAAATAGTCCACAGTTTCTGCATTCACAAGTATTATTAAGAAGTTTGGGTTTATCTTCTCCTTTTATGTGACCCCTGTACGTTTTTGGAAATCACTCTGAGCCTTCAATTTTCCATGTTGAGAAAATGCTATAGGTTTTGTGTGTTACTTCACTCTATTGATATATGTGGTCCATTCAAATACGTTTTCAAAATTACCGACCGCTGAATGCCTTTTATAATTCATTGTGCACCCAAGTTTACTCGCGACCGTTTCGTGGCAACACTGATCATGGTTTCCTGGTGCGAACGTAAGATCAACAGTCACCTACTGACTAAGAATCATTTCACACCGCAATTGTAAAATTCATTCATAAATGCACCCCGAAAGTCTACTAGATTCATCACTTAGAAGGAAGCATTGTTTATTGGAGGATACTTTTCTATTGTTCTATTCCAATGCATCATAATCCTACCGACAGTTGAAATTGCTCGGTGTCAGTGCGCTCTTCACAGTAGTTTTCCTGGACGATATTTGTTTGGTATGTTCATTCATTTTGCGTGGTAACAGAGCTTCATTCACCCAAGCTTATTAGAGTTCAACCTCCTTGTGGGAAATAAAAAAAATATTTCAAGGAGCACAAGACTGACTATGGAGCATAATTTGTAAGGCCGGAATATCTGATCTTTCGAAAAAACTAATTTCATGACACTGAAATAAGGATGTTCCTCGATATCTCTCAAGAACATGGTGATGTTGCCTCCGCATCCATTTTTTCACAGTGTGAGTGCTCAAATTCGTCCCTAACTGGCTTCTGATTTATGTGACCTCTGTGTTATCCCAACTGGATGGAAGCTGTTTGGGACAGAATCACTACCAGTCATCACGGAATAATTTCCTTACGAAAAAGCTTCTTATTCAACGAGTGATCAAGTGCTCATCATCAACAGACTACGGACAACGATCTTGATACAGAAATGCATGATCACGAATCAGAAAGCTTTTAACTCAAGACTACCCTGGCTGGCTCTCAGCTGTCTGATACACTCAAACACTCCATGATCTAACCTATCCCACCACCTGCTTTGGATGTTCACGGAGCATTTCCCGCAGAGCGGTTGACCCGTGTGGGGTGTCTTCACTCTGAGGTCATCTCTACTGCCAAGGTATTCCATTGAACAACCAACTAGGTGAGTGTGAGTTCTGAGGGTGTCGACACTTATGAGATATGGTTCATCATGTAGGACAAACTTTTAAACCATTGCAAACCATAGATTGTTCTTTCCGATGTGTCTTTTGTGTTCAGTTCCCTGAGAGCAAACGTTCCATCATAGGATGGAAGAACAGTACAATGTTTCTAGTTTATTTTTCAACGGTACGTTTGCCGTTTACACACTGCGGGATGATAAATCACACTGTGTAAATCTTCAATCACCTACTGTTCAGCTTTCAAAGGTGTAATTTGTTCGTATCTTCCGATCGGCGGAACATCCGTATTACATGAAACATTAGAACATTTTTAAAGGAACATGATGATCAATGTTTTGCATTTAGAATGACACACCTTTATAAACTTTAAAGGTTGATAGTACGTGGGCGTTCTAATCCTCAAAACATGTTAATGAAAGTTTAATGTGACCATCGAAAATAGTAATATTTGATGTGAAATAAAGCCGTTCTCATTGGTTAGTTACTGGTTACTACTACTTTGTATTAGATGTGGATTTGCATGAACCAGTACCTCTTCGGATTAGGGCTTTTATGATTTCTCTTTTGTCGTTCACCACGCATTGATGAAGCAAAGACAGCTTCTAATAGGTCATTGTAATAATAGGATTGGAAGCCTTATGGCGGCCGAAATCAGTTTGCTTTTCTGAAATATTACAATGCCCTTGTGATATGATAAAGGATGATGTTTACTGTTCGTCAACACAGGGTTATCGAAATGATGGAAGTCACCAAATAGTCTATTTGACGTTGAATAAGAGTTTAAGACTCGTCCTCACTATTTCCGTGTATTTGAACGAATAACGTCACTGTTTACAAGTTCATCTTACACGTGAATTGATATACTGCACACAAAAAAACTGCAAACACCCATTCCCTGGTGTGAAGATACAAAACGCACAAATATTTGCACCGCGCCCTTTGAACTGTATGTGCCAAGGATGTGTTTGGTATTGTCCCTGAGGCGTTTTTGATCTTATTTTGTTTTGTATAGGGGAACCCACAAAATATCTTTCGTCATTAAATCATTTTGCTTCCTTTTTACCTCTTGAGACTGGTAATTTTGAGGACGATTTTATGAGATTTTTTCATTTTCGCCGTACATCCGATGTCGTAATTCCGTATGTGTAACAACCAGGAATATTCTGTGATTCCAGGTACTCCTTCTAAATTTAGTTGGTCGAGAAGATAAAATTGTATTGGGATTTTGCCATGCAGTTTAATATGACGAGAGATGAGCATCTGCGTAGAATACTGTCTTGTGAAATGTAAAGATTTTCTAACTGCACCGTAAAACTGCATATAGATATAGCATGAATAGAAAAACCAGTTGGGACATATTCTAGAGGGATCTTTATTTCGATTGCATCTGAGATTGTATCTGGATCAGCGAGTGAAGATGGATGGGCGGATTCGGAAGCTCTGAGAGACAGGACTATACAAAAGTGTGATAATAATTGATTTTTGTCTCATACGCAACTTATTTTCTTCAACAGTATTATTCATTCATCGATGTAGAACTCAAAGCATGTTGTAACCCTTTAGGCGGCCTATTTTTCCCGATAAATCGTTCAGAGTTTGCGAAAATCATCAACTTAAACAGTGCAAATATTCCTGAATCGAACAATTCAACACCAGTTCTGAAAACACCTCATATTGGATCAGGGTTAGGTTAACTCTTTTTAATGAATAAACATTATGTTGGCTATTCTTATGTTTACCCTAAACCAAATAATGCTTGTAAGTAGACTACTGAGTGGACTTTATGGAAGTCTTCGGGAATGCGGTAAAGTGACGGGAAAGTGTTCTTCTTGTTACTTAATAATATGAGTCTGTCCTACACGTGACCGTTTGTCCCGTGTATGACGATCACATTTTTTCAGCTCTACTTACCGTTTATTACTTTGTCCCGATTCCCTTTGCCAATGTTTTGTGTTGCCGGGAATTCCGTTAAAACAATTACGTGTGAGACAGAAACTGATTTGGAATTGAGGCAGACTTTACTGCAAAAATAGGTTATATACAAAAAATAAACTTGGTCTGTCCATATTTTTCAGGAACTTCACATTCGCGTTTGCATTGAGTCCTTTAGGTGGTTGATGATGTAACTATTATCTTGTATGCTGCACTTGGAACTGCACTGGCCAAGGTGTGGGCCCATATGTGGATATTATCTGGAAAGATTACATTCATATTTTCGCTTTTAAAAGGATAAATAAATGAACTAGATCCCGTAATTGATCATTCTTACGGGGCCTTCAACTGGATAATGAACAGCTAAATCGCTCTCCACAGTTTTTTTACAAGCACTTCATGAAGCAAAGCATGACGCCTTATGCTGAAAAACTATTGCCTTTCCGTTGTCTCTCGGACTTCTTCAGCCAAAACAGTGAAAATGTGGCTCGTCTCTAATTGAAGTACACTAACAAGCTCAAATTTGTTGGTGCAGTCCAAGTGAATAACGCTGTTTGGTAGGATATGGTGACCTTCGGTAAGATTATTTTTCAAGCGACATTTCTTTTTTAAATGTCATTTCCCGTGCATTCTGTAGCTCATCATATGCTTAGCACTCATGCGAGAAACGGAAGCAGTGCTAAAATGACAAGCGTTGTGTTTGTTGGGCTTGCAGTCTCAATATCACGTGATCCTGGAAGTACCCTGAGTCCAACGAGGAGTAAGGATGCCTTGGAATATGCCAGCGCTGGACCAAAGACAGGAGTCTCTGGCGATTTTTCGATTATAAGGAACATGAAATCGTCCGTTGCATACTATGTACTGTGTCTGTTATTCCAGAAATGTGTATTTGTGGGAGAATTTCTGAAATTTATCCAACACTGGTGCTTGTATTCACGTTAAAAAAACTGAAAAAGATAATGTTAAACGTCTAAAAAAATATAAGTCTGGAAAATAGTAATTTGATCCTCTTTATGAAGGTGCCGAAAAAGATCAGTTTTAATGGATCTTGTCATCCCAATCACGGTAAAAATATACGTAATTAGAGGAGCTCACCCCAACTCACCTTGAAGCTAACGCTCATGCTGATATGAGCTGGAATTTCTTTTTTCACACAGTTTCCCAGTCAACTCTAGGGGACATTTTCAACCATCTTTACCAGAGATTCCAAATTATGGAAGAACTTATCTCAACCTTGTTATGTGGGCAAGCATCAAATACATGTTGTCCGAAAAACAGCCTCTACTGAAAAGTTCGGATAGAAAACCTTTTAAAATATATCTAACTATAATTTGTGTTCCTATGGATCAATTTATTCATATTATCCAATAACTGGGTAGTTTTCAGCTGGCTTTCTAGCCTGGAAACCAAAGTCACACATGTTCAAATACCCAATTTCTGATTCATTATTTTTTCTCAATCATGGCTAAACCTGTGAGGGAATGCGCCCAGCACTTTGCTACTGGACGGCCTGGTTCAATGAAGCAGACAGCATGTGATCAGCTGAACGGAATCGTCGACAACATCAAAGCCAGTGACGCAATCAATGATTAAGATTCGACCAGAGCCCAATCAATCAATCCGGGACCAGCCAGATAAACCACCGTTCGGGTCCATCAGTAGGCCATTAGGCTTTTGTGCACGGTTTTGTTTATGACCAGCACATCTTATGTTAACTGTGTATTCTATACCAATAAAACGAACAAAACTTCGGGGCAAAACTGATCTCTAACTATAATTATAAGGACGGATTAAAACAAGACCGATAAATAGCATTTCATGAAATGAATCCTAACAACCTAGTGGTTTTTCTTGCACCGGAAATGATCACAGTCCCCAATTGCAAAATAAGTGATTCGACCAATCCTGACGACGACCTTACAAACATTTATTCACTGGAACACCAAGCTTTTGGAGTTTCATTTCAGAAACGTATCGGCTTTGGATTCATTGACCTTTTATTACCACACTTTACCTGGCTCAACGATTTCGATTTCGAAACGGACTGCCGCTTCTAACAGGAACACAAGGGTATTTGTTCTTACCATTAGTTTGCAGCCACTTTAGTAGCTTTTCGTTATTTGAATCTGTCAAAGGGTAAGCATAGCCACGCTGTCCCATTTCGTCGTGAGCGCTTTTCGTTTACTGCATTGCACTGGCAAAAATCGCATCCCAACTCATTATTCATTATTGGTCATTTCAATAACCAAGGACCGTACTTTTGTTGCCGTTGGGCAGTCGTTTTTTTTCCATTGTTGCAGGGTTAACAGACAAAAGTGTCATCGGAATATTTTGTCTGCCCTTTAATTATTCGATCCCGTTTTTTTATTAGGGACCTTAAGCTTTTTTATTTCTTGAAACTCCAAACAATTCCAAACCGTACCGGAAACATGCACTGAACGGATAATGCACACTGAAAATGATTTTGAAAAAATGTATTTGTGGTTTGCATTCTGAAAAACACATCATGTACCAGATCTCAATCAAAATATTACCTTCGGCAACCTTATCGTTCCGTTTATATTGACTTTCTTCACAATCATAATTTGGATCCAATGAAATAAAATTAAGTCTATTGACTGTCTTCCTTCACTATAGAACTGGTTGAAAACCATCACCATGTCTCAATAATACTCGCGAAGGAATAAGATCACATTTTTTTTGCAGATTTCGCTGTCATTGGTTAAAGTATTTTCGAAACAAAAAGTGAGATCATTTCCCTGACCGTATACTATAGGCAAAAAACATCGGACATCACTTAGTCGAAAGGACGGCTTCAACCATGTTATCCAGAAAGAAAAAGCAGAGATTTGATTGAGCCCCGTACATCATGTTTTTCTGGAACCTATTGAAAGTTTCGTGATGGCCCACTTCACGGGTACAGTGGAATGGCAAACTACACCCTGGAATTTGACGTGCAGTAATGCATTGAGTCACGCCAGTTAGGAAGAGTTCGTATCCGTGCAAAGCCCAATACTGCATGTAACCTACCTGAACATCAACTTTCTTTGTCGAAGTGAAAACCTGATTATTGCTCGAAGTTAGTATGTCTCGAGTAAAGGAACAAAATGGTGGGCCACATGCCAATTGAATAAGACACCCC
Source organism: Fasciola hepatica (assembly GCA_948099385.1). NCBI lineage: Eukaryota > Metazoa > Platyhelminthes > Trematoda > Plagiorchiida > Fasciolidae > Fasciola > Fasciola hepatica. The sequence goes on along the minus strand of CANUEZ040000145.1, from coordinate 1,827,989 downwards.
CGAAATCGACTACTTATTCAATCCATTTGACTTGGGAGATTGCACTATTCAGTGTCACATTCATCTGAGAAAATGTCATTAAACTGATTTTAAAAATATAACCTAATATTGGAAAGTACTTCTTAGTGCAAATGAGTGCAAATATGAACGTTTGGTTTGTGCAGTATTGTGTCAATAACTGGTTGGTACATTACCACGACTGTCATGCTGGAAATGCGCACATCCAACCCTGATCTACAAGAAATAAAGGTTTCTTTTACTATGAGTACAAAATCAAATATTTTAGCAGCAGGTATTTTTATGCAAGTTGATCAATTCATGAGGATCAATGGTAGCCATAATCATTCATGTCATGGTGTTTTATATTAGGATTCTTCGACTTTAAACTTCAAATTGGTCAAATAACATTTATAAGACAAAAATAATATTAAATTTTTTTCAATTTTCTCCTTGGTCTGAGAGATCCGACTCATTGATGATGCTGGAAATAAGTGTCACTTTATAACCACTTTCTACTTGATTATCTGAATATGCATTTATATATACATATATGCCTAGAATGACACATGTTTACCAATGGTTTAGAAAAGAATTTATTGAATCGTAGCACATCCTTTTTATTGCCTGAAGAAAAAAACAATCGCGGTAGTACGTTGTTGACTTCTGTTCTGCAGTATCAGCCATGAACGGCCCTAAGAAATGTTCTTTTCGACAGACCTTTGGTCGATCATATCAACCCTCCATCCAAACCATGACTATATGACAAAAATGTTTGTGTGACATAAACAATCATCATGCTTATGAATAATTATCGATAACATAATTATCAGTTGCAGCTCATCAATATCATAAGTCGCAGTCGACAGGAACATGCATCTGTTTAGACATCTCATATATAGCCTGACGAAAAATCTTCAACCTTGTGAAGTCGTGACAACTGCTTTGAAATTAGAATTCACGAATTTGGGTGTGTTACCAATTGAACTCAAGCACGCTTTTGACCCAAGAAAGGTGAATCGTCGACGTAAAAAGTCACAGTTTATGTGAGAACGTATTACAATGCTTGACGCAGCTGTTTACTTCTCGCGAAATTCAAGTCATCCCCTAACATATTTTAAGCCAGATGTTGGTCTCAGATTAACTCGGCGTAGTGGAACATTAGGATAATCATTGACCCAGAATAAGAAAGACTTATTGAATCGAAATATTGCATTTGTTGGAGTCACTTAAAATAACGTAATAGGGAAAGGCTCCCTGTATACACCACTGTGGAAGAATATATTAAACTGGTAATCATGGCAAATTAGCAACAGTTTTGGATACCCCAAAACGATCATGATCACGTTTATATAATACACGTTCTGGTATACCTGAGCCAATCTCGTATGGAAACGGTAATGCTATCGTATATCTGAATAACTGTGATGGTTGAGGAATCAACGTACATGTGCGCATATGCACATGTCACGGAAAGTCTGGTCCGACATGTTTATTATTAGTAATGAGCCAAGTAGTTTTTCTACAGCCATTGAATTTCGAACGATATTGTGAAAACTGGGCTAAAAGGCCAGAATTTCTAGACCAATAGCTTTGATATCTCTATTCTCTTTGTAAAGAGGCAGATTGGCACTCACAGTATACTTTGGTTGATTTATCACAGCTCCATGCAGCAAAAAAAACTTGCTTTTCGATGAGGCAAGCAAATCATCACAAGTGTGGCAATTACACGAAGCTTTTTTTTAATTTTTACTTTCTTTTTATCCGACGGTTTTTTTATGTGGTCTGTAAATATTTCACTCGTTGATTTCGAATAGCAGACAATAAAGCATCCTTCTGCATGTTTCATTTCAAATTAGATAGAATTTCATTGAATTGTTTCTGTTCCCATATAGCCTAATCATTTCTCGGAACATCGGTGATTCTCATCCAAATTCATTTTTTTGATCGTTAGCAGTATAGACAGTGACAATTAAAGCGAATAACTAAATGAATATAATTTTCTAAGCGAAAATCAATTACCAAGTATTCTAGTTATGAAGAAGCAAACGCAGGCCAGAGACAGCATTTTGTGACTTCAAAATGTCCAATATATCTCAAAATCAACACCGTATTCGAAAGGAGAAAATATCTCATATTTTTGGGAATATGGAAAATATTTGCTCTCAAAAAACATACCCATATTGTGTTAAGCTAAAAGACATTGAGGAGAATTGGTTGATTCAAACAATTTCTTATGCGGAACATCGTTTGGTCATAAAACGAATCATTCTTACCATTCAGCTATGCTTCTCTTGTTTTTCCATGTAACTATTCATTGGTTGATAAATGGGGTTGTAGTGGTCCCCAATATTCTAGTGAATAAGGGCTCATGGTTGAAGAAAAGCAGGGTTATTCAAGGAGCCAAAAAGCAGATAAGTGCCGACATGTAACGATCATTCAAACTAATATTTCTTCCTCTTCGGAAATTGCCAATGCGACCCAAGCAATGCGCTTTCATTATGGAAGTTTCAGTGTTATTGTTCCCATTCAGTAGACTGTGTTTGCTTAACTGAACGCATCCTCGGAAGCAAAACCATCATCGTCTCAATAACTAGATGCGGAAAGAGAACGGAAAATAGAGATTGATTAGAGTTTTTTCCATATTTTTCTAATCAAACCAAACATGAAGCCCCGAGAATGTTGCTCTACGTATTCTTTCGATATATGCTGTGGTAATCAGCTCGTGAGCTCGTGGACAGTACCGCTCTTTTCCATTCTGTTCTGTGTAGGTTGGAAAAAATTTACTTCCTCAGAAATGCCTGATAAGTGTTTTATTCTTTTCTTCCAGAGAATCTGGTTATTAATGGGCTCCCTCACTGCGTATACGTCATGATCCAGCTGGCTGTCCTTTATAGGGTAAAAAGGGACCAGTTGCTTTTTATCCGTGTGGGACAAAGCAGCGTTCTGATACAATCACTTAAATTTGTTCTTTAGTCGAGACATACTAACTTCGAGCAATAATCAGGTTTTCACTTCGACAAAGAAAGTTGATGTTCAGGTAGGTTACATGCAGTATTGGGCTTTGCACGGATACGAACTCCTCCTAACTGGCGTGACTCAATGCACTACTGCACGTCAAATTCCAGGGTGTAGTTTGCCATTCCACTGTACCCGTGAAGTGGGCCATCACGAAACTTCCAATAGGTTCCAGAAAAACATGATGTACGGGGCTCAATCAAATCTCTGCTTAACTCAGTACTAAGGACCATACGCAAAACAACTACTGAGAAAATTATTCATAAAAAGCGAATTGTGTCATTTCACAGACTTCTGTACTCACTGAGATAATATTGGAAGATCTTCAGGTGCATGATAAGAAACACTGCATACCGCGGTTCTCATCTCGGTATATGGTGCCCAAGGCATATGTGACCATGGGAAAGTTCGGATCTACCTTACGCACGATCTCGAACAGATCACTAGTTGCGAGTCACTTGCTCCCATTCAGCTTATAAACACCTGGTGGTATGTGGTGATTGTGTGACATACGCCATGTATCCGCAAATTATCTGCATGAATGAAGTACAACATATTCAAATTCGGATCATGTTATCAACGTGGTTCTGGAGTACAGCATACGTATGCAGGCGCAAAGAATCATGATAACGTACCTCGATTGTTTAAAGATTGATCATCTGTTTCTTATTTGTTGTAGCGGAAGTGGCGTCGCTAACTAAATTCAATTCCTTATTACCGGTAAACTGTGATACAATAATGTTGCCTCACTTGACTCTTTTGGGCCAATGTTATGAACACCGGACCGGACTTAAATTCCAGGAAAAAAAAATAAAATATCACGCGTGCGGCATACCAGATATGATATCATCCACATATTTGGTGGGTACACTAGTGAATAGTCTTGAACTACACAAACATTGTGAATGTGAAGTCTTCGGGAAGGTGGCAGGTGGTGAAAGCAAGTGAAGAGGTATTCATGTTACATCGAGTGCAAAGCTGGTGATTGTGAAAGTTACACGCCAGTAAAGAACCAAGGGGAGCCTAAATAACAAAAGAGAGGAAAGATAATCGGCTCATCCCTCCCGACGTAGTTAACTGCGTCACATGATTTTAGGAAGCACTTTATTATCTCTGTATACGTCCACTGGAGTAACGATGCAATTGGATGTTTCAATATATCAAGGGCATCATGCGTGGTGCGAGAACTCGGGCGAGTGAAATTTTCAGCATTTGAGACATTTCAATTTTCATTACGTCGTGAATGAATTATTCTATGGAAACATCTGGGTGATGCTATGATATCAGCGGTGGGACGGAATATCAACGGAACATTTTCGAGAATATGTCTTTTATTTGCTTTGCTACAACAGTTTATGATATTTACATCCTCTGGGACTTGGGTCCAGATGAGCAACAAGTTAGATCTTTCCAGTGGATCCATGAATTGCGATGAATTTTGCAGTGTGGAGAGAATCAAGGACAAATAACTGAATCTTGATAACTTTTTAGTATTCCAGAGACAAAAATACTTCAGTGTGTGAAGGTGTATTCCTTTGACGACAGAGCAAACCAAAATTGTATTCGGCCGCAATCTACGATGAAATATCAACACAGTTCATTGGTGTAGTGAAATTTAATCGACAAATGCTTATTACCCTCTCTTGAGACATTTAAGATGAGTGTAAATGACGTTCCTGCAGAAAATTGAAGCCTACTAATAAATTTGGCAGATTAGACAGCTAAACTTGAAATGAACACACTAGTGTGTTTGTTTCTTTGAATATCCTTCTCGGCATATTGAGCTTAAAGGAGGGCGCACATATGAGCTGAGAGCCTCATTAAATCAGGAAAAATGAGGACGTGTTTGAAAGTCCACCCGTATAAATATAATGTTAAATGCTTCCAATACTGATAGAGTACAAAATAATATTCCTTGGTCAAATTAGCAAAGCAAGCCTCACCAGGTTGCTGAAAACTCAACACAAGTGGCCACGTGGGGCATTTGTGAGTTAAGCAGAATGCAGTGGACAGATGTTCACATTTTATGGTTAGTTTTTACCAGTAACGTGAGATTGGCAAACAAATTTCCTTCATCTGTCCATCGGTGTCGGATCCATTTCAGCAATAGCTCAAAGTCAGCTCCATATTCATGAATGTGAACATCACATCATACGCATTCAAGCAATGGAATGCTCATGAGTTGCTTGCTAGTGATTTTTCACAGGTAGATATTCAGATGCTCACGTTATTGAAAGACGAATGTATTTTATTTCAATTAAACGTGAACGAGTTCTACGTGTGCTAATATTCGTGCAAGTATCGCCATATAATCTCATCAGTATTACAATGTGCATTCGAAAACATAACTGAAATGTCACAGGATTACATTCATCAGTATTCTGGTAAGATATTTATCACAGACATTTTGATTTGTCGATGGTTTCCAGTTTCTCACATACTGAAGTTAGGGACTTGAATACCGTTTACAGTTTAACTGGAACTGATTGTGCGGGTAATTACATTATTATGACGCGTCTATAGGAAACAATATTTTACGCGTCATACGTGTTTAGCTATTCCGTGGGTTCAGTTAGAAATGATCATAAGTGAAACATTTTGGTTTGTACGAGATAATGAGATTGTGAAAGTCTGATTGCCTTCCACATATTCGAAACCATTCATCAGTAACAGGAAAAACTGTGACAGAAACAACCTCATAAGATCGTTGCCCTCACCTACAGGAACTGGTCAACAGCTCGGTTATCTTGAGTAATCTGTATCAAATTAATTTTTGGATCAAATGATTGTAAGGGGATTTTCAAAGGTCAACAGATTTCTGGTTTTGTGGCACCTTTGTCGCCAGATGAGTTAAACGTTGTGCCGGTTTGCCGGGTCCTACGTATCGTTCATAAACTTGGTCTAGCTTGAATGGCCTCTTTTCCCAGCTAGATTCGATTAGGCTTGCCCCAGTTCGGGCCAGATTTCCCCATTTATCGGCAGCTATCTGTGATGAATGAGAGTGAAACCATTTTGCGGTAACTGCAGTTTTGCAAGTTTTGTTAGTGAGGTATATGAACGCTATTGCTCGGAGAACTAAGCGATATCTAAATTCCGGTTATTCAAACGATTCGCGGTGGAGTGAATAATAATTGCGTTCAATGACGATGGCCACTTGTCATCTGTATAGCACGGGACATTGATTATATATATATATATATATATATATATATATATATATATATATATATATATATATGGTGGCTCAGTTTGAATTATTAGTTCACTGAAAGCGTAATGGAGTATTCTTGTACCTATTCTCGTTGTGGCAACTTTTCGGTACAACCCAGTGTTTGATATGCATTGGATGACTTTGATTTTCTATCTGCACAGTCAGAAAATCAAGCTCACCGCATCGAGTTTCTCTACGTGATTAACATAAGGGACCATTATTTTTATCATGATTAGGATTCACAATCACAATCTGACTAACGTGTTCCGATAAAGAGCTTATGTTTTTAGGGTTTAGTGGGCGGTTGATTTCAGCAAATTTACCCAAAGTACTTCGAGATACAAGTGGTAAAATCCTTGGCGAACTTCCGCTCAGGTTGCCTTGTTGCAGTACAGTTTATTGTCCCCTACTGATATGGCCAGAATTAGGTTAACTTATTTCCACGGGGTAAAAGGTAAACAACATAACGATTCTCTCATAATAAATATTACGCACAAGTTATCCCTTGATGCGCCATAAACTATACACCACTTTCGCGCTTCTTTATTGAAATTGTACAGTTTGCTAGTTCCCGTGAGAAAAAAAGTTATTTTTCAAAATAATCCGCTGAAGCTGTTGACCTCCAAGCAACTAAACCAAAATGCACATGTTTTTGTAATATCATATGATACCATGTCTGTGGTGTCCCAGTGGCGTGTGTTGGTTTCAAGTCACTCGTGCCAATGACATTCACTTCAACTTGTGGTAAATAATATGAGTTTGATTATCCAAAGTCTTTGGGATGTAGATGATTTCACACTTACTCGGATATCGACCCAGCAAAATTATTGATCCGCGATTTCACCGTGCCATGGTAAATAAGCTATTGCGGAATGAATGGTTTCACCAGGGGGAGCAATGTCTTGTGAATGTGCAACATAAACGAGCTAAATTATATGTCCATTACCTTCACGCTGAAAAGTATTCCCCCATTATGAAATGTGTATTGTATCACAAATCCGACGATTGGTAGTGACGCATGAATAAATAGCAGTTCAGGAATCATTCTAATATATCAGGTCACCTTGAACTTCAATCTCCTTCTCCCTATGAATAAAGCGTTATAAGCAAAGCATTGTGTTCTACCATCGAAGTAACTGTTTTGCGCTATTTATGAGAGAATAACTCTGCGCGTATAACTTGACAAGAGCGATATGTTTGATAACCAGATGTCCAACTGATAGCTAGTTAAAATGAAAACTTCTGGTTATTCGTATTAAACTGGTGATTTTTCGTGTTCCTATTTGGGATTTATCCTCTGGATGACGAATCACCAAATGTAAGACAATATTCATGTGGATGACCAGTTGTGTTTCGGAAGAAAAAACCGCATTTGAACTCAAAAACGCTTATCAGTTGGGAAATTATTTGATGAACTACAAGAATTACTTCATGAAACAGGTCTTTGACTGGAATGGAGATGTGCCTGACTTGCGTGCAAGCATTCCTGTTATTTCAATGGTCGCCATATAAAGAAAGTGATGACCATATGTCACTTGGGCCGTACAGAATTATGACGCAGTACTTACCAAGTCATGCTTCTTTTGAATATGGTTATAAAAGGTATTTTACAAAACCAGAACTGGCCCAGTTTCTCTCTTCAAGCAGTGAGTTCCCAGAAATGTGTGGCTTCTTCAAAGAAAAAAACACTCAACACGTTTGTAGATAACAAATTGACACTCATACCATTTAGGACATATAATCATCTAAAGAATGACCTTTTCTTCAGCTGACGCAGCAATACTGGGGTAGCCCACAACTTGGGAGCTAACCATCTGACCCGTTTCCCAGTTGAGAGATCATTGAGGGCCTCAGTGATCTGAATGTTCCAAACAGCGATAGTATTACTATTTGAAACTGGGTTTCACTGCTAACACTATTGATTGTACTATGGATCAGCAATTACATAATAAGGTTGTGGTCATGGGGAACCATATCCGAATGCAACGCTGAACCGTGTACTCAGTGAGTATAGTATTCAATACTGTTCAATTTGTCACATGGTGGTCGATTTGCAAAATGCTTTTAGTTTTAACTGCCCAAGTTAGAGGTTTTTTTTGAAGAAAGGCTTTTTGAAATTCCATAAAACCGTCTTGAACAACCTGACTTGCTTTTGACTTGCTTCCCCTGGCAATTTCATTGAAGTGCGTTATGTAACCATTTGAAGAAAATGTGATCAATGCGTTTCTTTTTGAAATACAGTTATTTATTTTGATATCCCCATGTGTATAGTAGTATCAAAAAACAAGTGAAATGTTTATTTTCCCCACACTGATTTTCCACTTCGAAATGTCCATTGGTGAGTAGTAGCTCAAAGGAGATGTACAGGATACAGTGCACTTATATAGTTATGCCGTTCTGTGCGGGAATCTTTGGCCATTTAAATATCTGTGGCTTTGTCTACCTTGATACACTAGTCGGTGGTTCGGTAGTTTTAACTTTTGGTAAATGTGGATACAGTCGGGAGTGAGTACCTTAATTCTGACTGAGCTCAACGAGAACGGTAATCCTCAAACGAAGGAGATTGCCCTCTCTACCGCAACATATCCATGACGATTCAGAAAACAACGAACACCGCCACTCTAAAAAGCCATCTATCTCCTTCTGTTTGTTATTTTATTTCTGGATAATCATGCCAACGAAACATAGAGCTTAGCATTCACCAAATTTCTAACAGAAATTTCAGAAGAGCTCCGGTTTATTTCGCATAATGTTGAAGAAGAGTGTATGCATGTAGTAATTGCCACGAGATTTGCTTTGTGATTCTTGCGAAGTGCACAAGTTTACACAACTAAGCAGCTCGACGATTACCGTAAAATTTCGTATTGCTCAACTGATAGTCAGCTGGATAAATCAAGAATGCGCCTCCCCATTTACGTGTGCCGACAAAGAATGCAATCATAAGATCCTATAAGCTAAACGGCTTTGTGAATATAGATCTAGTTTGAACGGGTATCCGTTTCACAACACGGCGCAGCATAACACTTTGAATACTCTTGGTATGATGTCCGTTATGTACTGTATATCTCCCGGATCTGACCGGAGATTTAAGTCACGGAATAGACTGAAAGCTACTTCAAGGTAGTATTGTTGTTATCCATCGATTATCTCTGCCGATTTTTATTAACGTTTCAAGTGCATTTTGGGAATTTCCTTAGGAAATTTTCTGTATTGGTGGTAGTAAGACTGGGTTGAAACACATAATATAATGCACGTTTTCAGTCGTACGGCAATCTGTGGCCGGGTAATATACTGAGGCCTTGTCCACCTTGATACACTAGCCCTAAGTTCAGTATTCTCTCATTAGCTAAATGCTGAATACGACTCCCGGTTAAATCTAAACAGAAAATATACATTACTTGTAAAATAAATCCGCAGAGATATTTAACGAGGTCCTTGAATGCGACCATTATTCCTCTTTTGGGAACGTAAACCTGTCGGACGGTAATCATCCAGATTCGGGGAATTCAGTGTCCGCAAAACGGATGCAAAGCAATCAGTTTTTATCAGTCCTACTTTTTTGACTTTGTTTTGTCTTGGCCGCACAAATACGGATAACATGATATCGATGTAGGTCACAAGAATTATCTTTGTTTGCACAACCACAATAATATCGAGTGAGTATCACCAATCGGATTGCTGCCCATATATGTGTGCATAGGATGTCATAATCCAGTGGTATCAGCCAGTCACCTAATGTGTTCTTAAATGGTTTAGCAATCAGAACCTTGTCCAAAGCTAGTTTCGATCTATCCTCGGAGCCACTAAAGGGATTATTTAGTTAGTATACCGTTATTCATGCAGGTGCAAACGTCAACAATGTACGAACAAAACGACCGGCAGAAGCAGCTTGGGTAAACATCGAGAATAGCGGATGCCGGAAATAACCGTGAATAGCAATACGGACAAAATTATATCATGAACGTAACTAGGTTATGATTCTGGGTCCATCTACATCAAACGACGAGAGGTTGAACGCAACAGCCAGCAGAATTTATCCACTTCAGCCCAGTGTATTACCGATCTGCCGTGGTCCAATCGTTATGGCATCTGTAGCTCAGTAGCTGTAGTGTAGAAGATGAATCTTGGTATGAAACAAAATATCAGTCAAAACCCCCATTTACTATTGACACTAAGATCGCTACATCTGGAATTCCGGAAAACTCGTTCGACACCCTCTTTCACACTCGCCGACATACAGGTTTGTGCTCCATAGTTCAATTATATAAAGTTGCTATTCAATGAAATATGACAACTCCCGTCGTCAGACGATTCCATATCTGACACAAATCCTCGGTCTACATAGCGTCCATCCAGCAAGCTGTAGCAAATCGCTGATATCGGTCCATAAGAATCAGACAGATATTAGCCACAACCGTACAAAATTGAAAGACCAATAATTTTGGTCTCTTTTTCCATCTGAATTAGACTGTTTTCATAAGACTGTGTTATTTCTCCATGGACCCGCTTTTGTTAGTTTAGATACAAAAATTCATTCATTCTTGCTACTAGTGTTTGGAAGAAAATGTCATCTAGTCTAATTATTTTGGGTCGAAGAGTTCCACGCGATCGTGTGTTTTGAAGCGAATGCACTCGGAAGCTATATGTGGAATGTCATCGGTGGGAATAACACAACTCAGGGTTTTTGAAGAACATGTGGAAAAGGTTTTCACATATGTTAGTTCCACCCACATTCCATGCATTTCGATAATCCTATGTTGGTATGTTTTTCCTTTTTCTTCGGAAAGTCATCGATCTTTTTTATTTCCATTGGACGAAATTTCTTTTTATTTTATTCTGATGGTAATGTGATCTTGCCTAATATTTCTCAGAAGAATTTCAATCTATTTGCGGTCAGATTCTTGATGATGACTTGATAAACTAACCGTATTTCACCCGTTGTCAGATTAGTCATGTGACACTTCAGTCCACAACATCGAGGCACGATATTACCTGGTGATATGTCGGCGATGTGATCTACCTGATGAATTTACGTCGGTAGTTTGTGATTGCACTAGGTTAAAAAACAAATGGTCATTGAGGGTTGAATTTGCCAACCTCTGTTTTGTTCTTCGTATTGTCCAGGGGAAAGTGCAATGAGATTTGTGTCCGCTGACATTTGAAAAATCCTTCTCCTTCTAGAAAATCATGTTGAAATAAAGAGAAATCTCGGCCCACATACCAAGGGTAGTTTACAGACCAGGAACTGATATCGTATATCTACAGTCCTTTCAAAAATGTGCACAAATAATGATATCTGAAGCTAGATTTCGTCACCAACTCATGCGAAACTTACAAGATCATTCAGTGTTCATCAGCACAATAACATCGCAGATTACTGGACTGACTACTCAATATATAACTCAGAGGATGTCTCCGTATTTGCATTTTGCTCATTAACCAAATAAGCACAAGATTCCCAAACTTAATGCAATGAGAGTGAGGATCTTGTTTACAAAACTCTCAAAATTACACAACGGACCTTATCAAAGAAAAAATCATACTGTTTGTGCTGCATCCATTTTCATAGCAGCAGGTGTTTTGTACAGTACATCAGTCGAGTCCTGACCTACGATTTACTTAACAAACCACTCAAAAGGATTTTCAAGAATGGTATGCTATTATATATTTATTATTTCTGCACATTTTGTATCTCCACTTTGAATGTCTTTTTCAGAAAATGTTCGGTTCTCGAAGATATTTTATGAAAAGGTAATTATAGTGAGAGAGAATATAAACACATTGAATAAAAACGATGAGAACGTGCTGCTCTGTATCCGTTTCGTGAGATTAAAACCTTCATCTTACACATTTGAACAGATAACCTCAGTCTATAGTGATAACTGGGTTATCGTATCCTAACTAACTCAGCAAGTGAACACACTGCCATTGAAGGCATTTTCAGAGTTGTAAAAAAAGATAATAGCATAAACACACCTGCAAATAGATGTATTAGGTGTCGTTATACTAAATGTTTTAAATGCAATGAAATATAAGCAACCCAAGGCTGGCCACAGAGATCCGGTGGTACTCAAAGCTGAGGGTTATCTGATGTTCGATTACCCACCCTAGGCCGCAACCGACGGGCAAACATGAATCCACTAGACTACCAAGATGTGCTGACAACGTAAAGCAAGATCTAAAATATCAACTAGTCCCTAAAGCTTGGTAAAGAACAGATATAAAACATCAATGTGCTGGGCCGTTGTAGATTTCACATTTCGATCCTCTTATTTGACAAAGGTTTGTAGTTCTCGATCATGAGGGATTTATTCCGTTTCCGTGGGTTTTGGTGACAAGTTATCAGATACATCTTATGCGTGATTACCAATCTTGCATCACATGCCTCAGAGTTTGCAACACTTCATATAATTATATTTGAATAAAAATAGGGTAAAAAATGGTTACTTTCACCCATGCACAAAATCACGCCCGTGTTGCAAAACATGAGGATTCCTAGTACTGAGAAAAAATACAACTCATGGTTTTATTTTCCCGAGGTTATATGCATGGTTGATAATCACAAGGCACATCTGGTATATCTGAACTAGAATTGCCTATGACGCGAACGATACTGCAGATGGCAGAGTAAGTTTACCAGCTTATTTTGACTGACTTTAGGAATACTGTTCATCAGACCGAATCTGAAAAGCCATCCACCAGCACTGATTAACACAGGTCTAATATATTACTTGCTGGAGGAAAAAATGCTCACGCTGTACCTCCAGAAACGCAAGAATGGGGAAATCTGACGGAACAAAAATAGTTATTTTTTTCTTGTCCATCAACGTGTTCGCTCAATGGTACACTTTTATTTTCTGGGAATCCATAGTGACTTGTCGCATTGGTACAAGGCTCAAATATTATCGGTCGCACCTCGTTTTTTCTCATAAACCCTTATATCTCCACAGAAAATATCGCCAAGCAAATGCTTCCAAAATCTACCCGTCCATTTCACCTTGATTTATTGTGTAGGCGTTCTTATCCCTCTGCATGGTAAGCAATAAACTTATACACCCACCTAGAAATGTTTGCTACCTGAAGGCATTGGATATTCTTACCCATGAACGTCCTCTTTGCATAATCATATTGCAGAGCACAATAAACCACGCAGTAAAATCATAATTATTCTCAGTCAATCGTCAGAACAAAGAACCATTGCATTATTGATCCCAGCACAACCTTTACCTTAGGACTACAGGAGCAGATCTTGCAAATTCACACAAAAACGCTTCCTTCCCCTCAATCCTACGAATTTTCGCAATCCGAATTTCCTATTTTCTTCCCACATGAAACTATCCTAGACAAAGATGTCAAGACAGCCATGAAGTAAGTAAATAATCCACATAATAGGCATTGTTTTTAAATTTGGTGCCACAAAATCATGTAGTACAACACAATGTTTACCTCAAGAAAACAAATACAATGAACATCTGGTGACCTGGGTGCAGTAGGAAATGTTCTTGCCCTTTGTATTAAACTGTTGATTGCAGTGACCGAGAATAGCAACAATATATCTAACTTATACGAGGGTATTCATTCGTGTGTTTACGAATGTCTCTTGTGAATGAAGCCATCTCTCAGGCAAACCATAAGTTGATTTGCAGAAACATTGACAGACTTGCCAAAACAGATATTTTCCATGATAATTTCAATTGTTCACATTCTCGTGATCAAACCTGTACAAACAGGCATCTGGAATCTAGCACAACGAAGGCCTGAAAAGTTCACAAAGACAATGTCATTTCAATATTTGTTGTTGTTTATAACTTCGTTTGTTGGATATACCTGTAGAATACTTTTCAAATCTCAACTGTACCTTCCTCGTCTCAAGTTTTGGGAACCAATATAATGAAAATATGTTCCTGCAAATACGTCCAGTCTGTTGATTTATCAAACCACTCTAGGCTATATGAAATTTGTGTATGTAAGAGGATATGTATTGCTTTAAGCGTCAAGTGAACATTGGGTGTGACACTTGTGGAGCAAATTATCGACATACATTAAATTGCAAATTCTTGTAACATATATACGCAGTGGTTACCAAAATGAAATATTATGACTAATTACCGTAGGTTCTGATGTAGATGCACCTACACTGTTATTTATACAATAAAAACGAATATTTTGTTTCTTGAATTGTGAGCTTTTTTCTTAAATCCATGTACATCATCATCATTATATTGGTTTGATGAATTCACTTTCGTTATCCAAAAGTTATATATTTTGCTTCGAAATCATCGGACATCATAACAAACTGGACAAATGTGATGGCCCCGGTGGCTTCCCCCATTGTGGTCGTACCTGCGGCTAGTCATGGTTTACAAAGCCGATCTCCACGACGAAGCATCACCACGATCACATACGTTTTGCTTATTTGATGGGTTTTGTCTTTTCTGTTCCAAATGATCTTTTTCGATGACGGAATGGGAGGACAGTTGAGGATCACTCATCTGTTTTTTAGTTTTTCCGTGTTCGCCCAGGACTGTGTTATGCTGTCCTGCTTATCTTTATTTCTATATGGATGTTGCACAGGATTACCATTGATTTTAAGACTTCCCCGAATGAAAAAATATGGTTCACCAGACAACAATTCGTGAATTTGGTCTGATTCGAGCAAACCCTAAATGCACCTGAAACGTTCTCGATCTTTATGGAGATGACAGACTGTTTGATTCACTCCATTGCCTTCGGCTAATCTGTTTGCTTCAATCTTAAGATGAGCGGTCATCTTCCTTTATATCCAATAGTAAACACTGACCGCGTTGCGTCAACTTTTAAAACGCGCACAGAATAACCTATCATCGTAAGTCCATTGTTGACTAATAGCATTTCAGTTTGCCGTGACCTAGTTAATTCATCAAAATATTTATTTCAATGGCAAAACGAAGCCCAATGAATCAGAGTGGCTCAGGTATGACGATAGGATTGAGCTTCCGGAAGGCAATATTTTTCTTAGTTGACTACAAATCTGTTAGTCCGTGCACTGCAGTTCATTCTAAACCTTCACAACTTTGATAACAGCAACTCTAGAAATGGGGACGGTTGGACTCCCCGGTCATTGCACCAAAGCCGTGCAAAAGACAACAACAATCAGGCAAAGATGTGAGAGCCTGAACTTGGGAAATGTAGCAAAAAATCACATTTTGGGCAAACCTACTCGACAGATATTCTTAGGTGAACCAATAGTCCTTGAAGCAGCTTCAACTTATAAAGAGCAAGGGATGGAAAAGGTTGTGTAAGGGTGAGAAATTTGAAAATTTCTCTCGGTTAGTCATTGGATCTTCAAAGGAGGATCGCCAGATATGACCAGAGATCAGCAGAAATATGAATCACGATAGTCGTGATATTCGAAAACGGGATGCAGAGTAATTTGTATGGATCAAAGCGAAGATCGTTGCCTAAAGTTCGACCACTCAAGATCCTTCGAAGATATATAAAACCGCGTTCGTCCGCGGGACGAATCACCAAGCGGTTATGACAACAATCAAAGCGTTTTCTGCAGAAGTCTAGTATCTGTTTAGGATTCATATACTAGGATAACAAGGTTAGGCCATTTTTCTTGTGGTAAAGATGTATATGGGTTAGTAGCCCCTGTAGCTACTTGAAGCTCAAATTATGCAGCTGGAATATCCGTGTTCATAGCAACCTTCCTAACTCCTTATGAGGCCTTAGCTGACCCCAGTAGGGAAGCTTCGTTTTCGACACCAATTAATGAATTATGTGTTTGCAGCCGCATAAAGCTGGATACAAGCTACATCAACATTTACAGAAACCTTTGGATATTACTGAGACAGTAAAGCATGCCAATTCATGTGTGATCACTAATGAGGAGGCCGAACGCGATTATTCGAGAATCAGAATTCAGGGATTAAAATATTATAAACTCCTAAAGATTTTGGTATTCTAATCGCTGCCTGATCTTTAATGCAACTTGAAAAACCATAATGGGTAAGCGACAATCTGCATAAAAATGAGCCAACGTTTTTGGATTATAATGAAATATGACCGATGAGAAACAACTATCATGTAGAAAATTTGGACTAACGGAGCCGAATATGTCCTTGAAACAGGTACCTTGAGTTTCGAAATCAGCATACAACTCTTACCTGAAGCATGAAGAGTCAAGCAACAACACAGCTCAGCTTGAATAGCATGCATGCCCGGTGGTTGGGAGGAGCATGTATTCTGTACGGAAGTATTATTTTGATTGAAGCAAATATCACAACAACAGAAGTTCTATGATTGTAGGTGATATTAGTTGTGATCTAAAACATATGATCCGAATGGCGCACTTATGTGTGTGAATAGCTTTTCGATAGTTACTAGAATGTTCCCAGTATGTACCGTACCAGGCTAATGCTAAATGTTTCACTATGAAGTTGAAAATCATGTTGTTGTGACGCATGTGGCCCAATTGAGATGCACATGTGTACGATTGTGAAACTTCACCCCCACGATGAGCATTCTAATAGGCCTCCGATCAAGGCAGCTTAATTGAAAATAAACTTCTAGGTGAATTTCTAAGGATTATTTCACATTCCTGATCTCAAAAACGAATAATAATATATGAACTTGACGCATCTCTATTGTGATGGCAGGCCGTACAGGAATGTACGAAACCATCAAAAATGTAACCCTTTTTTCACAAGAAGTAAAACTGGAGACGAAATTTCACCTGGAAACCCTCGCGTCCTATCCTGACCTAGGGCACATACGAACATAATGAAGAACATTCTCTGAAATATACGTATCTCATTTTATCACAATACACGCAATTTGTTTCAAGCAATGTCATGGACAATTTACTATGCTCTGGCCAGCTTTAATCTACAAATGGTACGGCTGTTGGTTCAGTAACTTACGCCAGACAAGTCTGAGAGCGGAAGATATAAGGAAATACTGTTTCGTGAATTATCAATATATTTATCCAATGTTGAGAAATATCATCTTTCAATATGGTTAATAATTTGGTTCTTTTGACGGTTGTTCAAGAGAGTTACCAATGTTCTACAGCTGTTTTTATATGATAATTATCCACTCAAGAGACTTAATCACCTGTACATTTTCTGTCGTCGGCGTGCGGGCAAACGTTATCAGCAGACCAATGCTTTATATGAACCTCAAGGACAAAATGCCAGCCTGAGATCTGAATCACTTAAGTGAAAGGTACCTAAGAGATACGTGGACACATGAATGAAATCGCCAACGGATCTCAACAGAGGTGGACTTCGGAATGATAATGAACAATTTCCCAATCAACACTATCACCAGAGAAAGTTGAAGCAAGTTCACTCTTGCCAGACCATTCGAAAATGACGTGAGTACACACACCATCAACCGTATTCTTACGGCATTGTTTTTTGTCTTAACGAGAGCGTTTGTGATACTGCAGGATAACGAATTCCTTGGCATTACTTTGCTTCAAGCATAACTATTGCAAACAGGTCACACAGACGTTCGTATTCATCAGTTAAAACATCAGCCAGGGAAGGCATTTCTTTGAAAACATACCACAATTAAGTACTGTCGGATAAGGGAACTATCTTCTTCTTTGGCGTGTAGCAACTGAGGTCATAATCCACTCGACTGGAGTTCAGAAAATGTTCCGTGTGGAATTGAAAATATCAGTTTAGGAATCCTCAGAAAGTGAAGATGCCTTTGCTGAACAACGGCTGAAACCACCGGTATGTCAGCATTTAGCGTACTTTTGATCAGGATGGAAACTGGTAGATGTCCTTAAGCAATGCAGTTAAATGACCTAAAGTGTTAACAAGAAACTACTTTCTCTAGGTTTTGTAGAGTGTGGTGCATTCAATATACCAGAATTATCTTGACAGTCAATTCAATGATCCCACTTCCCTCATTGATCAATTGATAAATCACGGTGGACTGTCCCCAAACCATAGAAGTTTTTTTTTCATTTGTGTCACACGAGACTGTTATCTCTAAATGAGGTGATCACTGTGCCGTCGACGTATAATTACCATTAAAAAACCGCACCGGTCACGATCCTATTGGGAAATGAGTATTCTTGTTTTTTTCTAACAAGCGACAGGACACAGCTCTGCAGTGCTTCCTTGTTTTCCGGTAGCAAGATGAGCTTTACTTCGGTATGATAAATCTTTTGATAACCACACCAGATCTCGTATTATTCGGACTGCCAAAGTATCCTTGTTCTACACGTGGCTTAAAATGTAAACATTTGGGTTCTCTCAGAATAGGAATCTAATGTATGCTATTTTCCATCTGATTCATTCGTAAAAATCTGTGTCGTTCCCCCTTGTGATTTGTTTCACGCATTCACCTTGCAAACCTTGTGCGAATTAGTCATAGAATAAATTGGTTAAAGTGACACTCATAGACTGAGTTATATCTGGCAATAGATGATGAGCTGAATTCTCACTGATGAAAATATATTGTAGTAGAAATTGAACTGCAGCAGAAATAACTACTTCTACACCCTTGGGATCATCATTGAAACCTTCATGTCCATACGTGCTCGGATCCTTAACAACACATGGCATGTTTCATTCGAAAACACTCTAATCCATAAGCATAGCTTCCGACCTGTTTCCAGGGTGTAAAACTAACGAGTAATATGTCGAAACTAGTTCGGTATTGGCAGATATGTGTTTAGATGTGCATAGCCTCAATGTATTTGGATAACGGATAATTGTACGACAAGCAAACAACGGAGAATATGGTTCAGTTATCTCTTTTCGACTATGTCGACAGACGGCATCCACTGAAATGGTCTCCTTGGAAACAGG
Organism: Fasciola hepatica; assembly: GCA_948099385.1. Taxonomy (NCBI): domain Eukaryota; kingdom Metazoa; phylum Platyhelminthes; class Trematoda; order Plagiorchiida; family Fasciolidae; genus Fasciola; species Fasciola hepatica. The sequence continues at coordinate 1,808,951 of CANUEZ040000145.1, read as the reverse complement.
GCATTCTCCCACAACCTGCTCAGCGAGGGTCGCCACACTATCGATGCCGTAAGGAACGTGATTATAACAACTTTTATGGCTGTGAACACTTCAGAAACCGTCGTTATCAGCCACAGTAGATGCTCGCGTCCAGTGTTTCAATTCATCAAGCAACAAGGCCGTTTTTACTTTTCCCTGTATCCCCCGTTGAATTCCGCTTACTCATTCAACAGAGATATGCACAGTGTCAGTCATAAGTTTACGTATCCTAAAAGAAGCGTGCTGATTCAGATGATCAGAACCTTTGCATGTGAATGCGAGCCTCGTTCATTAGCCTGCCATTCCATTATTACTCACAGCAAATTCCAATATTCCCGTCAAATAAATCGCTTTTCGAAAATTCGAACTAATTGCAAAACCGATCTCTATAGGAAGAAAACGTAAGTAGAAGATATTCGTGAAACCTGAATTGTACTTTGTTGTGTCGTTTCCTACCTGTCAAGCATCAAAGTGAAGGCCGTACCGTTGTAGCACTAGTATTTTGCAAAAAATCAGTTCCAATCAGTGAGAGTTTGACAATATTTCGCCGCTTACTAATTAATCACTGATAACTTTCACATGTTTCGCCAAACACACTGATACAAAACAGAGGATATGATGCTTGTTGAAATGTACAGTAAGAATGAAATGAGTAGGGAACTACTAAGCTGATATATATGTATATATTTCTCGAGAAGTTCATGGCAAGTAGTTGATGAAAGAATTTGCATGATGGATAGAGCGCTCTGTATTTTGAATAGCGCCTGCAAAAATGCATACTGATGACGTCCCAGTTAAAAAGAATAAATGCGGTAACTGCAATTCCAAAAACGTTTCATTTTGATCTACTCTGCCGTTATGCTCGTAGACCAAGACAAAGTCTATTGTCTGCACACAGTAGCACCAGACAAAATCGTTCACGTAACAAACAGAATCCCAATGGTGATGCTATAGAACCGATCCGCAAAGCATAATATATTTATAATAAAAATGTTTGAAAATTGAGTGCACAGCGTCCTGGGGAGAACAACCCCGTAGCTCGTGAATTGGTGCTGTACCGCGTATAAAATATGACAAACCAGAATAAACTGTGTCGTGGAAAGTGTAACGAAGCTTCACAGGATAGCAATACAGCTGATTTTGTTTGAAAAACAAACTTTGCAATGCGAAAATGGAGTAGGAAGAGGTCAAAACACTTGGTTTATTGAATTGTGCCAAATCCTTGTGCTGTATCATTTCTCCGAATTTGTAACTGAAATACAAATCTAACCGACAACTAGTGACCTGGCATGAAATTATTGATATTCGCCACCGCATCACTTGACCAACAGCCTTCGATTTACTTGTAGATTTCAACACATACTTATACATCTTTTATCAGTAGAACACATAAATTATTAGAAAAATCTTGTTTGCATACAAGCATATGCATAATCATGTGTTGTTCACCCCCCAATCGAAATGCACATGGCATCACAATCCAAATAAGGTATCTAGGTTTTTGAAATGGGCTTCTTTACACCCTATTTTGAGGGAACATTGATGAAAAACAGAGACGGAATTCTCCCTGAAAGCGTTCATCGAGCCTCAGTGTGATGGTTATTTCCCCATCCGTGGTTGACATTCCGTGGATGGTGGAATCACTTTTACCGTCCGGTTTGATGGTGAGTCAAAACAAAATGAAGGTTTCTGTAGATATATTCACACTGTTCCATACAATTTTACTGTGTTGATGCGTGTGTTGAACTATTCACCAAGAACTCACCCAAGCAGCTATAAACGATCCGCTCATCATAAACAATGAGCATCATTTACCGCGTTTGTGGCATACGTTGATTTTTTTTTATTTTGGAGGGAATCCTCAGAAATCTGACTTGTAAGCATCATTCCGGTCCATCCTTGTACCCAACGTATCGCGTCTGACGAGAGGCCATTACCGAAAACAACACGAACAACATCGTAGCACACGGAATTTTATATTTCAGACATTTGTTCACTACACATCAGGAAATTTCACGAAGGATGACTTCAAGAAACAAAAATATGTGGGACACTGAACTGGACAAAACATATAAACGGTGAATTGCAATAACGAGTATGGAAAACGCTCGTACCAAGTGGGATATTGATTGTGTTCAATTTGTCCTGTCTGGCATGCTTTTTGATTCTGAAATAACTCCGGTTATAGAATCGATGGCAATCGCTATATGTTTGAGGAAAGTAACCGAACGCCTTTGGTTCTTGGTAGAATATTTCTTGTTTATATCAGCCTTCACCGAAGGAACACACTCCAAATCTGTGTGTTACAACAACTAAGTTTATTCAAGCATACGCCTTCATGTATTTCTGATTCCAAAGGACCTATCTGATATCGCCTCGACTGTGTATTATTCACCGCCGGTTCAAGTAGGCAGATTAATTGGGAGCATACACAACTGGTAATTGATTCGAATGGCCTCCTTCAAGTCATTGTATTTAGTTCCTTCGTCATGGTTCATTGAACAAATCACTTGATCTAGTGTGGCACATAAAAATTACAGATATCTGATAATGAGCCAATTTTTTTCCTATCATCTTCGGCCTTGCATTTTGTCGAGGTTCTGATAACTGTAAAGGATTATGTTCACCAGATTCACCTTTATTTTCGACTCAATAACGGGGAATACCCTTCAATGCACCCAGCACAGATAAAAAGTGGGAGAATTGGGAAAAAATATTCGCCGGAAGATAAAATGAAAATCACACTTTCAGGCAGAGAGAAAAATTGGAAATCTTCCTTGAGAATTGGAAAAATAATTATAACAAAGCTCTGGTAATTCTTCTGGAACCTGATGGGTGGCAGCAAGCAGTTAAAGGCTTCTAGATTTTTAGTGGTAATGCATCACATTTTTTTTACTTTACTGATCGAAAAATGTGCCACATTCAGATTACCGTACAGATAACTGCACACATCACATCCAGTGAATTCTACCGTGATGTAACTTTCGCCCTATCTGGATATTTGTTCTTTCGTGCACATTTTGCTCACGGAAACAATCAACAATTTCTGCCGAAGATGTGGCTTGTAGTGAGTAAAGGACGAGAATCGCTTGAAAGAAACTATGCCTGGGCAACATTCATGAACGGAATGTTTACTTAAAATTTTCCTGATTCCGCTTGTTCCGGCGATTCAGGCTGTGCCAATGAAAGACTACACTGCAGTTCTAAGCCGATGGTGGTCAAGTGGTTCAGAACGATTGATTAGGACCTTGGGGTGTATGGGTTCAAAGCCTCGCTACCACGGGTTACTTTATAATAAACCGTGGTCTACAATTTCCCGCCATCACCACAGAAGGCCAAATTGGACCATATAAATTGACCCAAAGTCTCACGGTCTAGGTACCTGTTCTCTGCGAAAGTGCAGGGGATCTTTATAGCTACAGGTTATAGCGCTGCCAATACACCGATACGAAAGCGTGCAATAGCAAAACGCAATGCTATATTTGGCATCCACGGCAGGTATATAAGGCGTAAGTTGGCTTTGGTAACATAAGCTTGCGATGGTAAATGTGTCAGTGGGAAAAATTATTCCACAGTCACGCACCTCTAATCCATCGATATGATAATATCAAAGAGGTTGAACGTATCATTCAGTTCGTGTGATTACTGAAATGTAATAATAAAACAACGAGTTTGAATCCATCTGCATCTTTCGGAATAAAATCCCAGCACCTTGCTCCGGGATCAAACTCTTGATATCCCGTTGGCAGAGCGTCATTCCGGCAAGCGATATGTCACCGGGTCGATTCCGGCTCGTGGCGCTGAATTTTGAGATATGAAAAAATGCACGCGTTCCGGTCAAACTTTTGACATTTGAAGACCGTGCCCTACACTATCCACTCACGGAAACAAAAACTTGAAGAACTGTTTTTGAAAATAATTTAGATAAAACCAAATTGGAACTTCTGTAAGTCTAGCATAGTACCACGTCCCTCTCTGATCACACTGCTCGTAGATTGTGATTACGCAATTCGACTTACTTTCAGTCATTCATTAGGTTGGAAAAAAATATACCGAAAGGTTATTTGCGAGTTAGCCACATAATTTTGGTATAACAACAGTGTACACTGTTGCTCTACTAAAGATGAAATCCGTGCTTTCGCACTGTAGATATCACTCATTGTAGCTCAGCACGCATTCCGTTCTCTCGTAGGCATTTATTCTTCATGTACTCAACGACGATTATCTAAGCATGGAAGGTGTTCAGTTTTGGGGCATTTTGGATAATTCAAAGGCCATGTAAAGAGGAAGCGGGAAGTACTCTCGGTGCGATCAGAGAGGACGTGAAAACACAGGTAACCAAAGGATTTCGCACAATTCCTGTGTTGTAAACCGTTATCGATTACCGGTGGTGCCCCGTGTCCAATTCTCAATCTGCCACGGCAAATTTGCGAGTTGTTTCGATAAAGAAATTTAATCTATTTGTGTATTTTACAGAATGAAATTGGATTCGAAAAAGTATTATTCAGAGCATACCGTGTTGGTAAACAGTTTGTCAGTTTTTATCCACCTCCGTCTCAACCTGAACCACACAGTGGGCGCAAGCAGCAATGGATCCCACATGACACAGTTATTCCATAAATTTATCTGAAACGCAACCAACAAAACTCGGAGAAAATTGACTTCTAAGTGGATCAAACGGGGCTGCCATTTGGACTAAGATAAAGATCCTAGTCCAACATTAAAAGATCTTCAAAGCCACAAAGCCTGAACAATTGATATTTATTTTATATCTCACGTTTTTACAGTTACCGCATCAACCAATATCCCGGACTAAATTAACTGAGATATTCTACTCAGTCTGAATTTACAAGTCTGATAAGCTGTTTTCTTTACTAACGTAATACACAAATGACCCTATCATGTATGTGTGCCCTAACTGTGCCCTTTTCTGCATTTCCGAACATGTACCTATATTCCCAGAGATACCTGCAACTTTAGTTATCCAACTCGGTAGCTGAATTTATTCTAGCAATACTGTGGCAGTGGCTTACCTGTGACAATTAACTTCACTGAACGGTAAGGTGATGAATTTAGCACATCAGGTTGGTTCCCATTAAAAACTTGTTATTAATTGTATCATTTCCGGTAGTTAAAGACTCCTTTACGAAACATTTGCTGTTGCTCAGTCCCATTTCTTTGGCGCAGTGATGAAGATATGTCCCGTGTGCGAGGTCAGGAAAATTCAGAAGTGTTACCCTGTCAAAACTGTGAATGCTAACTCTTCAGATCTTGGAAACTAATACAACTCGTTTAAGGTTTCAAATTCCGACTCAGGCTATCAATCAGAATTCCGAACAAATAAATCCGAAAATGTATCCAAAATATTTGCGGATCATTTATATTCGGACAACAACTTCCAAGTTACACAGGTATCGTAAAACCTACCCATACTGGCATCTGATCAACACTATTTGTTCACGTGCATGAAAAAAATGATGAAGAGCTGAACACATTCTGACGTTCAAAAAGTAGAGTATTTCTTGGACAGTGACCCTCCCAGTCTGATTTCAGACAATGGTCGAATGTGTTCCAGATTCGGAGAAACCTGCACTTTGCAAATACTAGCCCGACATTTCTAAAACGGAAAATTAGCCCTAATGCGGAATGAGTCATGATTTTTTTCTTTCATGTAACTGTATTAGCAGTACAAACACTAGCTTCACTTCCCATTTATGAATCAGCTGGGAAAGTTGGTCTCCACTGAACTGTGTCAAAGGGTAACCTATCTAAGGTATGATCAGGGATAACGGGCATACCAATATAATTTTGTTTTTTCTACCACGGTGGAAGATCGGTATTACATTGCTCCATAATGGAGGCATATAATCGTAAAAGTGCCCGCACCTAAGGCCGAAACTGGTATTCACGAGTCGTCGTTCCAAAAGAGCAAGTGAAAGCCCCGTGAACCTTCTGACGCATCCCCGTGACACTATTGGTGGTAGGTTTATGTATATGTGGTGCTTTACTATGAATGAGTTGGATCAACACAATATTATTTTAAACTCGCTGCATTCATCGAAATCGAAACTAAGCCTGACTCCATACATATGCATCAAGGTTATCTTTAAATGTGTACTATGAATAATAATAAAAGTAAAGGATTAGCTTAGTTTTATCATTGGCAGATTTGTGAAGCAAATTATCTGAGACCAAGTCCTGCTTTTCCGCGACGATAGTTTGTTATCAGTGACATTTCTTGAGAATCTTTGACGATATTTTCTAAATAATACATACTGATCTTCGCACTGATGACATTGGAGAGTTCATTGATTATTTTCAAGCAATACCTCAGTAAGTGTTGATCAGTTTGTGTGCAATAACGGGCTTGGGATTACTTTGCCACCTGAATTTATAAACATTACCCTGAAGGATAATAGTGATCGCAGTGGTATATTTGATTATCAGTATTTTCTTGTGAAAGAAGCTATTTTAAAACTCCCCACAGCCCTGGAGCACTGAGCTGAGATCAGTCATCAGTTCATCCGTTTAATCAAGTCGAAATCAACATTCAGTAAGGTTATTGGTGTCAGGCAGTGTTCGTTTATTGAACATATGAAGGCCTGATATAATGGCGTGGCTTCTTCAGCTTTTTGACTGGTTAAACCCTTGTATTTGAACCAACACAAATTTCATGATTCCAATCAAATGGCAATCTTAGGAATTAGGGAATTACAATAGCACATTTTAGGGACAATGCCATAAATCTCCAGTGGAAAAATTCGTCGCATACTCGTTTCGTATCAGGCCATATAAACAGTGATGAAACGGAAAAACGTATTCCATTTTGCGGCATAACTAGACCAGTCAAGAATCACATTCGATTTACTTCTCATGTACACAGCGAATTGCAAAATACTACCCGCCACTCGTGTCTAATCTCATGTCTTATTTCCATTTCCGAGTTTGTGCTTCTCCCGGTAATTGCGATTGTTTCGCATGAAATAAAGTTCTACTCAACGATTATCAAAGGAGTCAAGGCAAAATCGCATGAACGGATGTATGAACTTCCCCCTTTCCGTTAGGTGTTGATTCGAATTCAAATTCGCTTGTAGAAACACTAAGGCTTGTTTCTGTTAAGCACCGTCTTGCAATATTTCATGACAAGCTTGATCAAATCACTTCTGAGTTAAAGGCCACGGTTCCTTGAATTTGTCTTTTGGTTCGTCATTCGCAATATATTGTGGTTGAGTGACAACTGGTGTATAAAGCATTCTCTTGGCCTGACCTAACGTGACTCGAGTTCGCGATACACGGTGAGTTCATATAAACTAACTGAAAAATGCAATTGATCATTAGGGAGGCAAGTCTGAGTCGTGCAATCCACACGTGCGAAGTGAGTTTGACTAAGGAGTACACTTTTCTCACCAGCCTGGCTTCTTTTCACAAGCTTTAGTGCCGGTCGGAGGCTTCACTTCCCGTCGTCATTTTCATTATATCACGTTGTTCAAGAAGCACCACAAGTCTCAACAAAGTTATCTCACAAGTTCCACCCGAAGCTTTTCTGGAACCTGCCATGGTTTTCTAGACTACAGTGGACTCATGACCAATCCACTTTCAAATGTAGTAATCACATTTAGAAATAAACGTCATCTTACCGGATTCAATACTGGATACTATGCTTAGGTGGGCCATTTACTTTATTGAAGGTAACTGCTCAGTGTGGAAGTGTTTGTAACCAATCATATGGTTACCCTGATCTTTCTGGTCCATCAAAACAATGTGTGATTCTGCTTTGCTCTATGACATCTTTCCTCCAATGGCTGACACCTCACTAAAATGATTTTCAATTCCATCAAAGATAGAATCTATCATTATCACTCACCTGAATGTGGGACATCTCGTGCGCAGGGACATTTATCTATTCCTTCTTGGTTTGTTATTTCCCTATAGACGGAACACCACAGACTCATGATTATTTTGATATTTCACATGAGTGTTCGTTACTCGGAGTTTTACTGGATCATATTCACAGCTGGGAATATACACAAAAAGCAAATCCATTCCACCAGTTCAATCTTAGAAAAACGTCATTCTAAATAACGGATGGTTAAAAGTCTGTCTAAGTAGTGACTCCCTAAAGGCCAGTCCACAGTGAATCTAACGTGAATGCACGTTAGGTTTTGAATGAAGTGTCAGGCATGTTATTCATCGGACAGATCGAAATCTTCCAAGTTGAACTACAACCGGGCTGAATAAAATAAGACAAATGGAACAAACCAGTAAAGGCAAGCACAAACTTTGCTCTCAATAAAGAAATTAAAGCAGGAAAACGTAGGTGGCGTTGTGGCAACATGCATCGTTTCCTGGTGGACTAATCATACCAAATTAGCCTTTTTATTGTTTTTTATGTTTGCTTTATGCCATTATAACTTCTCTCGTTATTGAAGTACTGTGATTAGTAACCTATGCAAAGCACCACTTTGGTCTCAGAGTAGTATCAGTCTGTTACTTGACGAGTGATTATCCGTAGTGATCACGTTCATGTTTAACAGCGTATTTATGGTCGTCATTGGCGTCCACGTGCTCGTCACGTGTAATGGTTTAAGTGACATCTGTCACGTTTCTAATGAAGAAAAGCTGATTTGTAGAGAATCACCACAAACCATCCTAGTCTTCCCCTGGAATGGCAAACCTTATTTTACAACGATTGATCTTCACCTCATGGTCTTCAAACTCAATGCAGATTGTGTATCACATACACGTGATCATGATCGATTTTCAATATCCACAATTTTTCTAATCCGCCATGGTTTACTGATTAATATGTTCTACCGCAGTGGAGTATACAGGGAACCTTACACAATAATTCGTTCAAAGTGACTCAATTTATTGTCATTTAACAATGTTATAAGTAGTTCCCATTCAAATTCGATGAACATCCTAATGTTCACAAGGATGATGATTGTTTATATCATAGAGCATTTTTGTCATATAGCCGTGCTTGGGATGGTGGATTGATGCGATCAACCAAAGGTTTGTCGAAAACAACATTTCTTAGTGCTGACCATGCTTGATCTGGAAGAACAGAGGTCAACAACGCACTGCCGTTTTTTTCTTCACATAATAAAAAGGATTTCCTATGATTCAAAAGATTCTTGCGGAAACCAATGGAATACATGTGTCATTCTAAGCAAACATATATATATATATGTATGTAAGTATATATGTATATATATGTATATAAATCAAAATGCAGATACATGAGAAGAAGGTGGGAAAAAAGTGACACTTAATTCCACCGTCATCAATGAGTCGAATTTTCACTCCGAAAGCAAAATTCAAATAAGTTGATAGAGAAGTGAAAGCTCCTGGTTTTGAAATTCGGCTGTTTTTGCCCATTTCTCACAATATATTGGCGTAGAAAGCTTGAAATTCACTTGTTTTGAACAGAGACTGCTTTGCTCATAACTAATGCCTGATATCTCTGACCGAAATTCCCGGGACATGTGAATATGTGCACATGTACATTGATTCCTAAACCATGACAGTTATTCAAATATACAGTGGTATTACCATCTTCAAACCAGATTGGTTCAGATATACCAGACCGTGTATTACATAAACGTGATCATGATTCTTCTGAAGTGTGTAATCGTTTTGCTAATTTGCCGTCGTTTACGGTCTATAATATTCTTTCACAGTGGTGTACACCGGGAACCTTCCACAATAAATCGTTCAAAACGACTCCATTCAACGTCATATGTCAATGTTATAAGTAATTCCTAAGCCGGTTCTGTGAATACGCTAATGTTCCACTACGCCAAGATATTCTAAGACGTACGCCCGGCTCATATCATGGTACGGGATGACCTGAATTTCAAGAGAAAACTCCAATCATCAGAATGCAAGGAGCCCACATGGCAAGAAGTGTACCAACACTCCAGGTGAAGTAGATTAAGATATCTTCAAAAGCTCCGTAATACGTTCTTACATAAAATGTGGCACTTTACGTCGATGATTCACCTTTCCTGGGTCTAAAGCGTTCTTCATTTTATTTGGTAACAACCCTAAATTTGTAAATTCCAAATTCAAAACAATTGGCATGACTTCACAAGGTTGACGATGTTTCATCATGCTACGTATGGTCTACAAAGCACAACCGTGATTGTTTTTTCTTCACACAATAAACAGGTTTTGCTAATATTCGATAAACTCTTGCGGAAATCAATGGAAAAAATGTGTCATTCTGGGCATACATATATATAATTCCATATTCAGATAATTGAGTAGAAAGTGGTAAAAATGTGTGTCACTTAGTTCCACCATAATCAATGAGTCGAATCTCTCACTCCGAAGGCGAAGTTCAAATAAGATGACGAAAAGTATTTTTGGCCTATATTTGTTATTTGAACCGTTTGAAGTTTAAATTTGAGGAATCATAATAGAAAACACCATGCCCTGAATGATTATGGCGCGAATGCGGCAAATAAAGTGGTATTGCAATCAAGTGATTTTCGAACGGTATCATGAAACATCCACAAAGTGTAATCCAACATGTGAGCAACTTGAATGTTCTGTTAGGAATTCGTTCAAGTTATTCGTTCAACGGACCGATCGGTGGACTTCTCGTAACATTTGTAAGGCAATTGATGAAACCTCTTTTTTGGAACGCTGACATGAGATACCGTCAACTTGGCCGAATGTTCTTTGGAAGAATAATTCCCTCGGGAGCGCTGATATCCCATTAAAATGTTTATTCTGAAAAACTTTTATTGAGTTTTTCACTTCCGATTTTTCGCGTTTTCCTTGTATTGTGTGGTAAGACAGAGTTCTACAGGTGCTGACAACCACAAGCTTATAGTTTGATCAACTCATCGATGTAACGCTGATGGTTCAAAAGATAACACCTGAACAGACAACGCCTTTGACTCCTGTATTTTGTGCGAGGACAACTATCTGGAAAAACGTTGCGTTACCGAATATTTTTGGAACAAACATGAACAACACGGGTTCAAATATATTCATACCTCAAACGAGAATTCAGTTCGCAAGTGTTTTCGTTTTTCAAACAAATGGGCCGAATTACCACCTCCGATAGATTGGGAACATTTACACATCCACAGTGTGTATGGGGACACGTTACAGAAGCCTACAGTCGATCTACATGAAGTGATCAACTTATATAAGAATAACTGCTGCTACAATAATCAATTTTGTAGTTAGATTTATTACAAACGTTCGAAAGTGATGAAGATGAAGTGAATCTCATGTAAATCCATGTATATATATGTGCCTTTTTTCTAGGAAAATCTGAATATATATACATCACATGATATGATAATCACTCAGTAATACGGCGTCAGCTCCACAGTGGGGCTCAATGTAGAAAGGTACAGTTCTGAGATGTTCTGTTGAATGACAGAGTGATTGTGCATAAAATTGTGTATGTTTTCCATTCAGTCTGTTGAATGTTCCGTACACGTGCCTGTCTTTTACAATCCACATTCTTGTTCTTCTTCTCAAAATGCGTAGCAAATACGGTTCTCCTCTCAGCATAGATTACGCATCCCAGTGTGTAAATGAAACGCTGCGTGATCACAAGTGCTTTCTCTCCGGTTTTCTATTATGAAGTTCTCCGTCCTCCGCCTGCGATTAGCACTGCTAAGAAAATCGGTTTCATTGAATATGAAAATGTTCTCCTTTATTGCAAATTCTTGTATGCTGTTTGGTAAATATATTATCAGAAACGGAACTTTAATTTTCATGAAAGCTTTTCCTTCTGATAAACCTGACGGCTGTCAAATCATTGTTCACGATAGTAAGTAGAGGCGATATTTCCTAAGATATATGGAACACAGTTGCACCAAAACGCAAGTACGGACGTCAAAAGAAAACATCAGACTTTTTCTCACGCTCAGGTCCTTCACGCAGTTTACAAGTTTAAAAGGAAATTTGAAGCCCGTCTCTGAAACTGCTCATCTCACCTGTTCCCGCAACACTGTCAACCAATTATCCATAGCGTATTACGGCGAATTTCAAATTTCGAAGATAAATCCCCAGGGGGCTACACTCTGGTACGCATTCGTTGATCCATAAAGCCTCAAAGGCATATTTGAATTCATCAAAAGCTTAGAAATCCTGGAAATTAAGGAACGTCGGATGTTTTATTAGACATCCTTTTACAAAAAATCACGGTCCCAGAAGGTGGAACTATCGATTATCTAATTGGCCAAATTGAGGGGAACGCAACTGTGATAGGCAAGCTCGGAGAAAATCTGAAACAAAAAATCTGTTGGCGCGTAAAACATTCAGCTCAAATTTTACAGCGATATTTATCGTCGAAAGAATTGTAAAGTTTTGAGCTTCTGAATCGGACCACTGCCTGTCAATGTCTTTAAAGCAAAAGCAGGGATAACGGCCCACTGGGATTTTTAGTCCTAAACTGCATTGCATACTAAAGCTTTGTGGTTCATATCCTATTTGTAAATAATGCAACACACCGCATAACCTGTTTGCTATAAAGCCTAAACGAAGTTTCTAAAAACCCACGTGTCACAATAGAAACAGAGTCAGACAACACAGTCGCCTTCCTGGGCGTTCGAGGGTGGGGGGGTGGTGGCCGTTAAGATGGGTCAATCAGAAGGTCTGTACACAAAAAGGCAACGTGAGATGAGCAATACAGTAAATTCCAAAGATGTATGCCTCCCAAGTTTGAGAAGAACTTAGTTCAATGCCCCACGAACAGAGCAAGAAGAATAAGCTCAGATGACACAGTTGAAGAAATACTGCAGAAAGAGCTAAGAGCCTTCGACCGTAACGTTGACCCGGATCGGTTAGTTAGGATGATGCGAGTGAAAATGGAAACCCGAAAGAAGTTTGTAGTGAAAAGAAAACCGATTTTCGACTGTTTGGCTATCAAAAGTGATACGTTATCAGAGATTGTGTACAGAAGATTGTCAATGGTAATCAATAAAACTTTCTACGCAGCTAAGCTCCCGGTTTCGTTCGAAATCCGGTTACTAGTTCTTTTGCGGTTGAATCACAGTGTGAGTTATTCTACGACCTCATTTTGTGCTCATTCATTTACTGATTACTGTGGAACAATGTATCAGGAGAACCACCAGGATTTTGCTGAACACGCATCCATGAGCATCATCGCGCATGGTTAAACACCGGAGCAGTTACATCATTCACTAGAGCTGCAATTACACACCTCGCTCAGACTAATCACACAGTAAACGTGACTGATACTTTCCGTGCTCTGTTCGTGGTTCGGGGTGGACATGCAAGACAGACATGAGGTACAATACTAGCCATTATCGGTATCTGCCTCCACCACCTTTTTCTGTGGAGTCGAATAATATTTGCGTGTGCTTCTAAGCTTCCCTGGTCCTCCGTTCACCACACAAATGGCCATGGACCAGATGAACACTGACAATACACGAGTAGAACAACATATATCCGGCTTGGTCTCAGGTCTGAATTACCATCGTTTTGCCTCTCTTTGTTGTCTCAATTACCCTCTATCATTTCCCACTTGTCTAGTTGGTCCAATCCTGTGATGCAATGGTAGGAGTGTAAATCAATGTAAACGAGCTTGTTCACTGATCGTATTCCGACCACCTTCAACCTCTCTGACACTTCCATTCTCCCTAATCACCAAATAGAAACTTCATATATCATTCCAACGAAAAATAACTCATCTTTGTTTCTCATTAGTTGGACTTTTTAGGCGTTACACACACACATGCGTCATGTTCATCATTCTTCTTTAAAACCTCCTTCACGTGAAACGGTTTCCCAGTGGAACAAATCGGGTTGAAATACTGTTCACAGAAACCCATTTCCTGTGAGCATAGCTGGTATTTACCGTATAACTAAGGATCAAGAAGGTCTTTCTCGTTGCTCAATCTCATCATGAGATGTGGGCACGGAATTCTTGAAAATCCACTGTAACCGCTTGTCAAATGACTCCACTGACCTCTTGGTACCTAATTGAAAGGAGTTCCAGGTTCAAACGTGAATATCTTAGTGAAATGTATGACATTTGTCCTCATCGGGGTACATGAAAACCGCTCAATGGCACTCAAAATTGATGTCCGCACAGTGGAGATATTTATGGTACAATCAGTCGAGACAGGGACAATTTGTGTGCACGGAGTGGTTGACCGCTTTTTCTATCTTCACAACCCAGGAATTGATAACATGAATATTTCATTGCCGGTGCGAGTATTTTGCATACTGCATAGACAAGCAGCAGCGAGATTATCAAACCCATGCAACTTGTCACACTGGAGGTTTTTACAGCTCATGGTGAACAGAATGATTGCCTATGTTATGGGAGATAAAGCTGGTAAAACCGGAACAAGATATAGCTTTGGGAACAATAAACAACGAAAGAAGCAATTATATGTTAACGTCACGTTTCGGATTGTTACCGCTGATATCGTTAGCCTTTTGATGGATGTAAAACTTTCCCGGAAAATCCTAGTTACTAGGATCGCATGGTGGTGTATGTTGTTGGGTCTTTGCATTTATCATTGAATCGATAGAGTTGGCTTACACTGTTTTTTTAGTCCCTGCTTATTTTTGAGCGTTCTTTCCTATGGCGTAATTTGTTGAGAGAAGATAGGGAGGGTGTTGATCGCAATAGTCGTGTATGATCGCAGATGATCAAAGCAAATATTAGAAACTGTGCTAGTCTAGTCAATCGTAGCTTGAAAGCTTTTGTCATTTTCCTTTTTTCTAATAACACCTTCGTAATTGGAGGTCTTCTTTGTACTTCTTACTTAGGCAATATATCATTGGGGAGGACAAATCTTAGGCACACTCCTAAGTCTCTGATGGAGACTGGTAAAGGGCCAAAACTAAATCAGGGTTGTTTGTGAAACGACATTCTAGCTCAGCCTCGATCTCAGACAAGCAGTCAACAAAGTATATTAGACGAACTGCAAATAAAAAAGACTGATCTGCTTCTATTATGTCTATGCACAAGCACAAATGAGAATCAGGAATTTATAAATTGAAATGAATGGATGATTGGCTGTCCTGGACTGGAGGTCGTGTTCCCCATAAACGCTGTCACAGGTGAGACATATTATGAACCGTGTGATAACATGTTGACAGAGTAATCAACATTGGTTTTACTGAACTGAATCTCGGAATAAACTAACCTACAAATAAATCAAACTTCACTGGATTCCTCCTCATTCCATTATGCTCTGATTTTTGGCAATAGTAACGTTGTGGACAACATCCCCGAGCAAAATTAAACGCAGTCCATTACATCACGTCACGGAACTGTGCATGCAAAATGCGGGGAACAGCGACTTAATGGTCCATTCGAGTGATGGACGAATTTGATGTACCTGATCACCAAGGTATATTGAACCTACAAAGATAGATTTGTTATATCAGTGTGATGGATCGGAAGGAAGAGATTATGAATACCCACTGTATAATGGATCAACTTGTTTTTTCTAAACTCAGCAAACTTCACCTAGCTTGATAGATTCTTTGGAGTCAAACATAGTAAATAGGTTGGAGTTTCGATAGAAGGAGCATCGACTTCATTCGTTCTTTGCGAATGTCGGTCACTTCAGTGTTTTTCTCCTGAGTCCGATTCATATGATCACGGAAGGCTATCAAACCGATATATTAACAAAGCAGTACCCGTCAGCTGAGCTTGCGGATTCCAGATACTGCAGAAGTTGATTCAGGTCAATTTTATTTCTCCAAATATCTAACTGGATCAAATAAGATGACTAACGTGACCAGCTGTAGCTGAGTGTGTATGGCCTAACTGGCGTGAGTTTTTCAATAAGTAACTTTCGATATATGCAGATTCCGTTATTAGAAAGAAAAAAACCTGGACGGATTGTTGCTGAGATGCATTGTTTATGTTTGCAGAATGGAACAGCGCGAAAACAATGTCGATGCGTAAACCAATTCCACCGTGTACACTGGATAATGACCATATTTTGAAGGCTTGACAATTTCAGATATTGTGACTTTGCTCCTCAATTTCAATAATCCACTGCTAAACTGTGAAATTCACGGGAACTTGGAACGTGTGTGTGTGTGAGATTCCCGGCTAGCAAGCAAAATCAGTCATCGAATACTTCATTTTCTATTTGCTACACAACAATGTGCAATAACGGTAGAATAGACCCAAGGTCAATTAAAGCTAGTGGGGTTAGCGCGAGTATCCGACCACGGCTGTCAAAGTCAGAACTTCTCAAGGATGATCATTTGATCACCGCCAGCATACTTCCCTACATACAAATTTGAGGTAATTTCAAAAAGGATGTTTTCCGGTGAGACCAACTTGCAGTATACAAGCATACCATTCGACAAAACAAAGGTAAGTTTAGGCATATATTTCAAACACTGGGACCAAGATGAGTTTTGAGTTTACTGAAAACAACGGCGTATCGTATGGCCTGATGAACAAGGAAATTTGCAGTCAATACCAAGGTGTTTCCAGTGAGAACACTATATCTGGTTTATATTTCGGTTACTACCTTTCCGAAGGAAGATTCACAATGAATTGAAACTGATGAATCATTTAAAGGGTAACTTCCTTGTATGACTGTATACTCAACTGTTTGTGGATAGAATCGTTTGAGGTTTAGTCCTAGCCGATCTCAATAAAAATGTTAGTCATGATGACGTATACTTTCGATGTGGAATTTGGTCCGTTTATTTCTTAAATATGTCATTAGAGGCCGCATGTGTGTTGGGAGCTAACTGGCAAAACCTCGGCAAACACGATCTCAGTGTAAGTTTCCAAATGGAGTTGGATGATTTTCGTGTTTCCGTAGCCTATGCTGCCCCCCCCCCCTTTATTGCAAGGAGAGCAGCCGCTGAGTCTTGTTATGGTATTTCGAAGGCTGTCTAGTTGGGGGGCATGTATTCTTCTTCTTTCTTGCGTTGTGTTACTGTGAAGTTGGTCTAACAGAACTGACTGTATATTTTCTCGGTTGATGTTGTCATTACAGTTATGAAGATCCTGCGGGTGGCTGGTAGTGGTTGTCAGAACGAGGGCATATCATCCATCAGTTTATCCGTGACAAGCTCTGATTGCCGCGGATACGGTTAAGCGCATGCACACAAAGTGATCCAGAAAGCATGCAATCATCGGTATTTTATGCATGGGATAGTTTGCCTCCAATTTATGTTCAGTATTTCGTTATCTCTTCTCTGTAAGCAGTACATTTTTGAATTCCATAATTGTGTATTTTGAAATTACCAAACAGTTTGTGTTACTAATAAATTTAAACACCTCCCCACCCCCGGTTCTTTTTCCAAGCCATGTACCATGCAGATGTATATGATTTTCGTCTCTTTTATTCACGATAGTCTGGAGTCAAATTAATTAATTGTCACTGATAAAAGCAGCTATTTCTGTTCTACTTAACGTGCATAAGTCATAAAAGTGCAAAATCTTGGACAAGTCACTAGCTTAACAATTCCCAGGTGGTTTTAGTATGATATGGAAGTACAGTGCATTCTTCGAACTGGGCAAATGGGTTATTCATTGCTGTTTTAAACGAACAGCGCAACTTATTGCAAACAATCCTAAATTTCTCAACATTGGATCAATGGCCTTGATACGATTGACTCCGTTTCTGAACGTTTTTGTGGTCGTTGTCTTCATATTTAGTTTTTCTATATCTCGCTGAAAAGGTATTACGAATGAGCAGTTCTGGTTCGGTGATCATAATCAGCAAAACTTTGCAAGCTTGTGTGATTTTATTCATAACATCTTGTCAATGGAATGCAGGAAACACTTGAATTTCACATTTTATTCCACCTCAAGAGAAATTGAATTTTGTAGAACAAAAGTCGCAGGTGAGTAATACGGTATTGGAATTTCAGTTTCAAAAATGAATCTGGAAGTGAAGTTATACATTACCGCATTTTATACATTCAGCGTGGAAACAAATCACTGTACGGGTGAAATCGTTGGCAATGAAATTCCAGTAATATATTCACCAACAAGCTGCTTAGTTAAAATGAGATTGATTGCCTTATACCATTACCTTATTCTCATCTTACCGTTTTAAATTTCCTAAGAGACATTTTACCCGCCATTCTAATCAGGAATACTATTTGGCATAACGTTCCACAGAATTATCCAAATCCCGAACAAATCAACTGCGCGGCCTTGTTAAAATCAATCTTTTAAGTAATTCGTTTGAAAGGTGTCAGACTGTTAGAAATGAAAGCAACCAATACAAAGTACGGTGCTTTTTGGTCGTTCCAGTTTGCCATACGACGTCATGAACTTCACTGCATGGAGTTCAGTGCAATTAGTTCATTCGGTAGTCATGATTCACTTGAAAATAAAGAGTGAGAAGATTTAGTGCTGTTTATATAACTTTATTTTTTATTGCACAACACACACGAATTCAGTTTACAATCCAGCAAAGAGGGCTGCCCATTATCTCCTTGTCAAGCGGGGAAATTTTTTGACATGGAGTTTGCGAATGACACAGCTGTCACCACTGACAATGTGCAACCAGTAGATAAAATTATGAACCGCTTGACATTTATCGTTTTCAAAAATCACACGCATGGTACAATTTTCAAGTGTAAAGTTTTGTTGTAGCATCCACTGTAGGCTGTGGCTCTACTCATAACTCGTGATTATCAGCTGGAGTCAGTCGATTTGCTCTTCGTACTTCAGCAGTTTGCACGGCTGTAATTGGTGTTCGTGGTGACATCACGTCACAGATAGCGAGCAGTGGAATGGTTTCAGTCGGTCTGCAGTGCTGTGACGCCGTTATGACATCCACTTATCGTTTAGCGGACAGGTTTGCAACGCCGAAGTTCGTAGTATTTTACATACGATTGCAAGAAATGACCACTTCACTCTGTGGCTTTCCATGTTTGACCACCGATGTCCTGATTTATTCTTGCATCTCGTAGTGTTCGTCGCCTAGTGTCATGCACGTATTTCAACCACCTCACTGAAGTGCTTGCTGAATACCACCTCTGATTGCTCGGAGATGTTTCGTGAATACCTTCCCAAAGTTTGGATTTCGGCATATAGAAATACTATATATGATAATTATATTAAACATTCGATAGATATTTTAAAATCACTGATGCACAAGGTAAGCATAGAAGAATAGAAGTGGATATCAACCAAATAGTTATTGTGCTTGAGTTGTTCACGTTGTTAAAACCAATGGGAGGAGGGATTTCGTATGATGATGCTCTGAGATTTTTCGCATTCAGTATTTAACAAACTATGTTACATCACTTCATCGCTCAGTTTGCGCCTTATCTGTATTTCATTGATTAGAGTTATACCTTCCTTCGGTGGTGTTCAAATGATTGTTACATCCAATAAACCTATTATTGTATAGTGAAGCTGCATGAAACAAATCCTGCTGCGGCATTCACATCTGCGAATATCTTCCATTTTGAAAGTTGATTCGCTTTTACTCCGATCTAAATTGTCATCTGAAAAAAACCATGAATTCTACCACAACATTTGTGACTGGATAACCAGAAATGATACGTTCAGCACCTTCCGCTACACTCAATATTACTGACCCTATTGTATTTGGCCAGAGGAAATCCCAAGGCAATGCGACTTTCATTAGAAACCCGATACCAGCATATTCAGTGTTATGACAATGTTGCTTTTCTATATGTCAGCAGTAACGTCCACTCCAACACTGTATGAATCAGAATGCGGAATGCCATCAAGCTTCCTTTATTATGCTGAATTCGAACTAAATCATTACCACAACTGTCCACCTCGGTGTTTTCACCGATGAACTATCTACATATATGTGAGTATTGTGCATATTTCTTCAGAATAAAACTACTATGACTACCTTCAAACAGGATTTCCAGCTTTTCGAGTGACTTCCAGTAACATTTTGTGGCAAACAATTTATCTATCCATATTTGAGAATGCCGTTCATTTTGAAAGTTGAATCGATCTTAATTGACCTTAATCGTCATTTGAAGGAAGCGATGTATTTCCAACAACATTTGTGGCTGGATTATCAAAATGGATACGTTCGGCACCTTTCGCTACACTCGGGATATCACTGCCCCTACTGCAATGAGCCAGAGGAAGTCCCAAAGCAATGTGACGTTCATTCGAAACCGGATATCAGCATATTCAGTGATATAACAAAACGCTATTCTATACATCAACAGTCCACTCAAACACTGTGAGAATCAGAATGCAGAATGCAATCATGCAGCAAACTTCCTTTTCTTCATTTTATTGCATTCGGTCCACGTGAAGTAACAACGTCTAGTTCCTTACCACAACTGTCCACCTCGATGTTTTCACCGATGAACTACCTACATATATGTGAGTATTTTACATAATGCTTCAGAATAAAACCACTATGACTACCTTCAAACAGGATTTCCCGCTTTTTGAGTGACTTACAGTTACAGTGTGTTGCAAACAATTTATCTACCCACATCAGTTATTACCAACCAAGTGGTATCACCGCCTATTTTCAGTGCTGTTCTGCTACTGCGATTGATCACTCCACTCTTACAACTACTGCTGACACTACAACCGATACCGTTGTTAATAAAGAGTACGATGCTCAACAGTTCATCTTAACCGACATCATCTCGGCTGCATTCGTAAATATCATCTAAAATCTTAAGGCCCTGAAGACGCAACCGCCGTTGCATCGATATTTCTGAGCACACTGGGTACAGTCCTGAAATGATTATTCTCCTTTCACACCATTGGTTCCCGTTCATTTGAGATAGCAGGCAGGTGAACAGTTTGTCACATTAAATATGAGTGCCTGAAATAAGTCAAATGTACCCCAAATATAGCATTTGTTGATTGCCGTCTTGTTGATCCACGAACCGAGTTTCATGCTAAGAAAATTAAGAAACATGGCTGAGGTTTGACGGGTGCAAAATTTCAAAATTCCTGATCCCACTATTTTTTGCTCAAAAAAGCACTTTTGGTTTCTCTCTACAGAACAATCAACTTTGGCAAAACTCGATATGGCAGTGATGGTTATTCGCCATAGTTAGTGGTTTTGTAACAGTTCGGTTGCCTCCCTCATGCATTGGCTCATGTTGCTTCAGATAAATTCGTACAAAATACGAGCCCGTCTGGTTACGACTACTGTAAGCATTCCTTGAGAAGGCATTTCTCGTGTCGTTGGAACAATAAACAATGCATCTGAAGCGCATTACCCTCAAACCAGGCATCGCATAAATCCTGGCAAAGCCCCGAATTTGTATTTTCTCACAACCTCACAAAGTGCGACTGCACACCATGGTGATAGTCGCGAAAGCTTTGTTAGAGTATTTGACTGAAGACGTTTCAGCGTAACAGCCGTTTCATCAAAGACACATTTCATGATCTATGACTGAAAAGGCCTTGTCCGAGTGATTGGAAAGTGTGTAAAAGATGAAGCTACCATACACGTAGTACAACTTGCTTGTGAGAAAATCCAACCCAAGAATGCTCGTTTTATATGCACAGTAGCATTGTCTGTTGTTTTATGTCTCCCAAACCGCACGTAACTTTATTGAGAATGTGATTATACTAGGGAATAAATTACTGGAGGATGCAGTCTGGATTTTTCAATAAGTGCTCGACTGGCAGACTACTGGGAGTCCCCGCTAAGTACAACGCTTCTGATTGTCGTGGATGCGGACCACCTGCAAACTGTCACTTAAGTCATATCCTTTAAAATAGTGGACTAGTTCAATCATGAAGAATATCTGGGGTAGATTTAACCGCAGCCTTATTCAAAGACTAACGCTGGAAATTGATCCCGATATTTTGTCACCTGGTAAGAAAAAACATTCCCATCTTCTTAAACACCGATTTCGGTGAACGAAAGATCAATATGGTTTAAAATATCAATATTTAATAGCAGTATGCGGGCAAAATTTAGAAGATACAGCAACGAAATCTCAGATCTCGTTCGAAACGACCACGTTATTTCACTCTGTCATTTATATTTGGAGTATAAACCAAAGTGAACGTAGATTTCGAAACGAATCACTCAATTTTCAGGATAGAATGATGCAAACCAAACACTATAGCTTTTCGCCGGTCGCATGTTTCCTTTAATAAAAGAAAAATAATTGCAGGTTATTCATCAATGCATGACAAATATGTGAGTCATTCATATTGTTTTACATTTTATGGTATCACGGTTTTATATTTATTCCAAACCAGTAAAGTTTGCGTGAATACGTTGCTCGACAAGCTTTGTTTGGTAACCTTTACACAAGAACCCAAAATATAGTTTCGTTCAAAATTATTACCGTTGTTCCTCAGTATTTATGATAGTGGATGTTTTAATGGATACCATGTGTTTTGCGCCTATTACTGAACTGTGAGTATGAGGGCGCTTCAGGCAAATAGCGGTTGAATTTTGTTTTTTTCGGTATCTTAGTTACCTGCGGTGATATTTTTCGATGTTTCGACGGAAAGCTCAACCTAGTTTTGTCGGAAAATCTAGCCATCATTTCGGTTGGGACATATAGCGTAGATGGTAGCTGCCGAATCTGGTTGTTTAGTGCGATGGAGAGTGAAGCGAGTGAAAGTGAGTTACAGTTCGCAGCCATTAATAATATCAGAGAGTGTTTTGTATTCAGCCCAGATCATTTGACTGTAAACTAGTCTTGAAACAGATGACCCGAGGCAACGGAAATGTCAGCTGACTAATGCTATTTTTGCGTTGCTGGAAAAAAATCTTGTCTTGTAACCTGACCCCATTTTCTTGTTAGTCAGCGATCAACTCTGAACCAAACATTTAAAGGGATCCAATATTTTAGTGCAATTTAATAAATATCAAATACCTTCGCGGATTTTATTCTATAAACAGATGTATCCGATCATTTCGGCAAACAGCTTTTGAAATTATATTACACCCAGCTCCTAAAGAAGGCAAAGACAACCGACTTGACACAGTGGGCTGTGACTCTTGTTGGTAGTGAATAACGCAAAATGTACGGGCATTCTTTCCGTTATATACCGTAAATTCTCACATTGTTTAACATCTTTCTCATCGAGGATGGCTGGCTAAAATTCACGTGGTGAGGACACTCTCGTCCGCATTGGCTCATCTCGTAAGAAGATCCGAGATATTTTCAGTTGGATTCATTGTTTTGACGTTTAGTTCATCCGTCGAATCCCTCTTGCAGGACTGCTAGCTGAACTCTTCGAACTTCTACAGTAACTTCATAGTTCATCACTCTTATCTGACGGAAGGCTCAACGACTCAGATTAAGGACACTTTCCTTGACCCAATTTCCTCAATCAATGCTCGTATCAGACTCGTAAAAGTCATATTTCTCGGCGCAAAATATCACAATAATTCATTCAGCTGTCCAAATTATGGAACTTTTGACACATTTCTATGGTTTTCAAAATGATGGTAACTCATCAAATGTGCTGATTTTATCTTTCATGTTGCAAGTGTGGTGGAGTTATTGCACATGTTCAAAGCTCACTTTCAGTTGCACTGACCTCATTAGCTTCGATACACTCATCAGCTCATTCGAAAATCCACTCCAGGGTATTCCCATATCTTGCATGGATGTTGTTCTCCGAATTTACTTTCTTCCTAGCCACAAAATAGTTTGGAACGTCAAAAGCTAGAAAAAAGTGCCTAACCTGGAATCATTGAAGGCAAGAACATCTCCTTGCTTAACATTAGAAAGTCTTGCACCTCTCTTCATTACTTGATTCCAACAAATATGAGGTCCTTACAAACAATTAGAACGCATGATTCGAACAAAGTGAGTTCAACAGTGACGTGTACCAACAATACTTTTCAAAATTACATCCAAGAGGGGAGAAAATGAGAAATAACCGATCAAAACGGTGCTACTTACAAGCCCGTTCACTTTTTCTCGCATATTTCCAGGGGCGTGTTTATTATTATTCCACAACCTCTGAGGCGTCTTTCCACGATCGACACGGATGCGGTTTTTTTCGTTGTTCATCCGTTCGTGGTGATTCGTTCGCAACAAAGCAATGGACGGTTGGCAGCATCGGGCATCGCCACATGCCAGATTACGTTAGACGGGTTTTCAACAATGCATAATTTCGTTCACGCAGAAATGCCGTCGAAATGGGAAAACAAAGTAGCTATCGGACGGATTCACAGTCTTCAAGCACCACAGTACCTCCGTTACAGGAGGCAGGAACCTTGCTGGACTACGGAGATGTTGGCGGAATCTGGTACTGATCTCGACTCAAGGGACCACTCGGGTGACTTGTTCAACGTCAGCAGAAGGGAACTAAGTTTTAACCCTGTTCCCCATCGTCAGGTGGAAAAATAAAACACCCTATGATTTACTAGCCGTCGAAGTGGGTTCCGGTACATTACCAGAAAAATAATCTAGATGGTAGCATGTCATAAGCCTATCGTTATCGCCATCAGCATCATCAATAGTCCCAGTTATTAGGAAAGACGATTCCTCGAGGGTCAGGGTTGATCGTCGTCGGTAAGACATAGCAAAATGAAGATTCGTTTCCAATCCCACAAAACGTTGAGACGGAAAACTCCGTGACGATTGCTCTTTGATTCTCAACCGTGGATTGAGCAGCCGGATATTAGCAACTGGATGAACAACTATTGGATAGGACCAAGATAGCTATTGTCGTGCTGACCGACTGTACGAGTTGGAAACCATGTTGTTCGAACTGATAAATGTGCCTCTCCCCTTATCACGACGAGACTACACCTCGACGTGGTGTGATGACTTGGGCGCCTCAGTGACCCAGATAGCTTTACGGGACGGCTTACTCAAGCGGGAGACGCAATTACTCCCGGAAAGTGAACGGATAGAGGCCAATGAAAGCCCACTCTTCCCGTTCTCCAGGTTGAGGGTCCGTTTGAGCTGGCAAATCAGTAAGTAAAATCAATGGAAGAATACCTGGTCCAAGCAAACGGGCCTCCACTCAGACACCCCGCTGCCTTGCGGAAAGGTTCTCGTTAGAACCAAAGGCTTTTGTTGAGAACTCGTATTCCTGCTTTGCGGCTAGACATGCTAGCAGTACCCATCTCACATCTTCCCAGTCTGCACGAAAATAAAGAATTTCATACTGTATAGGTCGTCACACAGGATAGTGAGGACCGAGCTGTCCTATAAACCAAGCGGGTTGGGTTGTGATAAGTGGACTACTGTTTACAGTACTCTACTCTTCAGTCAACATTTGTCTCCTGTCTCGAACCATTTCTCTTTTCTCTCTTTATCCACTCATAATGCTCCGGCTGACAACGCACCTGATACTTACAAGTGTTCATTGTCAAACACTGTCGAGAACAATCCTCTCTCTCGTAACTCATATTTTCTCAAGCCTCGTGGGCCTCTGAGTTTTGGCCTTTTTGCCGTGCGTAATCTCATACAGGCTGGCCGGCAGGCGTGCTCACAGCAGATTTACTGAGAACTGACGTAATGTAGGTCACATTAGTCGGACGATCTTGTATGCTTGTAATGTAACTATAGGTTGACTTGAGATCGTCTTCTTTTATGACTTTTCATGTACACATGCGTGTATTGAACAATACCTCTGGCGAAAACCACAAAATGCTGACCTTGACATGCAGTGGCTCGACTGGAACGTTATTCACAATCTTGGTGTTCACATCTGTCAAGCCTGAGGTAAATTCTAACCATTGATGTAAATTATCTGAGCAGCTATTGGTCTCTTGAAGTCATATGCTTTGATCGAAAGTCGGGATGAATACAAATTGAATTTATCAACTCAAATTACTTTGAATTGTACGCATGCCCAATCCCTTTGTCTTGGCCCAAATTTCACGAATAGGTACTGCTGATTAGGATACTTGTTTTCACAGGGATTCACATGGAACGGATGATCGAAACCGAAAAAAAACTGAGAGCTGATCAAACTGCGTGTTATCTGATGGCCGCAGTCTAATCTAAATCATTGTGATCTCGCGAATTTCGGATACTTGGTTGGATTTATTTGGTCAATGACTGGTAAGTAGTAACTATTGACCTACCCCGAGGCAAAAATACTCCACGAATCGAGATTCGACTGGAATTTTCCATGTGAATGACTAGAAAATGGATCAGCTTGGTCGAATTGTTCACATTAAGGTAGTCCCTATTGGCTGGCATGTGGTTAACAGAGCCACTGAATCACGACAGTATTTTAATATGAATGCACTAAGGCAAATATGGTACCTTGGGAGAAATAACTGCTAGTAAAGTAGTTTATTCAACAAGAAACATGGAATTCGCTTCCAGCGGAAAGACCATGCATTCAAAAAAAACGTGACAGAAAAAAACAGTCTCGTTTATAATATCAATCCCAATATGGTGCTCATATTAAGATACGGTATTCTTTTTCCACCATTTTACAAAGCAAGAGCAATGAAGTGATTCACTTGTTATCCTGTATTTCCACGTTTCCAAGGGTGTTTTGGATTCAAAGTACGTCGCCATCGGTCCACATACTTGGAACCTTTTGCCACAACTGATTTTGACAAGAGCTGCGGCTCCCTAACCTACTAAATGTTGACTGGCTGATTAGCCTGACGAGGAGAATAGATATTCAGTGTCTCGAAATATATATTTGCAGATGTGCATTGAAGTTGCCGTGCAAAACAATAAATAAGCAGTTCCTGTCATACAGTATATTGTTCCATGATCTAAGCCAAACTCTAAACGCAATTCTCACAGTCTAAGTCCAGCTGCCGTTCTCACATTCATCTCAAATAGATAATCGAATTCGAAAGCATTTAGACTGCTAAATTTGCCAGTTCCTACAGCTTTGAATTTCTCATCTTACTGATTGCAACATAGCACTATTGTCAACGGCTTTTTTACTTAGTTGTTCCTGTCTTCTGCTCAGCATTACCCGAAACAAAATATCGGTTTCCTCAACGCTGAGTACGCTACGCGACCCATGATGCTACAGTGCCCGATATGAACGTTTGTTATATTTTGACACAAAACCGTTTTCTAGCATCGTGAATACTGTTCATCTGATCACTGTTTGCGCCTCCTTGACGAGCGAACGATATCAAGATGCTAGCATGAGACGGGAACTCACCCACTGCTAACCACCTGAAGACTGTACCATTATTGCTAAAGGACTCACATGAGATGAATTGTGTGGGATGAAGACTCATCAGAACTGGCAACCAAGCATTTCTAATGTATAAGATATCCTAAGCAAAAAGAACAAAGTAAATTATGTTCCAAAGGAAATTGCCTCAGTTTATTTTACCCGAAAAGCCTTCTTGTTCCGGAGTAAATTCCAGTGCATAGTCCCTTGTTCTGTTCTGCGTGCTGAGTATTCTATTACGGAATGTATTCAGCCCTACTCGTGCCACCTAGGTAAAAGGAAATTGCAGGAGATGGCCTACCTTGTCAGTTACCGGCGAATCTGGGATCCAAACGTTCGTCCTTTTTGAGATTGCTGACGCCTGGTCCACATTAGCTTGCAGATTAACTTACTCATAATACCGAGAACATGTGGCGGACAGAACAGGACTCAATAATGCACTTCCTGCACCCACCGATTGCCTTCAGTTGCGATTCCAACAGTCCTAAGTTGCAAGTTTCCCCAAATATAGGACCGCAATCGTCCTTCTTTCGGTAACATATCCTATTATTGCGCACAGAAATTAAAAACCCGAACGGATAAATCTCACATACTCCAGAAAAAGTATTTATTTCGATGGAGGAACCCGTCCATTGAAATGATAATTTTTTTATCTAATACTTTTCTGTATCCAAAAACACTCATGTCTTCTTTGTTCTCGTCTTTGCGATAGATCGTGTTTCTCGAAATTGTATTCACCACTGTCTCACTGGTTTGTCAATAGAACATTTCCTGAGCGAATACTTTTATTCAAGCGTATCGCTCGTAGTGCAGTGACAACGCTGATGGGGGTAGTCCTAATCTATAAAAAATTCACCCATTAGGTGACTACTTGGAAATTACGTTTAAAAAAACACATTATGATCTCTCTCTTTCAAATGTAATATACACATTCAATTCCCTCCTAAGATAATGATCAGAGTTGGAACATATGTGTTAGCTGGTTCGGTTGTTGCTTTCATTTGAGATATCTTCTTTATACAATTATTGAACTCCACTTGCTACGATGGTTGCATTAGGCACGGACTTTTCCGTCCCTTTCCACTCCTAGCAACGCACATCCAGTTTGTCCCGAAATGCCAATAACCTGTAAAGAATATTATCTTTTTTAAAAGGATAATTCTGTGTTATATATTTGTCTGCACTCAACAGGGCTAGTTCGGCAGACTATGATTCATTCATGCTAATCTCTGTTGAATGAGCAGCACCCGCTTGCATCATAATTTTGTTTAGAATGAAGTAACTGTTATCAATTTTAAGCTCGCTGTAACAGCATGGTGATAATTAAGCCCAGGTACGTACACGGTAAAGTCGGTTTCTAATTATTGCTAAAACGTTACACGGTACTTTGCTCGGTAAACGTTCTAGATGATCAATGTTTTTCTTTATTAGTATACCAATGACTTGAACTGTCTACCGGTACTTTTCAGATGTCGAGAAAAAAAGGAAAAGTTTGGTACGGCAAAACGGGTTTACACTTCAGATGCAACTTATTATTTATTGGTGAAGGCTATACACTAAACAAGGCTGGAAATTCGCCGAACTCTAGGGCGTTTGATATAATTATATTTAAATTTACCAAGAAGATTATGGGAGAACACTAAATAATGATTGGAAGTACACGCTCGTGTACAAATGAAGAAACGACACAATCTGAATCACTGAACGGTCGAAGTTTATGAACTTGAAGGGCAAATCCACGCATTTTTCTGGCAGTATTTCCCTTATGTAAAGACTGTTGTCGGTTCTACTGTCAAGTTTCACCAAAGTGTATATGAATGAGCTCTTCACATCTGATACAGCATACCAAAAACCAGCCTGCTAAGATAACCTACTGAGTTGCATAATCATTTCAAGAAATTCATCTCAATCAGACTACCGATAGACAGACCTAGATAAAATAATAACATCAGTCTACTTGACGAGGTGGATTGGGTGGACTGTGTTGTGATCATAATCGGTAGTAGAAAATGCAATGTTGGCAATGCATTTATTCGCTTGAACCTAAACACCAAACCTGGCCATAGCCGGCGAGTAAGCGGCAAGCGAGCGCGTGAGTTAGCAAAGGGGCTAAACAACGTGTGTTGTCACGCACACAGGAGTAGGACCAACCAGTGCATTACGTGTTAGATGCGGCAATACCACTGGGGCTGAAGTATGATCGAAGACCAAGGCAAATCAAGCGTTTGTCCATTCAAGAGGGGAAAAATGATCGGTTGTCCACGTAGTTGGTCTGATTTTACCCAGGTACAGCAGTCCTGCAGTTAAGCCGCAAATGTATGTTTTGAATAGGCGTTCACAAAGAACAGCTCTTGGAGAACATCAGCACCACTTGAGAGATGTCTGGAAACGTTCCTTCCAACTTTGATACACTGTTCTACCTGAAAAGCGGTCTTTCAGCAAGTTAGGTAGGTATGTATGGGACTAAGGAGATTCCAGTTTCTCAGGATCTAGGGTCGTGATACCCTGTCAACCGCTGGTGTGTAATCAAAAAAGGCAAACGCTGCTGATTTATGTGAATATTTTTGGGATTTTGCAAGGCTTTCGCCCATGCACGTTATTGGGTCGATCATAGAGCTCCGAGGTTACCACGCAAGTTGGTTCTAGTCAGTGGGACTTCTGATTGTGTTTTGAAATTGTTGAAGTACTGCATTTTGAAATGGCTTTACCGTCGACGAGGAAAGAGCAATCGGGCAGGAGTTCTTGGTTCCTTTCTGAATACTCGACCCCGTGTGTATGAGGATGATTTTGAGACGACCTCGACAGTCAACAATGAAGTGCGATTCAAGCGATTGATAAGAGTAGTCATCAGCTTAGAGAGAAATCCAGACGCGTGTTTGAGTACTGCCGAGGGTAGACCGTCCTTTCCAGAAACGGGTCATTTGGGTAACGAAAGAACTGAGAGTTCAAACGGTACCATATTTACCTTCACAGAAATGACTTTTCTTCTGGACAGAGAGTGGTTTGATCCCTTTCTATCTGTGTTCCATGTTGTTGGAGTGCAGAACCTGTTGAGTGTATCTAAAGTTCAGACGGCCGGGTTTACCTTTTCATCAAGGTGCATAGTCTGTTTGCCTCAGGTGATTGCGCTTTTTACGCTAACTCCTTCTTTGTGCGTACCTTTTCAAGATGTGGAAAGAGAATGTAGATGGAAGTCAGCCGTTTCAGTGGTGCACCAAACGCCAGATATGCGGTTTATAATTCCGATGGTGAAGCAACCGATACGGAATTGCTAAATCTCTGTTGCAGTCACGGGGTTGCGAGAAACAAATAATGGTTGACTGGTGGAAGAGCTTCTTCAGATAAGTTCCGGTGAGAAAAAACGGATCTATCCATTCTTTGTATGTATAGGTGACCATATTTGAAGTATATTTTTGGACGAATGATGCAATATGCTGTGATCACAGGTACTCAAGGAAGCACTAATTCTGACGAAAAAAGGTTCAGGATGATTAGTTATGAAGCAATCCAATAACGAGTCGCGAAGAGTCTGGGTGAGACAAATATCGATGACGGTAATAGGTGAGAGTGGGAACGCAAATGTACGATTAAAGTCGCCCACAATTAAATGAATATTATCATATTTCAAAGGTGAAAGACAGGGAACTCAATGGACCTCCAAAGCTTCATGGTGATGTGTAAGCAGTTGTGGTTGTAATGTGGTCAAAACAAAAACGTGGAATTGATATGTGACAATGCCATTAATTCATGTCTTCATGGAATTCTCCCTGTCCTGAAGGAAGCAGGGCTTATTTCCCATTTCGACTAAAGAATCGTCCATGAAAGCTTTTATTCAGGTTTTCTGAAGGCATTCTACACACGTATTTTGAAATCTGGTAAGTTAGGTCCGCAAACGTGTTGAACGGAGAAGGTTACCCAACATGCTGGGAATTGTCATATAATCCAGAGGTGTGCGACTTAGGCCCCTTTGTCATCCGGCAGTTTTGCTTTTCCTCATATGATGGCTCCGGTCCACATTCTCGTCGTCTGATAGAAGGTGAACCGTGAGTAAACTGCTCTGGAGTTTCCCACAGAGAAAACATCCTTGTAAGGAACTATGTTGTGAAAATAGTTCCAGCAGGAAAGGACCAGAATCGAAGCGTAGCAGTTTAAAGGGTTTAGTTGTGGAACAATGCATTTCACTTTAGCCCGAGGTCACGACGGTACACACGAGCTTTGCGCTGAAGACCAGCGATACTGCTAAAAAGGAAGTGCATGAAACCAATAGGTTTTCTGCGTGACAATGAGATCCCACCAAAGATACTAAGATATTGGTTATCGAACTTTGAGTTTTCTCCTTCAGTATCAAATACAGCTCGAGTGTTTGATCCCATGCAAAATACGTGTGCGAATTTCTGAACAGTGATCGATTGTAATTCATTTTCTCATTCGTTCGAATTTTGAACGGTTCAAATTAAGAAAGGAAAGCACCGGAAGGCTTTGATTATGCACAACCACAAAACGCACCACGCTTGCCAAAGAGAGGAGTATCAAAAAATGTGTGTATTCAAAAGGTTGGTGATGGTTGAGCATATTTGTCTGCAGTCAGTAGCGGAACACGTAGCGATGGCGTTGCATTTATTTGTACGAGAGTAATTACAAAACCCGGCCGTAGCCGGCAGGTAAGCCCCAAGCAATCGAGTCAGTTGGCATAAAAAACTGAACTACACATGCGTTCACAGGTAGCTGCTGGAACTCTGACATGAATGAAGATCAAGGAAAATCAGCTGTATATCCATTCATAAGACGAATATTTATCGGTTGTCCGCTAAGTGTGCAACAACCTAACGTGCCTCACAACGTTTTCTGTACATCCGGGTCCATCCCTTTTTCATCGGAAATTCTTTGTATACAAACGAGTACTATCGTGGACGCTACTTGACACGTTAGCTGCTATCTTTGTTTGGCGCACCATAGTTGACAGTGCCATTTTGTCATTGTGGACAAACCCTATTCGACCAGCTGCCTACTGTGTCACTCCTCTCCGGAAGGTTCTTCAATTTCATTCATTTTTTTTGGAAAGTGCTTTGAACGACCACCATACTTGAATACCACACTGTTTGAGTTTTGTATTACCAACACTTTATTGGTTGATTATTGTTTAATGGGCCCGTATTCCAAGACGGTCTTGGTACTTATTATCTTTGATCCGGGGATTCACGCCTATCTCAATCTTTCGGATGCTCACAGACGGGCAGACTTACTCTAGTTCCGAGTGCGAAATCAGCAAAGTTGTTCACACAATTTGGCTTCAACCAACTCCAGTCTTTTAAAAGTGATGGTTTTTTAGTGCACGAACTGTGGTCTACTAAAAAGCAGAATTCGATCCACAGTGATTCGCTCGACATATGCAACGGAACCTTATTCGACTCATGAAGCATCACCGATTGTGTGCATCAAAATTCGTAACACTGCTTCCAGGCTTTTTCTTTCCAATACTTCATGAACTACGACGAATTAACCTTATTCTTTCTTTCAAAATTTTGGTTTCATTGGGCCGAAGAAATTATCGCAATCCACTTTCAATTTGTAAGAATTCTGCAACAACCCTTCCCGAAAACCTAAATGGAGCCACTGGACCAAATATATCGATCACATATCTTCCAGGCAAAAGAACGTAATGACAAATCTTGACGCTTATAGTCTCTGAGGCTGTATCAGTAAACAGTAAGTGCTCTTTCACTGGTGTCGATATAATGAGGCGGATGCACTTAACTGGCTTAGTAACTGGGGCCCAGGTGAATGATCTGAACTCAGGACATGGGAAAACACTCAAGTTGTATATTTTCTGGTCGACGAGCACTGTTTCTGATGGATGTGATTGTTTAAAACTTTCGTCCTAAGGGTAACCTGCAACAAAATCCACAGTTTTATTCGCAAACGAAACTTATTTATATTCTCATTTTTATTGACCAAAACCACGTGACCGGACCTCACGTTTACTCGTCTGAATTAGGCGGCTACATTGTGATCTGAAACTGTGCCCTGAATGGTTTGAATTTTAGCTTCCATCAGCACTGTCTCGTAAAAATGAGAAACACATGTATTTAAACTCTTGACCGACCTATCATACTGTTCCACTTCAAGCGACCAACTGGAGATTGAAATATCTTTTAGGAATATTCAGGAAACAGTAACGACCCAGATCTTTTGCAATCACACCGAGGAGGGTTTACCCCAAAATAAAATTGACCGACTAAAAACAATCAAAATATTATGGGTTGTATCCA
Source organism: Fasciola hepatica (assembly GCA_948099385.1). Lineage (NCBI taxonomy): Eukaryota > Metazoa > Platyhelminthes > Trematoda > Plagiorchiida > Fasciolidae > Fasciola > Fasciola hepatica. Next base: position 1,775,606 of record CANUEZ040000145.1, on the reverse strand, counting down.
GATTCAGTAAACATTTTCTAACCAACGTAGAAGTGAAACCACGGTGCTAGCATGAAGGAGCAATATTACGCATCAACTCACTATTATACCTGTGGAACAAGGTTATCCTTCAACCAGGTGCTCAGTTATCTCAATAAGAAACCGAGCCCATTCGGCGGCAGCAACAATAGTTTGCACTTCGATTTCAAGTTGATAACCGACTGAACGTGCACTATTTACGGATTTTCGTAAGATTTGCCTCTTTCTAAATGAGTTTGAGATAATGTTTGGAGGTGATCCAAATATGAGAAGTCTTTGGCCCCGGCAGGATTCGAACCAACGCAAGGTCACCACCCTCGCGTTCGTACCGCGAGGGCTCTACCAGCTGAGCTACGAGGCAACGCAGAAGGGCCTTCGACTTTTTCATATGGATCACACAGTAAACCCGCATATAGCATTCACCACAGTGAACTAGCTTGTAATTTGACTGCCTACAGCAGGATACCCCTTTGTTGGCTTGCCTCGCTCAAGACACGGGTAGTTTAGATTTGATGAACCAGGCTGTAGCGGTAGTGATGCAATTAAACAACTAAGCGGTTCTATCTCAGAGGAGAATAACCCGATTTACAGGCTGTCACTCACAAGTGTTGTGTGAAATTCTATCGGCACTTTCCAACATATGCAGACATTCCTGTGAGTTATTGATTACAGATGAGCGAACAGAAGGTTTATTGTAACTAAGATGATATCAGCCGCAAGAAAGTTTGCACTTTTGATATTGACATTTGCAACGATGCTCACAATATGGTGACATTTCAGATAATACGAAACGAGAACACGCAAACAAGCAAGCCATTCCAAATGACCGAAAGGGACACAGGTTGATGAGACTGAGATAACTCATATGTTTTATAAATAAAAAGGTCTTGATTTTTTTCTCGCCAGCAATCGCTCGAATCAGCTTTGAAACTGTGTTTTTTGCGCAGGTATTCGGGAGCAAATGTGCTGTAATTAGGAACAAGTGAATAGATCAGAGGGTAAAAGATTAGGACGGAGAAAAGGGTTGCAGGCACATTTTGAGCAAAACTAAAATAGTCCCCACGAAATAGTCCGCATTCAGCACGTACAACTTCATCAGGCGGTCATCAGGCCTATTACTCCCATCACTGTGAAATATCCCTTTTTATTCCACTAATGACTACTTTCATTGAAGAACTTAAACAATGGATTTGTGAGGTTAATTCCAGCAAATATTTTGCAATTTGTTTTGCTTTCTAATGGGATAAACAAAGCAACATCATCCCTGTGATCTAACAAGAAAGGAAACAGACGCACACGAAACGATTCTTTAATTTGCAAGCCTTTCTAAAAAAGGTAATCGTGCTATTTCAGTTAAATGAGCAATAACGGGACCATAGATACCACACTACAAGAAGGTGAACAACCGTATCATCGGGAAAAACCTCGTGACACACTGTGGCTCCGAAGAAAGGGAAAGTCGAAAATTGTTGCTCACTTCCTTAGGGATCTTGAATGAGGTACGTTAACTTTATCTGATCGGCAGCAAATACTTCCATCAAACGTAACGGAGAGCCGGGCAAACAAATGGCGAGATGACGGAACTAACCCTTTACACCCATCAAAAATGGGTTTTTTGACAATATGAAAAACATTTAGCGTGTTTACTTCAGTAGAATGTTAGTAGGCAGCTTGCTTTAGTGAGAACTAGGTGTGCACGGGCGGAATCACACTAGTAAAATGCAACTGATCAAGGATGGTCCGTGAAATTCTTCGCATTCTTATACCCATGGATAATAACTCAGTGTTGAGTTTCGTAACCCGATTTATGTTAATAGATCCATTGCGGTTGGGGTTGGCTAGACTCATGGTAAGTTAAGGGTAAGGGGTATACGCTTTTGGACACAGGGCCGGTTTAGTGTGAGTGATCGAATATGCCCCAAGTTTCCTTAGTCGATGTTTGTCTCGATCAGGTAGCAAGACCGAAAACGCGCTCGATGGACCCACTCTATTACCACCATTCCTCAAGTGGCGAGCGATGACCGAGGTTGGTCTCTGTGATGCTGTCGAATGCTGTAGGGTAAGTTGAGGTTACGAGTAACATATGTTATTTAGAACGTGTTCGGCCCTTCTAGTCCGCAGTGACTGGTTGGTACTACCAACGTATTCTTCTTTGCAGCTGCAAGAGAAGGTGTAGATGCAGTAAGTGTGGGATCCGTTTGATTGACGATCTTTGGATGAGAATACGGGGAGGTCTCGTGTGAATGAGTGAAGGGGCAAATTAGCTGTGTAGTATGTTCAACGTAATGCATTTTTCATTGGTTTTGTAGAAAGACGTTATGGACTTTTCTTTGTATGAGAGACATGTGTAGACCTTTTATTGCCCGCATGAAAAGAGATGGCTAGGTCTTGTTTCTTGCCTGATTATGAGAACGAATGGTTGCTCCAGGATACCCCTTGTCACGTAATATGGCGTAAATAATTCCCTCACCCTTATGCAGAGTCTTCCACACAGACTTGTCTTGAACTGAAGAAAAAGATTTGAACTGGAGCTACCCTATGTTCTATAGGTGACAAGCTCTTGGAATGATGGCACCGTCTAGACCAGTCTTCCGGAAAATAGATCACTGAATAGATCCATCTCCTTTTTGAGTTAGTTAACCATCGAGGGAGAGTAGTGACCCATGCTGTTCCAATATCCATGTGAACTTTAAGTTCGGATAGGTTCAGTTTAATTGCTTCAATAACTTCCTGATATCTCCTGCATAGTTGACCAGAATACATATATCGTTCACGTATCAACCGACGAGAACCGTTTTCTTATCACCGTCTATAGTCGTGCGTCGATTTGAAAAATGTTTGCATTATCATGTAACACTCGTTGTTTATTGGTGGTTGAATAGCTTATATACATTACGGCGACCACATGGCAGTGCGGACACTAGCCCCTCTACGATAATACACGATGAGCTGGACGTAGCTCACTGGATATTGATGTGCAGCGTTCGCCTTGTCCATGCTCTTGAACAACGGAACCAGGACTGGTTTCTTTCTACACATTAACATTTTTCTGGGTTTAGGAAGTCTATAAACAAGGTTGTTAATTTGTTCTGGACACCATCCGTCTGTTCAACTAGAGCAAAATAATATATTTTCGGTACGAGCCCAATCAAACGATAGGACTAAAGGTGAAGCCCAACTTGAAAGTGGGTGTGCAACCTTGACAAATCGAAATTGGTCGCGACCATTCGTATAGGGTATATAATGTGTAGTAATTTGATGATGATGATCAGGCTTTTCCTGAAGATATCTGAAATGAGTCCATTCTGCAGAGTAAGCCAGTTTTAAAATGGAGATGATTTTGTTTCCTGTCTTTTTGGTGCTAAAACATTACTGAGTGACAAGAGATTGTTGAACCTCCGTCTCTGCGTGCGACTGACGAATCAGCTTACATTATATAATAGCTTCAAATGTTCTCGTATTTGTCGGAACGGACAAATGAGTACATTACAATTCTGTGAAACAATAATCGTTATAATTCTCAATCGAATAACGGTCAGCTGTCACTCAACTACATTCACTGCGTGAGACGATGAATGACTATGCAATGCTGGCGTGCCCCACTTCAAAGTACATCGACGTTTTGCATTCCGGCTGGACGGTTGTTTTCCTAGTCTAGTGCACATTTTGCGGTGCCGGTTTGTATTCAATATGCGTTTTTGGATACACAACAGATTACCTTTAGTGGACGCAAATTTGCCATATGCGTCAGAGCCAGAGGCACACAGGTGATGGGCTCCAGATGTTTCGTTGGCTATCCAAAGCAACAATAATTCAGGTGGTTCCTGATAAGAACCCCGACATCACGTCAGTTCATACACAGGGTTATCGATGTGGAGGGTACCACAATCGAGTATTTGGCTGCGTGGCCAAAGTAAATGACCAATTATGCATCTCACGATTTCGTGGAACATCAATTTATGAGTATGCAACATTCAAATGTTTTTAGCCTGGAAATTTCTTTACGGGTTAAGAAAGATTTGTGCTGCATCAGAATTTACAAACCGAACAACTAGTGCTGATGCAGAAAATGAATGAACGACGTATTTTGAGAACCATTTGTCGTTTGAGCAAAGGTAACTATATCCGAATTTTGTTTTATTTTCGTACTGGATGTTGCGCATCCAGTGATTACGCGGATCGTGTATTCCTCCATGCTCCATTGACCGGCTCCTCAGTACTCATGAATCCGCTGACCTCCTCCGCTCTCACTGCTCATTCAAACTGGCCACATTCAACGCGCAAACAGGTATATGCACATGGCAAAATACAGGCTAAGCTCGTGCGAACAAAACCACTGAAGTCGCCGTACACTGCATTCGAGAGAATCACATGTAAGACTTTAGTTCTAGCATTCGACCGATAACTGTCTGATCACTCCCCTGAGTTTTCATTCCACTTTCCAGTGGACCATCAAGCTATAGTTGATTGTCTCGCTCGTGTTGGCGCTGCTCACATACACGATTGGGGATTACGTGTGTGGAACAGCATACAGACGTGTGCAGTTCTTCCAGTTGTTGATTTTCCACGTCGTCTCGCAGAACAATACGACCAACGGCGATCTGGTTAGAGCAGTCGTTTGCGTTGTGTCAAGTGAATGAATAGAAACTGCCTGCAGCGTGCATTCAGTTGAGCTGTTTTACCATATACGAACACACCACTCCAGGTTTTATATGTTTGGGAAAATAAATATTGTAGTTTGGGACGAATCAGCTTCCACTAATTTGTCAAAAAATGCCGTTTACTGAACAGTATCAGTACCTTAGATTCACCGGAGACGTTAGAATTTCCAGATGAGATTATGTTGGCAGTTTTTTTCTACATCCAGTTGCATGTCTCTTGGAGATTGTGAATCGTTACGCTCAAGACGGCCTGTATGGTACATGGTACCGACGATGATGATATAAATACACAAATCCTAACAACTAGAATTAGGTTCATGAGATCAATCACCTTTGGCGCAAATTGCCTGGATGGGGGATATTTCCCGTTTTTCCGTTCAAATGAGCATCTCCATCCACAGCACGCCGATGTGCATTGTGCAAACCGAAGTAAGTGTCCATCGAGAAGAATGAAATATTTACATTCTGACCAGAGCTTTGATGAGGTAGCATCAACTTTATTCGTAACGGATGAGTGTGGATATCAGTTTATTTCTCCCGGGTCGGATTAATGTGATCGCAAAGTGCTGTCAAACCGATGTATTGAAAAACCAGCGTCCATCAGCCTGGTTCGGGGGAGTTTAGATATTTCAACTGTTTGTCATCCTAAACTAATTCAGTCTTCATTTTTGTCCCTCATATCCAATCGAGATTATCTCAAAGAATTGGATCAACTGTGAAACGTTGTTGGATTGGACACTTAACACGACTGAATAGAGCAGGCACCTCTGGATACAAGTTTGGAGATACTGTTCCTAGAAATCGGAAAGTCGACAAAGCTAATACCTATTATATGTTATACCGTATATTAACCGAATACTCGTAGCTGATAAACTTAAGGTGTTATGGTGTCGTGCTTTCTTTTCCGTAGCCCACTGCTAACCTTTGAAACTCACGGATAATTATTACTTGTTTGCAATATTCCCTCTCTAGGAGACAATCAGTCAGTAAACACTTCGTCTTCTATATAATACCGGAACACCACCGTCTAAAATATACTTACGAGGTGCAGTTACCATGGATATTGTACTGTCATAACCGCGATGTAGCAGTGCGGGTACTGCTGGTAACATTTCTGAGGGAAGATTCACAACCAAGTGGAATGCGAGCACGGTAAAAGATGTGTGTGTGTGTATTTATAGTTTCGTAAGTAGGACTGATTGACTTAAGTCACACCAAATCCTTTCACCAGGTTTCTCCATGGTGCGGTTCACTTGAGATGAAACATCGTAGCTGCTTATTTCGCTGTGATGTTAGTGTGGTTATTGCATGCATGTCTGGCGCTTACTGGTAAAACCTCGTCAAACACGATCTCAGTGCAAGTTTCCAATTCAAATTTGATGATTTCGGAGTTTTCGTTGTTTATGCTGTATCTTGTGGATACTGAGTGTGGAGCGATCGCTGAATCTTGCTCCAGTTCTACTAAGAGTGTCAAATTAAAAGGCATGTATATTTATTTTTTCGCTTTGACCTTGTAGATGTAGCGTGCAGGGGTTTTCATAAGAGACTATCTTGAGGCGTCTCATTTCTTCTGCACAATGGATAATTCATTGTAGAGTTTTCATAATTGTGGGTCAGGGATGAAATAAGCTTTTGGTGGGGCTTTTGAAGTCGGCCGTAGAGTGTCTCTTGAAAATCAGAATACATCATCTGTAGTTTTTTTGGCAGTTCTCAATAACCTAATAATTTTACGAGATCATCAAAGCTATCGTACACGTGCACCCTCCCAATAACCTTAACCTTTTTTCTGGCACGCGGAATATTTTTAGAATTTTGGTGATAAGGTTAGGAAAACGTTCAAACGGATTAACGAAAATACGAAATGGGATGATAGAGGAATGCCGTGCAGTTTGACTTCACACAGTGCAGTGCTGAGAACATCCCGATTCTTGTGAATTTATCCAGCCACATCCTTTGTTTGTTGGAGAAAAACCGACGAGGTGTCCACGATAAAACAGGCGAAAAAAAGTTGGAAACTATCGTGGAAAACGAATCTTGATTGCACAAGCATATACTCGATGGAATTATACGGCTGGATGATTTCACTTCATATCAAGCCAATGGTCTCATTGGTGCTTCTAATCATGGATGTGTCGTCAAAACTTACGTTAACAACAACCATGGGAAATCAATCAATCTGGTCTTCCCCTACTCAACAGAAAAGTTCAGCTTTCACATCGTGGACTATAAGCAGTACCTTCTCGTTGGATTCCAATCGATGCTCATCGGAAGCACTTACTTGGCGCTAAGTACATCACTTTCTGAGTTTACCATATTTTCTGTTATTCTGTCTTCCTCAGTAATCCTATAGTTGAGGAATCCCTCTGCATATTTGTCGATGACTTCATCAAGCAGGACACTGGAGTTCCCATTTCACCGGACTCGATTGTTTTTGTGCGTTGCTCCACTTGACTTGACGCACAAATAGACTTGGTATTACAAACAGACCGCGATTGTTCATTATTAGGAAACGTGCACTTCTGAGCAGCCACGGTCACTAAATCTTGAAAAAATGTCCAAGCGAGTGAAGTCAGATCAACTGACGTACTATGCCTGAAGACCAACCAGAAAAATGGAGTAGAGTAATTGTTCGCCTGACAGCCTAGTTGCGCTATCCAATCCAATCTAGTTTTATGTTTTCTAACCCTGACCATTCTATCTTCTGTGAACATATCACTGATTATTTTGATTTCCGCCTCAATAATTGCTGCTAATCCAAACTGGTCACTATTCCTATACAGTACTGAAACAGCTACGAAGAAGGAAGAAAAAAGGTCACAAATACGGGCCGAGAATACAGGTCAAAAATCTACCATCTTCACAAAATCTGAAGTTTATGCCATACTGGGAAAAAGTCAGTTGTCGTGCCATGTGGACAGACACTGAACACCTATTAAGCAGTAACTCACTACACAAAATAAAAAAAAATGATGTTGATAAACTGAACTCCGATTTCAGCTCGACATCGCCGTCAAATTCCTTGCCAGTCTTGAACAACTCATCTCAGCCACTGACCATTGAACCCACTATGGTCTTTCGGGGTCTGTGAAATGTAAGGATACACAAAACTCCCGGTCCATATGAGCTATCACCTGATGTGCTCAAGGAGTGTGCTGACGTCCTTCTGATTCCGCTGACCAATACCTCCAATCACTTTCCAGCAAGCAGGGGAAACCCGGAGATTCGGAGACCGGCCAAGCCTACATCTGTCCCCCAGATAAAAACCCTGAAAATGCCTCCCTACCACCGGCATTTCTGTGAGAATGGAATGGCTTTAGAAGCTTTTGATACATATTGATTACTTTAAGTTCTGCTGGAGGAAGACACGCACTGGTTACCTCATTGGTCTTCGCTCTACACACTTGACGCCCTAGTTCACATAGTCCACTCCATGGACATACGAAACTAATTGGTTTAGGATTTTCACAGGTTATACTTATTCCACGAAGCCGTGTTTAGACATATAAAGAGATATGGCAACAAGGTTGGAAATACATTCAACTGGGAGCGAAAATCTACTAATAAATTGACTCGACTTGTTTGTTTTACGCAATATGGCTGAGATGAATCACGGCGCATGAATTCATTAGAGTGTGGGATTCCGATAAAAAATGGTGGTGAATTTGTGGCAGTCGCTCACCCCGAGGGAACAATGTAGAAAACGTATTGCTCTGTCAGTATCTTTCGTCCTGATAGTGAGTTCATCGGCACTGCACCGTTCAATAGGTCTATGCAAAATATTACTTATATGCTCAAAATGTATATATATATTTTTCTCAGTGGGTCAGCTACCGTTCATAGGTCAATCCTCAACGTACTGCAGCTTTTGCAGGTCGAAATAGCACATACACACCACTTCATCAAAAAGTCATACAATTATCGGTACTAAAAAATACGTGAACTAAATTTTTCTTTTATTTCCTTTTGACTATTTCATCATTTCTGTCCACCGAATCTTACTTTTCGTTGTCGACATTAAATCAACCAGATTGGTTTTCTTGCCAATATGCTGGAACACCTCATTTCTCTATTCGAATAAGGTACTTTTGGGAGTCTTGTACCTTTTAGGTGCATAATAATTAAATCAGTTTCATTCATGGCAATCCACTTTGTACGTTGAGTGCATGAGTAGCTATTCATCTTAGAAAAAACAATCGTAGGACCTCAACTTTGATTCGTCATTACTCATGCATAGGTTTGTCCCAGACAACCTGATGAACAATGGGAGAATGCTTCGTAGTAGCAACAAATCTGGTCTAGATTTTCCGAAATAAATTGTTCTTGTGCACTGATAACCTTAAAAATCATGCCAGTGAATTACTTAAATAAAATTATCCCATGCACGTTTCAAAACATGTATCTCCATGGCCAATCTTATTTAGTGTATGTTTGTTGGTAAAGTCTGAGGTTATTTTCCTGGGGTAGCACAATAATTCCTCATTACCAAGGTTTCCGATTGCATGTTTATGACAGGCTTCGGCCTGTTGAAACCAAAACACGTGCTATATCTGGAATTTGTTGCAGGTTGGATAAATGCTCTTTAGCAAATTCCCTTTTACCCATGGTGTTCTTCAAGGTTCCGTGATATTCTCGCAAGATGAATACTTGCACTGTTTTTTTCAGACTACTGTCCCTATACTATATATGCACCTGATATTGATTTCTTTTCATTCCTTTCTCCAAGCTAAACTCGGTAGGTCTGTGCATTGATGACTTCAGTTTCGCATAAACCGTGAGTTTAAACGAACAGTAGCAGAAACACCTGTAAATGAAGGTGCAAGACTTGTGTTAGACACATAGCCTTGTGTTTGTTTTCCAGGCGTGCGTCATTTTCACGTAATTCATTTCATTCCATGTTACGTACTTCTGGGTCCTTGATCTGCTCCTCTAAACAGGTAAGTCATAGGTTTCTGAAATCGCGTCAAACAAGTCGAGAAAATTACCTTGTTTCTTCTATTTGATGAATTCCAAAAAATGAAGCAAATCTCCTGTTAAAGGTTTCGATATGCATCCTGTGCAGGGAACAAGTTCATCTGTTGTCGGAATCATCCGTCTGCACTATGGTTACTCCAATCCTCCCTCTCAGTAATTCTGGAACCCGTTTTTTTGTCCTCTAAAGAGCACGAAAACGTTAAAAAAGTACGTGGTACAACAATTTGAATTACTTCATCATTTCAGTTTGCCGGCCGTGTAGTCTCCTAATTAGACTCACCTCATGCAGCCCATCAACCAAAAATGTCTGACATCCCAAATGTCACATGCTCGAAATATTGTCCACTTATCGTCTCACGAATACATCAATCAACAGTGGAACCGAACTGATGGGGTTTAGTTCGGAATCACGTACAAAATAATACGTGAAATGTGTACAAAGACCGCACCATTTATTTTACAAACAATGCGCGAAAATAACCCTGATAAAGGCCAGAACTCAACTGTTGAGAATCATATTAGAGAAGAATTCTTTTGGACAGTACGGGTTTGGTAACTAAAGAAGAAAGCTTTGATGCCTAATTCAGGTAACACGTGGTATCATACTGGATTATTTGGTAGATACTCACATTCTGGTAAGTAATTTCTACCACGACTGCGCATGTGTTAGAGCAAATTACTGGATCAATCAATGATATCAATAAGCCTTCAAGAGTTTTCAACGAATGTTATAGTAATGTCCTAATGCCAGAGTTCTTCCTAGTTTCAATTTTGCAATGCCGGGATGATTGTAATCACAACAATTCTCTGTTTACACGGTGACGCATATTCGTAAATATATTATACAGACGACTACCGTTCAATTCTGGATTGAAGAAAGTATTACCATTTTGTACTGGTTTCACTTTATTTTGTTTTTGGCTATGTGCTTCATTATATTTGCATAATTAAGGCCCGCAAAATTCAGTTTACCCAACCACGATGGGCAGGCTACTCAAAAAAACAATGATTTCTGCCTCAACAACGGAACAGATCACCAGTCCAGAACTACCCAACGGTTGTGAGACCATTTGGAGGCAACAAAATGACTAAAATGGGCTATTTTGAAATTTATGCCAAACCCACTAAAAAACAATATTCCATGGCCTTCGAAGTAATTTCTGCTCTATAACTATCCATCCTTAATCTGATGAACATCGAATGGGTTAATATTTTTCACAGAACACCATATTATCGACCCATGGTAAGCAATGAAATGGTCACACAAGGATTTGTCACGCTTGGTCTCGTTGGTCAAGGTGCAAAATACCTAACCGTTGAACTAGTAGATACGGTGGCCGTTTTTCCAATACCCACATTATAGCCACACATTCCTTCTCAGTTGTAGATAATTTTCTCTCCGCTGGCGTAAGCACACTACTTGTGTATTCTATCACACCACTCATCTGATTTGACACTGCTCCGATACCTACGTCGCTGGCATTTGTACTGATCTTGAAAGGCTCACCAACGACCAGCAGCTGCAACATGAGATGTTCATTCGACATGATGCATTTGATTTGACATAACGCCTGACTCGCCTCCGGGATCCATTTAAATTTGAGCTCCCTCTTGATAAGGGCGTACAAAGGCCCCAGGGTAGATATGCAATTTTTTCACGAACCGACTGTAGTATGCAGCGCATTCCAGGAACCGTCTCCATGATCTTTGGGAGTTCGGTACTCGAATTGCTTTTAGTTCGAAAATTTTCTCGGGAAGATCTCGCAGTTCTTCATTGCCAACTTTATGGCACAGAAGAAAGACCATCAGTCTTCATATCTGAGAATTTGGTCCGCATATTCTCAGCCGCACTTCCTTCACGCGCCTGAAGAAATCCTCAAAATGTACAGCATGTTCGTTTGTGGTCCGACTGCAAATCACAATGTTGTCTACGTAGACAACGGCGATTGTTAGTCTTGCCAACAACCTAAGCATTAGAAGACGAAAAGTAAATGGCGTTCATGAAAGACCGAATGGCATCCTCAGAAAACGGTATTGCTTAATTCCGACCGTAAATGCTGTATTGTCTTGATCCTCTTTCTTTATTGGAACTTGCCAGTATCCTGAACGCAGGCCGATCACCAAACATATTGTAAATGTTTATAATTTATGGAATATCTCTGCTACCAAAGGCACGGGCACCGGTTTGTGTATGGTTACGTCGTTTACACGTCGAAAATACACACAAAATCGGAATACCCCATTGAGCTTCCTAACGATTGGCACAGGCAAGTTGTACGTGCTCCGCACTTCGTTGGTAACTCTGCCTCTTAGCATATTCTTCCTTTTTCGCTTATCTTCATCCTCCAGATGGACGGGAATACGAAAAGGTCCATATGGACGAAAGGCCTCAGGCTTTGTAGGTATTTCGTGTTCTTCGCGGTCACAAATCCCGTGCGGTTCTTCATCCGTCGTAAGCGGCTCTGAGAAACTCGTATGGTCGGTTGAAACGCCGGGTACATACTGCTGCATACTTTGTTTGCAATGGACCCGCATGTCTGTTTGGATGGTTGACGAACACTTGGTATCGAGCCAAACTTCGTGTTCAACTGATATCGTTTCAGTTCAATGACTGCGTTTAGTGTCCGCAAGAGATCGGCGCCCAGTATTGTTCCCTTGGTGTCACGTGATATTATGAACGCATGCATCAGGGTCCTATCGTTTATTGGAACCATCATTTGGGTCGTTCCGTCTATATTCTGTGTGTGTCTTCCCAAAGTCCTGACCTCCATGGCATATGACTTCACCCCCCCCCCTGTAAAACGCCTGGTGAACGAAACCACCGCCCCCTATCTACGAAACAAACTTCATTACGCCCAATAATCTCGACCTGTGTTCGTTTAGCCCATGGATTTACAGGAGCGATAACAACCTGATTTCGAAAACACGGTAAGAAGAAGTTCAAATTTCTATTTCTTCCTTTATGCTGCCGGGGTTTGCGACATTGATGCTAAACAAAGCCCCACATTTCCGCAGTAGAAACACCAGGCTTGATTCGGATTGTTTGCATTTGCCGGTCTGAACTGCTTTTGAAAACTTATCCGTGATATTTCCTCAATGCACTCATTCCCCATTCTTGAATCTCCTGCCTTTGACACATTTGCCACGGTTTTGTCGGGATTGGGTACATCACGGAAGGCCTCCACCAACTGTAAGATATCCGTCTTGCACCCGATGCGGACGATACGTATTCGATCTAAAGAATCGCCAGCAGCTTAGCACGTACCTTTCTGTCCAGCATAGGCAACCCGCAGTGTGTCGGTATGAACGCATGTCAGGTTTTACTCGGTTGACACACAAAGGATTGCTTGCTATAATAGATACGACACCGTTTACATGTTGGACAGCCAGCCAACAAACAGGATAGAGTCATGGTAATTGTTTGGTTATTGGAAATAGGGTAAACCAGTCACGGTTCGAGAGTCAGGTAAAACGACATCGCAAATAGGCAACTATGTCCTCATTGTCTCCGCATATCTTTTCGAACAATATGTTCTATACCAATGAGATCAACATGTTCGGAAGATCACAGCATTTTGCGAATAAAATAGTGGGTTGGATCAAGAATTGATGCCTGGTTGGGAAGATCAATTTTAGTTTTTCCGGTCCAGTGCTGCTTTAGTTCCGATATAGAACGGAGAGCATCCAGGTCAACATTGTTTCGATTTGCAATTCGATAATGTTGGAAATGCGTTGCTCCAGCTCTGAATGGTGAAATTCAAGGCATCAAATAGCTCGATCATGTCATTGCAAGACTAATCCTAGTTTATTCAGATGGGTTTCTAAAAAACAGCAAATAACAGAAGGGTACACCCTGAAAACCTCCTCAGAGATGAATTTTCTGGATTTCCTGTTCTACATATTGTTCATTAACAAGAAATGTATTGTGTTTTGTTAAATTATTCAGAATTTCAATAATATGTGTAGTGTAACCACTTGTCATATTATATCAAAAGTGTGAGTCTTTAGAACCCCATCATTCCTTATTTCATATAACTTTCGACGGGATCTTTCAGCTATCACCGACAGTTTGTAAGTGAATATTTTCGTATGCATGTACTTGTTTACGGTCATTACTTGCGTAAAAGTGAATAATTTCAGACTTTTTGGCTATCCAACCAGTACATTGGAAGTTAAGACAGGCGAATTGGCAAACGAACCGCTAAACGTGATAAATCAGTTATTTGGCGTGGGTAACAGCACATGAGAAAGCATGGTTTTGCTTGGGGTTATAAGTCATTGCTTGCTAGAGTAGATACGAAACGGTAGGTATATCTACGATCATCTGCAAACCAGATAAATTCTTGGTGGGTGTGATTTCAGTGGAAGGTGGGTTTACCATTCTTGATTCGGCGGTCGATTATAACGTCTTCGCCCTTATAGTGAAAAGGGCAAATTTGAACTCAGTAGATCAGATCTGTTACGTGGCAAGCATACGGTCCATCATTGCTTGTTCATATTCGATGAGAATATTGGGGCAAGCGACCTGGAACTACGTATTTTGACTAACAGTGGTATGAACAGACCGAAATGGAATCAAGACCTGCAGCTTTAGCTAATTAAACAAGCCGGAACAGCTGTTCACCAAAACCAATGAGACCAACTAGTCTTCATGCAATTATTTCCTCCAGAGACAAGGCATATCTTTTGTAAACAGTGTATCACGTAAAAATGAAATCATAATGTTCCAAAAATAAAAGTACTTTTCTATTAGAATAATGAGACAGATCAAAATAGTTATGCTTTCTCTTAAAGATCAACGGCAGTTATAGAGGAAGATGCGCATCCAGATGCAAAGAATTACACATGGGAAACGTGTTATGAGCGCACACCCCTGTGGATCGTCAGAATTCATCGGTAATCAATGAGACAGGGAACTCCAACAAGCAGTCACGCGAGAGGTGTGTACCCACGAAAATGACCGGTCGCAAATGAAAAAAATTGTGAAACACGTTATAGAAACTCATTCCATCAGAATCAGTTAATTTATGACGAGGCATTCCACCTTTTGATTTTTCTGCGGGTATTTATTTCAAGCTGCTTGTGAAATGGATAACTGCATCTAAATATAGAGGGAGTTTGAGAAGGATGCTATCCGTAGATGGCTTGAACACAGATTTTTGGAAACACTATTAGTTTGACGATTTTATAACCATTTGGTCGCTCTTGTTGGAGGTTTGCTTGGAAAGGTCTGCAAGGAACTATCAGCTGACTATAAATTTGATCCCCCAGTGACATTTTTGGGGAAAATTATTTGCTCCCAATCCTGATGCACGAGTTATATTGAGCATAATAAAATACTGAACATCTGTTGTGCTTCACGGATGCAATAAATGCAATGGTATTCACATATATTAGGCAAACAATCAATCTTGTGACTCAAACGTTGAAACTTCAGACGTAACTTTAGACCAACAAACATATAGGAACGTATTGGTGACTAATGGTGACTAATGAGCTCAATGAGATGCAGCTGACTGCAGTGGCGATGGCAACATTATGTGTGGATAGATAATGTTTTTGTGGCTGTATTTGGAAGTGGTAAACTAAATAAGTCGTGGATGAAACCAGTGTCAGCGAGCCATACTACTGAGACACACATATATGGAATATGCTTTAGGAAACAGTATCATCAGTTTTTCCCACGGCATCAAGTACAATAGAACGCTCAAAATAAATCTTCAAAGTTTCTGGTTGGTTATTTTGTAACAGATGTTGTTTGCTTAGTCTCATGATCTGCCTTTATTCTTTGTGGTATGCTTTCTATCTCTGCTATTACTTCACAACCCGCCGATCGTAGTTGCTTATAGAATAGTAACCCGTATTGATGTTCTTATTACCGATAGATACTGCAGCGATATTTTTGATTATTTCATTCGTCGTGAAAACTTGATGGTATGGTTGGTGAGCATTTGAAATCATTCAGGTACGGTTCGTTACATTGCATCAGTTCGTGAGTAAATTTTATTAGTATGGATTAGGTGTTCCACCAATCTTCTTGCAACTCTACCGTTGTACCCTTCGCAAATATATATATATATAAACATATATATATATATATATGACGGGGATTTGAGTTAGTGTCGTTCATTATTGAACATATTTTAATTTGATTACAAAAACACACTAATGAACGAAACCGACTACGTATTTCTGGCGAAATTGATGTCCTTTCTCTCCTCTTGCATTTGAACGCAGAATGCCATACCTTTCCGACTTGTCATAGGCTGACCACCTCGACCTAATTTTCAATCATTTCCCACATCGGAATACAGCGAATTACGAAGAAGCATATTGATCGTAATTTTCCAGATACCCTACCTGTCTAGTTTCAGTGCTTGATACGAAAACTGATCTCTGGTTCCCAAAATCTTACGTCTAACCTCAGCACAGTTGATAGGCTGTTCCCATCATATTTCGGAAAAGCTACTGCGACGTCGATGCTCGAATAGCGGCCATCTTCACTTATCGTCTATCATTACCGGCCATATTTCTCAGCCATATAGAACAGACCTTAACACTGTAGTGTGCACTCGATCATTGACAAACGACCGGATGTGATTCCGAAGCCGTGAATGACTGAAGTTGAAAGAAATCAAACAAGGCTCCAGTATACGCGATGGCAGTTCATCCGATATTGATCTTTATCGTGACAATTTACTTCCCAGGTAACAAAATGCATCCATTTCAGTTGCAGCTTCCTCTGCCGTATAGAGTTTTGGTGATCAGTCAACTCAGCCCAACAGCAGCACTTTATACTTGGCGGATGCAAAACGCATCCCAAATGTTGATGCAATGTTGCTAAGGCTATCTGAGGAAGCTTGCAACCTATATGGATCTTTACTCAAAAGAACAATATCGTACGCATTTACCGAGTCAGACAGTTTAGTGCCAGAGAGAAGATCAATGCTGCTATTCTGAAACGAGAATAGGGCTTCCTCTAGAGTAAGTTAAAAACCAAAATGAAGAGGAAGGGCGAAAGAGGGCAAATCTGATGGACATCAGTTTTCGTGGTGAACTGAAGTAAATTAAGGTTGCAATCAGGCAAAGATACGTTTCTGTGGCAAACCCGGCAATAACTGTGGATAACCGTATCCAAAGCCGCTTTCAGGTAAGAGGACACAGAAATAGCAGGTCTTCTGAAGTTATGTTTTTGCTCTGACATTCCTCAAGGCATCAAGGAATGGTCGATTCAATCAATGCCAGGTTTTAAACAAATTTGATTCTCACGTAGGCACGCTTAACACATGTGGATAAATGGTGAACTGCAAGCCCGGTAACCAGTTTGGATGCAGTCATAAACAGAATTACTAGTCTGTGGGTTTTTTAAGAGGGCTAACCGAACTGTCGCGTAAAATGTCCCACATAGTGGTCCAAAAGACACTTCTGACATTAAATCCATGATGAGTCGGATTCCGTGGTTACCCCAATCACATCAGGCTTTCGTGGCTCGGTAAGACTAATCAAAAAGCATAGTTTGCGAGTAATGTTGATAGAAGCAGCCTTCTCCATTTCTCTACATTATGCATACCACCACGGTTCACTGGCATTTACGAGGTGTCTCAGGGGTTTGCACGCCTCATGTGATATGGCTTTTAGAAAGGTGGATATCTGAGCAAATTTCAGCGAATGGTTTTGTCAAAGATATGCATTTTTTTGGCTGTCACTTCACAAAAGTCTTGTGTGGCACTAGGAAGCAATTTGCCATCTTTTAAATGCTACCAGCGTTAATCTGGATCCTCCACATTCAGCTGCATCGATAACCGCATTGGCACTTCTGTCTAAAAATAAAAGTGTTAGTAATCTTCTGGAAGCAAACAATAAATACTGGTGGATTTGACGTCAGTGCTACCAGGGACGAGGTTCAAACAGAAACGAGCTTGTACCAAAGCGTGCTCTGAGTCCACAAGCCCAGATCAAAATGAACCGCATCCACATCAATGAAGACCAATGACAATAGGACATTCTAAGTCCTCAAATTCACAAGATGTATAGAGACGCTTTGTGAGCTTATGCTGCTCCATACGACAACCAATTGAATGGTGTTGATGTTCTGTACATGCCATCAATCTTACACATACAGAAAGAGTAAGGTATGCAGAACAATGCGTGGCCTTTGGATACATAAAACTAGTTCAAACTTGAGAAAGGCTTCTGATATAACCAGTATGCTTGCAAACTGTGTAAATGCGAATGTATGTGCATCGATCGGTAGCAGCTGGAAGATAGGGTAATATGCCATCGTGCTACATCCTAATGATCCGTCCAATTTTGATGTTATCACTAGAGTATATTTATGCAATGGGCATGTGATTGTTCGAGTTCGTAAATCACAAATGAGAGTAATCAAATTACCCATTGGACCCAGAGCATATTCGGTGTTATGACTGAATTGTTTGTGGTTCCAAAATTCCAACTACTTTCCGACACAGTGAAAGGTTAGTTCATGTGCTTACATTTTGCATTCCACATTCTCGGTGTGAAGAAAAAAGTTACTCTTGCTCTCAATCGGAGCGTCACTATGCAGACAGGAAACTCATGTGAGCGTGATAATTCTTGGATTGCAAAATTGAAACTAGAATGTAGTCTAAGATGATGAACTCCGGAGACTACAGGTATGACTCCAAATTGTATTGAAACATACTGAAAAACTAATTTACTTGTGTGAGTAAACTCAGTAATATAATATAGTGCCGGCTGTTACGTGTACCGAACCATCGAAGAACTTCCTATAGTGAATCGCTGTTTATTTCATCTGGAGGAATCATTCATGCTGCATTGTTCGAACAATTCCGGTTCCCTTAAAATGTTTCACGGTTGTACTTTCAAATTTCTCTTGGTTATTTATAATCACGGTCCGCCTGATAAATGCCACGCTATTTGTGCACTCACCAAGTTTGGTTCAGGCGTGACACTAAAATCAACAAAATCAATTCAAAATCAATTCGGTTCCACGTAGGGTTGACGTTCCCGTGAACCGATGGTTGGACGACTTTTCGAAACTAAAATTAAAGATCTCGAAGTCGTTTGGTTGAATGAGAGCAGGACGGAGTATGCGGGGCTGCAGAATGTTTGATAATGAGGTGATTTAGCTTGAAGCTTGATACATATTCATATATTTCATGCGCATAACATAATGAATTGAAGTGGTTTCAGAACTGTTAACTAAAAGAATAGGGGCAACCGCCTCATGGATAGAGAGCAAAACTTCATTTTTGGATAAAGCATAATCATTCTGTTACAGAACCCAGAACATTGCCTTTCTGAGGAGATTTTCCTAATGAAATGGCTGCTATATTTGACATTGGGATTGGAGACGGTTAAGTCAATGCTTGTAGAAACTTGCTGGTTTTGTAGAACATTCCACGCAGAAGAGTGTGGTGGGAACCCGGAAATATGTGAATCATCTTTAAAAAGAAGCGAATCAGAGACCCAAAAATGCGTCAAGTGGTATGATATGAACCACGTGATAGTGATGCGTGCCTGGAAAGGCGAGAACAACGCAACGTGTGAGATTGAAGTCTGTTCCCAGTATATTGTAGGGGCTATTTTAGGTCTGATCCTTCAAGCTCACTTTTTATGTGGCATTCATGGCAAACGCGCGGAAACACGACGAGCTGAATTCGGAAAAAAAGCGTGAAGAGATAGATCCATATTATGTTCATGCATGGCTCGCCGTTTACAGTTCATGAACCTTATCCAGGTGATTATTGTTCGAGAGGAGCACGGAAATTTTAAGATCGCCAGCGATCATAGGAAATACGCTAAAGTGCAAATACTGACGAGCAATAACTATGGGTCATTTATTTTGGTATAGTACTCGGTAGTACTTGAACTCAAATATCAAAGGTCATTCTTAACGTAAAGCATAGGTTCGTTTCCCAAGGAACGAATAAACCTACACCGTTCAAATTACTCCGTTCCCCAATCGATTCTCCACGAATGAACTGTAAAGTAGCTTTGGGTTTTTTAAGATCACAATTTGTATGTAATTTTACACATCACAGGTATTGTTTTATACATGACACTCAACTAAACGAAATCACTACGGTTTTACTATATCCTGATGTACTCGTAAAACTATGGTTTGGCGATTTTCCCAACTTGTAAAATTTCGGATATCAAAGTTGTTTGGTTGAATGACTGGATGACGTAAGTAGTATTTAAAGACTATGAGGCTGGCAAAATTTAGATTTTAAAGGATCTCAGTTTCATGTGCCCCGAAAATCCTCGCATTTCAGATGCGTATCACACTACAAATTGAAGTGTTTTCAGATTTGATGGCGAGGAGTATTGGGGTGATTATCTTACAGAGGGTGAACAAGTACATATTGTAATTAGAAATCAGCCTTGAATAAGATGAACAGTATTATGTGACGAAACCGAAAACAATGACAATCACGGGAATTTTTTTCTAAATCAATGACAGTTTTGTTCAAAATTCCCATTGAATAGTGAGAAGCGAATGTATGTAATATCCTGAAACTTTGGTTAATGTTTCAAGCAGAAAAGAAAGTATGTTTTTCGTGAAGTGTGTGATGCCTACCTGGAAACTTGTGAACTGTGTATAGAAATTGAGCGATTCGAAAACCCAGACAAACGTCAGACGACATGAAGTGAGCTACTTGAAAGTGTTGCATGCCTGTGACAATAAATTCAAGGCAACGTGTGTGACTGACGACAATTTGCAGCAAACAAAACGGCCTCCCAGAGACTGTTCTTTTAGGCTGCTGGTTTACACGACATTCGAAGCGAATATGCAGAGAAATGAGCAGTTTGGTACTGAAAAACGCAATCAAAGTCAAATCAGTATCAAGTTAGCCTATGGTGTAAGGAATAAAGTTCAGAAACCCAAAGCAGTTATTAAGGTTTGAGAATAGCACGAAAACTCCTAAAACACCCGAGGTCATAAGGAATGTGCCAAAGAGTATTCCTCCAAAAGGAAATAATACTGCGGTAATGCTCAAATATTTTGGTATCAACAAACTAAATTTGGCAGCCTGTTTTGAATTCAGAAATGTTCACAGACAACACTTTGATCCACATTAGGAGAATAACCCTGAATATTTCAAGCAAACACTAGATAAGCTCGGCCAAAGAAAGGTATGCTATTATCTGTGTACGGGACATATAAATGAAAGAATAATTCTTTGGTAGGTTTTCGGTCCTTTTATCTGTAAACCTAAAGGATAAATGGCAACCGGAGCTGTTCACTCGGAAACTCCGGACCTGATTTGCGGTTACTTTCACTTATTATTCCATCGTTCTGGAGGGCCCAACCCACCAATAACTATTATTGAGTCAGTTTTGTGATTTTACTCTGGTCCTTTTCGGAGAGATATTTACTCATGCTATCGCTGCGGAAAAAGACCACTATGAAAAGAGAGGCGAAAATATTATACATCTGCATGTTACGTGACTTGGAAAAAAAACAAGCGTGGAAATCCAAAATGTACTGTCCACAAAGGAGAGATAAGGAAATACTGAACATAAATAAAGGCTTATTATCCCACGCGTAGAGTACCGTTGATTACAAGCTTTCACAATCAAGTCGTGTGCATGCGCTTATCCGTATCCGCGGCTATTGGAGCTTGTCGCGGAGAACTGATGGATGATATGCACTCGTTTTGACACCTTCAAGATCGTTACAACTATAATGACAAAGTCAGCCGAGGAAATAAATGGTCAGTTATTTTGGACAAACTTCACAGTAACGGTACGTAAAAAAAAGAAAACATGTCCCCCCCCCAACTAAACAGTCCTCGGGATCTGGTAAGACTAAACCTCAAACAATCCAATCCACAAACAGTTGAATATGGAATCACACGAATAAGCTACCCAATAACTGATTTATCAGTGACAGTGACTTTCCGTGTTCACCATGCCATACGATACGCCGTTGTTCTTAGTATACTCGAAACCCATCTTGGTCTCGGTGATTGAAATACATGCCTTCACTTACCTTTGTTTTGTGGAATGGTATGCTTGTATACAGGAAGTTGTTCTCACGGGGAAATTTTTTTTAAAATTATCTCAAATTTGTATGGATAGAAGTTAGCTGGTGGTGTTCAAATGATCAATCTCGGGGATTTCTGACTTTAACAGCCGTGGTCGGATACCTGCACTAGCTTTAATTGACCTTCGGTCTTTTCTACCGCTATTGTACGTTGTGGTATAGCAAATAGCAAACGAAGTACTCGTTGAATGACTTTTTTACTAGCAGGGATTCTCACACACACGTTTCACGTTTTCGTGAAGTTCAAAGTTTAGAAGTGGATAATTAAAGTTGACGCTTGGATTCACAATATCTGAAACTTTTAAACCTTCGAAATATGGTCATAACACAGTGCACTTTACACTGTGGATTTGTCATATGCATCGACACTGTATTCGCTCTGTCCCATTCTGCAAAAGTAGTCAATGCATCTCAGCAAAAATCAGTTCAGGTTTTTATTTGTCTTATAACTATATCTCCATATGCGTCGAAAGTTTTCGATTGAAAATCTCAAACAAATTTAGCCATACACTCTCAGCTACAACTGGTCACGGTAGTCATCTTATTCAACTCAGTTGGATATCTGGAGAAATAAAAACGACTCGAATCAACATTTGCGGTATCCTCAATCCTTCATGCTCAGCTGATGTGTACTGGTTTTGCGATACTTCGGTTTGATAGCTTTCTGTGATCACATGAATCCAACTAAGGAGAAAAACACTGAAGTGACCGACACTCACAAAGAACGAATGAAGTCGATGCTCCTTCTATCGAAACTCCAACCTATTTACTATGTTTGACTCCAAAGAATCTATCAAGCTAGGTGAATTTTGCTGAATTTAGACAATATGTATAGATCCATTATACCGTGGGTAATCATGGTCTTTTACTTCCGATCCTTCACCTTGATATAACTAATCTCTATTTGATTTGCAGCTCTTCCAAAATACTTCGTTCAATGCTGCTCTGAGATCGAGGCTTTGCTTGAATGTTGCTTCATAAACAATCCTGATTTTATTCTGACCCCGTGCCAGTCTATACTGGAGACTTTGGACTTTGCCAAAGATTTGTCCTCTCCAGTGATATATTGCCTAAGTAAAAACAACACAGAAGACCTCGAATTATGAATGTGTTACTCGGAATAAGAAAAATGACGGAGACTTCAAGCAACGCTTGACCAGACTTGCACTTTAGCTACTATGTGCTTTGATCGTCTGAGATCGAACACGTCCAATGCCATCGACGCCGGCCCTCTTTTACTTCAACAAATTATGCCATAGTAAAGAACGCTCAAAAGTAAGCAAGGACTACCGAACAGTGTAACCCAATTCTATCGATTCAATGGTAAACCTAAAGACCCGACGACATACATCATCATTCGATTCTAATCAATAGGATTTTCCGGGGAAGTTTTACATTCAACAAAGGGCTAAGGGGTTTCCCTTAGGACGCTTATTCCCGGATGTCAGGTTTGAAATCCGAAACGTGAAGTGAACATATAGTTGCGTCTTTTGTTGTTTGTTTTCAAAGCTATATCTTGTTCCGGTTTATTCAGCATTATCTCCCTTAACATACGCAATCACTTTGTTAACCGTGAGCTGTTAAACCTCCAGTGTGACAAGTTGCATAGATTCGACAATCCAGCTGCTGTTTGTCTATGCAGTATGCACAATACTGTCACCGGTAAAGAAATATTCATCTTATCAATTCCTGGGTTGTAAAGATAGTCCTGGCGGTTGGAGGTCAGTTTCACCACCTATGTGTCTCACTTGCAATGAGGAAGTTCGACAGTGATATGCCTAATCCAATTCGCCCAAGAGCTCATGCTGTATGTGTTCATTTACTGTTGTGTGCGTAAACGACATGGTAAGAACCTTAAGGGAACAAATGACTGGGAGGCCATACCGAATCGCGTCCTGACAGATAAACCCCAAGCGATTTTGTACATTTTCACCCAATCAGCGAGGCGCGACGCTGCAATTTCGTTTTCACCTTTAGTCAATTTATGATTTGACTGTTACGTTGCTACTTCCAGCCGAACCCGCATGTTTCGCACGCGTTTTGTTGTCAACCATAAATTCCGCAGTACAATAATGCTTAAGATGCCCACGGTCTCACGCATATCTAAAAAGAGGGCTAAATTTGGCCATTGGAAACACGAAGACGCTCAGGCAACTATCAAAGGGTAATATTTGAACTACTGGTCCGCTACCAATGCGGAACTTGGCCTGCTCCCCGCCGTTCCATTGTTCAACCGTGTGGCGAAAAATGTGAAACATGACAGACACAGGAGGCTTTAACGCACCTGGAATCAAGTTTCCCCCCAATGGGTGATTTCGACAACAATACAGTGAGGAACGGCGAGGCTGGGTGTGGAACGCTCCAGAAATCAAACTCCCAAAGAACAACACGATTGGTTTGCTAACCAACTGAACTTCATCAACTTTGCACCGAGCGTGGAAGAAACCAAGCGCCTCATGACGTCCCAAAGCATGAATCAAAATATAGAGATGGTCTTATGTTTACGCGACACCTAGCACAGAATAAAAAGCGTGTAAAGAAAAATCAGTCGCAAAATGAAAAAAACAAGGATAGTACAGTTTGTAATTCAGGAGGCTCTGCTCAGTGGTCGTGACCTAGCTCATGTTTGTGAATTGGCGAACTTAATTGTTTCCTACTTGTAAATCGGATATTGTAGAGCAGCTTGCACGAGTCAGTCGGGGCTGCTAATTGTTTAATCGTAGATACACCTTGTGAGATACAGATTTCACAGTCCTCAATTAAGTGTGCTTTGTGCACGTTTCGAACTGACACGTACTTTTTGGATCGCTGCCAACGGCGATCAAACAGCACGCCTCAAGCAAACGCACGATTTCACCATAAACTTTGGTTCACATGACGCGGCTTGTCATAAAAAAGTTGATCACACCTGAATAATATACAGCATTGCATACACACGGGCAGCATTCGTGAATGCTCTTCGGTGAATTTGCTACTGACTTTTCAACTAGCTGGTTTTGAAAGTCAAAAATACGATTCGAATCGTTTGGTTTGTCACAGTCTAATCAGTATGGCTTCATGCAGTTCAAACTTTTAATAAAATCCATGTACAGCTTATTATATATCGTGTTGATGACGGAGTTCAAGCACGAAGTTCAGTGAGAATAGATGATCAAAAGAGAATGGATATCAGTTGGCATATAAGCGACTGCATCGTCGAGAGTTTGCAGAAGTAAGCATTGTGGGATAACGGCCTCCTTTCTTTGTCCGAACGACACGAATTCAACTCGGATGAAAATCCCAAATACACGTTTTAAAAGACAGCAAAATTATGCTAGTATTGTTATAATTTGCTGGAAACACGAAATGTATTCGTGTTGCTTAACACAGTGGGTCTTGCATGAACAGATTGGTATTATCTATTTGTTGCTTCTGGGCTTCAAAAAAGGGGTTCGCATGTTGACATAATAAACAATCTTTTTACATCGGAATGGCCACTTCTCAGCTTGCTTCAATCTCCGAGTTTTCGTGCATACAACTTATTGTCTATCGGAATCTTTTCTAGCACTGCGGCTCCAACTCTATCTATCAGAATTATACTGTGGCCAGCCTGACCACAAGATGCAGTCTCAGGGTTTGCATGAATAGAAAAACGGAACCTTGCACAAAAACTGAGGTGCAGCATCTTTCCTATGATAGCGCTTGGTCCTAGATGCTGGTATACTGAATATTATATCTATCAGGCGCAATGGCCTCAAGCTTAAGGAAGAAACCTGCCTGTTGCCCATTAGGCATCAAAGTTTGCATTTAAGGCGTGCTTAGGTTAAAGGCACATCAAAGACAAAAATGATTATAGACCCACTTATATTGATGAACGGATCTCTCGGTTGCCGTCATGGACGTAGGAGCATACTTTAGGTGCGGACCTCTGCTTGAGCCACTGGAATCAATACAAGTGGTTTGGACTCCAAACGAATGAGAAATCGAGTTGTTATGATGATACATAGGTGAAAACTGAGCTGCGTGGAGTGTGTAGGATTTGTTCAGAATAAGTCAAATGGAAGTCAGCATAATTGTTTATATTTTTTGCGGATATCTTTCGGAGACTAAAATGTCAGGACAAATAGACTTTTTATTCCGAATTAAAGGACAAATTAATTCAATAAGCACTTTCTTCACGTTTTGTGCTGCGATGTTCACAAGTTTCGAAAGACAAACGAGATGATGGGAGAAATCGTTCTTAGACACGAATACTTACATCCTTTGACAGAGCTTTCGGATCAGCTGTACTTAGCCCGGAAAGCCTTGAATTCCTCAAATGAGTTAGTCTACGAATAATGTGTGGCAAACGTTTGTTCGATGCTATAGACAGTCCGTTTGATAATCTGCCGAACATTTCTATCACTGGACATACGTACCATATGTCACAATGATGTACCGCTAGTAAACTGGGGAATTTGTTTAGAGCTCAAGAATTAGGTCACTGATACGACTTTCCTCCGTATTCGAGCTATGTGAGCAGAATACTCTTGTTATGAAGTGCATACATTTTGCGTTTCTTCCTTTGTCAGTTGTTATTCTTCTGAACTGCATGTGAAAGGTGCATATCAAATTAAATTGTATTTCCGAAATTAGAAGCGGACTTCCTGTCATCATTAGGTATTCATTTGTTATTTGACCAAAGGTGAAAATAAAGTCTCTTACATAACCGTTAGTGTCTCAGAAGACTGCTAGGTTCTGTAATAAGCCAACCTAGTGCCGAAAAATCACTACATATAACGAAGTAAAATTGCACACATCCACATCTACCGCGTAACTGTCTGAGTTGTGCAGAGAAAACTGGTGATTTACCACCATCATCACAAATGCTAGTAGCACGAAACTCAATGTATAACAGTTTGATATTTGGGAAACCTTCATAGCCTCTCTTCTCTGAAGTAGCGCTCTGGATATAGTTCCACATGTTGTTCGATCGGGGTTAGTATGGAAAACTAGTTTAATGTGTCCTAATTATTGTGTTCATGGAGTTTCCTTCGAAGTGTTAAAAATCAAATGTTCAATTCTAAATTGAAGAAAAATACGTAGGCCCAAAACTAAGATAGCTTCATCTGATTTCTATGCTTACACTCATAGATCGACAATCTAATGGACAGTAGACTGAACGTTGCACGTTAACGAAAACAGCACTCGAATTTGACCAGAAAAGACGAGAATCATTTTTGACAAACAGCACCTACAGGGGTGAACTCGGGAGGGAGATTACTGTGCCGTTGAAGTTTGTTTCAGCTGCCTATGCTACGATGCTATATGATTTGAATGTAATACACTAGTCCACCATTCAACAAGACGTTGCCAGGTGTTTGAAATAATGTAAATGCCGAATAAGAAGATTACGGTGTGCTCCCTCACTTACATTTGCTAGAATTGTGTTAGTCCTTAATTAACTTGATCTTTGTTAAGGGTTCTCACATTTCTGTCAAGCTTCAAAAAATAAAAGGCTGCTAAGCACTTGCCAATAAGTGAACATATGAAATAGTCCAAATTCTGAGCCTAATAATAATAGTAAACTCGTTGATCACGGGAAATGCACATATATGAACGGGAATTGCTGGAGCAACAGGAAGATATGCCAGGTATTTCATGTTCTCGCCCAGTAACATGCTCGATGTTATAAGTGAAATATTGCAGATGGTATGTCCGCCGCACTAATCATTCGCCTGGATCTCGTGTTGTCGAGACAAAGTCATTGGGCTGGGATCGCTTTGATGCAAACAGCAGTACTAATAAGATCTGTTCACCAGTCTTCCAGCGACCGCATTGCTGCTGAATATTCCTTTCCCGTGGTAAATTATTCTCCTCTTAGCACTAGTGAGCAATCGGCTGGCGTATTGGATCACTACAGACAGTTGACACAATACTACGCCCATTCCGAATTCAGTGATATCTACAACCACGGTGAATACTCAGTGCTACTCTGTAACTGGTAAGCAGGTGCGGGGAATCGATACACGTACCTTGAGTTCATTGAACGCCACTTTCATGTCTAACAGTCATGTAAATTGCGTACGTTCTCTCAGGTTTTCTGGGGAACGTTTTCGCAAACTTTGCATCATAACCAATTAAGCCGGCGAGAATTCTTGGTCAGCTCTCTGATTTTTCGAGGGGCGACTTCCTCTCGCCTCCGCTTTCCTAAGTAGGGGTAGCAGTTTTTCAAGCACTGCTATGTGTCCAAAGCAAACAGTTATGCCAATTGGCATCATATACTTCTTTGCGCTCAATTTCAAACAGACCCTAATAATCGTTGTCCGGGACTGCATTATGTCTAGAAAAGTGTTCGTTAGTCTTTTTTTTAAATATCTCTGTGTCATCCCCGGTCATCAGAACATCGTGTGGGATTTCCAGTACCTGCAGCAGCAAACAGTTGAAAGTACACAGCACGAAACACAGCCCGATATGCATTCCTAAGAATTCATACTGCTTTCAATTAACACACAGGGTTGGTTTTCTCTCTGTCGCTTGAGAGTACCGGTGATTGTCAATAACCTGACCTCAAATCAATAACCGGCAACGAATTTACGTCAAGAGATTGCTGAACTATCTTCATGGGCATGTGTTCACGTCCCTAACCGTGGCACGGTTGAGTTTTCGGAAGTCGACATAAAACCGATACGTGCTATCTGGTTTTTGCAATAAAAACACCTGCCTCTCCACTTTTGGTATGAAATTCCGTGGTATCTTCTTGTGTATCGGTTTGCACATCGCCTCTAAGACAAAGTGTTCTAGCCAGTTGCAAAAACGATACTGGTCACTGGCATCGAATATAGATCGACATACTTTGCGATGCACTGCGTGAATCACGAAGCCCATTTCTGTCGTAATCACCACCGACGCATGAAGTATATGTGGCCGGATATTGTTTGTTGTCTTCGATTTAGGCAATATTATCACTCTGTACGGTGACCAATTCTTTCCGTCAGTTTCATTATCTCAGTTTCATGGAGACAACTCAATATCCCCTGCATTCCGTCGTGAGATTTCTCCCCGCTGTTGGTTGAAACCTTTTGAGATCTGAATTATCTGCAGTTAATATTAGAATAAATGCGGATTCCATGAAAGTTAGTAATATTATCGGCGTAAATACAGTTCTCAGTGTTTTCAAATAGCAACATAGCTATGCTCCCCATGACGGAATAATACGCGCGAAACACATGATCAATCGGGAGTCTCGTTATGTGTTGGGAACACGATCCGTAGCTATAGAGAATAATCACTCCATTTCACTCGGTGACGGTATATTGGAACAACCTGGCTTTGATTTCTTCAACATCACAGACAGCCTCTGAAATAGGAAAACTTCACATTTTGCAGATAAGGCCACGGGGAGCATGACCGTTTGACTGTTTCCATTTATGGGTGTTATTCATAATATCACCGATATAATTCACGGTGTTCCTGTCACCCCTTTAGTAATAAAACTGTGGTACTTCTCCCTGATATAAAAACCTTTTGGAAGAATGCGCATATTCATTGAACAGTCCTATTATATTCTACAGAAAAATACACGATGGACAAAAGGCTTGTGTTCGGTAACTTATTCCTCAGGCTGATGCTATTGAACGTGTATATATGTGGCTGGAACGCGAATTCACGGAACTAATACTGATTGAATGATCACTGTTGAAGCCGTTGAGTGGCTCGAAGTGGGGCGATAATTTGAATGTTCCTGTCTGGGAAAATCCAACGTAGAAGGCACTTCTGGCATGGGTTCGCTGCTTCTCACCAACACTGAGCTGTCACAATCAACATCATCTTGATGGTTTTCTTCGCTTTGTGATTGCATTTAGGGTGAAGTGGTTTCACGAATCAATGTTCTAAACAAAGCGATCCGCTTATTAGCTAAAACTGATTTGACTAATAGCACTCGATGGATACGTTTTTCACATGATGCCCTATGTCGACAAAGTGCGCTACGAGTGCCGTGGACACGCTTCTTCTAGTTCTCGTCCTTAGCCAAGCCGTCCCATTTTCCTTGATTCTTTGAAACAGTCCTCGTTTCGTTTTTTCCAAAAAAATTGCCAAAAATGAACAGCTGTTGAATGGTTTAACATGAAGGATCAAAGGCGGGCATTTTGTCTTTGAGGTTCACATAAGGCATTGGTCTGCTGATAAAGTTTGCCCGCACGCTGACGACAGAAAATGTACAGGTGATTGAATCTCTTGAGTGGATAATTATCATATAAAAAACAGCTGTAGAACATTGGTAATTCCCTTGTGCAACCGGCAAAAGAACCAAATTAATAACCATATTGAAAGATGATATTTCTCAACATTGGATAAATATATTGATAATTCACGAAACAGTATTTCCTCATATCTTCCGCTCTCACACTTGTCTGGCGTACTGAACCAACAACCGTACCATTTGTAGATTAAAGCTGGCCAGAGCATAGTAAATTGTCCATGACATTGCTTGAAACAAATTGCGTGTATTGTGATAAAAGGAGATACGTATATTTCAGAGAATGTTCTTCATTATGTTCGTATGTGCCCTAGGTCAGGATAGGACGCGAGGGTTTCCAGATGAAATTTCGTCGCCAGGCTTTACGTCTTGTGAAAAAGAGGATAACATCGTTGATGGTTTCGTACATTCGTGTACGGCCTGCCATCACAATAGAGATGCGTCAAGTTTATATATTATTACTCGTTTTAGGATCATGAATGTGGAAGAACTCTTTGAAATTCATTTCGAAATTCATTTTCAGTCGAGCTTCCTTGATCGGAGGCCTATTAGAATGCTCATCGTAGGGGTGAAATTTCACAATCGTACAAATATGCATCTCAATTGGGCCACATGCGTCACAACAACATGATTTTCAACTTCATAGTGAAACATTTAGCATCAGCCTGGTACGGTACATACTGGGAACATTCTACTAACCATCGAAAAGCTATTCACACATATAAGTGCCCCATTCGGATCATATGTTTTAGATCACAACTAATATCACCTGCAATCATAGAACTTCTGTTGTTGTGATATTTGCTTCAATTAAACTAATACTTCCGTACAGAATACATGCTCCTCCCAACCACCGGGCATGCATGCTATTCAAGCTGAGCTGTGTTGTTGCTTGATTCTTCATACTTCAGGTAAGGGTTTTATGCTGATTTCGAAACTCAAGGTACCTGTTTCAAGGACATATTCGGCTCCGTTAGTCCAAATTTTCTACAATATAGTTATTTCTCATCGGTCATATTTCGTTATAATCCAAACACGTAGGCTCATTTTTATGCAGATTATCACTTACGCATTATGGTTTGCCATAGCTGCATTAAAGACCAGGCAGCGATTAGAATACCACAATATTTAGGAGCCTAGAACGATTCCCGGAGTAAATTCTGATTCTCAAACAAACGCGTTCGGCCTCCGAATTAGTGATCAAACATGAATCGTTGTGCTTCAATGGCTCAGTGATATCTAGTTGATTCTGTGAATGCTGTTCGCGTCCCCCTCGTAAACCTGATATAGCTCATTTCCATCTTTATGCGGCTGCAAACACGTGATCCAATAATCGGTGTCAAAAACGAGGCTTCCCAACTAAGATCCGCTGATGCTTCAAAAGGATTCGAGAATGTCACTATGAACACGGATATTCCAGCTGCATAATTTGAGCTTCAAGTAGCTACAGGGGCTACTAATCAGTATACATCATTACCACAAGGAAAACGGCCTAAACTTGTTATCCCAGTATATGAATCCCAAACATATACTAGACTTCTGCAGTGAAAGCTTTGATTGTGGTCATAGCCACCTAATGATTTGTCCCGTGGTACTAACACGGTTTTAAAAATATTCGGAGGATCTTGAGTGGTCGAACTTTAGGCAACGATCTTCGCTTTGATCCATACAAATTACTCTGAATCCCGTTTTCGAGTACCACGACCCTCGTGGTTCATATTTCTGCTGATCTCTGGTCATATCTGGCGATCCTCCTTTGAAGATCCAATGACTAACCGGGAGAAATTTTCAAATTTCTCACCCTTACACAACCTTTTCCATCACTTGCTCTTTATAAGTTGAAGCTGCTCCAAGGACTATTGGTTCACCTAAGAATAGCTGTCGAGTAGGTTTGCCCAAAATGTGATTTTTTGCTACATATCCCAAGTTCAGGCTCTCACATCTTTGCCTGATTGTTGTTGTCTTTTGCACGGCTTTGGTACAATGACTGGGGAGTCCAACCGTCCCCATTTCTAGAGTTACTGTCATCAACGGAGTAAAGGTTTGGAATAAACTGGAGTGCGCAGACTAACAGATTTGTAGTCAATCACGAAAAACAATGGCTACTGGAAGTCTAATCCTATCGTCATACTTGAGCCACTCTAATTCATTGGGCTTCGTTTTGCTATTGAAATAAATATTTTGAAGAACTAACTAGGTCACGGCAAACTGAATCGCTATTAGTCAACAATGGACTTACGATGATAGGTTATTCCGAGCGCGATGACGAATAAACTTGTGAATTTATGTGTTACGTTTTAAAAGTAGACGCAACGCGGTCAGTGTTTGAAATTGGATATAAGGGAAGCTGATCGCTCATCTTAAGATTGGAAGAAACAGAATAACCAAAAGCAATGGAGTGAATCAAACAGTCTTTCATCTCCATAAAGATCAAGAACGTTTCCAGTGAAATTATTGTTTTCTCGAATCAGACCAAATTCACGAATTGTTGTCTGGTGAACAATTTTTGTTCATTCGAGGAAGTCAAAAAATGAGTGTTATTCATGTACAACATTCATATAGGAAAAATAGCAAGCTGGACTCCATAACACCGTCCTGGGCGAACACGGAATAATCCACAAACGGAGGAGTAATCCGCATTTGTCCTCCCATTCCGTCTTCGAAAATGATCATTTGGAACAGAAAAGACAAAACCCATCAAATAAGCAAAACGTATGTGATCGTGGTGATGCTTCGTCGTGGAGATCGGCTTTGTAAACCATGACTAGCCGCAGGTACGACCACAATGGGGGAAGCCACCGGGGCCATCACATTTTCCAGTTTGTTATGATGTGCGATGATTTCGAAGCACAATATATAACTTATGAATAAAGAATGTGAATTCATCAAACCAATATAATGATGATGATGTACATGGATTCATGAAAAAATCTCACAATTCAAAAAAGAAAATATTCGTTTTTATTGTATAAATAACAGTGTAGGTGCATCTACATCAAGAGCATGCTTCATCTAATCGGTCAGCACCTACGGAAACTCGTCACTAAATTTCATTTTGTAACCCACTGCTATTGTGGTTCGAAAAGCCGTATGTGTGTTACAGGAATTTGTACTTTTTTGT
Source organism: Fasciola hepatica (assembly GCA_948099385.1). Classification (NCBI taxonomy): domain Eukaryota; kingdom Metazoa; phylum Platyhelminthes; class Trematoda; order Plagiorchiida; family Fasciolidae; genus Fasciola; species Fasciola hepatica. The sequence continues at coordinate 1,742,562 of CANUEZ040000145.1, read as the reverse complement.
ATGTCGATAATTCACTCCACATGTGTCACATCAAAGGTTCATCTGACACTTATAGAATTGCATATCCTTTCACATACACATTTTAAATAACTTACATTTGTTTGACAAATCAACAGAATGGAGGTATTTGCATGAAAACTTTCCCATAATAATGGTTCCTAAAACTTGATACGAGGAATAAAAGTTGAGATTTGAAAAGTAATCTGCAGGCATATCCAACAAAGGAAGGTATGAACAACAAAACAAAATTTGAAATGGCATGGTCTTTTTGAACTTCTCAAGACTTTGTTGTGGTAGATTCCAGATGCGTGTTTGTGCAGTTTAGATAACGAGAATGTGAACAATTGATGGAATTATCATGAAAAATAACTGTCATCGCTAGTCTATCGATAATTATGATTTTACTTTGTGGTATATTGTGCTCTGCAATATGATTAGGCAAAGAGGACTTTCATGGGTATGAATATCCAGTGCCTTCAGGTAGCAAACATTTCTAGGTTGGTGTATAAGTTTATTGCTTACCATGCAGAGGGATAAGAACACCTCCACAATAAATCAAGGTTCAATGGACGCGTAGATTTCGGAAGGATCTGCTTGGTGATATTTTCTGTGGAGATATAATGGTCCTCAAGAAAAAACGAGGGGCGACCGATAATATTCGAGCCTTGTACCAATGCGACAAAATGTTCCTTAGATAAGTCACTATGGATTCCCAGAAAACAAAAGTGTACCACTGAGCGAACACGTTGATGGACAAGAAAAAAAAAACTATTTTTCCCGTCAGATTTCCCCATCCTGCGATTCTGGAGGTACAGGGTGAGCATTTTTTTTTGAGTGGATTCATGTTTGACCGTCGGTTGTGGCCTAGGGTGGGTAATCGAAATCAGATAACCCTCAGCTTTGAGTACCACGCTTAGATTAAACCAGATCTCTGTGGCCAGCCTTGGATTGCTTATATTTCATTGCATTTTAAACATTTAGTATAACGACCCCTGATACATCTATTTGCAGGTGTGTTTATGCTATTATCATTTTTTACAACTCTGAAAATGCTTTCAATGGCAGTGTGTTCACTTGCTGAGTTAGTTAGGATACGGTAACCCAGTTATCACTATAGACTGAGGTTATCTGTTAAAATGTGTAAGATGAAGGTTTTAATCTCACAAAACGGATACAGAGCAGCACGTTCTCATCGTTTTTATTCAATGTGTTTATATTCTCTCTCACTATAATTACCTTTTCATAAAATATCTTTGAGAACCGAACATTTTCTGAAAAAGACATTCAAAGTGGAGATACAGAATGTGCAGAAATAATACATATATAATAGCATACCATTCTTGAAAATCCTTCTGAGTGGTTTGTTAAGTAAATCGTAGGTCAGGACTCGACTGATGTACTGTACAAAACACCTGCTGTTATGAAAATGCATACAGCACAAACAGTATGATTTTTTCTTTGATAAGGTCCGTTGTGTAATTTTCAGAGTTTTGTAAACAAGATCCTCACTCTCATTGCATTAAGTTTGGGAATCTTGTGCTTATTTGGTTAATGAGCAAAATGCGAATACAGAGACATCCTCTGAGGTATATATTGAGTAGTCAGTCCAGTAATCTGCGATGTTTTTGTGCTGATGAACACTGAATGATCTTGTAAGTTTCGCATGAGTTGGTGACGAAATCTAGCTTCAGATATCATTATTCGTGCACATTTTTGAAAGGACTGTAAATATACGATATCAGTTCCTGGTCTGTAAAATACCCTCGGTATGTGGGCCGAGATTTCTCTTTATTTCAACATGATTTTCTAGAAGGAGAAGGATTTTTCAGATGTCAGCGGACACAAATCTCATTGCACTTTCCCCTGGACAATACGAAGAACAAAATAGAGGTTGGCAAATTCAACCCTCAATGACCATTTGTTTTTTAACCTAGTGCAATCACAAACTACCGACGTAAATTCATCAGGTACATAACATCGCCGAAATATCACCAGGTAATATCGTGCCTTGATGTTGTGGACTGAAGTGTCACAAGACTAATCTGACAACGGGTGAAATATGGTTAGTTTATCAAGTCATCATCATGAATCTGACCACAAATAGATTGAAATTCTTCTGAGAAATTGTAGGCAAGATCAGATTAACATCAGAATAAAATAAAAAGAAATTTCGTCCAATGGAAATAAAAAAGATAGATGACTCTCCGAAGAAAAAGGAAAATGATACCAACATAGGATCATTGCAACGCATGGAATGTGGGTTCTTCGAATAACAATGAGTTGTGTTATTCCCACCGATGACATTCCAGATATAGCTTCCGAGTGCATTCGCTTTAAAACACACGTTCGCGTGGATCTCTTCGACCCAAAATAATAAGACTAGATGACGTATTCTTCCCAAACATTGGAAGCAAGAATGGATTAAGTTTTTTACATTGACTGACAAAAGCTACTCAAAGCCGCATTAACACAGCTGTATGGAAACAGTCTATTTCACCCAAGCTGCTTCTGCCGGTCGTCTTGGTTTCACATTATTGACTTTTGCACGAGCATGAATAACGGTATACTAACTAAATGAATCCACTAACAGGTTTGAGGATAGATGGAAACTAGCTTCGGACAAGGTTCTGATTGCAAAATCATTTAGGACCACATTAGATGACTGGGTAATACCACTGGATTATGACATTCTACACAGACATATATGGGCAGCAATCCGATTGGTGATACCGACTCGAAATTATTGTGGTTGTGCAAACAGGGGTAATTCTTGTGACCCATATCAAATTCATGTTATCTGTATTTGGGCGGGCCACACAAAACAAAGCCAAAATGTAGCACTGGAATAAACTGATTGCTTTGTATTCGTATTCTGAATTCTCCGAATCGAGATGGTTAAGGTCAGACAGGTTTATGTTCCCAACAGAGGATTCGTGGTCGCATTCGAAAACCTCGTCAACTATCTCTGTTGATGTATTTTACCAGTAATTTATATTTTCGCATAGATTTAACCGGGAGTCGTATTTAGCATTTAACTAGTTAGGAATCACTGAACTTAGGGCTAGTGTATCAAGGTGGACAAAGCTTTAGTATATTACCCGGACACAGATTGCCGTACAGTGTGTTAAAACTGAAAACAAGCATTGTATCATGTGACTCACCCCAGTCTTACTACTACCAACACAGAAAATTTCCGAAAGTAATTTACCAAATACACATAAAAAGGTAATGAAATTGGCAGAGAGAATCGATGGATAACAACAATACTACCTTGAAATAGCTTTCAGTCTATTCCGTGACTTAAATCTCCGGTCAGATCCGGTAGATATACAGCACATAACAGACATCATACCAAGAGTAGTCAAAGTATTATGCTACGCCGTGTTGTGAAACCGATACCCGTTCAAACTAGATCTATATTCACAAAGCCGTTTAGCTTATAGGACCTTATGATTGCATTCTTTGTCGGCACACGTAAATGGGGAGGCGCATTCTTGATTTATCCAGCTAGCTATCAGTCGAGCAACACGCAATTTCACTGCAATCGTCGAGCTGCTTAGCTGTGTAAACTTGTCAACTTCGCAAGAATCACATAGCAAATCTCGTGGCAATTACTACATGCATACACTCTTCTTCAACATTATGCGAAATAAAACTGGCGTTCTTCTTTAATTTTTGATAGAAATTTGGTGAATGTTATGCTCCTTGATTCGTCAGCATGATTATCTAGAAATGAAATAACAAATAGTGACATTCTTGGAATTAAAAAAAAACCTTTCTCCAAAATATTCGTCATTTTTGGGCAGTTGTAACTAAAAGCATTCGGCAAATCGACAACCATGTGAAAAACTGAAAAGTAGCGAATACTATACTCACTGATTACACGGTTCAGCGTTGCATTCTGATATGGCTCTCTATGACCACAACTGTATTTTGTGATTGCTTATCCATAGTACAATCAATAGTGTTTGCATTGAAACCTTGTTTCAAATAGTAATACTATCGCTGTTTGGAACATTCAGATCACTGAGGTCCTCAATGATCTCTCAACTGGGAAACGGGTCAGATGGTTAGCTCCCAAGTTATGGGCTACCCCAGTATTGCTGCGTCAGCTGAAGAAAAGGTCATTCTTTAGATGATTTTCTGTCCTAAATTGTATGAGTGTTAATTTGTTATCTACAAACGTGTTGAGTGTTTTTTTCTTTGAAGAAGCCACACATTTCAGGGAACTCACTGCTTGAAGAGAGAAACTGGGCCAGTTCTGGTTTTGTAAAATACCTTTTATAACCATATTCAAAAGAAGCATGACTTGGTAAGTACTGCGTCATAATTCTGTACGGCCCAAGTGACATATGGTCATCACTTTCTTTATATGGCTACCATTGAAATAACAGGAATGCTTGCACGCAAGTCAGGCACATCTCCATTCCAGTCAAAGACCTGTTCCATGAAGTGATTCTTGTAGTTCATCAAATAATTTCCCAACTGATAAGCGTTTTTGAGTTCACATGCGGTTTTTTCATCCGAATTACAACTGGTCATCCACATGAATATTGTCTTACATTTGGTGATTCGTCATCCAGAGGATAAATCCCAAGTAGGCACACGAAAAATCAACAGTTTAATACAGATAAACAGAAGTTTTCATGTGAACTAGTTATCAGTTAGACATCTGGTTATCAAACATATTGCTCTTGTCAAGTTATACGCCCAGAGTTACTCTGATGGTAGAACACAATGCTTTGCTTATTACGCTTTATTCATAGGGAGAAGGAGATTGACGTTCAAGGTGACCTGATATATTAGAATGATGTCTGGACTGCTATTTATCCATGCGTCACTACCAATCGTCGGATTTGTGATACAATACACATTTCATAATGGGGGAATACTTTTCAGCGTGAAGGTAATGGACATATACTTTAGCTCGTTTATGTTGCACATTCCACAAGACATTGCTCCCCCTGGTGAAACCATTCATTTCGCAATAGCTTATTTACCATGGCACGGTGAAATCGCGGATCAATAATTTTGCTGGGTCGATATCCGAGTAAGTGTGAAATCATCCACATCCCAATGACTTTGGATAATCAAACTCATATTATTTCGCACAGGTTGAAGCGAATATCATTGGCACGAGTGACTTGAAACCGACACACGCCACTGGGACACCACGGACATGGTATCATATGATATTACAAAACGTGTGCAATATGGTTTAGTTGATTGGGGGTCAACAGCTTCAGCGAATGCTCATTGTAATACTGATGAGATTGTTGGACAATACCTGCAAGGATTTCAGCACACGGAGAACTCGTTCACGTTTAAATGAAATAAAATCCATTCATCATTCAATAACGTGAAAAATCATTAGCAAGAAACTCATGACCATTCCATTGCTCGAATGCGTATGATATAATACTCACATTCATGCATATGGCGCTGCCTCCGAACTATTGCTGAAATGGATCCGACATCGATGGGCAGATGAAGGAAATTTGTTTGCAATTTCACGTAACTGGTGTAAACTAACCACAAAATGTGAACATCTGTCCACTGCATTCTGTTTAATTCATCAAATGCCCCACGTGGCCACTTGTGTTGAGTTTGCGGCAGACTGGTGAGGCTTGCTTTGAATTCGAATTGTTTTCCTTGACATAATTTACATTTACGAATTGTTCTTGATAAAGGGATGCCGCTAATCCTGATAATTTGACCTAGAGTGGTTCATTCATGCATATTATTTTGCATTCTGTCAATATTGGGAGCACTGCACATTATATTTATACGGGTGGACTTTAAACACGTCCTCATTTTTCCTTATGTATTGAAGATTCCAGCTCATATGCGAAAAAAATACCCTAGTTTGTTGATTTCACGTTTAGATGTCTAATCTGCCAAATTCATTGGTAGGCTTCTTGTCACAATATATATATCCTCATCCTCCAGAGTAGCTTGCTACATTTACAAGTTTTATGTTCGGCAGGAACATCATTAACAATTCGACATTCAAATTTCATCGATAGAAATCACTTATACCCGTCCATCCTTTAGGCACTATCGGGCTAACGGCATTCTATCATCTTTTGCTTCGGAAATCCATTGACTCAAAAACGATTGGCTTTTGTAATTAGACAGTGGTGATTACTGATTGAAAGACAGTTCAAATTCACGAATGAATAAAATCATTTTTATATTATTCATGAACAATGTTCATCAAAGTTGACAATGAAAACCTTGTTAGCGGATATCTCAAAAGCACTCTTGAAAACCGCAATCGTTTTGTGTGTTCTACTATCATGAATCATACTGACCAATGTGTGCTTTTATATATATATATATATATATATATATATATATATATATATATATATATACAATGTACATACATAAACACTTACCTAATAATGCACGTGTACACATGAGAAGAACGTGTGCCACAAAAGTCAAACGTTATACAGAATCGAAGCAATATTACCGGGCATTGTACATAAATGGAATTTAACCAATCGACCAACAAACCTTCAACACCCTACTTCCAATAAAAAGTTGCGAAACAAAAATATAGACCAGTTTGTGTAAAGAAAATTGAGGTCACGGTTTCAGGACGCAATCCTTTATATGTGATCTTTTAAAAATAGGTTTTCACATTTGGGAAACCATGTGTACTTCATAAAACTTTGTGCAAATGAAAATGAATCTGTTTCAGCACGCAAATTTGTTTTCAGCAGCGCACAACTCCGTAAAAGAGGTTGATGAATTTATCGAGTCAATCAAATTTGGCTGTTTCATTCTGTGGCCTGGGAAAAGTATGCTGAACAATCTATAAAGGCTACCTGAAACATTTCTTGCCTTGAATCTGAATTCGAAATAGCACGGCTTTCGGTAAAATACACATGTCTGTGTATGACCTAAACAGCATATTGATGTATATGATCTATTCCCGATGTCTTCCAATTGCCAACAGTGTGTGCACCGTCTTCAAGCTTACATAGTTCATACGGATGCAATCTTTTAAGCACGTAGCAGAAAAGTAGGGCATAAGTTATAAAGGAAGAAATCACAGAAATATGTGATTTTAATATATAACGCTGTGAACAAAATAAAGGAGAGTAGGGGACGTGAGATGTAGCAGCTTTTTACATGAGAACGTACGATAAAACGTTCATAACATGCAATAATCTTCGAAGACCAATATGTTGACCTGCAGCTTTCCACGCTGACATCTTTGTATCCAGTATGAAACTATTCTTTTGGAAATTCTGGTAATCCTGCTTCCAAGTAAAAAATCAAAATGCTCACGTCGGAGTAAACGAGCAGTGCAAACATTGAGGTGTTTATCGAATTCTTGGTACGAATTGTTTATTACAGTGCAAAAGTGCATTCGATGAAGTGATTTCGAAGACTCTGACGTGAAAGACTCCCTATATACACGGCAGAGGAAATTAGCATTTATATAAATCTTGATCAGTTTGCAACATATTTTCTCCATACTTCTCAATAATCTTGATCAAAACTATTACCAAACATTTTTATACGCTCGTGCTCGTCTTTAACTTCCCGAATAAAGGCCGCCTTCTTGTTGTTCCCTGACTGTATATGTTGGTAGCTGTTGTGACCTGTACTGAGCCGCGGCTCACGGCATTTGTCCTTCTCTTCTGCGCTTGCTGATCACAAACGTGCTACCCTCGTTGGAAGAACATTGCTCCTGCGTGGTACATTTGTGGCACCTACGGCAGAACCTTGCTGAGTGGGGTGGGAGGACTTGGAGATAGACCTGAAATGGGAGGCAAAGATAATTGTGAAGTGATCTGGGGTGTAGAATCGGTGTGGCTCCGGAGAGGTCTGGTGGTATGGTCTACCCGATGTGTGGGCCCATGGACATTCAGTACTGCTGTGGTGTGTGTTAGAGAAGTACGGAACACTGGGGACAGTGTTCTTCCGTCGAGCGGAGCAGTGTAACAACCAGATTAGAGACCGCCATCTTGTCGTCCGTTTATTATCAGTGTAGGTAGCTGTTGATACACCTACTGGGTCTCAATTCATGGAGATTGACCCTCCCTTGTGCTCTGGCAGATCACTTGCATGCTACCCTCGTCCGGAAAGCATTGCCCCCTGCGTGTTACACATCACTTTTGGTAAAATTATTAATTTTAAATTCCCAGTCACTATTGCTGCCATTGCTTCTGAAATGGGATCGCAGAGAACCTCAACATTTTAGTGGGGAATAGCCAAGCATCGAGGGAAAGTTTAGAGTTTGAGTTACATCTTAGTAACGTAGAGACTCTAACTGAAGACGTCTTGTTCGATGTAATGTTCTTTTCGTTACCATATTTCAACTGATTAAAAGATTTCAATTCCGGTTCGCATTTCACCCCCAACTGAAGAATTACTGGTGCTGTCGCTTGTAGCTTAATTAGGATGATAATAATAGAACATCTTTATCTGTTCTTTCAAGCAATATTTGCAACAAAACTCTCCTCGCCATTTTGCGCAATACTAATTGTGAATAGATAACTCCAGTTTATTTTTGTTCTTTACTATGACAGACATATACAAATATCACCACTCAATAGCTCTTACTTTTATTACGAAGGAACATAGAATAAATGACACTGGGTAGTCACCTATTTCGATATCTGCAGATGAACAACCCTAATTGTCGTGATGTTTTGCACACTTGAGATAGATGGAGCCAGTTTCTCGAGTAACGAAATAATTTTGTTGATTCGTGTTGAACTACAAACATTCCTGAACCGTGCCTGAGAAGCATGTACTGAAATGATCTTGCTCGCAGAGTGATGTTAGGGAAACACCGAAGTTCTTTATGTTCACATTCTGAAAGGCCTACTATCAATTTACCTTTCCAAAGTGCCATGTGCATCGTCTGTGTTGAGTTCGTCAACATTTATATCTGCGATTCATTAAACGAAACCCATAATTTTAGTTGTTACCCGCGACTATGGAAATAGGGTGAAACCTTCAAATATGCTTTAGTACTGGCAATTATATCTAAGTCGCATCTGCGTCAATCGGCCACCTACATATCTATATCTAAATATATATATATGTATACAAGTTTGATGAACGGATTATTCGTTTATTGCACCCAGACTGTGCTAAATCAGTTGGTGTGGTTTATTGGACAATGCTATTCAAACTGTCATTATTTTACCGGAAAACAGGTATTTTGTCCAACGGATGTTTAGAATTGGGGTCAGCATTTCACCAATCCCTCGTTCGTTAGAAGAGAAAATACTGAACATTTACTCAAACGGAACATTAAACAAACAGCTCCCACCTAAAGCCGCATTGATGGTTATTTCTCGAAACATAGAACATGGAAACTTTGTTTCAAATCAGAAACCCGTGACCAATCAAGATTACCAAAAACAGATTGAATCCAACGTTTATCATGCCTATATATAATGTATGTGCACGATCAGTGCCACATTTAAGTATTCCGAATGCCGGCATAATACAGAGCGGGATTTTCAGAGAGGTACCATAGCATTTTGGAAACTTTGTGTCTGTCAAATCACTGCAGCTTGGCACTAGCACAGTTTGCATCATTCTCAAAAGCTTCCTTTCAGACAAATGTGATCAACAGAAATCACATTCATCATCGGTTACACACACAGAACACGCATTAAACCGGAATAACTCAAAGTTAAAACAATGCATCATAGTACTCCGAATCATGACGCCAGAATGTCTTCAGGTATGCAGCTGAACAAATTTTTGACATGGTTTTGTTTACTGGAGAATAATGCTCGGAAAATGATGAGGTATTTGACATCATGCAGTAATGCACTTTCAGATAAGTGGTAACAGATCGATGAATCACCACCATCTCAGTAGATAGTAAAAGCTGTCTCGGGTCTCGGGAGTGCCTTGTAGCAAAAGCTTTCGTTTTTTGTCAAAAATGATTCCGTGGTCATGAGCATCTTGTTTCATACTAGGACCATTAAGTTGAGAGCACCGGGACCACATTCAAACACTATAAGGAGTCCAAGCAGCAAACTGTTTCTGCGCTCAGCCGATAAACATACTGCCGATAGGCATTAACTGAGTCGGTAATGGTGTTCTTTAAATTGAATTCGTACAGCTTTCCATTCTGATCACTTGTTCGATAGCGAAGTCTCGAATGCTTGCAGTCAATATCCTCAATGGTTTGTACAGCCAGCCAATCTATAAACAATGGAGTAAACAGCCAACTCAGATCTGCTTTAAAGACGATTATTTTTTTCACGATTTTCGGTGATTGGCCACAAAAAAACTGTGAAAATATTTTCCCATCATTTTTCCTTTAATTCTCAGAGTAAACGTATACATTTATCCTTAATGTCTAAAGACAGGGTAATAAGCAAATTGTCGACTCACTTTCATTACTTCAATGAACTGTGTTGATATTTCATCGTAGAAAGCTGTCAAAGATTTTATTTTTTGGGACAGAAGCCTTCTCCATTTCTTCTTTTTGATGAAACTTTTGATATATCAAACTCGAACTTTGGAAATTTCTTTTGGTTGAGAGACTTTGATATGTTCCCACTTCAAGTAGCACCTCCTTGTTTGCTCTGAACAAGACATAGCAGAACACTCACCTAGGATCTACATTCATACCAACCACACACTATCAACGAGGCCGTGGTCGCACATGCGAAAGCGGTAAAATCTTGTGCGGAAAAAAGAGCTTTAGGAAATAGCTGCTCTGATAGAATTCCTTTTCTCTTAGACGTGAATCTACCGGTGAAATAGGGTTATCTCACCAGCTATATAAATGCTGGATTCATTCCTCGTGACCGTTTAAATCGATGTACATTGAGCTCTGTTCAATTATCATTCTCACAACTTGGGTGGCTTTGTCGTCAACGGAATACACCTTCACAAACGATAATATTTTTGTCGGTGAAATACTGAAAACAATATCAAGATTCAGTTATAACCCAATTGATTCTATCCACACGACAATATGCATTGCAGATCAAGGAATCACTAGAAAGATCTAACTTGTGGCTCATCTTCACCCAAATCCTAGAGGATGTCAATATCATAGACTGCTGTAGCACAGCAAATAAAAGACCTATTCTCGAAAATGTTCCTTCGATATCCCGTCCCAGCATTGTTATAATAGCATCTCCCAGAGGTTTTCATAGAATAATTCATTTACGATTTATTGAAAACTGAAATGTCTCAAATGCTGAAAAATGTCACTCGCCCGAGTTCTCGCACCACGCACGATACCCGTGATATATTGAAGCATCCCATTGCATCGTCACTCTAGTGGACGTATACAGCGACAATATAGTGCTTCCGAAAATCATGTGACGCAGTAAACTACGTCGGGAGGGATGAGCCGATTATCTGTCCTCTCTTTTGTTACTTAGGCTCCCCTTGGTTCTTTATCGGCGTGTAACTTTCACAATCACCAGCTTTGCACTCGATGTAACATGATTACCTATTCATCTGTTATCACCACCTGCCACCTTCCGAAGGACTTCACATTCCCAATTTTTGTGTAATTCTATACTATTCACGTACATCTAAATAATCTACCCACCTAATATATGGGTGATATCATATCTGGTATGCCGCACGCGTGGTATTCTAATTTTTATCCTGGAATTTAAGTCCGGTCCAGTGTTCATAACATAGGCCCACACCCAGTCAAGTGTGGCAACATTGTTGTATCCCTATTTACCGGTAATAAGGAATTGAATTTACGTAGCGACGCTACTTCCGTCACAACAAATAAGGAACAGATGATTCATTTTTATACAATCGAGGTACGTTATCATGTTTCTCTGAGCCTCCGTAGATTCACTGCGCTCCAGAACCATGTTGATAAGATGATTCAACTTTTGGAATAAAAACCGAGATAACCTAAACAAATCAGCGATACTTGTGAATATTTTGGTTTATCGATTTTCGAGGCAAGGTTACTCAGTCTCCTACAAATGGTAAACGATAGTCCCTGGAAAAAAGCCGTTTTTGCAGAACATAACCGGTTCCACATCATTACAAAATAGTTTATTCTTTCATTGCAAAAAGCGGCTTGCATTCATACGATGGTCATGTGCGTAAACAAATAAAGTGCTTCGCTGACTGTCTTTCGGATTCCGCCTTTCACGCTGATGCTCGGGTCATTTGATCAACGAGAGCGGGTAGTTCGGATCAACTCGGATGGCAGTGGAGTGATGCGGTGGTAATCAGCACACTTAAGGCTAAAATGCCCGAGTATGGCTGAGGATATACACCAATTATGGGCGTCAAGAAGAGCAGACCTGAAACTGGTTGCTTCTGAATGCAGGATGGATCAGATGAACAACGTTTTGTGCGAGGAGAGGGGAGTGCAAGGGACAGTCAGCCAAGCAAATTATAGGCAATCTCACACACTAATCGCAAGTAATTTTCAAATGGATATATGAGTATATATTATTATTTTGATATTTGGGGGAAAAAATCATCGGCAGTGACAGAACAGAAACACCGTACAAATGAAATATCCACTTATATTTGGATAAGAGAAGTGTGGTTCACCTGATGGATTTCTGTCTAAATAGTTTTTATTGTATATTTACTGAAGTTCACAACGTCCCTCATTAAACCAGGAGTTTATGATACTCAAAATCGCGCAGTACGTATTTTTCAATCAACATTCAAAACCAGGCACTACTCAATGGCGCAAATCAAATGCTTTGGTTCACCTGGGACTTGAATCTCGGGTATATGACTGTGAATTTCACAAGTAACCCCTATAGATACGGAATCATTTACCTGTTAATTCAAATCTGCTACCACTGATATACTCGGCATGTATCCCTGAGTAGACCGACAAACATAAGGTGAAGAATACCAACAGAATGACGACTCATTGCGCAAACAAACAGCAACTCTTTTTTGCATCTAACAACCGTCCCATGAAACATTTTTGAGTTTTTAAATAGGAAAAACAAAAACTAAGACAAATATGTTATATTCGATTCTCAATCAAGCTAGGATTGTGGGTCGATCTTTGACTTGCAATTTATGTAGTAAAATAAACATGTATCATCTGCAAGCAATTTTTGCATTCAAAATGACACGTTTCCAGCTTCTTCGAACGAGAAAATTTCGAGAGACTTTGTGAAGGAGGAAACTTTGCTAATAGACCAGCATCACGCGGCTAATCTCGAAATCAAAAGAGTTACAAAGACCCATGTTCCACTTGCTTTTCACGTGTGTGAATATCTTAATGACCCTATAACAGTGCTGCACAAAACCGGCAAAAGTTGGTTGGGTCATTTCCTTGAGACAGTTCAAAACACACGCCAAAGAGTTGTTCAAACTGCGTCGAAGGCGAGCGCTTTGCGAAATATAGTTTGTATAATATAAAAAGAATGCCCATTATAAAGTTACTTGAAAATTGGCCCACAGATCTTAAGGCTTCTTCAAGTTTAGCTATCATTTTTTGTCCTGATTTGTTAGACCCGCAACGAGCGTGGGAAGAGTAGAGCGGCTGGTGTGGTTTACAACATGGTTAATGAGCTAGTGAATTTTATTCGACCGATTACAATAAATAATTGCAATCATCGTCGGTGTATTCCAATATTCAGAGTAACTCAATGTATCAGGAGTTTACGAAATGTTGGAATCCGATCAGTGGAGACAACTCGACCTGAGAATAAGACCCATTAAATATGATAATCTTCCAACCACCATGATATGCAAACCTGTGTTATAAATTGGGAATTACTGTGGGCCAGGTTACGCTATTTTGCTTTATCCATTGTTATTCTATGGATGTTTACAATGCTCATGAATCGCTTGACTTTTGATTCCACAAGCGAATCGTGTGCATCGAGGGAGTAACTCTGATGAATTTCTAGTTGTATGGTTGGTTCTCCATGAGTCTACATATGCAAAAATACTAATGAACTACATAACAATTTTCGAATATATTTTGATAAACACATCTGCAAAAATAACATATTGGGCCAATCACGGTGATGTGTGGTAAAATAGGCAAAGTTTTGTTTGTTTAACTATAACCTCAGACATCCCGATTGGATTGATTTCGACGAATCATGATCAGGATGGGACAAACATGTACCCTAATATGAGTCAAATCGTGTACACAATAAATATGCACTCTCAGTATCTACATCAACGAAATTGAGATACTTTGTTTGATAAGCTAATAGAAACCGGCGTGAGAGATGAATTACTTGTCCTTCCAAGTCCCATGCCTTGCTTACGTTTTCACGCTTACATTGACTGTAGCACAAAGTGGACACTGTGCCGTTTTGTTTCAATCCGGAAAGGAAATGGTTCAATGCTTTTGGGATCAAAAAATACATGATGTGTACTCTTCACGTTCCTCGTACCGTTACTCAACGCAACAAAGTGGGCCTGGTGAACATGAACGGCTGATTTCAAGCTGTAAACATAACTGCCCGGGGAAAACAAGGAATATGGCAGTCTTTCATATAGTGAGTTAAAAAATGTCCGCATATCCGGTTCTAGATTGTGCTGTTCATGAATCTGCACCCCAATCTGTAAAAACCATTACCATCTGTGTACTTCAGTGTTTCATTCGATAATGCTATGCAGATATACCAAATGATTACCGCATATGAATTTACCTGCCCAATTGAACTGAATAGGTCAGCCCTATTTGATGAAAGTTGTTCTGAGTCGTAGCAAACATTTTGTCGACAAGCATTGGGCGCAGTTACTAAGCATAATTCTGTGTCAGTCCGTGAAGAGTATCTTTGAAAACTTGCGTGTTGGAACGGTGAGATGGGAGAAATAGATAAACTTCAGCAATTTTAGTATTACGGAAAACTACTATTCGAAAAATGTGTTATTCATGGACATATGCCGAGTGTCCGTCCAAGAACCACTGTTTTCCCTTATCAAATAACTACACTGCTTGTTTTTATATTCATAGTCACAGAGCCAAATATGCCGCGTTGTATTCTATAGAAAACACGTCAAGGTCGTCTATATATTGGACCATGGATGTTTGAGTAAGTCTATTGTGCATCTTAAACAGGCAAAGTGATTACAATGCAATGAATTATTTGTTGCTTTATTCAGTATTCGGGATGTTTCTAGGATTTATCAGATTTTTACCATAGAGATTACCGAATTGTGGCGTTCAACATATAGTACAACCAAAATTATTCGAGCATAATCTGTGAAATTCGACAGAAACAAATCTTATTCTGAAATTAAAGTTTGAACAAAATTATGAAATACGTATTTATATAATAAATCCCAAATGATCCAGATGAACACCAGAGATTCTCCTTGCCTTTGTGAACTTTTCCCTATATCTTTATCAACTACAGTTTATTGGCCCGGCAAAGTCTCCATTTCTGTGTTTATGGAACGATATTCCCTACGTTTTTGTACCAATGGAATTATTCCAATATTTCTGACCTGCTTCACTTGAATTGTGCAAATGAAAAAGCCTTCACTTATGACGAGTCCGTATGAGTTTGACTTTTCCATGACTTTGGGATCTAGAAGAAACGAAGATGACTCTAATATCAAAAGTGGTACAGTTGGTGATCAAGTTCCTCCGTTGTATCATCGTGGACCTCTTGCCAAGCGATGGAAGGTGTTACCATCAGGAATATCGACGCTCAGGTTTCACGACGGAAAACGACCAGCAGTTTTATCCAATAACATCAATGGCTAAAACGTTTGTCTGGTTTTATCAATTCCGTTGGTATTGCCCTTCCTTAAATATCTGATGAGTAGATGTCACCTGGTTTCTGATACCGATCTGGTATATATGCCTGCAGTACGTTTAATCTGGTAAACCGTGAGTAACTGAGGGGAGAAACCAAATATTTCTTCTTGAGGCCACCGCAATATGGGCTTCTTGATTAGCTGTTGCCTGATGTATTTTCAAACCAGAACACTACTGATTCGACCAAACATCTCCGGGTTGAATGGTGAACATGAAAAGCCTCTGTCTCCACAGGGTTAGCTATTTTCCGTTCCGTTGTATCACTGATATTGGAAATACTAACTTGGCCAACAGCTGAACGCAATGCACATTGTCTCAACGAGTCCGAAAATGCACTGGGCAATGATTGCAGTTGTTAAATGACCCTTGAATAGGACCGAAATTGTATTTTACCGTAGGCCTCGACGTGCATTTGACCAAAGTTTAAACACCATGCTCAGGTTGATGGTAATTGAATGGCGGTCGTGGTAAGCACTTGCCCTTCGAGGCATATCGAAATATGACATAACAAACACCAAAGAAGGGGATGTAGGAAACTTGTTATGCAAGTTGTTAATAAAAGCTTGAAACATTATTTTTTTAAACTTCGCAGTCCAGTTTAACATTTAAAATTGGGAGTAATTTCAGCTTCCGCTTTTTCCTCAAGACTGAGTAATGGCAATTTGGAATGGTTGAATGAAACTGGGAAACCATTGGTCAGTCAAACTAATTCCGGCCTTACCATGCGACAGACAATCCAACAAACAACAGTTCCCATATAACACAATGCACTTCAGTGTATCAAATGAGAAAAATGGAATGGAATATATGATTTCCAACGACGGAGAAGAAGAGATTTATTGCTTTCATGAGATAAGCAATGCTATTCGCGAAGCTGATACGATCACCAGGACGAATGATTACATGTGCTGAGAGAATTACAACCCATCCTTTGATAAACATAGTAACGCCTCACGGTATGATCAGTGGGTGCTGCAGTCAATGGCGCTCACCGTATTTTCCAGCAAGAAAACGCATACTGACATTGCCACATGTACAGACAACATCATTTGCAGAAAAAATAGCATACCAGCTGACGGTATTGAAGACAAGAAGGAGTGTATATAACTGCACGCTTGCAAATGTTTCATGTTCGGTTTCCTAGTTGAATTGCAGGTAGCGAACGGTTATGTTTTTGTGAATTTCAATCGGACAGGACTGCTGAAATATAAACAGCTCACAAACCTATGAGTCAAATGGCCGTTATTGTGTATATGTACAGAACGAATTCTATTTAAGGAACGCCCTTTTTTCATTATCTACACTAGGTTGTCAGCAGCATTTGTTTTATAAAGAACAAGGATGGTAATAGTTGTTCAATGAATAACGAAACAGTGATGGTTGCACCAATAAGTGCTTCGTTACAAACAATTTGTACCCATGAATCTCGATTTTTGTCCAATTCTGACCGGAATTTTTGCAAAAACTATCCCAGGTGGGTGATAAGTATTTTGAGGACTAGCCATCTGCCGAGATCAGAAATGCAACTTTCAAAATACAATAATGTGAACTGAAAACTGAATTAAGTTTTCTTGTAAACCATACGAATGTGACTGACAGAACGTGCTGTGACTGCATGCATAAAGGTGGATTCTTGTACTGACTTAAGTCAACACAGGACAAACACAATATATAAATGACTGGTATGTGAATGATACCAGAAAACCCATTCAATCCACCTACCGGGTTCCACCTAATCGATCAATGCCAGCAGGACCTTACTCACGGCAGAAGTATTCACTTATCACCTAGTGAGATCTGAACAATCTCCACAAAAACATACCTTCTTACACGGATCGCGGAGCAGACCTCAAAAACAAATGACATGATATGGGTTTAACTCTCACCACGTCCAGCACCGGACACCATTCCATTCACACTCTTTTTATGTTGCAGCGCTAGAGGTATGCAGCGAACCCGGACAATAGAAAGCCCACAAACATGAAGGAACGAGCAGGTTTAGGACCAATGGACAGAAACTGTTTGTTTACAAGTGTCCTGTGGGAATACATGCAAAATAATACCCATCAGGTTTCATTGTATTTGAATATTCTCACAGGTCATTGATTCTCAATCATTCGCCAGCATGATGGGAAATACATTTATTCATGATTAAAAAAATTCTATGGTCCAATAGATGGAATCTAGTTTTATCCACGTTATTGTTTGCTAATCGATGAATTCTGACGTATGATTTGATGGAACTCATCTAGGACCATATTTCAGTAGGTGATATTTCAATCATATCATTAGTACCCATAAACGTCCACTTATCGCGTTATTCAGTTTGGTAGAAAACATCCCGAATTCCCTTTCCGTGATTACACCTTGTATCATATTTAGTGGGTTAGTGACATAATACGATTCATTAAACAGTGTCAACGTTGTACAAGACATGACCACATAGCAAGCTACAATATCACGCTACAGAACAGTCTACCGAGAGGCTGAAACAGAAAATGTATCTCCCATCAGAATGAGGGGCCAAAATGGTGATAACGATCACAAAGGTAATAATGAAGCTGCAAGGAGGGAGGCTTTAGGTCAAGACGATGGACCGAGAGTAGGAGACCATGGTCACCGACGGTGTAATTTAATAACATTTTCCAAACTGAAACAACTTCTACCAGCGTAATAGCTTCTTTGGGAGCAAATTTGCTGCTTCGCCTAGGACCCTGATCTGTTTGTTATCGAAGGGGTCAATCGGCAGTCAAGAATGTATAATGACATTTATTTCGTTTAACTGGATTCAACTTGTTTCTGATATATGATGCACGATCTCCATCGTCCGTGAGATTTCAGTTTGATGATCAAGGACGTATACAAAATCATGGCCTGCCCTCTCCCATCAGCCACTAGTGAAACGTTGACCTTATCAAAAATGGATGTGCTCACCACATCCCTAGTAATTCATTATCTCCATTTCAATATTGCCTAACCCGTGGCTAACTCCAAAGTGTGCCACTGACACAGGTCAGCTGATCCATTTTGCATCACCATTACCTGACCTGTTCTTACTAAAAAGATGCGCGAGGTTCCGCCTAAAGAACTGAAGTTGTTCTGTTTGAAATGACCGAATATGAAATGCTTCATTGCATGGCTTTTAGAGCAACAAAAGGCACGTGCAAAATGCCCTAATTTTACGGAGCTATAAAAGCTAGATGGTTTGTAATGAATCCTTGTTTAAACAAGACAGTAACGGTCATCGAGCGTACGTCAGAAACTGAGACTATTGGCTTATGCACCAGCGCAAACTGTTTCCGTCTAAGATGTCCATGAGAAATCGGAGTCTTAGCTAAACAGGTTCAACTGTTCCACTAATGCCTACTAAAGTGCGATCAGCTAGGATCTTATATACAGAGGAATTATTCGTCTCTTTTCATAAGGAACAAATAAATACTCCGCATACTGTGCCAAACTCATGAGAAATTACCGAACTAAGATGTATCGTACTATATACGGCACAAATCACAGATACTACTGCTTAGTTACGTCTGTGAGGGTATCGAACGACCCATCAATATACGGTCATATTTTACTGGGAAACAATAAATCATTGTATGGTCAAAATCGCTAGCAAATCACAGTTCAGCGAAGCGGATCGATGTCCCAATCAGTTAGTGATTAAACCGAACCCACTCATGTGGTCACCCTCGAACAGTTACTCACACGGAACCGAGGATAAAGGATTTTCTTCGTGATGGACAAACCGACCACTCAGGCAACAATAGGTTGGGAACCTTTGGGACGGCAATGCACAAACGATGCTCTTGTATTACAAAATAGGTCCTTATCTATAAGGGCCTTTTGGCCAATCAACGAACACACACACAAGCGCGGGTAAAGAACAAGCAGAATAACGTGCTGTCATAAGTAGAAAGATCAGCGGGAGGTGGCTGAGTCCAGTCGTTCACACGGAAAAGGAAGACGCGCGAAGGAAAGTTACGTCAACGAAAAAATCGAACAGAGGATACAAGAGTTAGACTCAGGAGATTTGGGGTCCATCGACCCTTGTCATAGGGATAAGATTGGAAAGAGCTGTGTGAAGCAGCATGAATGAACAACAATGACGACATTCTTCAGGAGGCCAAGGGTATGATCAGCATGGAATTTTTTACTGACATTGCATGAATGGGAAACAAATGGTTTGGTCACCGCAAGATACATTTAAGATAGGGAACATGGGATCTGGATTGAACCAATTTGCCGCAGATCCTCTTTACGACGAGCTGAATCTCCCTGTCCAAGTTCAATGAATCGTTCCACTGAGTATAATATACCATCAAGTGGTGGGGTTTGGTTTTACCTGAACGAGAGGAAATCAGCCAATCAGCGGCTTAGTATCGTTTCAACAGATTGAAAAGATTCAACCAATAAGCTGTAAAGTATTGTTTATTGGACCGAAAAGAAACTCCCCCAGTCAGTTTCGTAGCCGAAGAACCAGCCAGAAGACCCGTTCATGGTAAAAGTTGTGGAGCGATAGGCTTTGTATAATGGTTTTGCCTGGTGTCACCTGCCATTCGATATAAACTGCCTCTCTTTGTATAATAAACGAGATGGTTCGAAGGTATAAAGTTTTCCTCCTAGAGCTGTCGAGAAGGATCAGAACAGCCTTTGTGTAGCTTGTTGTTATAAATCAATCAACGCGCCTCAATGAGATTTCTGGCTGTCCTTCTTCATATCAACACATGCCCACGTGGGTTCACCATCTGTTCCTATTTAAATGAGGTCTTACTCAGACAACTGTCCATTATTGGAGTATGTGGCGTGACATGTAACCTAACTGGGATAATTCATTCCTTACACCGTGCCCTTTCTTTTTGCATATATTTTCTAATATCCTTATGTGTAATCGCAATCTAAGTTTTGACTCAATACCTTCAGCACAGATTTGTTGGATGCACTTCTCTAGGTTTTTACCGAAGTATTACAGGGTCACACATCAGTTGCGGGGATTTATAAAAACAAAGAGAAGAAATAGTAAGTTACGTAAGTGCTTATTTTCCAGTAGTACAGCTTTGCCGGGAAAGATGTTAGAATGTCGACATTTTGGTTACTGTGGGCAACCTTTCTTAGGTCGGTTTGCGATCAAATGATGAGGGCCCCGACGCTTATAATTTTCAACCGCAATTGGTTGAAACCCCTTTGTTTTCAACATCAACATTTATGAATTCCTCCAGGGTTTGACATCGATTGACTGAATGTACGCTTGTGTTCCGAGGAATTTTTCCATGGCGCGGTCGCATGAATTGGTTGTTTCCGCATTTAGGCATATTATGGACCGGGTAATTTGTATCTTTTATTCTGACAAGTTATTCATTCCAAATCCCATGGGTTCTTTCACTAGATAGAAGCATGTGTTTATGCGCACAGTTGAGTGCTGCTGCTTATTTACTCGCAAAATGACTTTGTGATTCCTCACAAAAAAGCATGTGTTTTAGTATAGTCTGATAAAGCGGGGATAAACTGAACTTGTCTGAATTGTCTGATTCAAAATATCCACATTTTTCATACTGCCCTCTCTGAAATACAAACAATTGGTCGATTTCATACAAAAAACAAAATGTATACAATATAATTATCGATTACGAATATACGACTCTGCTAGAGCGTGTAATGGGATACTCATCAAAGTATGTGAATCAAAACGGAATCTTCCGTGAAACCATATGTTTACAAGGATCCCATCCACAAAAGTGAGTTGTGAGAGTGATGAGAAAGAGCGAGATCATTTCCAAGATCTGTGAGTTTTACTGAGATCAAGTTTTGTCAAGTTGCCCTTTGAATTGAAGCCAGTCCAAGCCAGTCAAGGACTGCGGTGATTATGGAAAAAAGCATATTCCAGTAGAGAGAACCTATGGTATCACTGTGCTCAGCAATAAGAGTTGAAATTTGCAAGAAAATTTGTGGGTACATTCTACAAAGATAATGTCAACTCCGGGTTTCATTTAGCTGATGAAGTTCAGAGAACACGATATCGGTCAGAAGTACAATAAATGTAATTCATATCATGTACCTATCCAACCTCACGTGGCCCGTAGGAAGCCTGATGGAACCACTTATCTTCGGTTGGCAAGTATACATTGGGAAGTGATGCTGAATTTGTTAATTTATGTTTAGTAGAACTTCCGAGTTGGGGCATGGCATTCGTTCATAAAATACTCTCACACTCATATCGTTGCATCAATTTGAATGATGTCGAGCGAATAAAACAAAACTACAGACTGTGCGGAGGTTCAAAATTGAAGACAATGGAGAGATCAACTTACACACGGGTGACATCAATCCACTTCTGAAACGCCAGTGGACTCCTTTGGTGTAACTTCTCTAGCCGATGGGTCGGTACTTTGACTAGGGTCAGCAGGTGGACCAAGAAAACTCCAATGCATGCATGAAATGGTATGTGCACTTTTCGGTATAAATGAAGATCCGCAGCAAAGAACGTGAATGTCTGCCACGCTAATCGTCTATTTGTGCACCACTCATGTCACGGTTACTTGAGTCCGGTAGGTTATTGCATCTCATCTTATGGTTCGTTTGTTTTTCTTCATATCATGGGTTTACCATGAGCACTGTGAATGCGGGCCTCCATCTATGCTACGATGAAATCAGTGTTCCGTGGCCGATTCTCTTTTTGCGCCCTCTCTGCTCAGCTATGAAGCTTCTGATCTACGTGGAATAGGTCGTGGCTGATACTACTACGGGAGGGGCCAGCTTTTCAGTCTTTTCAATGGCGAGAGACTCCTCTGCACGTGGCCTTGTGCACGCAGTAACTGCTGACTCCTACGATTTCATCGGAAATATTGGCAACACAATCTATTCCGTTGCGGATGCATTTCAGATAGATGCGTGATATGGTAGGAGCTGTCTTCAGTAGTTGACGGCAGGCCTACAAATTTATCAGTTTTGAGTCCAAGTCGTCAGATAAGTTTGCTTGCATTAACTGGACCAGATTTCCACACCGATTGTTC
Source organism: Fasciola hepatica (assembly GCA_948099385.1). NCBI lineage: Eukaryota > Metazoa > Platyhelminthes > Trematoda > Plagiorchiida > Fasciolidae > Fasciola > Fasciola hepatica. The sequence continues at coordinate 1,719,810 of CANUEZ040000145.1, read as the reverse complement.
AAAAGTGATATTCTTTCGAAGATTCACGCCAGTAAAGTCCTTATCCATAGAGTGGTTCATTTGATTAGGATAACTACTCCATAATGTGAACGGCATGGCAGATGAAATTACATCTCAAGAAAAATCGGCCGAGTTTGGAAGAAGTTATTAAGGTAGGGGGCATTAGTTATAAAATCCTTTGAAAAACCAAAAAAGAGATCATAAGGTACTTTTACCATTAGAGGTGGAGTTGAATCTTCTAGACTAAAAATACTACAATAAAATGTGCCGCATTAGTTATTGTGGGTGGCAAAGCAAAAAAATCATAATTAAGGCAAAGAGTTGGAAGAGGTCGGAAGTTGCCTTCTTTGTAAATGAATTCACTTCTTTCAAAATTGTATTTGCCGCGGGAATGTACTTGTTTGTCGGAACAACCTGAACGTGCACAGAGAACATTACTAGGTAGTTGTGCCTGCAATTCAGTGGAACTCTAACATTTATCAGGACGGTGCTGCACTCCAACACACCGAAGACGATTTAACTAATACTGTTTTCGAAAGAAAATATTGCTTTCTGTTGTAATTTCATGTGGATCGCATGCAGCTTGCTTTGAGAGAGAGACCATCTTTAGAACCATAGAGTGATGTTTTCAGAGATAATTCGTAGGGTAACATGGATAACCCCCCATATGGAAGATCCATACTTGGGACTAAGTGCCCTTTATTCCGAAGATAAGTCGGCGATTTATCTTATTTAGTCTCATCATGTGATTCTAAAATTAGACTCGGCGACCATGTATGCTGCATTCGATAAAGCTGAAACCGAAGCTGTAAACGATTTTTAGAGTTTTCAAGTATAAGGTCCATTGAAAGGAAGAGCACCGGATATCCATACCTGATGAGCGGCAACAATCTCAAAACCGGTCATGTGGGGGAGATTTTGGTTTTATGTGATGAGATATTTACAAATTGGGCGAAATAAAGAGAATACAGCCCTGTAGTATACCGCTCAAAACATTTCATTTGGCAGAGGTTTATTTTGTCAATGAGTTGTGGTCTAACTGGTCGTGAAGCCGAGGTGAAGGATTGGAATTGATTTCTGTGGTACACAATTTGACAAGCAACTGTCCTATGTTCGAACTAATAGGAATCAGTAGTATTCCGATACGTTTTGGGCATATAATTCATAAAACTTACCTTACGATCCCTGGAATTCCCTCAAGAACTTGCACTTATATTAGAGAAGAACGGTACTGATAAATTGGAAATTAGTTTGTCACTCGACTTAACGCCTTTTTCTGAATAGATTATCAAGGCAAACTCACAATCAAGTTGTACCGCTTGTATGGTAGCTTAATCTTTTACACACTCTCCAATCACCCGGACAAGGTCTTTTCAGTCATAAATCATGAAATGTTAGGTCCCTGAAGAATCGACTGGTACGCTGAAACGTCCTCAGTCAAATACTCTAATGAAGCTTTCGCAACTATCGCCATGGTGTGCAGCCGGACTTTGTGAGGTTGTGAGAAAAATCAGATTTGGAACACCGGCAGGATTTATTCGACGCCTGGTTTGAGGGTTATGTGCTTTGATTGCTTTGTTTATTGTCCCAACGGCACGAAAAATGCCTTCTCAAGGAATGTTTACAGTAGTCTTAACCAGACCGGCTCGTATTTTGTACGAATTTATCTGAAGCAACATAAGCCAATGCATGAAGAAAGCGACCGAACCGTTACAAAACCACTACCTATGGTGGATATTCATCATTGCCTATCCGTGTGGCCTTCTGTGAAGTGTCTACCAAGCAATATGCGGGCTGTGTCAAATTTCTTGGTAACAGATGGTTTTGAAACACGGAATATTGAGGGATAACCACTGGCCATGCTGCTACAAACTGCCATTTTGAGGTTTGCCATGGTTGAATATTCTTTCTGTATTATTTGAATACAGTAGAGAGAAACTAAAGATGCTTCTTTAGTGAACAGATAGTGGGATCTGTTCCATAGTTTTGCATCCGTGAAACCTCAGCCATCTTTCTTCATTTTCTTAGCATGAAACGCGGTTCATGGATCAACACGACAGTAACCAACAAATGCTACATTTGAGCTGTATCTGATTTATTTCAGGCACGCATACTTCATGTGACAAACTGTTCACCTGCCTGCTATCTCAAATGAACGGGAACCAATGGTGTGAAAGGAAAATAATCATTTCAGGACTGTACCCAGTGTGCTCAGAAATATCGATGCAACGGCGGTTGCGTCTTCAGGGCCTTAAGATTTTAGATGATATTTACGAATGCAGCCGAGATGATGTGGGTTGAGATGAACTGTTGAGCATCGTACTCTTTATTACCAACGGTATCATGTGTGGTGTCAGCGGTAGTTGTGAGAGTGGAGTGATCAATCGCAGTAGCAGAACTGCGCTGAAAATAAGCGGTGATACCACTTGGTTTGTAATAACTGATGTGGGTAGATAAATTGTTTGCCACACACTGTAACTGTAAGTCACTCAAAAAGCTGGAAATCCTGTTTGAAGGTAGTCATAGTGGTTTTATTCTGATGCATTATGTAAAAAACTCACATATATGTAGGTAGTTCATCGGTGAAAACACCGAGGTGGACAGTTGTGGTAAGGAACTAGACGTTGTTACTTCAAGTGGACCGAATGCAATAAAATGAAGGAAAGGAAGTTTGCTGCATGATTGCATTCTGCATTCTGTATCCTACAGTGTTTGAGTGGACTGTACTGTTGATGTATAGAAAAGCGTTTTGTTATATCACTGAATATGCTGATATCCGGTTTCTAATGAACGTCACATTGCTTTGGGACTTCCTCTGGCTCATTGCAGTAGGGGCAGTGATATTCCGTGTGTAGCGAAAGGTGCCGAACGTATCCATTTTGATAATCCAGCCACAAATGTTGTTGGAAATACATCGCTTCCTTCAAATGACGATCAAGATCAATTAAGATCGATTCAACTTTCAAACTGAACGGCATTCTCAAATGTGAATGTTCGAAAACATTTAACCATGGCATTTATGGAGATTTCGCTTCCCCAAGATTCACTATAGAAAAATCAGTGTATTTGATGTAACGATCATTTATACACAACCAAATGAAGGTATATTTTGAATTATGTGACTAGACCTTACCTTTTGTGTCAATATTTATTTCTTTCCTTCTATGTACACCTTGTGTATCAGTTATTTTAGAATAGCTATTGAAAATGTGATATATATATATATCATGTAAAGTACATCTATATGCTAACATCCAAACATTGGGAAGGTATCCACATAACATCTCGGAGAAATCAGAGGTGGTTTCCAGCAAGCACTTCTGTCAAGTGGTAAAAATATATGCTTGAAACTAGGCGACAAACCGCAAAACATTCCACTCAGCGTTCCCACGAGACGCAAGCAATAAATCAGGACATCGGTGGTCAAACATGGAAAGCCACAGAGTGAAGTGGCCATTTCTTGCAACCGTATGTAAAATACTACGAACCTCGGCGTTGCAAACCCGTCCCGTAAACGAGAAATTGTTGTCTCAACGGCGTCACAGCACTGCAGACCGACTGAAACCATTCCACTGCTCGCTATCTGTCACATGATCTCTCCACGAACACCAATTACAGCCGTGCAAACTACTGAAGTACGAAGAGCAAATCGACTGACTCCAGCTGATCATCGCGTGAAGTGAGTGAAGCCACAGCTACAACAACACTTTATACTTGGAAATGATAACATGCGTGTGATTTTTGAAGACAACAAATGTCAAGAGGTTCAGATTTTTTTCTACTGGTTGCACATTGTCAGTGATCACAGCTATGTCATCCGTGAGTTTCATGTCAAAAAATCCCCTCCATCGGCCGGGTTAGTTTCCACCTTTTGGAAGACTTGATTTCGTGTTTTGCAGAGCATCCACTGTAGCAGAAATGAAAAGAAATGAAGATACCGGGCATCATTTTCCGCTGGATTATAAACTGAAATCGTGTGTGTTGTTAAGATCTAAAAACAGAAATTATGCAAAACATCCCTAAATCTTCTCAGTCTTTCTATTTTCAGGTGAATCATGACTACCGAATAAACTGATTGCACTGAACTCCATGCAGGGAAGTTCATGACGTCGTATGGGCAAACTGGAACGATCTAACAGCATCCTGGTTTGTATTGACAGCTTTCATTTCTCAGAATCTGTAATATTCCAAAAAAAACTAATTAAAATAGTTGGTTTCACTCAGGCTGCTCAGGTAATTTGTTCGGGAACTGGATTATTCTGTGGAACGTTATGCCAAATAATATTCCTGATTAGAATGGCGGGTAAAACGTCTCTAAAAAAATTTAAAACGGTAAGATGAGAATAAGGTAATGGTATAAGGCAATCAATCTCATTTTTACTAAGCAGCTTGTTGGTGATTATATTACTGGAATTTCATTGGCAACGATTTTACCCATACAGTGATTTGTTTTCACGCTGAATGTATAAAATGCGGTAATGTATAACTTCACTTCCAGTTTCATCTTTAAAACTGAAATTCCAATACCATTTTACTCACCGGCCACATTTGTTCCACGAAATTCACTATCTGTTGAAATAGAATAAATAAATCAAATGCAAGTGTTCCCTGAAGTCCACTGACAAGATGGTATGGATAAAATCATACAAGCTTGTAAAGTTTTGCTGCTTATGATCATTGAACCAAAACTGCAAATTCGTAATACCTTATCAGCGATATTTTCAAAAACGAATCTCTAAGATAACTGCCACGAGAAAGTTAAGGAACGGAGTCAATCGTATCAAAGCCATTGATCCAAAGTTGAAAAATCTAAGATTATCTGCAATGAGTTGTGCTGTTCGCTTGAAACAGCAATACATAACCCATTTGGACTATTCAAAGAATGCACGCTACTTCCAGACCATAAGAAAACCACCAGGGACTTGTTAAGCTAGTGACTTGTCCGAGCTTTTGCACTTTTGTGATTTATGCATGTTAAGTAGAACAGAAATAGCTGCTTTTATCAGTGACAATTGAATAATTTGACGCCACAATTTCTGAACTCACCACCACTCAGAAACTTAGATGGCTAGTCGAAATCATCTGATTTTTGCTCGGACAAAATATACATAAAATGAGTGAATAGAATGAAGTCACTAGAAAGCCATTTCATGAAACAAACTAAGACCGCCGCAATCCAAAATGCAATCATTAGATGAAATCAATAAATATCATAATGCCTACAGGAGAACTGAAGGAGAGTATATGAAAAATTTGTCGTTTTTCATTTTTTGGTTGGTAAATTACTAATCGGTCTCGAAAACGATTTTTTTCACATATATCCTCTGATTGCTGAAAACACCGTTACACCGTAAGGATAGGAACTACCCCGATTACTAGGACTGCCATTAGTCTCATCAGCTTCACACACGATATGGGCTGTACACGGCTGAATGCTGCAGAAGAAATTCCAATCTTTTACCCGTGTTTATTGTAAATCCGCGGTTCTAAATGATGCAATATAGAAATAGCCAAATGCAAATGACTTCGAGTCAGATGAGCGCCCAAGAACATCAGTACAGAAAGGTTATCCAGTAAACCGGGACAGTGCGGTCATAAACGATCCACTCAGCAAAGTTTCACGGGAAACTGTAACACAGACGGTCACGTTACTGATAGTCAATCAGGAAGCTTTCTAGCTTCAGTCACAGGATAACAGTAAAATCTACAGTTGGAATTTACAAAGTTGCATAGGCTAAGTAAGTACGAATGTTAAAGTAAAAGAAATAGCAGCTGACAAAGACAGAAGTCATTTGTGTCGACGTGAACAGATGAACATCACAAAAAGCTTGTCTGTTCTCGGAGGTTTTCTGCTGTCCAACGACATACTACTACGGCTGTGCGGCTGCAATCGAGAGAATGAGTCGTTGGTTGGCGGTCCTATGCGTGAGAGGAAACTTTCAGCAAGTTTTCCTTACACTGGAAATGTACAGTCATAGATGTACAGAGTCAAATATATAAACGTAAAATGTTTGCGCACAATCCATCATAAAAGGGTAGAATTGAACTGCGTCAGCTAATTAAAAACAGGGAAATTGACCGTCATTATTCCAGGTCAATGAGACATGTGGACGATACTCAAAATAAGGACGAGTAAGAGTGTCATCAGAATAAACTTACAAAAAAACAGTTCACAGTTTCTGCATGCAAAAGTCGTAATATGAACTTTGAGCTTATCTCCCCATTTTATTTGATCCCTGTAAGTTTTTTAAATCACTCTGAGCCTTCAATTTTCCATGTTGAGAAAATGCCGAGGGCTATGTTTGTTACTTCACTATACTGATGTGTAACCCATTCAAATACGTTTTCAAAATCACCAACACTTGAATGCATTTTATAGTTCGCTGTGCATCCAATTTTACCCACGGTTTTTTCATGGTCACACGGACCATGGTTTCCTGGTAAACGAAAGGTCAATGGTCACCTACTGACTGATAGTCATTTCACATCTCAATTGCAAAATTCACTCATATATGGACCCTGAACGTCTAATACATTCATCACTTGGAGGATACTACTTTATTGTTCTATTATAATGCATCACAATTCTACCGACAGTAAACACTGTTCGATATCAATGTGCTTTACACAGCAATTTTCCTGAAAGATATTCGTTTGGTATGTCCATCCAATCGGCATGGTAACAGAGCTTCATTCACCGAAGCTTATTAGATTTCCACCTTCATGTGGGAGATAAAAGCTATTTCAAAGGGTACAAGATTGACGATGGAGCATCCATACCCAAATGAGAAATCAAGACAAAAAAGAACCAAGAAACCTTTTTTCCTGATGATAGGAACGGGGAGTTTTACAAAAGTGGATAAACCGCAATAACGTTTTCCTGGCGAAACGTGCAGCCGGGTTTGTATCAAATGATTGAATGAGCGCTTTGTCTAGTACCTGTACTTTATTCCACATTCGCGCTTCACAGTAGGCGGAGGCTTCAGTGCGTACAAGCAGGACGGAAACGCGCTAACTTTGGTTCACCATTCAGCTTTAATTTTACAATAAGTACCATTCAAAATAACCCAGGATGACCCTAGAGAACAAAAATAGGCGGAAGATGTTGAGCAGACTAAGAGACAGTAGAAGTATGCAAAATAGAAACAAAAATAAAACAAGTCGTAGGAATCGAACTCATAGTTGTTTGTGCTTCTTGTTTTCGACATCGGGATAACAAAAGCCGACCAGGCTTTTTTGGTGAGATGCAGGTCAGATACCGGGACTTATTGGCTGACTGATGAACTGGTCAAGCTGGTGTATTGATGAACGCCGAGACTTCGTTGCTGAAGTTTCTCATATATGCATTCGTCACAGTTAGAACACAGATTGTATTTATTCTATGGATTTACAAATATATAGGCGAGGTTGCTCCATAAAGCGCGATTTATTAGAAGTTTTTTTGTTCTACGCTTGATTGTGTACACAAAAGTGAGTTTTATTTGGGTAAATTGAAATCTGGGTACGAATAAAGTGCTGCGTCGGGGGGATGTTTGTTATCATGGGGAAATTCAGAAGTGTACAAAAACTACAAATTCCTAAAGTTTGATTGAATTTGAAACCTACTTCACGTTTGTTTTGTCAGGTAACATTTCACCACTTGAAAAGCAACAGGAGACTTTTTTTCAGAAAGTTTGTGAAGCCTATGATTGTTGATTTTTGGAATACTAAGACCAAATTCCACGGAAAAACTTTAAAAACCTTGCAACAGCCTTTTGTTTGGATGTTTTTGATAACCAAACTGACTACGTGCATTTTGTCGCACGAGTAAATTAGTTGGTTCGTTGAGGTATGGCATAATATTTTCATAGCGTATAAAGATATCCGGCGATTTCAGTCAATAAAATGGAATAACTCGGGATTGGTTAATCATCAGCAGAAAACTTCAAAGATCCGATTTCATTAGCTGCTATGCTGAACGCCATTGTGCAACGACTACCAACGTATTTTCAGTTCATTTGGTTCAACCAGACATTCTACGTTCTATATTCGGGACGGGAGCCCACTTTAAAAAACTGACTAGTTTTGTCAGCGATCAGGATGATGTTGCCTTATTGGACCTCGATACTGTATTGCAAACATCCGTTCCTTTTTCTCGACAGCCAGATTCTCAAAACCACACTGGCAGCGTGATAGCATGCTACAGCATACTAAATCTAGTTAAAACATTGCGAATGGCGCTACCTATTAAATGCTAGTATAAAGCAGATTGGGGCAGGCATGAAAGAGAAGTTGAAAAGCGAGAACAAGGAGACACGCGCGTCATAACTTGTGACTCGATAAAAATTATTTGGTAGTAAGTGAAATTTTTCCGTATGTACATGTGTGTGCTCTTCGTCAGTAAAAGCTAGATATTCAGAGTAACTACATCTTATCTGACATCGTCACAAACGTTTCTCTTTCGAGTAGCCTATGCTTATCGGTTTAGGATTGCAAACCGTTCCCACTGAACCAAAAATAAACTATGAAATTATGTTCCTATTTAAAGAATACATGCAAGATCTCGAAAAGCCGAACTACAAATACATACTCACTGAGAAGGATTTGTTTGTACAAAAAATCTAAATCACCGCGAATGTTGTGGAATTCTCTGGGAACGGGTCTTGAGTTTTGCTTCTGATGAACACCCAATAGGAGTTTTATGCCATTTTGATTAAATTGATCACATTAGGTAAAGTCGCACCAAAGGACGCAGTAGGGCTGCTCCTTATTTTGCAGATTGTTTGGATTGACTGTTGTGCAGAATAACATGGAATTTTAACTCGAGGAATAGATAGTCATTGTTTTCAGAGAACGAATATCGCTATGCGCATTTGACTGTTTCTTCATCGCCAAGTATTTCAAATCACCAATGCTGGTTAGTCTGTCAACTGGAGAGATTTGTACACTTTTATTTTGCGAAACTGCCGGAGTTAGGCAAATTGACCTTACACCAATATTTCAACTAAGGGCCACACAAATGAAATGAAAAAAGTTAGGTACACGGAAAATATGAATACCAAATACACTCTTCTTCGGTAATATTATTCCATGACATACAGTTTCAAGTAAAGGGTAGCCACTTATGATTTATTTGATTGGTCAAGAAAAATGTTTTTGCGTTGGTAGCAGAACAACGAAGAGTGAGTATTCTCTCTCCGTGTTTGAAAAGCGAATCACATGAAACTGGTTTTCTGCATCTGGCGATCATCCAGTGCGATTCAACGTCTGGGTGGGTTATGGATCATTCTCAGTAAAGTTGACGTACTTGGACACACTGCTTGTGAGAACAAAGCAGTAAGTTTGTCACGTGCTCTGTCGCCAGTATATGTTTGTTTAAAACAAACGTTTGGTGTAATCGTGGGACGCCATATTGATTACAACAAATCATACAATTCTAGCTCATAATCTTCAATATATTCGCCACAGAGAGATGGCGAGATTCAGTAGATAACGTTGTGCGTTGTGCGGTTTTTGAATTGCCACCGCATGATGGACTGAACGACTGCCGATTTTGAGCAAACCCGTAATAGGGGGTATAATAAATAACCTTCCGCCCACTGATGGAGTATGACCGCTCATATTTTGTTTTCCTTTCAAATGATGAAACTCACATGCCAAGCTTGGGCAGTTCCTGATTAGATAAATCAATTGCTTTTAGTTTGAAACTTGCCGATCTAGATCTAATTTAAATTATTCCCCAGGTTTACAACATTTGGCAGCACACTTAGTAACTATTGTCCAAACTTAACCAACTTGAAGATGGCTACGATCTTCTCGTATTGGAGAGAACCTAAGCTATTCTCAGTGTCACACATGTTTCACTTATGCACGAAATTTTGTTTTTCGACTAAATGGAAAGAATAATAACGATCATAAAGCCGTCAAATAAAGGTGCCTGCAATTCCAAAAGCAATCCTACCTTTTTAGTGAACGATTGATTCAAAAAATAATTTCATTTTTCAAAAGCACTTATACTCCATCATCAAATTATTTTTATGTACCTACGAGTTCATCGGGTTCGGCATCTATACATATTCTAGTTATAACTGTACTGCTATCAGCACTGTCTCAAGGGAAAGTTGACGATGTCCACGAAAGAACAGAATTTGCTCTCAGTCGCAACTGCTCATGATCTCGAACGCTTATTACAGCTACATAAATATTCTTTTCTACTGTGGACATGTGCAAAGTTTGTTGGCCGTCAACAGGAAACGACTATCACGAGTTCACAAGCATTAATATGCAAACTTTGTTATTCATTGACTTAGTTATTTTCCATATTGGTGGATTGCACACCCAAAATTTTCTTTGTATGTGAGAGATTCCCAGAAATGTTTGTTTCTCAGTGTTAGGTGAAAACGAATTTTATACATTAGGATGAAATACCGTGGAGTAACATCATCTTGCCCAGAATTTGTTGATGGAAACATCGTGCTTGATACCAAATATCGCTTACGGATTCGGAAGTTGGAAAAGCTTGGTTATCTCAGTAACAAGAGGTAAAAGGTAGAAACATTTATATAATTATCAGTCTACGTGTAGATGATGATGATTTTATTTCCTGATTTTTTCTACTAATAATCACTCACACTCCATACTTATTCGTTTTATCCTGTTCAACGGGCATTCTTATTCGGCTTTTTTAATCGTACCTATGTTGCTGCGTGCTGATACCGATTGGTAGTAAATGCCGTACACCAGAGCCAAGCCATTAGGGCCCCTTGCAAACTGATAGCAAGTACCGTCATCAGGGATTATCGACCTCTCGGGGTGGATAAATATTGTATTGGTTATTCGCATTTTCACCCAAAACAAAACAGTGCTTGTTGGCAAACAACTGACTGTACTTAGTGTGATCGCCGATAGTTACCGGAGATGTATCCATCCTGTTTGGTAAACTTGAGATTCTTCCAAATGTCACCTATGGTCCTGTGTTCAAAGATCTTATTATTAGGCTTTACTCGCCATTAGGAAAAGCCTTCAGAAGTGCATTGACATCAGTTTGTGTTGCTGATAACTGGGTTAGTACAGTCATGAGAAAGACTCAATCTAACAATACCAGAAAAGATATTATGTATATAATATGAAAAATTTCATCTGTCGATAGTATTCAAGAATTTCACAGTATCATCTGCATTGGAATCACTATGTCGGCGATAAAGAAATTTTTATGATATGCGGAATTGAAAACTGAGCTTGGAACTGAAATGGCCAATGTGTAGGCCCAAAGGTAATATGCAAGCCTCAAAGGTCATATGTATTAAAGCCCCAACATCAACTTCTTGAAAGAATTCGTAAGGCCGGGATATTTGATTTTTCGAAACAGCCCATTTCATGACATTGTAATGAGTATACTCCCTGATATCTCTCAAGAAGCGGGGTGATGTTACCTCCGCTTCCATGTCTTTACAATCTGAGTGCACAAATTCGTCTCTTACTGGCTTCTGATTTATGTGACCTCGTTATTACCTCAACTGGATGGAAGCTATTTTGGACAGAATCACTACCAGTCATTACGAAATAAATTTCTTACAACAAAGCTCCCCATTCAACGCGTGACTGAGTGCTCATTATTAACAGACCATGATCATGAATTAAAGCGTTTTAAACACAAGACTATCCTGGCTGGCTCACAGCTGTTTGATACAGTTAAACACTACATGATCTAACCCCATCCCTACACTTGCTATGGATGTTCGCGGAGCGTTTCCCGCAGAGCAGTCGACCCGTGTGGGGTGTCTTCTCTCTACGGTCATCTCTACTGCGAAGGCATTCCATTGAACAGCCAACTTGGAAGTAACCAAGACTTTACTGCAAAAATACGTTATCTGCAATAAAATAAATTTAGTTTGTCCATATTTTTCAGGAACCTCACATTCGCATATGCGTTGAGTCCATTAGGTGGTTGATGAAGTAACTATTATCTTGTATGCTGCAATGAAACTGCAATGGCCCAATAGTAGGCCCATATTTGGATATTCTCCGGAAAGGTTGCATTCACATTTGCGCTTTTAAAGGATAAATATATGAACTAGATCCATAAGTTGTTCATTATCATGAGGCTTTCAACTGAATAATGAACAGCTAAATCACAGTCCACAGCTTTATTTGAAAACACCTCAAGAAGCAAATCATGAGGCTTTGTGCTGAAAAACTATTGCCTACCCAGTTAATTTAATTCCGTTGACTCTCGGACTTCTTCAGCCAAGACCGTGAAAAGTTGGCTCGTCTCTAATCTAAGCTCACTAACAAGCTAAAAGTTGTTGGTGCCGTCCAAGCCATTACCGCTGTTTTTTAGAGCATGGTGACTTTCGGTAAGACTTTTTTTGAGCGACGTTCATTCTTTTAAATGGCCTTGTCTTAGCCTCCTATAGCTCATCATATGCTTAGCACTCAAGCGAGAAACGGTCACAGTGCTAAAATGAGAGGCGTTGTGGGTGAAATTCCCTGATGAAATCCGTATTTGCCTTTGATTGTTGGGCTTGCAGTCAAAATATCAAGTGATCCTGGAAATACCGAAAACGGCCCCTTCCCTGTGTTCAACGGAGAAGCCTAGAAATATTCCTGTGCGGGATCGAAAACAGGGGTTTTTGGTGGTTATTCGATTATAAGGAACATGAAATGGTCCACTGCATACGATTTGCTCAGTCTGTTATCCCAGAATTTATCCAACACTGGTGCTTGTATTCGCGGTAAGAAACTGAACATTATAATGTTGAATGGTCAGGAAATATAAACCTAGACAATGCCAATTTGATCCTTTTGATGAAGGTGCTGAGAAAAATATCAGCTTTTGGTGGATTTTGTCGTCTCCATCACGATAAAAATATACGTTATTAGCGGAGCTCACCTCTACTGACCTTGAAGATAACGCTCATACTTATGTGAACCGGACATTTTTTCATCCACAAAGTTTCCCAGTCGAATTTAAGGAACACTTACAACCATCTTTACCAGAACTTCCAAATTCTGAAAGATTTTATCTCAACTTTGTTATGAAGGCAAGCATGAAACACGTTGTCCAAAAAAACGGCCTCCACTAAAAGTTCGGATAAAAAACCATTCTAAGTACATACTCGGATAATTTGTGTTCCTATTGGAGATTTTTTTTATATCCATAGCTGGGTAGTTTTCAGCTGGCTTTTTATCTTGGAAAACATAGTCACACATATTCAACTACCCATGGTGCAGCAAAAATTGTGCAGAAGAGAGGGATCCCCAGGAGAAATAATATCAATACTCGATGTCCTGATATAACGTACCGAAGTAACAAAGCTCGGAAAGTATTTCCATAGATGTCCTCATGCATCACAATAAAAAAACAATATTAACTAAAACAGAATAAGCCTTTTTTCAGTTTCTTGTACCGTCTACGTATTTTGGTCTACGGGAATAATCACTCAAAATAAGCTACCATCATTTGCAAACTCTTGATCATAGAAGATGACTGAGGATTATTTACCGATTTATTATTCTTTAATAATCTTGGCTGGACCTGTGAGGGATTGCGCCCAGCACTTTGTTTTTAGAAGGCACGGTTCACTGAAGAAGACAGTATGTGATCAGCTGAACGGAATCATCGACAAGATCAAAGTTTGTGAGTCGATCAATGGATCAGTTAGCGGTTAAGATTCGACCAGAACCGAATCAACTAATCCGGGCGCAGCCAGATAAAATACCATTTGGGTCCATCGATAGGCCAATAAGCTTTTACGCATAACTTTGTTTATGACAAGCACATGTCTTAAATGAACTACGTATTCTGTACCAATAAAACGGACAAGTTCTTGGGAAAAACTGAGTTCTCACCGGAATTCTAGGGAAGGAACAAAGCAAGACCGGTAAATGAAATGATTCTTAACAATCAAGTGGCTTTCTTTGCGCCGGAACCGATTAAGGTCCAGAACCCTAAAACATGTGATTCGGCCAATCCTGACGACGACCTTCGAAACATGAAATCACCAGAACACCAAGCTTTTAGAGTTTCATTTAGGAAACGTATGATCAACTGTCAAGCACAGCTTCGAAGAACGCTTATGGTGGATACAGGATGTCAAATTCTCGCGTCATCAATATTTTACCTTTCATCTCCGGAAATGCTATATGAGGACCTGCTTACGAAAATGTGGGAGTAAGGGCGCGAGCAAAGCAGCTTGACGTGCACGAAAGTTATTACTTAGAAATCTGGACGACTGAATAGCAAATCCAGTTTTAGGGTTACGTCTGAAAAAGAAGATCGCACCTCATGACAATAAACTGAGCAACCAAAGCAATGAGGCTTGTATAGTACCAGAGATCCTGCAATGAAGTTGCAGGTCGAGTGATATTTATTAAAAATTTACTCAAGTGATTCGACAAAGTTATTATTAATTACATGATCACAACAGTCTGGATAGGACACATCGGATCATCATATTTGTGTGATGTTTTTGTGGCTTACATTTGTGTTGTTTTTTCATTCGAACAAAAACACCGTTGTTCAGGCAACTCCTTGTTAAAATACCTTGGTTGGTTGTTGTGTGAGGTTCTTCCAAGGGAGCTTGTATACAGTCGAAAAAGGCAGGAGTAATAATAGGATTGGTTGGAAGAAGGGCTCACATAGATGGGAAAATTAAAAGTTCCTCAGAAATGCTACAAATCTTGCTTACTTCTTGGCGCAAGCCTAACATATATATACCTCAACTACTTGCGAGTGATGTATGGGATTCTTTAATCTTTGTTTGGTTGACCGTCTTTTGGACTCCACGTTTCACACGCAAACCTCAGGTCACCGACCAACCTGCATTCGAAAGCACCATACTCCAGATTCGCTCTTGTAAGAGCTCACCAGTGGTACATAACCTTCACTTAACTTGGTGATTCGGATGAGCTTGGACGAGAGCGGAGTGGCGCAGTGGTAACACACACGCCTTCGAGATGGAAGTGACCAAGTTCAAGCTCTGGGTGTGGTGGAGTGTAGGCACCACAAATGAGCTCTAACGAGAGCGAAACTCGAATCTGGTGCTTCCGAGTGCGGGTTAGTCGGGTGGCTTGATGTTTGAGTGTGAAACGTGGAGTCCAAAGGACAGTCAACCAAGCAATGGTAACCGAAGTGATGCATTCCCAACTTTCATCCTCACAATGCAATCCTTATGATTGAAATTCACACATAAAACTAGTAGTTAGGTGAGGAAGACAATAGCAGCATGTGATTCAGTGATCGTCCGAAGCTGATCTCAGTTACGAATGATGTAATGATATTTTATTTGATGCGTCAGTTCTCTCGGTTGTTCAATGCGTTGAATTAAAGTTACAAACTAAATCATAAAAACCATAGGCCTTACGGTGATATAGGTATATCGATACATTCATTTATCCCCGTAAAAGAGGTTTATGGTAGAAAAAAGTAGTATGGATTGGTCTCGTTGACTAACCGATCGAGAGTCCAGTCCACTCAATTTACCCTTTAATACACGGCAGTTTCATAGCTTTTGACTACTGACAATTTTGTCAGTAGCAGAAACTGTTACTCGGCCCCTATGGACTGCTTTGGGAAATAGTTTACAGACTGTACAACCATAAAATAAAATAAGGCTAAGCTACTTATTAGGAATTTTGAACAACTCAGCATCGATTGTTTACTCATCGTCAAGGATCCAAACCAAGAAGGCAAGTGAGGGGAGGGAATTCTCGTACTCAATTATTCCAGAAGAAATCTGCCAGAATGCTGAAATAATAGATGAATGGTAACGGCAAGAGAATGCGTTTGTGCTCAGCTAAAGAAATGAGTTATTTTTGTGTAGTTTTGGATATTGTTCAGCGGCACTTGATGTGAATGATAACGAGTTACCTTAGAGAGTGTCAGTTACGGAACGATGACACACGACTAATAATGAACAAGCCCCGGTGCATTGCATTATCGTCCTGTTCCAGAAAGCCGGGAAAATGTTCAGGCAAACAGTGAAACGAGGAAACAATAAAATCTGGACAGAAAAATTTCGGACGAAATAACTACGGTGTGCAAGGCTGTCCGAGTTACCGCATTCTAAAAGATAAACGTCGCAATTTGGAAGGCAGCGCTGAATTTGAGTTATCTCTCCTGGGTCGTTATCAAAGTTAACTTCCAATTGGTTGACAAATGTTGCTCAAGATACTCATCTGGAACTCACAACACCTAATATGCTATCGAAATTGAGTGGTAGATGTTGAAAAATTATTGAACATAACTGGAAGGGCGCAGTTGTAAACATTATTCGAATTTTGATAGGTTGGGAAAATTCTCGTCAGTCAATGAGAAGTTATATGCAGCGGATAATTCGTGCATATGCTTCTATATTACGACAGATCAGATGACTGATTATATAAAAGTCCCAATTTGTGAATGCTCAAATTTCCACCGAGATCCTGTTATTGATGCTCGGACCGGTTTCCCCACTCCATGATTCTTTTGCGGTCCTTCTGTGTTGTGCTTCTTTAGCTGGCCAAGCTAAATTAAATATACCATTTAGTACCCATATAATGATAACACTTGCCTGCAGTTCCACGAGTCACCTTCGTTTTTCTCACGTTCTGTCTACTTACAAACCTCACTCAGGTAATCTAGACATTGCCGTCCGCTCTTTCTCACCCATTTTTACACCTGAAACACTGACTTTTTACCTTACCCTACGTCGGAACTCCTCCGTGACTGTTTTCGTTATTCTATTGCCCTTGCTATGCTTCCTTTGTCTACCTAAACACTGATTGTTTACATTGACCCTTCACTTGAGCCTTCATCGTCCACTAATAATATGCAGCTACGCTCCTGCCTCAACCTATAGTGGGTGCCTCCCGTCTGATCACTGACTGGCCCCTGTACAATGGGGACTTGGTTCTTAATCACCCTGTGTAAATTTCCATGCTCGCGGTTGCTTTACACTATTTTGGGTATTCTGTGGGGGAATCGCCCATAATTTGAGGAATGTTACTGTTATGACTGCTTTGACTGCTTCAGATACACGCCATTTTTCCACTCGCTTTACTTGACTCTAAGTTTCGGGTTTGAATTATTTTAGTCGCTTAAGTATTGGACAACGGCCGATAAAGATCAATGTTTATTTTTCACATGGAGAAAGGGAGGAGTGGTGTTTAGTAACTTCAGAAAAACATGTTTTATTGTCAGTGCAATCACACTGTTTTGGGTATTGATTGGCGACCTCGCTGTCAGCTCCTTGTGTCTCTTTGGAAGATAGTCCTCTGGACTCCACATTTCACGCACGGACCTCAGGCCATCTGACCAATCTGTATTCGGAGGTACCAGACTCGAATTTAGCAGTTGTTGGAGCTCTTCAGTGGTGCTTATCCTGTGCTACACTCAGGGGTTGGACCAGGCCCTTTCACCTCGAAGGCTTGTGCGTTACCATCGCTCCACCATGCTCCCTTCCGGGCTGATACGAATCCCCAAAGTTAGCTTGTTCAGAAGTCGTCCTCTACGATAGCCAGAATTGCCCGATAGCTTTAAATGTAGACACGGTACCTGCCCAGTTAACCGGAGTTCTGTGTGTGAAAAATGGAGTTCAAAGGACAGTCAACTAAGGAAAGACTCGTCAATCCTGCACACTACTCGTGATACATATTCTCGTTTTGCACTCGAACTAATCCTCCTAGCCCGTCAACACAATCAGCATGAAATTAGCCTAAACGGTAGGCGTACATACATATTCTCTGAAGTTTGCACACAGGATCATGAGTTGTCAATATTATTGCAATAATCTCATTCAAAGTGCTTGGTCAAGCTGTCACCGAAGTGTACAAAATAATCACTCTAGTTTGCCTTTACATTCTTTCCGCCTGGCAACATCGCCCAAATAAACGCAACCATCCGAAATGCCTCTTCACGGTTTCTCTCCTGTTTGCCATTCCGAGTTGCCGAACTTCATACATGTACATTGTGTGCTAGATTCAATATTTGTTGTTCAAACACAATTCTGTTTGTTTCCGGAGGGAAGTTGGAATCTTCAATAATGTGGCTTCTGAGGAGGAAAAGTAACCACACGTGCAAGTTCAACCGACGTTTTGAAGTCAGGGAATAATCATGGCATACTTTGCCGCGCAAATCAAGAAGACGGAAATTTCAAAATATCTTCTCCAGCGTAAAAGGAATACCAATGGTTAGAGAAATCAAGACTGGTGCAATGAAGCGGCGCATCTTATGTAAGTCGCACGTCAAAAGTTTGCCCAATTATATTAGATAGTGTAGACAAGGGTTGATGATCCGTGAAGAATTATGGAAGTAATAAGCTGCCTTATAAGACCAGATTTTGCCTTTCGAGGCACGTACAAAAAATGAACCACAGAAACAACAGACACGAATTCAGGAAGCAGTAGTGATCGGGTAACTAAAGTCAGCAAGTACGGACGTGAGGGGACCAATAAGAAGTACGGTGTACATACACCTAAAATGCGACAGCTATAGAAATCAGCTTTAAAATGCACGCAGTGCCTGAGTGAGCATTATTCTAGACGAGCTATAGTGGATAACATGCCGGTTTAACGAGTGAGTACAACTTCCCGTGAAGGCCTGGTAGATCCTGGCCAAGTTGTGGTACAGTTTTCTCTGACAAAATATGTACACGACAATGGAGTTGATCGGACTCATAATAAGATCAAGAAATACGGTTCGAAAAAATGTATATATGGTAAACACACTACAGGACACAAAGCTGATCTCACAAGGATCCAACAAGAAAAAGAATTCAGTGAATTCAGGGCAACTAATATGACGGCTTAGTGTGTGCGCTAGAAAGTCGAACGTGTGTTTTGAGTCAAAACGGTATATTTGTTGGTGGGATGAACAAGCACACAAGGATGGTGGAACGCTCAGAGAGTTGAGTGAGTAAGTACGGAAGCCGATCTTTGCTTGATCCAGAATGCAGTCTATCATCTTCGGTGTAAAAAATGGAGCGAAGATCGTGATTCTGGGTTCGGTATGTGAACGTTATATCTGCTGAGAATTTTTTACCTACTCAGGTGGAACAGCTTGATCCGAATGAGGCTAACAAACTGCAACCCACCTCGACATGCCTCAGATATCATCTCTTCACAACTAGAAAAACTGCGTACGGAATGTGCAGATCCGCTTTGTAGGATTGTCAAATTCTGCTTTAAAAGACCATGGAGTGTTACTGTAGAACAAACGTAATGTAAATGAATACATACTGACGGACAGGATTGGCTGCGGGACTGGCATTGCTTGAACTTGCGATTGTGACCGGATAAACGATCCAGTTTTCCAACAAGTAATTATATGCACAAAGGCTATCAGAAGCTGCCGTCTATGGTGATTCTTATTTATTTCATAGAATCCACTCAAGAGAAGAAGCTAGTGTTAGTGGTCGCTCCCGTTATTTGCTTAAACTTCTTTGCTTCTGAAATTAAAGCTTTTGGACCATGCAAATATTGTACATTTTCCTAACTGATTATGAGGCACTTTGTTTTTGATCATCAGCATCCTGACGTTACAGTTCTTCTAAGTGAAGATTGACGTTAGTTGTAAACTTTCCTAAACATACTGGATAACTCCGTAGCACTGTTCAAGGTGTGCATTGCACGTCGGAACAGTTAACTAGTGACTCGTACACCTCGAGCCGGAGTCCCAGCCAGTGGTGGTTGAATGATTCAGAGCGTTTACTTTCCACGTGTAACCTGTTGTGACCTTATGCGGTTCCCCATCACTCGGGTTGTCGGTTATCCTTTTGTTACTATTATGCAATATATATATATATATATATATATATATATATATATATATATATACCTGATGTCCGACGGTGAGTGAAACAACCTGAGAACATTCCCGCGCCGGATAAATGACAGGGATTTCAGGCACTGTTTCCGATCATAATTCACATAGCATCGTTCCATTCATTCGATTTGCTAGGTCTTCTGCCTCAGAAATGTGTACGTATGGTTGTTTCTGTGATTAGGCCGATAATAAGTTCTCTTATTCACGTTAACATTCTGAGCTAGATACAGTATCATCATCGTACAACGGTAAACAGCATGAAAAACCCCACTGACCATTGCCTGTATCACCATGTTGCACGTTGAATTAGAAAGTATGGATAAACAAGGTGGAGAAGGAGTGGACCTACACGAGTGGGAAAAGGAAAAAACACCCTAATAGCCAACAAATAGAATACCCAGCTTAACTGTACAAACGCACACTGACCAATCATCCTGATACGACAGAAAGTGGCAACACTATCGCCATTGTTCATGGTTCACTGCCAAATCCTTCAATGTCTCCAGCTGACTAGTTTACGGATCTTTTGGACCCCAACCACGAATATGATGTTTGGTGTACATTTTCCCATTCCCCGTTGCTACCTCACCTGGTCATCCTCACGTGGATTTTTTCACTTCTGAGGAGGAATAGAGAACAGGGCATGGCAGGGTAGACGTGTGTTCGCCATTCGTAACACGTGCTCAAACCAATGAAGTCTACCAATCTGGATACGCTGTGATAGAGAATTCTCGGAACTAGAACCTAATATTCGATTTATGACCTCAGCATTGCTTGTTCCGTCATTCCATCCAATCTTAGCAATGATACGCAAATATCGTGCTCCTATCAGTCGTTACTATGTTTCCGAGGTAAATGAAACGGTCAACAATTGTCAGCACCTTCCTACCGAGCATCAAACTCGGAACCGTTGACGTCCAGTCTTGCGACATCACTTTGTACTGTAAAGGTGCAAAGCGCATGCCGAATAGAACTACAGCTTGTGCGAGCCTGTCTAGTGCACGCTGCGCGTTTTCCCTGCATTCGAACAAGCAAGCAAGATCGTCCGCGTAATCTAGGTCATACAGCTTCTCACTATTTTATAATTCGACGCCCCCATCTTGGAGACTTTGAAATGCGTTTTCCGTTAACTCGTCCATGACGAAGTTGAACAAGGATAGAGGAACAGGATATCCCTGTGGAACATCGCTGGTCATTTCGAATGGACTGGATAGTTCACCGTAAACTCTTAGGCAGCAAGAAGTGTGGGAGTACAATGACCTCAGTAGATTCACGAACTTCTGGGGCATACCTTTTCGACGAGCACTGGAAATCGCTGCTCGATCAACTGAATTGAAGGCGCCTTTTAAGTCGAGGAAAACCATTACTGTCGATCGACGGTGTGTGTGACGCGTCTCAAGTAATTGACCAAGAGTTAAAATCTGGTCGATGCATCCTAAAACCTGATAGAATCCGGCCTGTTGTTCGCGGGCGTTCTTCTCTCGTGCCGGTTCCAGTCCACGCAGCAAAATCAAGGCTATTACTTTGTTGACTACCGGAACTAAGCTAATCCCCCGATGCTTACTACAGTTATTTCTTATTCTCTTCCTGAAGATGAGTACAACAGATGACTTTCTCCATGTTACCAGAATACTCTCCGCTTTCCAAATGTCACAGAGCAAGGTGGAAAGTGGTTTTACCGGGGCATCTGCATCGATTTTAAAAGGAATTGGAGGAAATTCTTTGAAGCTGGCCAATTGCCCAAACTTAAGCAATGGTGTGCTCAACTCTGCTTCCATTTTGGATGGGAGATCAATTAATACTCTCCGGGGAATTGCAGTTACTGACGTTGGAATAACCACATTACCGAGAGGCCATGTAAATTGGTCCTTGGATTATTCGATCCGACGGTTGGGCCTTTGCTGTTTGCCATGAATGGGCCTTCTATTCCTATCGCATATATTTTCACTGACCGAGGTTCGCCGTGCACCGGTGTCGCGAATAAGTTTGAACTGTCTTTGGCTGTTACCTGAAGCAGCTGGTACTTCCATTTCTTCGGCTACATTGAAGCACACATTTCCACAGTCGGCATTTTAGCTTTTCGTTACTTATTTTTGTAGATTTCTTCGTGTTACTCATCACCTTACAGTTCAAGGACCACAGATGAAATCTGCTGTCATGTCCATTGCCTGCTGGTTATGTGCCTAATGCTCATTTACCTTACTGTTCGTCTTAGATCCTAGCTCGTGTGCTGATTTGTGTTCGTAACTGGTGTGAACTTCTGGATCACACAAGCGTTGTATGGGTTTGCGGTTTGGGTCGATGACCATGGAGGTGGAGCAATAATCGCAGCAAAACTAATGCATGATTCAAATCTACTCACACGGACCAGTAGGATCTACAGTTCTGAACAGAACTGTGCCACCGGCAGCTTACGGCAATGTGATCAATCTGACTCGAAGTACCTGTAGCGTTAGAGTGCCATGTCGCCGTGCGAATAGAGCTGTGTCAAGAATTTGCACTAGACAGGAATAACCGATTGTCCACTCACAACTAGAGAAGTCTATTCCCGTTATCTGCGCTGAGCAGATAAGGTACAACGCCTACCTAAACAAGCTTTTGACGCACCAAATTTGCCAACTTGTGTGATAAAATCACCTGCTGGTGGTACAATGCCAGAGCCTTTGCTGCTACGAATGAGAGTGGTCAGTTCATCCTAGAACTCATCGTTCTGTGTGTCAGAGCTGCAGTCTGTTGGGGCGTACGCCGAGATCACAAACATACTGCACTTAACACAGCTATCTTTTCGAGTGCCAACCGATCCCTGGAGTCTTACAGCACATGAACGACTATTAACCGGTATCCAGTCTAAAAGGGCAGCATCAGCCTTGTCAGTGAAAACTAAAGGAGACGTTCGATGGTGGCTAGCGAACGTGTCTTCTATGCAGTCTGGCAGAGAAATATCAACGTTATCCCTTCTATCGAACGAATGGAGAAGACACAAGTCAGTTTACAAATGCAAGGTTTATTCTAGATATCCTGGCACCGAGACAGTACCGATACAAAGGATACACCGAACGGGTATGAGCGCAACGACTGTGTAAAAAGCGAAGCACGAGTACGTAATATCGGCGAACGACCGAAAATGAAAGTGATTCAGAATGAGGTCGACGGAAACTTCGGAAAAGTCAGTTCAATGAGACGTACGCAACCGAACAACACAATGAGGTCGATGTCAAACGTCGGGAAAAATCGTAGAGAAAATAGATCCAAAATGATATCCAGAAAACGGTCAGTTTCTCAGAACGATTGAGGCCACTACAGCAACCCCCGTTAGAGAGCGTGGAAAGCTTTCGAAAAATGTCACGGATGTGAAGGCATACAAACGATGTTTGTGTGCGTGAATGAGTGCAAAATATATGAATGCAGCTGTGCTGTAGGATGCCGACGGGCAGAATCCGTGGTATGCAGGAACCGTAGAATGATGGTCGAGCGTAAACCAGATTCGCTGCCAATGACATGGGTTGCGTGAATCGTCATCCAGGTATGCCACACCAATAACGTCCAGCGTCGGGTAACCGGTAACAAATATGATATCCGGAAGCCAAGTCGGTAGGTTCATCAGTGGCAAGGAACGACAACGATAAGGCACATTCAGAATGCAAACGTTTGTGCCAAAATTCTCCAGATTTCGTGAGACCAGCGAACCGTACCACATGACGAGGTTCCATGAAACGGAAAGAAACGGAAAACTGGTGTAGTAGTTGAAATGGACTTGAATAGAATACAGTAATAATTATTGAGTTATGTTAAATCGTGTCGAAATGATAAACACGAACGTTTTTACTGCGAAGTGCAATGATTAAGATCGTGTTTGACCCAGCCGCGAAAACGTGCTGGGTGAACGATCTTACTACCGGAAAGTGAGACGTGAGCCTCATTCACGGACAGGTTTATAGGCCTGCGCTGTTGGCTTGAACGTGAGACAGTATTTTCATTTGAGGAGGTAAAAGGGCCAACGGACTGCTATCCCGAACGTGAGACGATAGCCTCATTGAAAGTCGTAGCAGGCAACGCTAGCTTCTGACCTTGACGTGACACGGAAGTGTCGTCAACAGGCAGTGCAGGGTTAACATCGAATCTTGTGTCAGCGGGCGACACGCTATCATCAACGTACGCAGCTTTGAGACGATCGATGCTAATCGCAACGACGCGACCTTGCCGATCAACCTTAAAAGTCTTATCGTGACGAGAAATCACGCAAAATGGACCTTCGTAAGGCTGTTGTATTGGTTTACGCACCGAATCCATACGAATGAATACATGCGAAAACGTTTTGAGTTCAGTCGAAACGAAAACCTGTCGTCGCTGCTTTCGAGTCTGCACCGGAGCGAGATTTCGCATGTACGTAGACAAACGGTGAACGTAAGTCTGTACGGCAAGTAAATCTGTACTCCGTGGCGCAAAAAATTCCCCATGCAGTCGTAATGTCGTGCCGTAGACAAGTTCTGTGCAGGAACATTGAATATCTGCCTTTATGCAAGTCCTGATACCAAGCAGAACTAGCTGTAATGTTTCGTGCCAGTCGGGGCTCTCGTGTGCTTTGAGAGCCGCTTTGAGTTGGGGATGAAAACGTTCGAATAAGCCATTCGATGCCGTATGGTACGCGGTCGTGCAAACGCGTTCGGTAACCAGCATTTGAGTTAAGCGAGTAGATCAGACTCAAATTGTTGCCCTTGATCGGCAGTGATTGTGGAAAGACAACTATATAAAGCTATCCATCGTTCTATCAGATGTCAAGCCACTGATTCGGCCGTGACAACAGAGATGGGAATAGCCTCAGGCAACCTGGTAAACCTATCGATGCACGTCAATAAATAGGTGTACTCGTGTGACGGGGTTAATGGACCCACAAGGTCTACGTGTATATGATCAGGCGTAGCAAAAATACCGATAGGCGAAGCTACGTGCCTACGCACTTTAGATGGTTGACATTGTATACACTGTTCTTCCCAAATACGAACATCTTTATTCATGGACGGCCAGGCGTATCGTGCTGCTACTAATCGGAGACTGGCTGCGATGCCTGGATGTGAGAGTTCATGCAGGGTATCGAACACGAGACGCCGATATATAGAGGGCAGAACTGGTCGAGGTAGGCCAGTAGACACGTCTCAGAGTATAGTCCCAGCACTGATGGTCAGAGGTAAGGACTGATACTGTAGAGACGATTACTGAGTGGCTTCCATACATGAGGTATCCTGTGCCTGTTCTGCAACCATGGCAGGAATGTCTGAAACTGGAGATTTATTAGCACTAAGTAGAATACGCGACAAAACATCTGCTATGCAGTTTGACTCACTTTTACCTTGTCGTAGGTCAGTCGTAAACTGAGAAATATAGTCTAATGGTCTGACTTCTCGTGGGGAGTAACGGTCAGACTCAGTATGCAATGCATACGTCAACGGATTATGGTAGGTATAGAGGATGAAATATCGACCCTCGACTGCATATACGAAGTGTTTACCGGCGTTATATGCAGCCAGCAATTCGCAACCAAAAGCACTATATTTTGTTTCCGTTGGACTGAGGCGTCGAGAGAATAATCTAATTGCTACCAAATCCCAGAACACAAACTGTTGCAAGACCACTTTGATGGCAAGAAGTTGAATGCATTCACTGCTACGCTTAGCGTGGCTGACGGAACTGGGTGCATTAGGAGCGTGATCTGAGCAATAGCGGCTTTAATCTTCGAGAACGCTACTCGTGCGGCATCCGTAAGCGACAACGTACGTGGATTGCCACGAAGTAGGTCAGTTAATGGAAGCAAACGTTCAGCAGCATGGGGTGTGAAACGACGATACAGGTTTTCTAACACCAAAAATGTCTTAAGCTCCTTGATTGAGGATGGTGTGGCTTATTCTAGAATGGCGCGCAATTTATCATCGTAAGGTCTAATACCCTGTCGAGTGATCTTGTAGCCGAGGAACGCAAGTTCCGGTTTGCCATGTGCACATTCATCAGAATTAACTACTATTCGATGTTCGGACAAACGTTGAAATAGTAGAGTCAAATGTTGGAAATGTTCATTTACGCTTGACAATGCGATTAGGAATTCATCGATAAAGACGCGAACTAATTCCAAGTCTCGTGCAATGCTATCGATGATCCTCTGAAATGTCTGTGCAGCATTTCGCAAACCGAAAGACAAACGTATGACTTCAAACAAATCAAAATGATTCGCGACAGCGGTGTTCTCGACATCTTCAGCGGCGACTGGGATTTGGTGATAGGCTCGTACCAAATCGATCTTAGAAAATACAGTCGTGCCGTGAAGTGATGGCGTGATGTCGTGTATGTGAAGAATGGGATAGTTATTTTAACGGGTAACCATTTTTAGTGCGCGATAGTCACCACATGGTCGCCAGCTAATGCCATGGACTGTGAGAAAGACGAATAATACCTTGAGAAAGTAAAGTGTCGAACTCATGTTTGTCGAAAGCCAGTTGGCGAGGTCGTGCCGTGGCTGGTGGTCCTTCATACGACCATTCACTGTATCTATCTCTTTAAATGGTCTGCTCAATATGAGTAATTTATTAAATAAAGACAGAAAATCGCGAGGAATGTCAGAAGACAAACCTGTGATTCAAGCTTCAAGACCCGTAAATCTAGTGTCCGACGAAAGATCGATAAGCTGCAGCCTACGTGAATCAACAAGTAATTCATAGTGCTGCAGATAATCGATTCCCAGTATGCCTGTGGGAATGTTCGCGAGGGTTAAAGTCCACAGATACCGTCGTCGAAGTCCCAGGTTGACCGCAAGCTGACTGGTGCCGTAGGTAGTAATGGAGGAACCATTCGCCGCAGATAGCCGAAGCAAAGAAGCTCGTGGCTTGTCTTCACCAACCGGCAAGACAGAAAATTGGGCCCACAGCATCAACTAAAAAACCTAGCAATAGTGCACGAATCATGCATGTAAACAAACTGCCAACCTGTGACTGATTGTCGGTGAGTACGCCGCTTTTACTCGCCAGTAGTGGTGTTTTCCGCCGCGTATGTACACGGCTGTCTGCAGCTACGGGCGGATGGTTCGAAAACGCGATGGAACCTACAAAAACCGCTGGTAGGGTGGTTTGGTTTGGAAGAGACAGGTGAGGCGGATTCACGGCGGACGTGGGCAGTGGAGGGTGCCCGTCCGTGCCGATGCTTACGTGGGCTATTTCGAAGGGTAGGTACTGTAACTCTGTCTCTGCGCCGTAAAGTCGAAAGCAGCAGCAACCGCATAAGCTCACTAGGCTTCATCTAGTATTTTGATTGTCAACCGGCTGCTTTGTTAGCCTAACCCTAGATAGCTCGGCATATCTACCCGGATGAGCGTAGTGACGAATACGTTGTCAAGAAGTGCATACCCAGCCGCTTCCTTCACTTCAACTCGGATCAGCTTTGGTAACATCCGGAGGCTCACTGCGTTGTGCTGCAACCTGGTTGCGTCGCAGTGTTTCTCGTCGGTAGGGCTACATGGGGTCGGGCTACTTAGTATCATTAAAACGAACAGCTGATGGTGCCATCCACCGTAGCCTTTTACGTCACATGTTTTGACCTTCATTCGTTTGCTCTATGGCTTCTTTTGAAACAGATGTAACACAGTCTCTTTCTTTTGCCCCTGCCTACCTCGCTGGTATCTCTAGGACCGCAAACCTCGGGCAAGTTTCCACAGATTAGCGCTCCTCATATACAGTACAGAGGATTGGACGGTTTTTATAGATCAGATATTACCGGCTCAAGTAGATCCTGACAGACGATGCCCTATGTTTCGATTGACTTGGTTTGTCCATCTAGTTGCTCTATTTCAATCGGTGATTTGCCCGAACCGAATACGAGGAAACCTCGCCAAGAATTATACAAACTCCTCAGTTCGGTAAAAGTCGGTTCGCATCCATTTATTGTTAAGCTATCGATCATTCTAGCCCATCTATTACGTAACGATGGAGGGTGTATGGGTTTCTGAGAGGAGTAGCACCTCTGAGTTGGTTGACAGTCGTGTCCCTTGGGGCATCCTCCATCACTTTGATCTCCATGATTCACTCATCTCTCACCTTCGGCTCCACGAAGTTGAAGCATGCATTAGCGACCACACTCCGGTAAATCGCTCGACAGGCCGGCTAAACCAAGTTGAGGGTTACTGAGGTCTATAAAACTTCGGCGAGATGGTTTTGCATGTGAAGACAGATCCTTTTGAATGAGCGGACGAGATCTGATCCAACGGCTACAAAGGAGACCTGTTCAACTAACTGATCCGGCATTCCAGAGGATGCGAACGAACCGTACAGCAGGCCAACGTCTCCTCTGGGAACATCCTGCTGCCTTACAGTCTGCAACTTGTGTGTGCAACTGCTAGAGGTGCAGCCTCGAACAAAATGGCCGAAAGGTGCTGGGAACACCGCTTCGTACCCTACTCCCGCAACTCTCTATGATTATTCACGGAACATCAAGCGCTCATCATGCTACGGCGTCCCCGGTAAGCAGCGCACCTCGTGTTCCGGCGGTCGAGGTGTTGAGACAACAAGCTGGGATTATTCGCAGCAGGAAAAGAACACACATAGCCTGTTGGAATGTCAGCATGTTTCTAGACGTCGGCGGACTCTACATGACTATGACCTACATATCGCTTGCCTCTCGGAAGTCCGCCTACCCAATTCAGGTAGTCGACAGATGAAGGTCTCGGGAATGGATACATCCTAATGTCTCTATCACAGTGGTTCGAACGACAACTCCGGTCTCTACGGAGTCGCGTTTGCTCTGAACAAAGCAGCTAATGATGAAAAGATCTCTTGGGGACCTGTCTCATCCAGACTCGGCCTGGCACGTTTTAAAAGGCTCACTGCATGACTTGATGGTGATTTCGATCTATGCTCCAACCAACTCAGCTGACGACGAAACCAAAGACGAATTCTACAATAATTTGCAGTAAACAATCAACCAAGTTTCGAGGCGCGACGTTCTTCTCATCACAGGAGATTGGAACGCTGGCACAGGTACGGCCGATGAATCCACTCGCCATAATCTCGGGAAATTCGGTTTCGGTCAGCGCTGCAAAAACGGTGGCCGACTGATTGATTTAGCCGACATCAACAGAATGGTTGTCTGCAGTACTTGATTTCAACACCTCAGGAAGCACCTACTCACATGGTACTCCAATGACGGTCACACTGCACACCAACTCGACCAAATCCTGGTAAAAGTCCGCTGGGCTTCGTCTGTGGAAGATTGCCGAGCGTACCGAGGTGCAAAAACGGGCAACACAAACGGCACCGACCATGTCTCCCTACGCACGTGTTTCAAAGTTCATCTGTCTACACGTGCTGAGAAGTCTGTACCCTCGCGGATGAACGTTGCTGCCCTAGAATATCCAGAGAAGCGAGAAGCGTTGTCACGCGAAAACACAACCCGACTAACCAATGCAACTACTGCACGAGCAGACGAAGTTTCTGTGAATGGGCAGTGGACTCGAATGAAGACGACAATCAGGGAAGCTACTTGGATAGTACTCGGGAGAACAAAAAGGCGGACAGAATGTTAGATCTCGGAGAACACGCTCCAGTTGTCAACCATAGCATACGAAGCGCAACTCGCAGGTAGTAACGAACGCCGCAGACTGCAGCGAGAAGCCACACTCTCCGCCAAGGCTGATCGCAAAAGGTACTTGATAAAAATAACTGTAAAAATGGAGACTACGTCCGGAACTGGTGACTTCGATAAATTGCTCCACCTTATTCGCAACGCCTCTAATAGGTTTTTTTAAACAAAATTCCCTTCTTTGTGACACGGCAGGATTTTCAATACCCGAAAAGAGTAACAAAATGGATCGATGAGTGGAACACTTCGGTCAGGTGCTCAACCGGCCTGTGGACCACCGGACAGACCAACCCATATAAACCCCTCCACTGCAGTACGAAAACAACTGTGACCCACCGAACACGGCGGAAATCACGGAAATGATAAAGAGACTGAAGGACAGAAAGGCTGTCCATTCCGAAGAAAGGTGATGAAAGGGCATGTGAGAACTACCGAGGGATCAGCCTGATCGATGTGGCCGCAAAGATCATTAGTGCGTTGGTACTAACCCGTTTCTCCGCTGCAAGAGACCAACGCATCCGCCCGAACCAAGGGGGTTTCCGCCGTGGCAGAGGCTGTGTTGATCAAATCTTTACACTGCGCCGAATACTGGAGCACCTCTATAAGTTCCAGCGGCCGACGGTAGCTTGTATTATCGACTTCCGAGCAGCTTTTGCTTCGGTTAACCGCGAGTCTCTTTGGACCATAGTCCAATCCGATGGGATGCCCGATAAGTTTCAAGGCTGTTAAGGGGATACTAATCGACAGTTCGGACCGCGGATGATATTGTCGTGCTAGGAGACTCCCCCGCTACGCTACAACCAATCCTTGACTGAATCAATTCCATCGCGAGGTCCATCGGACTTTAAGTAAATTTGACCGAAATAAAAGCTTTCACAACCCATCTGGGCGCGGCAATTCAACGACTGTCGATCAATGGCCTACCAGTAGAATACCTCCCTTCATCTAAATAAAAGGGCTCAACGCTACTTCCGAAAGGCCAGGCAAAAGATAAAGTGGTATCACGAATCGACAGCACCGGGAGAGCCTTTCATCAGCTAAGACGAACGTTGTTGACTCCCAGTGAAATCAGCTTAAGAGCCAAAGTTCGTGTCTACCGCTTCTCGCATATGATCGTTGTGTGATTTTAATCATGGTAATATTTATCCGCTTTTGTCTTTCTGGTTAAATGATATCGGTATTCCGCCAACAAGAGGGAATTCTGTCTTGGACAGAGTCAGTATCAATCATCCTCTCTCAACTTTTTTTAAACTGAAAACCTCTGTTTCCACAAGTGACCATTGTTTGTCTTTTCTAAGAACAAAAGTCTTCATACATGTCTTCAAATTAGGCAAGCTTCCTCGTATCTGATGTTTCTCCTCACAACTTGTCTTTTCTGAATGCAGCCACTGGTGTTGCTTTTTCGTGGTTTTCTTAGGAGTTCTCAATCTTCCGTTCTGGAGAACTGTTTGCTGAAACCCGATGGGCCATTTTCAACTTGTCTTACCTCACTGAAACACTGTTCACCTCGGATGGCAGAATTATTTTACCAACATGCAAAGATTTCAGAGGACAGAAAACATGTACTAATCTGGCCAAAGTTCAGATATCAGGAGACTTTCGCAACTGATCAGCATCGAGAAAAACAATATAGGTGCTTCCTTTGCCAAAACATTCTGCATACTTAAAATCTTAAGCTTCTTTGGCATGGCGTGATACGTTTATGTGGCAATAAGACGAAACACACGAACGATATGTGTATTTATATATCAACACCGGCTGGGAATCAAGCAAGGTACCAACGCAGCAATGACAATAACGAAATAGAGGAAGGAGAGTATAACACAAAAGACGAACGTTTGGTGACAGACAAAAATGCCATGTTTTTGCTTTCTACCTTATACTTATTGATGTTTTTGTTATCTTGTTTGTCGGAATGATACAGCTTTCCCCCACTGTCTTCTTTTATCAGCCGTGTCCCTCAACGTCTGTAAGCTACGACAATGCTCATTCCTTGCGCTCCAACCAGGAAAAAGTGGAAGTTCCAACGGAAGCCGATTTCGATGCTTGATTTCTCATTCCTCTACACCAAGTCATGGCCGACCACTGCCTCGCTTCTTCCAGTTTTGCCCATCACACGGGAGTCGAGCACGGAACGGTAAACGATGGACAGACATTCATAAAACAGGAATCCGCAAACACAAACGATAAGGTCGATATGAGCCACCTTATTGCTACAGTTGTACGTCGCTCCAATGATAGCCTTTTTTCGTATTCCCCTTGTGTTTCTCGAGATCTTGAACCATTCTCTACTGCGGACATTTTAAAAGTTCTTCCCAAATCCAAAACATCGCGAACTGCTGGTGCTATCCAACTTACCATACAGATCACTAGGATTAGGAGTGATGGTAAGTGGACACCACGGATCGTGAATCGAATATTTGAATAGAGATTCTTCAATCCAAGCAGTGATCGGCATGACAAGACTCCATCGTCTCTGTTGGATATAAACGGCTTCGCACTATTGTCCTCACATCTGCCATCCCTTAAAGTCACTGAAGACGCTGCTTGCATTCGTCTTTGAAAGGATCTGAATGCATCACCTGACTCTTCTCAGCTATTTACAACCCCGAAAAATGCACCTTTGACCCTGTAGTCTGCTTGGTCCATTCTATTACTAAATCCTTAAATAACTGAACGATCTGTCCGCTGTGTATTCCTCGATTATTCTTCAGTCTTTGATTCAGTATCCTTATCTCGTCTTCTTCCGAACTTTGGACCTTTCGATTGTCCTGCGCGAATTCTTTTTTGGCTGTAGATTTATTTTCGTGATCAAGTTCAGCAAACAAAAGTAGGGAACAAATTTAAAAGCCATATTTTAAGAATCCTGGTGTATTTCAAGTTGCCATGTTATATCCTTTCCTACCTTCGATCTATTGCAGTGATCTTCTAGTTTCTTCTCAATCCAATGTGTTTAAATATACTGGCGATGTTGCCCTCTTTCGAACTATTTCTATGTCCCGCGATTTCAGGAAATTCGATGAAATCCTATCTCGAATTGAATGTTTCTCTTCCAATTTGGGGCTAAGATTGGATCCACCTAAATGCTCTGAATATATTTTCAGTTTTCTTTCTCACTCATCTGTCCCCATAGATCTCTTTGCGTTGTATTCTGGTAGTTAGTCCCGTCGAGCATCTGGGTGTTAGCCTAGACACCAATATACGAGGAACATCTCACATTCAGTGTTGAGTCAATAAACTGCGGCGCCTCTCTTTTCAAATAAGAAAACCTAGGCAGTTTTGAACATTGTCAACAATTGTCTCCAAATTTATCATTCTATGTGTTCTTGCGATTTGATTGTATTGTTTACCCGTAATTCTTCGCGGTTTTTAAATTGAAACTTCATAGCGCTTTGTCGCTTTTCGATATTCGGTAACCGCGTCTCATCCCTTTGATTTCCCTCTGCCCAAGGTTTTCAACCAGTACGGTAATCTTGCGTATCCCCAGCCCGCAAGATATTACAGGATCCAGCACATCCGTTGTACTCTCATTATCTCATTATTCTTTTCCACTCATCCACTAGATCTGGCCCAGTCTAACAGAGACTACTGATACATCTTATCACAACTGGATACGACAGAGCGACCAGTGGAATCAGCCTTGCAACTGTTGGCACATCATAAACT
Source organism: Fasciola hepatica (assembly GCA_948099385.1). Classification (NCBI taxonomy): domain Eukaryota; kingdom Metazoa; phylum Platyhelminthes; class Trematoda; order Plagiorchiida; family Fasciolidae; genus Fasciola; species Fasciola hepatica. The sequence goes on along the minus strand of CANUEZ040000145.1, from coordinate 1,686,746 downwards.
GGTCTACCATGTATTCCAAAATCCAATATTTTTAAACGCATATGAAACTGCTCGTGTAAATCAGTTAAAACTAAATGGGGTTTGTTTTTTTTAGCTATCGGTACTCCCGCTATTCTAGGATTATTGATCTTCCGGTTAATACGTTACCAGATAGTCACTTGCCATCGGTGGGCTACTGAGTCAACTGAACTGAAGTCGTCCCTTCGTCACACCGATTACTGGATGATGATTTTCTGGGCAATACATGTCTTCTCACTTGGTGATTTAACGTCACTCCCACACGATACGATTTATAAACTTTACTTGAAGCTGGATGATGTAGAGGATGTGATTACATGAAATGGTTGACCGGTGGTTTACAGCGCTTGATTACCACCTCCGAGCTCATCGTTTCGAATCGTCGCCATCAACAGTTACTTCGGTGGTGAACAGTGTTCCACTACCATCCGGCTCGTTATCACACCTGACCCATTGGGTCTTTATGTAGTTCTCTACTCTAATTCTCGGGATCTGATTGCCTTTTATCAATAATAGTGCAATGGGCCCTTGTAGCTCACTCATGCCAAAGCATGGAATAAAATGTGTTCTTTTCTAATAACTAACTGGGTTAATCCTCTCTTATAAATCTCTAGCATACCTGGATGACGATTCACGGTACCGATGTACGTACCGATATAAACGAATATGTTGCACTTTTAATCAAAATTCAATGGTTTTGTGAGATTTGGATCTACCCGGCTAACCGTACGCAATCTAATAGCCCGTACACAGAGTACGAACATCAGGTGCTGACACAACCAGACAAGAACAGAGGGAATACATTCTGTTGGGTTTGATTAGTGCAGAATCCTTTATATATAAAACGAAGCAGGTATCAACTGGTAGATAACGCAGTAATCAGTGGTAAAATAACCGCACTGTATCTGTACGATCCCACAGTCAAGGCTCAGATTCACCTTATTGGTTTGATACTGAAATTGAAGATATAGCACCCTGGACCGCACACGGAAGCATTTGAATCACCCTTGATTCTGGCACGCAGTTGATATTGTCTTGTGGCATCATACATAACGTCTTGATACACTCATTTGTAGACAAGTGCACTCACGCATCGTTTCCGACGGTTTGACTTTACGTTGAAATCTTTCCACGCTTTCTCACAAGGAATGCTGTATTGACATCGATTATTCTGAGATAATGAGCACTTTTCATGCAATTTTCGATGTGTTCTCCATGACTTGCTCTGCTGCGTGACTTTGGCTATTTTACGTTTGTTCGCTTGCATATAATCTACTGAACTCAGTGAGCACGAAATTACCATACACCTATTAGTGTTCACACTCAGTTTTGTTGGTAACTGCCTGCACTCGACTGATTCATGCTTTGCTTGTGTTAGTTTGCCTGTGTTAGTTTGCTTCTTGTTTCTCGGTCTTATTGGTTCTGTTTCAGTATCTTTATGTGCACGGTGTGTTTGAATTCTGGATTAACCCAAAGGACTCTAATTTCTATTTTAGTTACTGATAGCTATGATATTTTTACGGGTTCGTTCGAAAATAGCTGCCAGATTGCCTCCTTTAGGCGAAAAACGACGACATCGGCCCTTCCAAATAGTGATTTCGACGGTACATATGTTAGCCCCGAAGTGATTTTATTAGTCCCTGTAGCGGGATTCCCACTGATATGAGCTCGCGTATTGTGAATAATTTGCAGTCGAAAATATAAATCCGAAACTCCTGGGGTGGATCTGGTACTAACTAACACAACGGACAATATGGTTTTACGTGTTTGCTGACTTGTGGGATGTGTGGTCGGTCGATGAGGGGAATTCCGGTGGTCAGTCACTTCGACACGATTCAACAGACATGTTTCATGGTCGTCAACCATTTGTCCTCCGGGAACGATTGCCAACAACCACTATTAATAAGGACAACACTGAGAGCAGAGTACCTCAGTGAACGGAACTAACGACGATAGACAAGAAAAGACCCGTCAGTTCAGTAATGTGATCCCGAGTTGTTTAAGCAGAGGCTTCAAAATGAGAACGGTAGTAACGTCATTCTGGGTTTGTCGCCAAATTGTGTTTATTCGAGAGAGTAAAAGAAGCTACCGTTCGGTATTGAGTTTGGACGTCCTTTGCAAGTTACATCCTCAAGCTCTCCATTGGATGATTATCCAGAGAAAGATTGCATGTGTACATGTGTGTAGCATTCATACACTACATCAGAGTCAATATAGAATTGAAAGGGCCTTTTTAAAACAGAATTTACTTTAGGAAAGCAACATTGAATGATTGCTCCAGAAACAAATCTCAAAATCGCTTGAATCGACCATAAGATACCGCTTTTGCGAGGTTAGCAATTGCGTAGTTTGTGGTTATGCTGTTGGGTGCAGAATCAAGAAAATCACGTTCGTGATTTTTGTATTTTCATCCCTGTACTGTTGCATTTATCACTAAAACCGAGCCTAATCTTCTTTGTATCAGACCTCAGAATCAAGGTGATCTACTGAGTTAACATGCTGAGCTGGAAGTCGTGCAACTGAAGCTTGTCAAAAACAATGATACAAAGTTCATAGGTCGGACCTAACAATTCATCATACCACGTCGCAAAGTAATTTCTATAACGGTCCCGATCACAAAAGCGAAACGATTTATCGAGGAGCAAAATCATAGCTCGTGTATGTGATTCACTCGGCACCCATCGTATAATTTGACACCAGATCTTCTTAAAACGCATCACTCTTTATTTAGTTCGATAACCCGTTCGGGATCAAGAATACTATGATGTCTAAGACCTAATCTGTTTGTGACCAGTTGGAAAAATCTACGGAGAAAAATCATTGCCAATAATTCCATTGTATTGATCTTTATTTGAGTCTAGGGAACAGTACACAGTGCCTGTCATTCATGATATTTCAAGTTGGTGACTAACGAGACACATGGAAAAAAACCTGCCTTCAGTCACTACACATAGGATAGGTTGAGCTGGTTCCCGGTGATTCAGCATCTCCGGTTTCAGATGGTTAGACCCGTTGCTCACTCCCCACTAAATAGGGAGACCTAAAAGGATGAAAGCATTCTAAAGCATTATAGCCTGTTCTTCTTCTATGAAGAAGAGCAACATTTTGCGTTGTAGCAGTGATGTTGTTTTTCTCGATGAACCCGGATACTGAGTTATTTTGTCACCCAGCCTTGGAGGCAACAAAATACCCGAGCAAAGTGCCTCGGTCTTGCAAGGATATTCAAGCTAGACATAGGTTGCTTATTTGGTTATTTTTGGAGAAAATAAAAAATGGTTGCATCCTTTCTTGTGATTTTTTCATGGGCTTTGTTTAATATGCCTACTGAGCTGCAACATTTGAATTGCAATTCAGTTGTTCACTTGATTCCTTTCTCCCTCATACATGCTAACTTTCTGGGATTCCATGGTGATAGGTTCAGGGAAGGATGGGATCAGCTGATATTTGTACTTAATTTTATGAGAAGTATAAGATGAACATTAACACAGTAATACAAAAATCCCATGCAGCTGGAAAAAATATCATGACAATACTTGTCTTTAGTGAATATTTCATGACTGAATGATGATTTGGACACCTTTGTCTACCGCACAAGCACGAAATAGTAATTGTTCACGAAGAACGGAGGGCCTTTCTTCTATATCCTAACCAGAGTCTTTCCTATCATAACTTTGTTGGAAACGGCATCGTTCTCATTTGCTATGCTCCCTGGTATGTGCCTTCTCCACTCATTCCGACTTAGTCGGATTCATGTGTTCAAGAAGCTTTACTTAACCAAGATGATTCAATCTCAGTTACTCTCTTCCACGTCTAAAGAAAGTCAGATTTTGTCTGTCGGTTGCTCACACGTGTTCAGTTTATTGTCCCCTATCTTGGTATCAGCTTCGGAATCCCAAGAAAATTTGATTGAACTGCAGAACAGTGTTTGATTGAACAGCTTCCTAAACCAATTGACGAACCTCTCACTCATCTAATGAGATAGTGTAGACTGTGTTTGAAAAATCTCGACTGGAATTTCCAATTTCCGCCTTTCGGCACTCGTATGAAGATATTGCTGACAAAAGTACGCAAATTGTCGATAAACGCAGTGATGTTAGAGCGATTTATCTTTTAGATTTGTATTTCATCCATGGCACATCTTTGAGGATTCTTCGTAATTTCCTTTCCGAAAAGGTGACTCCGATCAAAGCTTCCGAAACCAATATGGAGCAGGTGTTATTGGAGCCTAGAAGAACTTATTTCCAATGACTGTACTTCGTCCGAGTTTTGGAAGACCCCGTCGCTGTTTAAGCACACATTGCTGATCACATTCCAAATGACATCGTACGACATTTCCAAATCCGCTGAATTCACTTTTTATTTCATAAAAACGATGTCCCATTTGATAGAAAGCTGACATGTCGCCTTTCTCGAGATCTGAGTTCTATAAGGTCAAGTCAAGAGGAAACAAGGATGTATTTTATTTGTCTGAGAGATGCAAATTTTCAGAGGACCGTTATCCGTTACACGCTTTGGTTATCGCAATAAATACGTGATAGAGAAAAAACGGTGATGACTAAATCGTCCTAATTAGCAAGCCATGTTTATCGGAAAGGAGAAATGAGTAAAAAGCGACACTTATGATAAAATAGAATTTTCTTGCAATTTTTTTATAGGTTTTGCTTTTAAAACAAGAAACCTTGCAAGATATGGAATAACTGAGTTATGAGACTTCGCAGTTCGAGAATATATCAATTTTAATTTACCACTTTTAGCAGAGTGGGAATTACCGCGAGTTAGAGGTGACTGTAGTAGGTGTGTTAAGTGCCACACAACGGTTCACATGTGGAAAAATGAATTATTTCTAAGAAATTTCATTACTTGGAGTAGGATGTTATTGCACTCGGAAAGGCATTTAAGGGAGCACTTGTTCAACACCGGGTCTTCGACAAGTAAACCAAAGAAGATGGCCTGTGGCAAAATGACCATTGACCTAAAACACACGAATGAATAATCTACGAGATGTTGTGGTCAGATACATTTCGATACCTCAGAAGAGAGATATAATCATCTGCCTTATTACCTTAAACAAGATATCGCCTACATGATGGGTCCTTTCACAGGTCTTGGGATATAAGCATACTAGCATATTTATAGTACTCAGCTCTTTCCATATTTGAACCTCCTATCACGAACGTTGGCTGATTCGATTGCGATGAGGATTTATGCTCAGCTAAACAGAGTACTATGTACCACTTTAGATCAAATAGGCTGTTGAAGTAGATTGATATCAACACTTTTCTGGGAATCAGAACCAACTACAACACTGTCTGCGTATTTTGAAGCCATGGATGATGAATTAGAAGGGGTGTCATACATGCAGAAAGCAAACAGAAATGATGGTAGAGCTGCATCTTACAATACTCCAGTGTTTATAAGGATTTAGGAAGATCTATGACCAGAGGGGTACACACACCTGGGCCGTTTCGTGACGTTATCTGTCAACCAGCTGAAAAAATTGGAAATATTCCTCGCTGATCTGGAAAAGATAGTAGACGTTCTCCATTGAGTGAACTGAGAGCATTTGTACAGGAAGCACACGTGAGCAAGTGTGCTATTCCGGTCGATCAATGATGCTCAGGAATGGATAATACCGCTGACGGGATCGTAAATGAAACGCTGTTTTTGGTAGGCGAATTGGAGCATAATTGCGACGGTTTGCTAGATCACTAAGGGGCATCACAAGCCCCGGTGCAGATGACCTAAGTTATTTCCACGATTTTTCTGATGTCAAACCCCCAGTTTGGTTTCCAAACTCAGTAATCCGTCTGGTTGTGCGACGTTTGCCTCGGGACAGCTTTCTGTCTATGAAGGTCCAACTGCCGACTCACCTAGGAATAATTGGTCTTGACAACCACAGACGTAGCTAGTTGTCAAGTTCAATCTCGCTGCTTTTGCGGTGCCCCAGGTATTACCAGGACAACAAGCAATCAACAGATATCTGAACACAATCGGATGCTTGGCAGAGCTGAAAACGGGGATAATCAGAACCAGATCTCAGATTCGTCCGCAAAATTGTCATTGTGTTATCGCAATCTCAAACAAGTAACATCAAGTGAAGCATAGTCGATCAGATTAGGGGACTTGGTGAAAGCACATGTTAATGATGCAATGACACTGAACCAATGAAGGAGGTACAATTAATTGTGAAATTTATAATGATAATAATATAACGATAGTGGTAGATGTAATTTGTCGAAGTTCCGTTTAACGTGGGTAACATTTCTCAAGGAAACTAGCTTTGCTTTAAAGAAACTGAATAAAGGTAACATAGACTGGAGAACAAGCTCATCTTCATGGGTTCATATTCATGCCGTTTTAGGGTTGGGTTATTGAAACAATTAGACAAAAGATGGAAATAATGGAGATTAGTGAGGACACTATAAAAGTGTAACGGATGCATAACTCAAAATCGGAGTGATTCATTTTGCGCGTAATAATTCATTTGTTCCGATGGAAATATATACGTCAGCCTTAGGATCAGGCGTTTGTCTGAACTCGTATACGAGCATCCCTCTGCATGATTGAATATTATAGCCGTTAGATCGCTCACTAGAGCAGTGATTTCACAAGTAGCTCACTCTAGTCAAACGATAATTGTGTCCGAGGATCTCGGTGCCCTGTGTAACGTCCGGCGTTTGCATTCAAGACCTAATAAATGTTACATCCTTGCCATAAAGCGCTCAAAATTAATATGAATACTCCCGATATACCATGGACAACCCTGCACTCTAAAACAGGTCACGAACCAGATTCAATCTGGTATTACACGTGTGGATCACTTCATGTCCAGTCTCCTGTCAAGCTTGGACTTCAGTTTTCTGTAGTCACCACTGGTCATCATATATTTTGTCCAATTGGTTCAGCAACTCAACTTGTCGTATTATATCGTGATACAATGGCGTGATTTCAAATCAATGAAAAAAAGTTTCTTCGCCAGTCCTTGTTCTCTCAAAGTGTTCCTACTGGAAATTATTGAGCTAATGAAATTGACTTTGTTAGTAATAGATGACTCCAAAAGTCAGTTGAGGGAAGATATATTCAATCATTCTGGTTGTGTCTCTAGTGTAATGCAGTAAAATTCTATATGACGTTTTCTGTCATTTTTGGGAATAGGTGATTTTTCAAGGAAACCTGGACAAAATTGATGTGAGACTGGAGATCAACACATATTTCACGAGAACACTCCTGTTTTCAAAATGGCCATCTAATTCTTCGTGTCTCCATCTCAATGTTTTTTCTCAACATTTGAAAGGCTAATGCTTTTGAGGGTCCAAGGTAATAACTTTTACCAGCTTCAGGTGGCTGATCTTTTCATTAGGGTCCCATAAATTTTATACACATTCGAGGTAATATTCATGATCAGCGAGCTTCGATTTCATGGAGGCTGATTCTGTTAAAATAATAAAGCGTAGTTATTGATTGTGTTTTTAAAATTTCACACTGGACAGTGTGCCAATCAGGTACTGAATTTCAGAGTCATTGTGCACCGTTGCACAAAAAATCAGCGTTCAAGATCTTTCCACTTCCCATTTATTTTTTCACATAAAATATTGCAGGTAGCTATCAGACGAGTACAACTTTACACAACCTGTACAGTGAACATGATATGTGTTCCTGAAGACGATCTCCTCCATTCATCCAGATAATCCTGTAGATCTTTTGAAAAACGACTGATTGAAATATTTGCGGAGCATATCTCTTGATATAGCGTTATTTATTACTTGAGCACACCAAATTTGGCCAACCTTTGCTCTTCGCTTATAGATTTCTCAAATGGTAAATTCCGGTCACATACGTGATTAAAAACAACGGAATTTAGGGTACCGTATTACTAAATGATCTAGTAATAAAGTAGCTAAAGTAACACTGAAATTAAATGCACATTCAAGATGATATACGGAACAACGAAAAAATTTCAAATTCTACATGGAAATGGAGGAAAACTGAAAACTATCTCTGATGGACTTTACTGATGGGATAAGGAAGAAGTCTCACATCGAAGACGAGTTTCTGTGACGAACAACCGGAGTAAAAATCCAAGCTGAAGGAGTTTTGACGCAAACTAACTGGAAGATACATGCAAGAGGTGCACAGAAAAAGTGATCTATGTGGCAAGATAATACTGCTGATTCAGTTAGAATATTTTTTTCCCTTGAGTGTACGTCACCTCGTAAGCGTGCGTTGTCTGACATTTCTGTATAACATGTCTGCCACTGGTGAAATCCCCCTTGGAATACGGCTAAACCTTTTGGACTGGGCTTGGACTTGAAGTACTACGACTAGAAATCAAGTGTAATATTCGTCAGTCTCATATCAAAACGTTGCAAATATTGCTTATTTTTGCATCTTTGTATGTACCACTTGAACAAATCCCGGCTACATTGCAGAACACACTTCAATACTTGGTATAGTTGGTTCAAGGTAACAGGAAAATTAAACAGAGCAACTCATCCCTGTAGAATGAAAATGACTTATCGCAAAAAATGAAAGATATTCACTGCGAACGTCATGTGCATGTCCTCTGAATCCAACTTATGTTGTTTTCAAAATATATAACTCAAGAGTATACCAAAATGGTTGGCACGAACAGTCCCAGCAAGAACATCCGGGTTGGTGATTGGTTGTGTACAGTTAGTTCGGATTCCGTGAATACGTCCAGATGGTTGAAGATGCCCAATCCGGAGATTTCCAATAAAATGAAGCTTTTTGATGGCTAGAGATGAATGACGCACGGACAGACAGTATTTTGGTAGATATTGGTGCATTATAGTCCACAACGCAGACTGAATGTAACATTTTCATTTTTTTATTATTGAGAGATGGGGAGGAATATGCACGAACTGTTTATTTTCGTTTCGTACTTATTCCAGCTTCTCTTGGATGCGTCGACCAGAGCTCAGACAAGACAATGTACCTTCGAGAACTATCTCCAGCAAAGCTTTGTGAAACGCGAAGTGTCACAAAGTGTACAATATCAATATAACACCTGTCGGAGAAGCTTCAGACAAACCTTTAACAGAGAAAAATTGTATGCCAAGATGATAGCAAAATGTGAACGAGAATGCGGATCGAAGTACGATCGGCTGATGCACCTCGATATTGTGAGTCGACAGTACAAAGCACATCATATTTTTCATGTAAAACGATTTGTATATTTCAATCACTGTCTACAACTTTACAACCAATATTCATTAAAATTTCTTTAGGTGTGATTTTCTGTGATATAATCTTTAGGCCAGGTCTGGAGTGTACATGTAATACACTTAAGCGACTGGAAAGATTTGCAAATCCCTGTGAAAGCCTGGCGATATGAAACCAACACTTACCTGAGGATGTGTATAAAAACTGAACTATCTATTCCGAGGATATCATTCATGCACCATATTCATCAATCTCAAAATCGTGTGTATTCATTTCGTTTCGGTGTCTTTTTAATTATGTGAGAGCAGACCAGTAAGCTACACAAGTTGTAAGCCGGGGATTTATTTCCTTGCCAACTTGTGTAATGGATCAAATAAAATGCAGATGAGGTGATTTTACCTTCTCAGCATATACTCTCATGATCGGATATTTTTCGAAAATTCAGCTCTACGGGACAGCTAAATAGCTTATCATGTTTTGCATTTGAGAATACAGTTTCAAGTGAAGAGTTGTTGTCATACGTTTGGTATTTTGTCTCTTCAATGTATATATGTATGTATACATGCATAAATCTGGAGGGAAAATTTAAGGACAGAGCAGTTCCCAATGACATAACTAGAATCGGTTATAGATTGCCTGGAAGATCCGATGTGATACAAGCCGAAGTGAAGACATGGTCTGTGCCGGTCAGATCTGATTCTATTAGTTTTGGAAAAGTGATGAAGAATCTTTATCGCCTGCGAATGATTAAGTCGATGACCTCTGCCAACCAGATGACCGAATATGTGTATTGAAATAATAATGGATCGACCGTAACTCAAATTATACTGGTGCTTCACTTATATACTAAGGGTTACATGCCGTATCAAATATCTATGCCATCAGCGGAAACGAAATATATCCATACGAAGCTATACGTTCTAAAATTGAATTTGGGTGACATTGAACTCACCGAAGCGTTCGTGCGTCTAAACTGGTGTTTTAACCTGATAATAGACATTCCCTATCAATATTTCCACCATGTTTGCTTTCTCTTCTTCTGTTATTGCAGCGCAAAAGTCTTCTTTGATTAATCGAATTCCATAGAACCGAGACCGTTCACCGTGTTCTTATCGTAGAACGTTGTTGTTTAGGTAAGCACATGACTAATCGAAGTTTCTACTGAATTTTTTGATGAGTGAGTTGTTGGTTGGTTGGTTATTTGTAAGCTCACGCCATCCAAGTACTCAAGGTTGACTGCGTGACCTATCGTATCAGGTCGAGCTTGACATTTTACGTATATATGCGTCATAACTGTTTTGCGATTTTTAGCACATTACGTGATGTTGAACATTATGCGAAATCAATGCCAATTATTTGTTTCAAATTTATTAGGGAACATATTCCGTTTGTAACAAAAGGTAAAACTGAAGGAACATTATTTTCTTTCCTCGCTTTTTGTTGTATATGGCAATACAAAAACTTTGAGTATTTCTTCCATCTTCATATTGCTGACTCAATCCGTTTTTGACTTTGTAAATTCCGTTTTTTTGTTTACTATCTATTTTTATATGTACCACCTTCATTCGGATACATGTGTATGCGAACAATATTCGTGAAATATCAAACTATCTAATACACTTGTTGTTTATAAAAAAATGGTAGCACAAATGGTCGTTTTCATTTGCGTTAAAAGGGATTCGAAGTGTCAAAAAATCAGAGCCCGATGCTGAGGAATTGCTCATTGTGTGCTACACAATGTCACCGACATTCGTCCTTGTAAACGTGAAGTGAGATTATCGTGTAATCAACACAAACAGTAAAATAGCTGAAGTAAGTGACACACAAACAAAACCGTCGTGGACAATTGAGTCTGGAGATTTGCATTCAAGCAAGTCATTCTCGACGAATAAAACTGACTCTTTGAACATCAAAGTGAGATCGGTTCAGTGGTGAGTGAACACGTTAGGAAATGCATTTCTGGAATATGCCCACCTTGGGTTTTCATATCGAAAACGTGCAATCCGTGCTGCTGGCTTGATTCAGTGAGCAGCAAATGATCATTGTCTGTATGACGTAAGATTGGCCACGTTGGAGAAAATCTAACCTGTAAATTATTTTGATTTCTGTATGTAAAATGTGACTGCACGGCAGGGAAGAAAATCCTGAGCATATGCCTTTGCGAAGAAGATCATTGGGTGTATCTTGCTATTACTATCCACGGCAAAGTGGCAGGAATGTAGTACGCAGATATGTGAAACGTGTGTCAAAATGGGTCTGTGAGCAAAACTGGTTAATTTACCGAAATATTTTACCAGTGGGGCCCGTAATCCACTGGGGGCCGGTGACTGAATGCTTAGTTCATTCCCCCATTCGGAAGCGGCCAAACATCCTGGGTGCCAAGTGCACCTCTCCGCCACAGATGCCGATGAGCATACTGCTGCTCGCCTCGTACGCGACCCATGGTTGGTTTGGGATCACAGTTTCACCACTTCTTCTAGACTGACTACTAATCAGCCAACCCCTTGGGGAGCACCATGCATTCGCTTTTGTCCTCCCGCTTTAGTGAGAACACCTACTCTGCGAGAAAGCAATGAGTAGAACTTCCTTTATTTTTTCAAACCACTGGATTTTAGGGCAAATTGGATTCAGGAGTTTTGATTTAAATTCAGTTCAAAACCCCACATTCGAATTATGAGGTTATCTACGTCCTGAAATGAAAAAATGCTAGAGCGGCAATGCATATTGAATGGCAGAATAGTTGCCAGAAGTAACCGGTACGCGATTCCGATTAACTCCAAAAAGGTGAACACTGTTCCGGCTGATTCACTGTTATGAGTGCCCAGTAAAGTCGGCCATGTGGTACAGGAGGTTGATAATTCTATGTACTTCGAAAATTGTTTCTGCCATTGATGTTATGGTTATCAATTATTCAACGTAGGGGGATGGTAGAAATTTCACAAATAATCAAACTCGAAAAAAATCTGGGTTGGAAGAAGCACTACAGCGTTCAACCATGTCGAAACAGAATTGTCAGAGACAAGAAACTGTGAAGTTTACCGGGATGAAATACATTTCGTCTATCCTGCTACACGGGATTCACTGCCACGTATACTATCTCCTCACAGTTTTGGAGATACACGTATTTTTCATAAGTTCAGCGTTGTGCTTACGCAATTAATAATCTGTAAAACTCACTGTGGGGATCAGAGATTTCAAGAATCACTGATTTCATTCATTCATCAATGCACCATCAACGCATTTTAAAAGGAATGGCGAACAAACTAACTTTGTGAAAGATTGCAATATGTATGAAGCGATAAAAACAAGCCCGTTGGTGGCATCATTTCCCTTCTGTCTTGATTAAAACTCAAACATCACAATTCCTTTCAGTCTGGGAACTTGCAGGTTAAAAAATCCCCTTTTATGAGAGAGTCTCAACTCTATTAGTAAAATCTACAGAAAGGACATACCTCCGGGTTTCCCGTGCAACATATCCCATTTGTCATTCGGAAGTCCAATCCGCTTTACTTTTCACGCCTCTGATTTCTTACCATCCACTTGCGATATAAGTCAACCCGAATCTCATCAACGTTACGTCTCAGCCCTTGATGCAGTTATTCGACTGGAAAACGGACAACTGACATCATGTATTTTTAAATTGTTTCATGTTCCACCTTCTTTTATTTATAATGGATGTACACTATTTCACGAAGTAGGTGGCGGCTAATAAGAAGCTGCCATTTAGGATTACCGGCGACGACCGCAACATTGTAAGACGGGATAGAAGCCGTTAAAGTCCACCGTGATGACTATTCGACCAATAATACAAATAAGGGTACAACACTGAGTTGCAGTAGCCTACGGTGAATAACTATGAAAATATTACTTGCTGAGCTAAACAAAATGAGTTGGCAGTCTGAAAATAAACACGTTATGGTTCGTTCCTGAATTTTTAAACTGTTTACGATGCTTCTGGTTGCATGAATCACCTAGTAGTACTGTGTATTGACTGAATTGACCGAAATGGAATCAGGAGATAACAACGGGCCTGAAATGCACTGGTATCTAAGTATATCAAATGCGGCATTTATATAGGCTCAAAGTGCGCAGCGGAACACAAATGCACACACATTTGACCCATGAGAAATACGATTATTGACCCAGACTTGTCAAATATTTTCACGTGATATAGAAGCTGATCTTGTGCAAGATACATGCCCACTGTGATAATCAACATCCAGGGTTGGATTTTGATGAATCATACGAGCAAGGCGTATTTCTTCGTGTACGGAAAAACATGGATGCAGATTAGAATGTACACTAAATATATGAGCACTAGTTAGTCGAAATGTAAATTCTCAAATTACATAAGGATAGGATAGAATGACTCCAATGTCACTGCACATTACGAAATATTGTGTGATTTTATTGATTATATATATATATATGTATACAGATATATATATATATATATATATATATATATATATATATAAGAAAATGTACCATCATCTGTTTAGTAAAGCGGAGCAGTAAATCGGTTTGGTTGGCCGATCACGGAGATGTATATAACTGAAGATGTCATTAATTATTGGTTTTGATTTGACGCAGCAGGAAAGAATATTATGTTGCTGTGTAATTACTAGGAGTCACCGCCGATTGGCAATCAGTGAGTGAAAAACTCGACACGTATGTTTGAACATCGGATTACAAACCAAGTAAATCGCTAGTTGCTTTTAGCACCAGTTGGTGGAATTTTCAGTGTGTCCGGCATATATATATATATATATATATATATATATATATATATATATATATATATATATATATATATATATATAGACATACAGAAAAAGTACCATCATCTGTTCAGTAAAGCAAAGCAGTAAATCGGTTTGGTTGGCCGATCATGGAGAAGTCTCTAACTCAAGCAGCCGATATTTATTTGTTTTGATTAGGTTCAGCAGGAAAGAATATTATGTTGTTGTGTAACTATTAGGAGTCACCGCCGAATGGCAATCAGTGAGTGAAAAACTCGACATGTATGTTTGAAAATTGGATTACAAAGCAAGTCAAATCACTAGTTGCTTTTAGCACCAGTTGGTGGAATTTTCAGCATGTCCGGAGTACCTGTCCTGAAGTGGTTATCGCCGTGGACTTTGGGCAGCAGTGATCCAAGTTCGATTCGCGCCCCGCTTTCGCTGCTCGGTTTGGCTGCCATTCATCGGCCGAAGCCTCTTTCCCTTATCATGATAATTTTCGAAATAATCATGGGTGACAAAAGAGTATTGTACTATTTTCCGTAGAAAATACGGAATAGAAAAAAGTAAGAATTGTGGTAATGTTTACTTAAGCTAAGATGATGACGTGTGATCGCTTTCGTAAGATTGAAACTTAGTGAGGGTTATATAGAAAGAGCAAATTTTGATATACAGAAGTGCAAGTAATTAGAGTTCCTAATTTTAGCATATGCAGGTTGCAACTTTTGACTGTTCATTGTATAGAAAATGGTGTATGTTTGGAAGATTTTTTGAAGTGAACTGGTTATAATCATGGAATTGTTTAACAGTGACAATATTAGTAACTTTATTTCTGGATATGCCACTGAATTTAGTGGCGTGTTTTATGAATGCTAATACATAAATGACATCTGTTTTTAAAAGATCAGGGAAAATAACTGGATAGTAGTAAAACCAGTGGGTAGAACAGACAGAGTCAAGAACAAGGAAACTATTTAATGGGGTGGTGGCTGAAACTAGTTTTAGGCAGAGTGGGAAAAATAAAAATATTTTAAATTTTGCTAAATATTTGTTGAACTTGCACGGACCGTGAGCGATTATGGAATACAGTAATACCAAGAATTATAACCATTGGTGGCGTTGACATCAGTTCATTATTTGAAAATCAAGCAGAGAATTGTTAGTGAGGACTCCGTATGGTTCATTACAAAGTAAAATAATAAAATAATCAATCATTTTGGTTCATTCAGCTCAAAGATGCTGGATGAAGACTAGTCCTAACTTCACTTATTTTGTCCTGAATTTCTGGAGGTACTTCTGGTGTCGGTGATTGGCAACCCAGGAGTAAATGGTCGAATGGACTGCAGTCCACGCATGTCGAAGGAATTGCCTGCTGTTCACCGTAAAAAGAAAAGAAACGGATGCACGAATTGCAAATTCTAGGACACCAGAATCAAATGGGAGGGAAAAGAATTTTCTGCCGTTTAAAAATTACACTTTGATTCTGAAGTTAAATCATAGTTTTCATAATCATAGTTTCATATTTTCGTTTCCTGAAACATTTCTAGGCGTGGTTCATCTCTCTGAACACTTGTTCCAGTAATGGTTAAGTATTTCGATTATTTTGGGCGTATACAACTTCTAGTGGGTGGGAATGTTTAGAGGGAAAATGAAGATGATTATTATATCCAATTTAAACGTTTATGCCTACCACGCGGAGAATTCATCAACATCACTCTCATACATCAAATAGTGTTTGTTGACTTATGATTCGGCCATACCAAGTTTGACTGATCGACACGACAGAGTATCGATTGACGTTGCCTAACTTCCGCTGACTCACCCATGAACTTGCCCGATTGCTTGCTTACGCAATTGCCTGCTTGTGTGCAGCTTTCTCACCAGCTACGATCGAGTTTCTATTCACTTTAAAAAATGAAGGTATTTCAGCCACTGCATATTCTCTTATTGATTACAAATATAGCAGTCACGAGTGACACGTTAACAGAAGGGAGAATAGTTGTTGCCTAAAGCACGAAATATTGGGTCGATATAACCATGGTCCCTAACTGCATCAAGTCGTCAGGTGAACAACTGCTCTGACGCTTTGTTCTGGATGGTCTTTTCAGCAGTTTGTGCCGAAATGTTATACTGCACATCATCACACAAACTTCCAAGATTCAATAATCAAACCTATTCACGGGTGAATGTGACAGGACAGTAAAATGTTTTGTCTATTCGTAAGAATTAAGTCTAGTTTTACGTTAAGTCTGGTGGTGAAACGTACCAATTTTACGAAATCAACTGTGGGGAGGAAAGTTGAAGTCCGTACAAAATGAGCAAAGATATTCACTCGTGAATGTAGTTAATAAGGTAGACGAAAAACCTTAGAATACGGCTAACTCTGATACTGATTTACTAGGTGCTTAGTATATGCTCCGATGAGTACCGAGATAAATTCATCCAAAAAAATGTGGCTTGCGTCTTACAATGTGACAGCTGATCTTTTCACTTGAGTAGGTGGGTTAATCGGAAGTGACTCATTCTGCTTTACTTTGTTGCACTACCCGTGTTATACCACATGTTTCTACATCATCTTATTGCGCTTACAAGACACTACGATATTTAAGCGTGCAAGCTGTTGGCAGCCATATTTTATTGTCTGGCAAATGTAAGTGTAGGGTCCTGTTGACGGATTTACTGATCCTATGTGTTTGTGGAAATGTTTCCGTTTTTTCGCAGATCAGACACGAGCAACCTTCGGGGAAGACACTGATACTTGCGTACGTACTACAGAGTACTCAATTTTGGTGTGGTGTTCTTAATTCTGAGAAATTCTTTGCGGGGTTTAGCCTAATCAGCCCATTCGATATTGATGTCGGTGGAGACTAAATTAATTAATTAGCTCTTGTTGTTGGTACAACGCGTGGTGACACAGCTCACCATTATGAACATACACGGGACAATCGGTTCGGTATGAGTAGTCACCACTCAAGATTATATAATTCTGTCGGTTATATCCTTGTGCAATCAGGTTTCCAGTCATATAAGAATTTTGGCATATTTTATTCCTTCCTTACTATGATTGCTGAGATCTGTTTGATTCACCTCAAGAAGTATATGATATTGCTTATTAGGTCTGCCAGAGTCCTTGTTTATTCTACATTACGCTGTAGGAGGGCAATCTATGAGCCTAAATGGCACTTGTCTATTCTCCCATGTTTTACCGTCTTTCGAGAGTTATTACCATGAATCAAATATTTACACTTTGTGCGATAACACGTAATGACTTCAGGGACTGTCACGAGTCCGACAGCAATGATGACCTTCTAATTATTAAAAATACGACATACGATGGAAAAATCGACAGAAATTCGCGTAATAAGATGTTCCAGCTGCACACAGTGCGGATAAATTCGAAGGCCTCGTCCGATTGTTCCGTTATTATATGAAAATGAAAAGCTAGTTCTCAGTTAGCTTCCATTCATCGATCCTTATGGATCCCACAGATCATGCCACATTTCGATACGGATTCTTCAAATACACTGATCATACACTGCGCGACAAAACTAAAGAATACACTCATTTCCCGTAGATCTCTGATTCTGTATCCTCTAGCAAAATTATATCTGATCAGAACAACTAAATGCACGGTACAATACGGCGTACCAAATTCCAGATCTAAGCTATTCTTCGTAGACTAATTAGAGCAGAAGACGTAAAAGTCGATGGTGATAAAGCTATTAGACCACCTACTACGATGTGCTGCCAGAACGGAAATGTTTCAGAACTAGACGGCCAGGTCAGGTGCAGGTTATTTCAGTCTGTGAATTTAGAGATTGTTTCGAAACAAAAATTACCAAGAACGCTCAAGGTTGTGCCGTCGATGAAATTAAAAGGAAGCAATATACATATCTGTCATACCGCTGCATGAAGAACATGCTTTTCATGGGCCGAATTGCACGTAGCAGGAACACTATTGGAGTAAGGTCTACCTTATTGAAAAATGTTTATTGATAGACCGGATGCTTGGAACTAATACTGATATAGGATCAAACAATGAGGGATTTTCAGTCAAAGAAATAATAACGAAAGTTTGGTGATGGTGTGGATAATCTTCTCAGCCAAAAATCAACGGTAATTTGTTATATTTGAGAGTATACTATATAGCCCAGCGTACATTCGTACGTTGGAACAGTTTGCATCCTACTAGTGATTAATAGATCACAAAATGGTGCCATTTTTTAACATGGGATAGCTTCTGCCCGCTGCTCGTACTCTATAAAGCATGGCTGCTTTTCCATGGTAACGATATCATACAGTGGTCAGCCTGAACCCAGGAACAATGTCCGATTGAGAACATACGGAGCACAATTGCTCACCAGTATTCAGTAGTTTACAGGTTATATAGTGAACTGGTAATCGCCTTCAAGCGGGAACTAGCGGACATCGATCCAGGATCAATCAAAAATCTCGTAAGCTTCAAGCCAAGAAGATTTATCGAAGTCCTCAAACAGAATGGTTGTTGCACACGATTTTAACGGCGACTAGAGAAAACGAATATTGTGTGGTTGCGTCAAATACCGCCTTGATAAAGTGGTCATTTGCTGTACCGTAGTACTTACGCTCGATTGATTACCACAGTCACATAAACTGCTACCGGTTGAATATTTTCGTCCATTCATGGATGGCGTGTTCATTGAAAACCAACATTTTGTAAATAAACGCTTGAAACTGGAGTGCTCACCAAATCGAATAATATCCAGTTCATTATCCCCGTCAACTAATACTCAACTCCGAAATATCTGTTGAGCGTATATTTGCTAAGTATTCTTCAAATTGGAATTCCATTTCGAGGTCACTCTTAACAAATAAGATTTATGTTGTTGGTCACCGAAGAAAACGTATCGGTACATCTTACTTTCACAAAAACAAGTAAACTATATCTACTTGAAAAGCATACAAGTGCCCCTTTGATGTCAGCGATCTCCCGTATTTGGATTGAAAGGAATTATGCGTGTTCCGTAACTACTTATCGTGCTGGCATATTCGTGGAAGGTTTGTTTATTCTACGGAAAAACACTGGAGAAGTGATGGCCACTTTTTTTAACTCCCCTGGAGTGGTAATCTGAGGTCATTTACACATTCTCAGGGAGCAATACTGATCATATAGTCATGCAATTCTCGGCCTTGAGTTTTTTTCGCCATCGCAGCACCATCAGAACAAACATATGCATGGCTGCCTTTTGCAAAGGGAACTATTTTATTTTATCTTACCTTTTCCTTTTTAGAAGGCCGTTTCCACATCATAAGTGCAATTTGAATCAAGCGCAAATCCAATCGCTCACTGTGTTGGATCAAACTTGTAATGTATATCTCTAGGCTTTACCGACTTTGAAATTTACAGGATAATCTCCAGTCATCCTGAACTATTCTCTCTTAAGTTACGTACATGTCTCAACTAATGACTACTGTCTGCATCTGTTGAGGATCAGAATAAACACCTGAAATGCTCCCGAGGATTTGAAGCAAACCAGCCAAAATATAGTCCATCTCTGACATTTTTCGTGTGACAGAATTATTCTCCCACAAAGAACTTAATCTAAACATTTTTCCGACTAGCAACGTCAAAGGTTTTTTATAAAACAGTCGGTTTTATTTTCGAAATGGATTTCTCCCTAAGAACCATCACCATCAGCTCCGATCATGTCACTTTTCTAATGGCATTACTGTGACAAAAGGAAGACTTATACTAAGTTCGGGCAAATGAGCAATTAGGGCTGATTTATGCGTGCTTTATCAAAGAGAGAGAAATCAAACGCACTGGCACACCTAATACCTCTCAACTCCTACGCTGGTAATACGTAATCCTTTTCTCTGGCAAACAACTGTTTAAACTCCTTTGGATGTCTTAGAATCCCCAAAAATTGGTCCTGGTTGTTTATAGTAAACAATTCCCACACATGGTGCTCTGACTGACGTATTTATTATTTTATTGTGAATGAGGTTTTGTACTCATGTTCAATATTTGACTGCTGTGGATCCGTTTCTAAGGTTCTGGTGTTCAAACCATTTTAATGCTTCTGCCAAACGTTTTCGTCCAATTATTATAACTTCATCCACTCTGGACTTCACAGTGCGTGTAAATGCCTCTAGAAATCCTCCCAATGATGGTCTACAGTTTCCGTGTAGACCTAAAAGGTTTACTTTGGAAGAGACCGCTTCGCTTGTCCATTTACCAAACAAATTCTAGAATGGATAAGCAGAGTTTGTAAAATTTTCTTTTATATAATTTGCATACACTTTGGATTCAGTTCTATGTTCTCTTCCGTTTTGCGCTCGTGATACTTGCACTGGAAACTGAGTATCATTGAAACCAACACTGTGACCAATACTGAGGAACTGTCCGTAATACTAACTACAATACTGAGGAACTGTGCACAAAATTCGCTACAGATGTGATCTGCATACATATGTTATCCAAGGGAAGCAATTGGTTAATCACGTTAAGCAGTCACGGCACTTCTGACCAAGCGGCGCTCTTCATTATTTGGCCACGAATCAGCACCGGGCCTTGTGCCATGTAATGACTGCTGAATCATCATAATCCTCCTTCTTTTTGAGCTCATTTGTAGCTCTGATATCCGGCCTGGGCATTTTGGAATCTGCTTGGCTTTTTCGGCAGTCATGTGCGCTGGCGGAATTGATAGCTCATCAACCCCAAAATAATGGCAGTTAACGTTCTTGGTAACCAATCTGAAGCTTGTTTGACCGAGATGGCTTCAGTCAACAAAAGTAACATCCAGATCTGTAATATCAAAGACAGACTGACCAAGTTGCCTGATAACAGTTTCGCGAATTGGTCGAAATTCGTTGTCATGGAAGCATGTGTCGTTCAAACGAGTCCCCAACCGTTTTTTCTATAGACTTGCGTGTCATTCTCTGCAGTTATATCTACAGGATTATTAACAACGCGGCTGATGATACGAAGTGCTGGAGGGCGTTCATGTAAGTGGCTTTGATGTTGTTAAACCGTTGGTTCGGTTTGATATTGGCTGCAATGAAACACGATCATTGTCTGGGGATGAGTGTTTTAGCTACTCTTTGGACAAAGCAGAATTCATCAAACCTCAAACAGTCTTGTCAAGTTGTTAGATCAGAAACTTTTCTAGGAAGGCTAATTCTCCTTGGGGTAGTGTCAAGTTATCTTACGTTTTTTACAGAAGTATGTCCCGGGAAGCCAGGGATTTAATTCAGCACAGTCATTCACACACAGTCGTGATTTGATGGTTGTGAATAATTCATTTTCATTGTTCGATAAAACAGTCGTATTACATTCTCCCCAATACTGACCAGTGCAACAGATGGGAAATAACATCAGTAACATTCTTAGTCTAAATGTCATTTATCGAGCAGTTTACTGGAAGAGGCTCAAATTTGTCAAAATGTTCACCGTCACAAAACAGCTATTCGCTAAATGTTTTCAAATTATTAGAGACCAATCCAAAGCCCTTGTTCAACACTAGTTTTCTACCTTGAAAACTAGCACGTTGAACAAGTTGTATTCTGTAAAGTGTTCCTTAAACCTATTACCCAGTCACAAATAATACCCATTGGAATAGGCCTACGTGAAGTCCTACTCTGCTGGCTAAGGTTGACCTCACATGTGGTTAGTAAAATATTGTCCGTTAGATGCAAGCACTTAGTAGTCCTATGTTCTGGTCTGCAACTAAAGACAACCCGGGTGTTGGTGAGGGATCAGTCATAGCCAGAACCGTCTATTGAATGTCGCCCAGGAGTGGAAAGCTTCGAAGCATATCTATTAGGAAGTCAGTGTGGTTGATAATTGGGGTCTAAAAAAGAAACCCAATAATAGATGATGGCGTGAAAATTATGAAAACGGTATTTGAAGCTAATGCAACACTAGCCTCCGCGGCTTCTGTTCACTTTCATCTCCCAAATTTTACATGCTTTATTGAGTTCAGTTCACTTGGACTAACCATTAGTATTTCACGGATTGTCGCCGTTGTGATCACTATATCTAGGCAGCAAACTAGATGGGAATGGAATCAAAAGTATTGGGAGCAATGCAGTGGTTATTCTGTGTGAAGACCAAAGTCTCACTTGTCATGCTACTTAGTGGTATCTCTCTGCCTATGATCATTCGTTGTGTGGATCCTGTGGAAGCTCGGCACACCAGAAATAGTTAGGTGAATTGGTCTGGCTCTCAATATCTTTCATCCATCTTATAGACTGTCCACTTGCCGATGCTAACCTAATAAGAGCCTTTAAAACTATTGCTGACTGCTGCATGCTAACTTAGTAACGTCGACACCACCAATCTCACGGCGGGTCGAACCTGTATTGTATTTTTGTTCACTACCCAGTATAATGTGATGGA
Source organism: Fasciola hepatica (assembly GCA_948099385.1). Classification (NCBI taxonomy): domain Eukaryota; kingdom Metazoa; phylum Platyhelminthes; class Trematoda; order Plagiorchiida; family Fasciolidae; genus Fasciola; species Fasciola hepatica. The sequence continues at coordinate 1,664,423 of CANUEZ040000145.1, read as the reverse complement.
AAACATATTTGCATGTTCTTAGTAATTATCAGCTTCTTGGCATTAATTTTACTCCTGCCATCACAACAAGTATAGGGGCCCGTAATAGTATTAGAAATTCAGGGCTCCCAAGATTTGCCCTGGACTATAATGTACATGTTTCGAAACGCAACACTAGGATGAAAATTCAAGATTTGGGAATAAAGGTACGATGAATTTGTCAAGAATTCCGTCTATGAAAATGGTATTTGTATCGGGTATATCCTGTCTGACAACGCCACACTTTTTGGACAGGGCAGTAGTGAACTTCAAAATACTCGTTTTTATCTGCACAGTGACCGGATAGAAATTTTGATCGCTACCACTTCTGACACTGCTGAGCTTATTATGACCTTTATGACCCCTTTTCTTGGTCAGGCTGAATGATGCCGTTAATTTACCTTGATTAACTGGCTACTGGGACGCTAAATATTTCCAGTTCTACATGAAAAAAGGGACTGTTGAATTCACTTGGACGTGATACAGAGTAGCAGTTTATCTTTGAGGCTTCGAATGATGGCCGAAGGGATGAGTGAAATGTTTTTAGCTCAGCTGCTTTGAGCGTTTTTGGAGATTACTTGTGAAGCCTGTTGGAAAGAGCCTGCTTATACACTTGTTTAATATCCTAATGTTATAATTTTGATGATATGTGTTATCGTAAAAGCATCACAATGAACACCCAAGTGAAAAAAAATATTATAATGTAACTTCCATTTGAATGTACAACCATAGACAGTGTCAGTTGTGACGCAGTCGGAAATTTATCCAGCATATAGTTCGAGCTTCGTGAATTAGTTAAAGTATATCGGGCCATCGGGTAATGACACTACTAGATTCAAATTTGACCCTTATTACGTTTCATTGTTTGCTGCAGTTTGGGCGGTTGATCTAGTGTAAAATGCACCAAAGAACGCTGGTAGAAACTAATATACCTTAGAAACAATGAAGATAATTTCCGAATGTCTTATGATCGTGATGTACATACTCACTACCCATAAGTTATCCACACCAAAAAAGAGGAGAAAAGTCGAACTACAAATTGAAATTATCATATATTCCAACTATGCAGTCAGCATCTTTGACGCAGCAGCGTTTAAGCCCACTCAAAGTCACTTGTAGTGCAATGTCATAGAGAAATCAAACGGATATGCACTACCAAATTTTAATGAAAATACTACAAATGTAACAATAACAATCTGAGAAAAAATTAAAATGACGAGTATATACATGGGGATGAAAATTTTGAAACAACAAAATGTTCGAAAGTGATAATTCAGATGATGGAAACATGTTTCAGTAGAACGGGCAAAAACCTGAGAAGCTTTGGCATGTTTACCTGTCACACAAAAAAGGAATCAAGACAGTTGTGAGTGATATAAGGGCTTGACAACACAAATCATAAATTATTTTCCCCGCAACTTCAAAATTTACCAATCTAAATCAACCACTGCTTAAGACTGACCAATCAGAACACCATAACTGGAAGCAAGTTTGTGGCCTGAATTACATCACGATTCTTGTTTATGGTATCTTTAAATGAAATGAAGACTTCCAACTGTCATTTGTCCTAAATCATGGACTCAGAATCACAAAACACTCCATCAAACATATAATTAAGTTTACTTGTATACATCTTTTGAATGGTGAGGGTTCTATTTCGTAAATCACTAGTGTGTGTTTTAGCTTATCATCTATTGGTGATGAGTGGCCGTTTTCAGTGATATCCTACAGGTCTATTGATTGATTTTCTTCCTGTCTTGAAACGGATTCGTCAAAGACAAAACAATCGGGCCCATTGTTTCCACGAACGACCAATCAGCGTTTGGCAATAAGTGATAGATACCAACTGCATTGACTCGGGCTCTGTTTTTTGGTTTCTTCGAGCGGTTATCTCTTTCTGAGTTATTCTGTTACACAAGGTGACCGAGTGAAATGCCTGAGATCCACTGAAAACGACAAGCATTTATTTGCTGCTCGAAAATTGACTAGATAATTCGGTTAGATCCATAAACCATGTTAAATGAGTGATCCTTCATATACCCATAGTTCTGCACTGCTCTCCCTAGTCTACCCAAACAGAATTCGGATTACTCTTTACGTAGTTCTGCCCACATGGAGTATTTTCCATGGTGTAGCCCTAAGGTACCTTAAATCAAACGTACGCAATTAACATAGAAAGGAATCCATAGCGTTTTCACAAAAGATTTTTGCTAACGCTTTACACTGAATGCACTGTGTTGTCTCCTCTAACTACACAGCAACCACTTCCACATTTATGTGACTTCAGTAAAAATTATCCCTGTACGGAAATTCTGTAATTCTGTCTCGTGCTCATGATTTAAACAAATTTGATTCAGGATCCCAACCTGTTACATTTAGTGTCTTGCTCATCTCCATGTATTTTTCCACTGAACAGTCGATTACCCAGGTTCCTGTTAGTGGAATAATGAAAGATAATGATAATTACTCCAATGGAGCCCACAGTCATTCACATACACTGTGCGAAACATGAAGCTATTGTCTTTTTGGCAGGTACGAATAATAAAAAAACAGAAAATAGATAAGGGCACTGACAATGATTCAGAACACTTTGCCGTTGAAAGAATAATCTTTCTATTGGTCACTTGTGGCTGAATTAGAAAACGCACTTGGAAAGAAAGTGAGGCTCCATGCACAGGTAACGTCCTTACTGACAGTCGAGAAACGACTTCATAAAAACGGTACCATGATTTGATTCCGGTCCCCATTTACCAAAATATTACTACGGTCGTACCGTTACCGCGACAAACTAATGCCCTTCAGGTTTTGTCTGTGAACTCTAAATGTTTCTGAAAAGTTGATTTGTATGCTTTCAGACCATCTCGTTTTATCAACAAAAGAAGAGACGGTTTCTTCAGGATGACAGCTATTCGCATTTATACATACTGTACGAAGCGCCTCTAGTCTTCTGACTTATTCCTTTGTTTAGAAGCCAAATGACTGTTTCCGTCCTTTTAATTGAACCAACCAATGGCGCTTGATTAGTTGAAATTCTCCGACTGGCAAAATTTGGTTGTACTGCTTACTGTCTTCCTCGATTCTAAATTTTCGATCGATTTTAGCAGACGATGAAGTGCTCTCTTATAAAGGAACTGAGCCGTATATCGATGTGTCAGTCAGGGGTTTACTGCCAACCGGTAACTCTTCTTTGAAATCTTTTCAATCCTTGGTTTTATTCGAAGCCATTCCACTATGTTATTGTGGATAACAATCTATTTATCACATTCCAAAGCTGATGAAACGTGGTAAATAAATCAGCGTCCAGCTGTCATGTAAACTGAAATCAGTCACTTTTCCAACAGCTATTAAAACAGCTATGGGTTTGATGATCTGGTTTTACTCTCAATGACACATTGAGGCTTGGTATGGATACAGTCCAGCTGGATGCAACAATCTAGAATAAACTGTTGTGTTTGGAAAAATGCCTTTCGATACCGTAGTCCAGGACTCTCAAATCCGCAAGAGTACCTGCACTGTATCGAAGGATTTTTGTTGAATAAAAGCATTGCACACGAGCTCGCTCTATTTGTGAACTTTGGGTGTTTGAGTTAATACCAGAAAGAATGCAGGAAGGATAAGAGTGAGGGTTTGATTACCTACATCGATTCAAAATCGTCGGACTAGTCTGAATTTTTCTTTATTTTCTGTCATAGCAGTGACTGCTTCATTGTTTTGTTACCCAAACGTTTTCATCTTTTAGCATGTGGTAACCTGTAGTCTGTGTGTAGCTCCTTTATTGCTCTCAGAAAGGTATTAAATGCTCTGACGCTATTATGGCAGTTTTAGTTCACTTACTGTTTAACTGGTAATGTATTGTGACGAAAGGCAGTGTTCATACATCCACATCGTCCACTCGCTTTTCGTCTAAGTGACCTTTATCCTTTGCGAAACAGGAGATACACTGTTTTGGACAGAATAAGCATATTAAATCCCGAACTTCTGCACTCGCAACCGAAAGCTGCTGATTCAACAAACGGCCAGGCTCCCGTTGTCTCTAATCTCAGAATTCACTCACGATCGGCCTACACTCCGTTCATTTGGACGATTCAAATTCACGTCACTACCATAAATGTTCATCCGCCAACACTACTTGTCACCTCGTCTTTGTTGTTCATTTTTGAATGTTCCCTTTACATTCCCTTCAGTAATTAATCGAGACGCACAATGCAAAATATGTCATCCCTTGGAAGAGGTATCGTTTCAGTTGCTGCAGTAAGGCTTCTTCGTTGCTGAAGTACCCGATGGGGCAGAAAGAACAAGCCTAAAAGTTCGTGACCAGTGAAAATTAGTAAAATACCAGTGGATTCAAAAAATACAATTCCATTAGATTCGCCGTTCGATTAAGTGAGCTACGCTTCACCTCCTGTCATTGCTGCGGAGTTTATCAACATCTTTCTTGAAATAATCTTGCTCACTTTTGTTCACTTTCTCGACTGGAAATGTTCCGTTCACAAAATCATGCTTTGCGCCTGCCCTTGGACTCCAGAATGCTTGTGGCTCATACTAATGGAAAATGGATAAAAATACGCAAACAAGCTGAATAGCTAGCCGCTCTTACCCGCAGCCCTGCAGCTAAGACGACTGTCTTTCGTGGTCACTGTGAACGTTTGCTCACCATTCAATAATATGTAGTATGTAACACACTCCAAATACTCAAATTCGTGATCTCACATGTGAAACACTTGCTAAAGAATCCCGGGTAAAAGTGAGTACTGAGCACTCTTCGGTATCCATAGATGAACTTCAATGTTACTGTCAAGGTAGGTTGATGAGGAAGAAGGAATATGGAGGTGGAATCACATTCTACGCAAACTCATCCTGGAATTTCAAGTCTGCCGATACACTTAAATACTCTTCAAACGGTACAGACTGTTTGGCTATTCTGTGTTTCCCAAGGTTTTACTCGTTTTATAAGTACAGTTACAAGCAAAATGCAAGCCACCCAGTTTTGTACGTGATAAAGCAACACCTCCTTCTACGATGCACTTAGAACATTCTAAAGTACTCTTTTGGATGAAAATTTTCGTCATTACCAGTTACTTTAATCAAGCCAGCACATACACTCTACTTTCTTTTGTTCCAACGGATATATATGCTCACCCCACGAAAGCAAGTACTGTGTTGGATAAAGTAATCACCTGTCATCCTCATTTCTTCTTCTTTTGACTGAAAGGTTTTATTTCTACAAGCTTAGTATATTTAATCTGAGACCAAAAATTCAGTTGCACACAGCTCGTAAATCAAGTGAAATTTTGCCTTGGAAACGTCTTCTTCAGTATTTTCTCTCTGCTGATCTCAGCCATCGGCTTGGCCCTTTCATGGATTTTCTCTTATTCACTCTTCCTACTTGCTGAACATAATAAGGACACCGTTTGTGCTATCTGCAGTCCATGTTGCCCCTCTGAACCTCTAATTCTTTATGGTGGTAGGATGGCCTCTCCACTACTGAAGTTTCTCAGAAAGAAGAGAGAAGGCACCTAAAATTTTCGCCGGGGTTTGGAAGCCAAACACTACTCGCATCTAATCAAGGCGGAGATGAAACAGTTGGATGTGTTGTTTATAGCACAGTTCCTCAGAACCTAGAAAGCCACGTTTTCGTGTCACGGTATAAAGCTACTTTACGATCAAAAAAGTGAACTTTGTAACGATGAATTTGCCGTAAACAAGCTTGATGTTTCTTTCACACAATCTTTAAATGACTGGCCTCCTTCGTATTCCCCATGTGTTACCACAGACTTCGAAGCCTTCCGTATTTCCGACATTTTCGAAATTTTATTCAAGTCTGAAGCCTAAAATCCTGGGTCCACAAAGAGTCCCTATTTTACAGTTTACAGGAATGAGTCCAGCCAGCTTGCAGAATCCTTGGCAGTCTTGTTGAATGAATCCATATCAAGCTGTTAAGTCTCTAAATTTTACTAACCGGCCACCACGATCCTGATTTCCAAGGACCCCAACACAAAAGGCACAGAAGAGCTTTTTCGTCCGGTAGCTTTCAAACCAGCAGCACCCGAAATTTCGGACAAGGCTACGTTTATTCGTCTGCAAGCCCACCTGAATGTTCCAACGGGTCACTGTCACTTCGCCCACAAAGCCAAGAATCTACTACCAAGGCTGTTGCCTCCTAGGTCAATTTCTTTGCTAAATCACTATAAAAATCTCCCGATCTGTCCTCCGATTGGTTCGTGATTAGTCCTCAACCTTTGGTGCAGTTTGATCCACTTTTCCCTAACAAATTCTTACCTGAAGGTCTAAATAATTTCCTATTAGGATGCAGAAAATCAGGTCAGAACGCAAATGTTCCAAACCTTTCTTGACAAATCAAAAAGGCCTCAGGTTTCCTAGTTATCTCCCTTCGTTTTTGCCACTGCTCGACGAACCGCGCAGCAGTTTTGGAATGAACATTCGTGATATTCCCTCTCGAATCGTTGAAAATGCAAGGCCAAAATCGCCCGGCAGACGAATATAGATTTTGGAGACAACGATAACAAGATTTTTCTGTACTCACGCATCAGAATTCTGAGTCGAAGAAGTGTCAGATGGCGATGCTGTACCATTGTCCAGGTGATAAAGTTCACCGGGTTCTCAGTCCCTTCTTGTTCGATGAAGGTGAAAACCAGGAGGATCCCACGACAGGAATGCGGAAGATGGATGAATATTGTCCGAGCCAGTCAAGTGGAATTTTCAAACGTTTCCAGTTTTTTCAAACAGAACTCCAAGAACATGAGACTATCGATGATTTTGTTATTGCCCTGACGACGCTTGCCAAATCGTGCAATTTTTGCAGCTGCGTGAAGGACGGTTTAATACGAGACAAGCTGGTGACCCGAGTTCGAAATGGAGCAACCACAAAGAAACGTTTTCTGATGCGCCAACTTGATTTGAAACTTTGCACTGCTATTTGTAAAAGCGAAGAAGCCACGACTAACCAAATGAGACATCTCACAGAACACTCAGCAACGGCGAGTTGAATGCAGTGAAGGGAGCCACGCGCATCACATGCACGTTTGTGGTCACAGGCATGACCAATGAAAAGGGGACTGTCCATTTTGAAGAAAGACCTGTCTTTATTGCGGAAAACTGAATCACTTCGCTCGCAAGTGTTCTTCACTCCCCACAAAATTTACCAACCAGCCGATACACCCAAAACCAAGCATTAACGGTTTTCGCGGTTTTAAAGCATGCGTAGGGCTGTTCGCGAATGTTATAGCTGACGGAAAGTGTTTTGTTTTCAACTGGATTCCAGAACTTCGGTGAATATTCTTTCTGTGTGTTACATTGATAAAGCTGCTATCGAAAGATCCATTACTAGTTTGCAAAGGTGGAATGGAACGGAAACAGATGTCATTGGCGAAATAGAGTGACTGAAAGGAACTTGCAGCCAATACTTGGACTCGATGCTGTTCGGCAATTGAATTTTGTCACAGAGAACGACAATAATTTTGTGAGCAGCCTGAAAAAAGACATTTTTGTCCAGTAAGCACCAGTTTTTGATTCTCAGCTGGGATGTTTCTCGGGTAGAGTGCATTTATCACTGAGCGACACTGCCGTGCCTGTTACGGTACCAGCCAGAGGTGTTCCGATGGCCCTACGAGGGAATTGACGCTGTAAATTAGATCGTTTACGGGATCTAAAGGTGATTGCTGGAGTCGATGAGCTAACAGAATGGGTTAGTCAAATTGTAATTGTTGTAAAGAAATATAGGGCCATTTGCTTGTGCACAGACCCGAAACATCTTAACGACCCTCTTAGGATGGAGCAATACCGATTGCCGATACTTGATCGCATCCTGGTGGATTTGCATGAGGTGCGTTTCTTTACCAAGGTCGTCTAATCGTCAGCTTTCTGGAAGCTAGAGCGAGATGACCAGTCGAATTTGTTTTACCACTTTTGCTACCCCTTTCAGTCGTTTCCGTTGGCTTCGATTACCCTTCGGATTGGAAGTATCCCGTGAAATTTTCAAAAGCTTCCTGTTCAAGCTCTTGATAATCTCAAAGGCGTTGTTTGCGTCGCGGCTGATGTGGTGATTTATGGATGAACACCAGATGAACATGATTCTCATCTGGTAGATTTCTCAAGACGTTGTATAAAAAAGGGTACACGCTTAAGCAAGAAGAAATTTGAACATCTTGTACCATCGGTCTCTTTCCATGGACACCTTCTGCCGGACAGAGGTCTAAAAGCCGATCCAGAGAAGGTCAAGGTGATTGAAAACATGCCCGCACCCGTAGACTGTTTGAGAGTTTTAAGCCCTAACGGTATGGTCCACTATTTGAACAGGTTTTTGCCACGCCTGACAGATCGGGTGCAACATATTCGACAACTCACTCTCAAGGTGACGCACTGGCACTGGGGCACGGAGCAACAGGATACTTTCGAAAAGATTAGGAAGACAGTTTGCACAACACCAGTGTTGGCTTACTTCCGACCCGACCTCCTTCTAATTGTCCAGTGTGACATCAGTCAGTCCGGCCCCGGAGCAGAGCTCCTACAAAACGGACGATATATCGACTATCATAGACTCAGTCTTTTCCCGGCCGATAAGAACTACGCTGAAATTGAGAAGGGAAAGCTCGCCGTGGTCTTCGCATTGGAGCATTTTAACTCGTATAGGTACGGCAGTAAGACCATCGTTTAAACAAGTCACAAGCCATTCAATACTGTAGCTTCAAAACCAATGAGTGGTGTCCCGAGACATTTTCACAAAGGATGCTGATCAGGTTTCAAAAGTACGACTATGAATAAGTTTACCTCCCAGGGAGTCAAAATGCTTATTGCAGACGCGTTATCTTGAACGTTTGTCGTGGATTATGAAGGTATGTCACCAGAGTTTGATCACATTTCAATATTTGAATTCAATAGACAATGTAGACCACATTGCGATACAGAAAGCCATGGCCGTTGACACTGTCCTCCAGCAACTCATGGGTTTTGTCTCCAACGGAAGGCTTACAACCAAAGGAAGCTGGTCAGTGCAGCTAGTCATATTCTCCAAAAGCTGTGAGTTTTTTTTCTATAGGCAGCGGATTAATACTCAGGAAAGACCGTTTGGTCGTCCCCGAGCAGTTTCGAGGAGAACTATTGAAGAGGCTTTATTTGTCACATTCCGGGAATAATAGTAACATTCGTCAAGCGACACAGTTATTTTAGAAGACAGGAATGACCACTCAGGCAAAGGACTACATTTCCAGATGCGTGCTTTGTCGTGCTCATGAGAACAGACAGAAGAAATAGACGCACTACAGTCAGTCAAATGGTAAGGCCGAATTTGCAGTGAAAGCAGAGAAAATAATAGTATTCTGGCATCGAAATCTGAAAATGATCTTTACTTGATGTTTCTAGAACACAGAGACTCTCCCAGTGCCATTGTTGAATACAGCCCGGTTCAGGGGATATTCAGAAGAAGAACCCGGACACTGCTGGAGACCTCGAGATTCACCACACGGTATGCAACTTATGACTGAAGTCCCGAAAGTATGCCCCTCTACTCCTGGTTTATATCTACGTGTGCTTGTTTTGCATGTCACCATGCATCTGTACTCTTCACCGGTTCAACGGCGAACGAGAAAGATGAATATTCACCTCTAAATGGAATGCGTAAACTTTCACCATTGATCGTAGCTTACTACACGAAAAGCCGAAGTCTATTCTAACGGACAGCTCGTATTTTCTGAACATAAACAAAGCAGCCATGAGGTCGTATTCCCATCTATTTCTCCAATAACATTTTTCCATTACACGCAGCAACCAGCTCTACTTTTGCTTCGTTTTTCTTTTGTTCACTCTCCCGAGTCACTTAAATATACAGTAATACTGTTCGTTTCGCCAATATTCTGTGTTACTCAATGAGAAACTCGTATTCGCCCCATGGTAAGGTGGCTATCTAGTCAGGTAACAATTTTTATGATGTGGAAAAACGCGTATATATTGCTCTAATTGATCTCAATACATCATTTTGCTTATCTTCGTCTGTCAGACTAAGAATATAACCTACAAGTTGTGTATCGATTTGCGTCTTATTCACAGACCAGAAAAAAAAACTAAAAAAAATTTCCCCCATTATATCTGATTTTGGTCAACACTGTGATCAAGTCAAAAATTAGCTTCTTTCTAGCAAGATTGATCAGAGCCGATGAGTCAGAATTAGTACAGGGAGGTAGTGGAGTATATTACGCCACTCCTTATGCACACAGATAATACGACTACCGTCGTGCACCATTACCATTTATAAAATAACCAAAATGTTAGGTATAATTTCATTTTGAATGGTGGGTGATAGTTTTTGAGTAAAAAGTATTTGCCTTCTGTACCGAGAGAAAAAAGCATGATTATATCCCAAAAGCGAGTTGCAGATAATCAGTTACTAAATCCTTGATTATCTCCAGTATCGGGGACAGAAATGTTCACATTTTAACACCCAAATGACCAAACTAGTTGATGCAGTACCTACCCGACTACGGTAACAATGAGATAAGTTGATTATTCAACGTGAACAGTTGGTTCAGTTACTGCTCCGTGCAAAGACATAATCTGCTGGATTTATTCCTCACATTTTAAAGATGGTGTGGCGAAATCTGCTGATGCTGGAAAGTCCCTTCCAGGTGAATATAAGGTGCATCTTCGAGCAAGAACTTGTGATTATGTTAATTCAGATTTTATTTCGAGTTTTGTTGTCTCGATTTTAAACTATTTCAATACTATATGGGTAAATAACCCCAGTGACTTACCGAACTTCGTGTGGCAAGCAGTTCAGAATAACAGCACTTGAACGATCATATTACATACGTGTTTCGTCGTGGCTGAACGGAATAATGAACAACGGTTGTCGCATCACACAAGTTCGGTTGCTCTGATCTTTACCTAACGCTGCTCTAAAAGAACGAATGGGTGTATGTAGAAATTCGTGGACAATCATCATATCGGTCGATCGATTCGCAAAAAATGAATTCTGATATCAGACTGTTTATGGTTAAGGAGCTTGCAGTTGCCAACCATAAATTCACTTATCCAGACCGGGAGCTAGGATGTCGGTCACATGAATGTTTAAATTAGTGTATACTTATAAATGTTAAACTTTCAATGTTTGTCCTAGAGGACCCTGGTTGGCAGAGGTCACGGATAATTGAGTCGAAACATTATTTAAGAAAGTATTCGTCTGAAAAAACTGCATGCCGTTAAATTTTTTCGGTGGTCATAGAAACCAAGCCAACTGTTCGATTAATTGTGATCAGAAGAGAGTGCAGTGTTTTCAACGAGCTGTGTTTATTTCACACTTCGGTTTCGAACCTAAACTCATCCAGTGTGTAACAGTAAAAGCAGTTTGCTGCTTTCACTAATAAAGCAATGGACATGTAGATGACAGGATAGCTTCAGTCAAAAAGAATTTATGAAGGTGGTAAACCTATACACACATTCTCTGTTACCAGTTCGTCAGAGGACTTAGTGTCTTCTCTATCCTTCGGACAACGTTGTAAATACCACAAATAATGAACGCATTTTGACTAAACGTTCTCAGGTTAACTACTCGTATGAATCAATACTACAGTTCAATTATTATTTGAAAAGCTAAAGTCGTTCTTCCCCAAATTAGGTAGATAGAACTGAGGCACACATACACGAGAAAAGTGTATTAGAATCAGCGAACGGCTAATACGAACAATGGCACCAAATGAACAACGTCCAGGCAGACGTGATTCGGCAATCAATGTCAATCTGGTATGAGGTAATCTGCATGTGTTTTGTGGAATAGGACGGTGTAGATTGTGGAGCAGACAGGTGTCGTATGTGCAAATGTAAGACGAACGGGACAGGGCGAGGAATCACGAGCGGGTGTTCGCGGTGCATGGATAAACCTCACAGCATCAGGTTACTGATTCCACTGCACAACCATTGCTGAGAAGCACAAAGCTCCAATAAAATACGGATTCCACGTTGAATGTTCGTGGGACGACCATCACCGAGAAATAGTTCACTGCAGTTGTAAACTCCTACGCATATATATATATATATATATATATATATATATATATATATATATATATATATATATATATATACATATACATATATATATATATATATATATATATATGTTGTCAAATCCTATGCTTATAAAAATGGTTTGATCACATACATAAATAAAAGGCAAATAACCCGTGTGTTGTGGAGCCGTTCGTCAAATACTGAACTCTCAAAATCCCCAACAGCTTCTGTACAAAATTATGTACGACGAAATCAACTCTAGATCCTAAATGACTCCTTTCGGTTGCTAATAAATAATTCAATACAAACTGAGTAATGATCTACCCCAGTAATCTACTTAAATGTTGGCAGCTATTCAATTACGCTCAGCGAGCAGCACCATATAAACATGCTGACGTCACATGCTCGTGTGCGCAGCAACAGTGAGGTAGCAGAATGGGGAGCAAAAAATCGATGCCATTTGATCAGTATTCATAAATTCTCCGAATATTCAATATAGAACTTGCACCATTGACTAATAAACCAAAGGTTAAATGGATGACACAACCTTTGCAATGGCGGCTTTTAATATGACTCGGTTTCCAATAACACACATGAAGAATGCTGGAACAACGTGTGGATGATTCAGATTATCAATCAATATACACGTGATTATGAAGCCGTGTTTTCTTGACTCGATCAATAGAGCATCATACGATTCCTATTCAGTCTGCCGTAAATTCATACACTTGTTATATATTTTTATTGCCCTTCGTAGCCAGTTAGAGCAGAGATGGGGAAAAATTATTAGTTAGGCTTGCGTTTGATTTATTTACAGACAAATACCGCACTCTACCACTCAAACACACAATGTATAAGATTATTACTTACTCGGTTTATCGAAGCCAGCATTCTTTGCTCGATTTCTTGTAACACTATTCTAGTTTCCGAAGTGACCGTAGACAGTTGGAACACGTAATAACCGCTAAGTACGTGTTATATGCAAAATATGCTGCTGGCATCCTACGATGAGCTGAGTGTGATTACCACGAATACAGATGACGGGTAAAGACGAAAGCCTGACGAGGGAAGCCACCCGGGGTGAGCAACACTTCATTGTCATGTCCAGTTTATATCTGGAACCGTCGCTTCCCAAGTCATGACTGAACAGTATCAATATTATTGAATTAATATTATTACTTCAGTTGAACAATACTCACTCTCCTCAGTGTTTCTTGTAAATGGAAAAAGATGAACGACAACGCTGGACAGCAACGTCTGGATCAGTGGCTTAATCAGCGCGAATCAGGCTGGCATCAGGAGGGCACGGCAACAACGAAATACATGATTATCACTTGTGGTATATCATAGGCGAGGGATTATTCTGGAGAAATACATTCAAAGGAATTTATGGAATTACTTATTTCTCCGGAAAAATTGTCAGACTTCACCACTCGTGCGTTTTGAAGGGTTTAAAATAAATTAGAAGAACTGAATCGAAAGGGAAAGCGATGGAGGAAAATCCTTTTGACAGAATGTCAAAAAGAGAGCTGCTCAAGAAAAGGTTCTACAGCCACAGGTTTCCATGAGGCACCTGTAGCGGCAGCATCGGAAGTTGTCCTGAGGAGGGATGTTATACTTTTGAAGAGTTGACTTGGTTCATATTTGAGAGTTTTGACCAGGTCCGTTGTTCACAAAGAAGCAGGATATCGTGCCAGAGAAGATTGATATTAGTGGTTTAGCTGAATTGGTGGGCAAATTTAGTACTGAGCCGTCAAGTTTTATGATTGACAAGAATGGAATACTGTTTTACAGAAGCCTGATTGTGTATTTTACAGGCATGTTATTCTTATCTCCTCAGAGGTATCAACAATCCAGGAACTGTTCTGCCATTGTCTTCATAGAACAACACAAATCATCCACGGCACTCAGCGCCTTCCCGAATGAGTTCACGGAACAAAAGATGCAATCGAAAGAAAACCACGAGAAAACAATGGAAAGTGATCTTTGAAGGGGGGTAATGTTGGTAATTGTCGAGTGTTTGAGAATGACTTGATTTGTTTTGTCCTTGCAGGTGAGAACGAGTGCTAAACGTGAGTGAGTTATAGATCTGATGATGAAAAGAACTTGATAACAGGTTGAAAAAGAAGCTTTTATTTGTTAGTGAGAAAAGTTCTGGATGGTTGGTGATAATTCTGCATAAATAGATTCCCTTTATTTGGGATGAAACGGAGACCACTTCAATCAGATTCAAGTAAGAGATACATTAGGGAATGGGTAAAATCGCCGACAAGAGTGCATAAAATGTCAGATAGTACTGGAATCACAACAGGTGTACAAACGTCGAAGAACTTGTTAACATCCCTCTGGGAGCAAAAACGAGCTATTCACGGGTTATTGATTACAGTGCTTAGAAAAAAGACAATTTAGGAAGACAAATAATAAAAAGCAGACATCGTTTCATAATACGAAATGAAAACAGGTTCAGACCTGTTAGTACACTCGAAATTGCCGTAGGTATTGACAGCATCATGGACTGCCAACAGTATTGTTTCCATATTCCAAATAGTTAGAACAATTAGGAATAGCATGAACAAAGGAATGTCGGCAATCACTGGTGTTACCTTTGTAAGCTTTATCTCTTGCAGTTGATCTTTATTCAGTTTACTCGGGTAAACAATACAAAGTTGGGTAACTGAATTATGTGAGGCAGTTTGATATATGCTCACAGTCCTCGGATATGGATTTCAACCGAAAAAATCCTTTTATTTTTATTACAACGACAGGAAAGTTATGAACCCCTTCTCACGAAATTGGCGCACTAGTATTCAAAAACAGTTATCATCGAATTCCTGCTGTTATTTTATTTGCTGCTCTAATTTCCTCGTGCATCATAAAACAGAACGGGGTTTCCAGCTACTCTGAAAAGCAGTTTGGGAAGTTTGATTATTTCCAACCTTATCAGGATCACCTTCAAGAAAAGAAAGCCAATGTCTATTATTGTTTGACCTGTAGCTTAGCGTTGGCATAGTTTGTAACATTCTGAACATCTCCACAAACAATAATAATCACGAGGGAACCAATTTATCACCAGGTCAGCTCACAAACCACTCGCATAACCACAATATTCAGAATTCCTACAGTGCAATAAACGATGAACGAATGATGGTACTGTATTCTTGTTGAGGTATACAGCTGACTGACGATTTGGTGCAGTTTTGATTTTGAGAAAAAAATATTCAAAAGTGACAGGACGTTTGCAATCACGCAGCAATCTACTTTCAGATAAATGTAAATAAATCGATGAATCACTATCATCTCAGCAAAAAATAACAGCTGAGGGCAAAATGTAATGTTGGGTTCCCGGTGTGCCCTGTAGCAGTCACATTCTTCCTTTGTCCGAATGGCCTTTTCAGCGATGATCCCTCTGTCGTGTGCATCATGTTTGACACCTAGACTGATAAGTTCGAAGTACTGGGATCATACTTGAACATATTTAGGCATACAGTCACGGAATTACCTCATCCTTCAGCCAATACACATGCGGCCGGTATGCACTTCATTGAAGCCTTTCTGGTATTTTTGTATTTAAGTTCTCACACCTCTTCCATTCTCATTATTTTCATAGATAAACATCATGCAATTTCTCAACTGCATCCAGATATTCCATCAATGGTTTGTGCAGTCAGCCAATATGTAAATGAGGCATGGAATGCAGAAACAAATTCACTGGAGTGAACATTGGAGCCAGACTAATCGAACTGCGTCCAACTATTCGGAGACTTCGATCAACTGTTCCACCTACAAATCGAAACAAGTTCCGGTCGACTTCCTTCTGATTCTCCGAGTATGCATGTATTCTTTCTAAACGCCCTTATACAGATTACTGAACACCTGTAGACTCAGTTTCACTATATTTGGTGAATATTGCTGATATATCATTGAGGGTAGCTGCTGAACAAGACATTCATTCTGACAGGGGCTTTCTATGTTTCTTTCTTTTGATGAAAATGGCGGCATTTCCAACATGATTGGACGCCGCTTCGAAATATCATCCGGTTATAGCTCTTGCTCTTTACCTACCTCAAGTGGCCTCTTCATAGTTAAGTCTGAACAGACGATAGCCAAAACCTCACTTAAGATCGACTGTCATACTAACAACACACTATACACAAGGTCGTAATCGCACAGTCTGAAAGAACCAGAATTTTCAGTGGGAAAACTTAGAGCTCCCTGAATCCACGGATCATTCGGTCCCCTGGAAACATCTCACCCGCTAATAAATGTTTGACTTATTTTTGGTGACAGGTGAAATGTGAAGTTCAAGGAACAGTAAGCCAAGCAAAGCATTGTCATTCCCGCACACTACTCGCAAGTAATTTTTAGGTACATGTATATTATTTGAAACGGTAGGAGATATCTAATGGCCAGTGGGTGAAGAGAAACCTCCTACTAATAAACTATCCATTTACGAGGTTTTCATATCCATAATTGTTGAGGAACTGAGAAAACATATGTGGATGAGAAAAAAGAGGTTCAAATAGCCAATAATGGATTTCTGCGCTATTTGGTTGTCGATGACTGTTTCTTGAAGTTGAAAATGTCCTTAAGAGTTGCACAGATTTATGAAACTGATCGTCATGTAGTGTGGGTTTTTCAATCACCTTTTAAATTCAACGAGTTCTCAGTAGTTCGAATCAAGGGCTTAGACCTAACTGGTACTTGAACTTCGGATGCATGACTGTGAACAGCTAACTTTACACCCATGGATGCGGAGTCGTTTCACTGTCCACCTTAATTTGGTTTCTCTTATAAACATCGATTTTGCAACTCAGTAGCTGGACAGAGTTTGGTTGGATATTATTAGATAAACGTTTATTGTATTGGGCAACTTGCATCAAATCTCTCCATCCAGTGAGTGTCTCATGAAACATTTTATGATGTCCCCATAAGGCGGTAGAATGCTAAATCATAGTTAGGTGTTAGATGTGATTTTTAGTCAGCTATGATTCTGAGTCGATTTCGGGATTCATTGACTTTCTTATAGATAAATAGATCACCTATATACTTTTTTCGCAAGGAAAATGCCAAGCCGAAATAAGGAATCCTTGTTCTCTCTACCGGATGACTTACTACAGTGACGAACCTCTAAATAAGAGACTCTACACATAAAGAGACTTTCTGATATTCATTCGGTATTTCCACAAGAGTTAAATGTACCTCTCGCCTACCCGATCAAGGTACAGTTCAGGATGTCCATTGGGACCAAAAGATCGACACAGATGCGACGGCACGCCAAGCTGTGATGACATTACTCAGCACAGAACATATCGGTAATCTAAAGTACAAGAAAATGCTCAGAACGTGACTTAAAGTAAATGTAATATGGGTTTTCTTAAAGTGTGTCTGATCAGATCACCGTGCCATCTGTTCTTTCTTGAATACAATTCTGAGTTTGTCGATTGTAATACACTGGTTCCAAAATCCCGCCAATCTCACAATGCTCATACTTTTGGGAAGCCTATGTGTGCTCGACCATAACCTAACCTGGTGAAAATTTGTTGCTCACTTTTTGGGCACAAACAAGAAGGTTGTCTTTTTATATTCCTTGTCTTGAATTCCACTCAGTGCCCATTCATATTATCAAACGCTTTGTGTTATCATGTTTTCTACTTTCTTTGGCTTTCTGTTTCACCCGCCGTCTTTCCTGGCCTGTGAGTGAAAAACTTCAAGTTCATTGCTAAATCCCTCAGGATTTTATCATCTGTGGATGGCTTACCTCGAAGAAATTTTAATCACCGCCACATCTCAACATAGCGAAGCTTGCCAACAGCTGTCTTCAAAGATTATCACTGATTCCACTCATCTTCTTCACAAAGGCTCAGCGAAATGCTGATTCACTTCTTCCACCCGTTCTCAACAAAAACATCTTTAAGTTCGCACTAGAGCTCATAACGGTTCTACTTTACCCTACCGAGCAAGATGTTTGCACAATCCAACTTACATAACAAAACATCTGGATTAGCACGAAAGCCGACTACTCTTTTCCTTAGTGTGCCGTAAAATGGATTGAAATATAGATGCCTAATCTTGTCATTTCTCCAACTGAGACCAAGTGAACAATCGACCGAGAGGTATGTCATTCAAAATTATTCTGACAAAACAAACGTACAGTGAAATTCATCTAGTCGACAGGCAATAAAGAATAATACTAGTCACGATTCCCAGGACGATTACATGGAATCCGCTTGAACGATATACTGTGAGACGAATGTCGCTACCCTTTGACTTTGACACTTAAATCAGTTTGTTTATTGCTACTCACGAAGCACGACAGGGTCCGTTCAAGGTTGACCTCAATAAACAAGGGTGAATTCGTTTACACACCTAACGTGACCAATCGGAAAGAATTGTGGAAACAGAAAGGCTAGTGTAATCCCGTCATTACTCTGCTTTTCTCGGAATCAAAAGTGTTTTTAAAAGCTATGCCCCGCTTGTTTTCACGGGAATGAACACCAAGAAGACTTCTTGATAGTGCCGCACAAACCAGGCAAATGCGGTTTGGGTCATTTCACTAAAACCATTCAGAACGAAGAACAAAGAATTGGCCAAATTGCTTCGGGGACGAGCCAGGTGCGAACTGTAGTGCGCATAATATAAAGAGAAACCTCATCTTGATATGATCGGAAAATTGGCCCACGGATTTTCTTTTGGCTTCTGCAACATTAGCTGTTTTTCTCATGATCTCTGAGATTCGTAACAAGGATGTAGAGGGTACAAAGATCAATGCGATTTAGAATATGCTGTACTAAGCTCGAAAATTTATGGGGCTGATCACAAATAGCAATTGAAATAGACGTCGGAACATTCAACTATTAAGGGTAATTTGGTGGGTCACAGGTCTATTGAGCATGAGAATAAGGTCGGTGGAGACACCTCGATTGGAAAATGATACCATAAGATATGATGCATTTTTGACTACCGTGATTTGCAAACAAATGTGATAAACCTAACACCATATTAAGATTATCTGCGGTATTCCTATTTTTCCAGCACATAACGTCTCACTGTTTTTTACCTGTTTTCCTTAGTCATGAATCACATGGCTTTGGATTCTACAAACTAATCGTGTTATTTTAGCTCGCATCCACGATGAATTTTCGATTATATGACTGTTTCTCAACGCGCCAACATACACCGAATTGATGGCAGAACAGATAAAATGTTGCGACTTTGTTTTTATATTCACATTTTCAAAAAGAAATGATTGTGTCAATCACAGCGATGTGTGGTAGGGAGTGCACAGTGTTAATTGGGTAACTGCGGCGTCGGGCTTCCCGACTGTAAAAGATGGGACGGTGATATGAATCCTGTACACAGTAACTACGCAACCACAGCATTTATTTCCACCGAATACGTTTATTCAGTAAGGGAGCCAAATAGAAACCAGCGGATGAGATGAATTATCTAGCCTTTCTCGTCGTACGCTTTGCTCACGTTTCCAAGCTCACTTCATATTTTGCACAAGTGAGGCAATGTTTCGTTCCATTTCAGTTCGAAAGGGAAATGGTTCAATGCCATTGGGATCGAACAACAGATGAATTCTACTCTTCACGTTTCTCGCTAACTTTATCGACGAAATCACGTGCATAGCAAATATGAACGGCTGATTTCGAGATATAAACAGAACTTTCGAGGCAAAACGGAATAAGTGGCGCTAATTCAATCGATGAGTTACGATAAATCGACATATCTGGTTCATACTCTCGTTTTTCATGACGTTTCTCTCCAATCTGTAACTACTAATGACAGTTGTGTACCTTGACGTTTTCTTCAGCAATGGGGTGCAGATATACCCAATGAATTAAACGTAAGTCAACCTGCTCAGTTGAACTAAAATGCCAGGGATTTCGCAAAATTTGTCCTGCAACCTGGCCTCTCTACAATGAATCATTTTGTCAACACAATTTGTGAATCAGTCTAAACATAAGGAAATCATTGAATGCTTGCGTGTCAGAACGATGTCAAAGGACGAATGAATCAACTTTAATAATTGTGACTTTATGGAATATTACACTTCAAGTCCAACTCACTTATTGATATACACCCATTGTCAGTGAAGATCCAATTGTTTTCACGTATCATATGATTGGGTTGCGTGCTTTTTACTTCGATAGTCACAGGGTCAAATATGCCGCGCTGAAGTCTTCGGAAAGCATGAGGTGCTCCTCTATATGAATGACTATGGATGTTCAAGTAAGTCAGTTTTCATTTTTACACTGCAGGTTTAAATATATGAAACTGGATGATTTGTTGATTTGTTGATTAGGCCAGTTGTAACATACCAAGTACCAAGAATGGTTGTAGGATTTATGAGATTAGTATCATAAGGATTATCGAATCAATAAGGTGAACATATTCTGTAACCAAAATTGTTGGAACACACTTCATGAAAATTGATTGGAATATATATTTCTTTGAGGTTTCAGCTTAAACAAAGTTATGAAGTACGTATTCCAACGATTATTCCCAAATGATCCACATAAGTCCCGAAAACCCTCTTGCGGCTTTCGAACTTCTCTGGACTTTCTACTGACAACAGTCATTCAAATAGCGATTCCCTTCTTTCCTTCTTTCTTCCACCATAATCCCCAACTTTCTTTACTAAAGAAACCTCTCCCCGTATCGCTGAATTTTGTACAAAAGGAATTATCTTTGCCTGATAAGAATTCATATAACTTAGATTTCTCCATGATTTTGGGATCTAGAAGAAATGAAGCTGCATTCGATATCCAGCATGACACATATACTTACCGTGTATTTCACTGTATCATAGTGGACCACCCAGCAAGCGATGAACGGCTGTAACTTCAAAGCCGTCATCGTACCATCATTTTGCGACAGAACAAGGTTAGCAGTTTTATCCAATAATATCAACGGGTAAAGTGTTCGTCCAGTCGGAATTGGTGTAACGTATCGGTGACCATCGGATGGGTTGATGTTACGAGATTCCCGATACGGATCCAGTATTTTTGATTGAAGACTATTGAATCTCCCCCATCATGTGCAACTCAGTGGAAAAATAATTGTTCATATTGACACCACTGCCATGTGGGCTTTCTCATTGGATATTGCTGTCGTTTCAACCAACCAGCAAACTGCTGATTTGGAGAAACTCTTCAGGGGTGACTGAATAACATTCCAAACATCTATTTCAAATTTCTGCCCGTGGTTATTCACTTTTCTATCATTACTATTTGAGCAACTGACATGTTCAACGCACGAGAGCAATGCAGATGGGCTCAACAAGTTTGTGACCAGAAGTAAGCTCTTCTGAATAAATACAACTACATTAGGAATAAAATTTCTTTCACAGTGAACACAGTTGTTAGATGAACTACCGGACCAAGATGAAGGAATCAAGATATTGCTGGTTTGAACATGCTTCTTTCTAACGTAAAACCGTCATGTAAAGCTTGATCACTATTGAATGATTCACATGGTAAAAGCTCACCACTCAAGATGTATCGAAATGCGACATATCAATCACCATATCATGATTATTCGAGAACGCGTTATGAAGGATATCAGTCAGAGCTTGAGTCACGCGTTTCTTGAAATTCAACCACTCAATTTTTTTCGTTTTATGTTGTGAGCTGATTAAGCTGAGGTGTTTCCTTCAAGATAGAATAATGGTTATTTGGAATGGCAAAATGGAACGTGGTAAACAACGGTCAGTCAAAGTGACTTCAGTCACATATTGTAACCTATCTGTCCAACAAGCCGTATATTCTAAAAATTACAAAGCATTCAGTGTGCCTAAATTGTCAATTTGATCCGCACAATTGTTACCATTTAGGTAGAAAGAGGATTCATTTTTTCATGAGGTAAGCAGTTCTATTAGTAATGTTGGTGCGATGACTAAGAAGCAATATGTCCCTGTAAAGGTGGTCAGTGGTATCGACTGCAGAGCAGATATTCGCAAAGTGATTTGCATATTCTGGACAGAACTTTAAAAATAAAATTACTTGTCTCACTTCCCTAAGATTCCAGCAACGGCTTTTGCCTTAAGGAAGTTCGTTTAAGTGCGCAGAGTCACCATTCTATGTCTCGCGTGCTACCTCTTGGCCGTTATCAGTTTCCACTCCAAGCTGTAAACCAAGGTTAAGAGAATGCGTTATCTGCTTATTACTGAACAGGACCGATCACAACTGTTGTAATACCCTCTGGGTAAATGCCTAAACGGCGATCGATGCACAAGTAAATACTTTGGCAACAACTGTACGTATTCATCCCACTCGATTGTTAACCCAATCTGACTGGAATTTTTGTATTACTATCCCATGTAGGACACAAGTAATTTCCTAAATAGCCATCTCACGAAATCATTTAAATTGACTTTCATTACAGAACAAGGTGGAGTGAATACGAAAATATACTACTTTGTAAACCATACGAAAGTGGCCCGGAAACAATGCTGCAACAGTCTGTGCGAAGTTGGCTTACCATGCTGGCTCAGTCAGCTCATTATTAGTAGAACCTTTTATTCATTGTAACAGTGGCGTATGAATAACACCCGAAAATGCACTCACTTCTGTCTCCGGGTTCCACCTGATCGATAAATACCAATGCGACTCCGAACCGTAACTGCGGCAGAGGTAATGGCCAATCAGCTACGAAGACCTAAATTCATTCCACAGAAGAACCTTCCGTACACGGATGGCGCATCGTACCCTAAAAACAACAAATGAACTCGATGGGTTTTCAACTCGAGTCCCACAACACTCCCTCATTGGTACGGAGTCAAGGGAATTCATATGTACCGGGACTATAGATAACTCACAACCGTATAAATGGTACGAGCACCTACAAAACCAACTGACAGAAAAGTTTCGCTAACAAGTGTCCTGTATGAATACTATCATTGTGCTGATGTGCAATTTTTTTTCTCCAGATCGTTCGCCAGCTTGATAGAAAATACAAATATTAATGGTTGAAATAATCGATGAAATTCTTGTTAGGAATCGTCAGCATTAGACATCCTCAGAGCCCCAACTTGGACTCAAATGCCAGGTTGGGGAATGCCAACTACACTCGGTACTGATATATCAAGTAGTCTTTAGGTTGAATAAATATGTGAGATCGAGCCAGGGTAGCATTGTGGGTAAGGTGTTCGACTTACAACCGTTAACTCGAGGTTCAATTTCCAGTTCTGGGTCATTTGATGTGCAGTGCTGTCGGTTTATTATAATCAAAAAACAGTAGTTCACTGCTTTCTTTATTATGAAATAATTTTTTTGGAGTAAAATTTCCTATTTCTAACACTCAACCAGTCACTTAATTATAGGAAATCTTTTTTGTTCAACCGTTCGATGATTTCGTTTGAAATAGACATTTTCCAGTGCCTCAAGGATGAAATCGAGCCCAGTGTTTTGTTCAAGGGATGAAACGAATCTTTATACCACATAACACAATCATTGAGGTAGAAGCGGAAACGTTTATCGGAATGTAAACTACTGTCTTCAGCCGAATCGAAATCAGTGAACGAACGTCATACCTGACAGTGTTGCTTCCGGTACCTCGATAAGGAAACTGAACAAACCACCCTTGCCCAGAAGTAAGGCTGAATTAGAGCTTGATGAAATACACACAACGTTGTTTTACTGATAACAAGAGAATCCCAAAAAATCCGTGGCCGATCGACTTCAAACTAATAACAAAAAGACGGTTTTCGATGACATGCGGAGAGACCACGGTGTCGGTCCTGATTTTGTCGATAGAAATATATTGATTTTATCGAGCGGTGTTTTGATTACACACAGTGTTTTTGTTGAAAAACCCAAACTTATTATACCTCCTAATTTAATTCACAAATTTCCGACAGGATTTTCAAAAATTTACTAGAGATAAACGGGGAATTTGTGTATTGTTTTGTAAAGTTGTGTTTGTCTATATGTACGATGAAATCATGTATTAGTCGAATGAAACAAATACAATGTAATGGGAGGAGAGGGAAGATTTTGAACTACGATGCAAACGTTTTCTCAAGTTTTGTGTCGAGGTTTTCTAGTTTAGGTAAGAAGCGAGCAGGGGATATAGAGCACCAGAGGACCGGCAGACAATAGTACATGGAAAATTATTAAATAATTATTACCGTTGGGAGAACAGAAAGCACACCTCGCCTGTCATTGCGCAGAACAGAATGGTTGCCACATTTTGTGATGATGAAATGTGATGATGACTGTGAGAATTCTAAGTTCAATACCACTTGCAAAAGTTCCTGTGAGGCACTTTTATGGTGGTTATGCCCTCAGCTTGTAACCCAGGGAAGTAAACTATCGACGCATGTAACCAGAGACGCATTAGGAAAGTGAGCTTGGTGCAAGAGATGAAGGGTACATTTGCTGATTTCAGAAGCAAGAAAACGTTTTATTTCCCTAAGTTTTCCAACACAGTGACAACAAATGCAGCCAGACAAGTGTGGTGGACGATGGTGAAACCCAGACATTTCACTAATAGTTGACGAGAAGAGGATATTTCCAACGTGAATTTCATAAAAATATTCAAATCTCACAAATCTTAAGGACATTTGGTTAGAGAAATAACAACACTTACCTATTCACGATTTTGGATAGTACCCAAGATTTGACCAGTGCACCAGGTGGAGGAGACTATATTCGATTTCTCGCATATCTGATGCATCAGGATGGGGTACCTCAATCGTAACACCGTCTGCATACTTTTCCAATGAAAGAACAGTCACTATTGGGCGTAGTGGACTTATTTGGGAATTAAAAGTATGAATGGATTGCACTCTGGTACAAAACGTGTGTAGAAATAAAGAGTGAAGGTGTTCAACTTCGTATATAATAAGCTGTTGCCGAAAAGGAAAATTACGATTTATTCTAATATTTGACAGAATTGAAAGATGTCTCCGTCTTTTGACGCTGGTAAGTGGGTCGCTGTAATACAGAAATCGATCATGAACAGCTGTTTGATTTATTGTTCTGCGAAGACAACATATTTTGAGTCGAGGAAGAAATAGCTTCTAGGATACAGTAGAAGCGGCGGTAGGTGGATTAGTTCACGTACATCATTGATTAATCTTTGGACATTCGTTTAAGTATTACTCCGCGAAACATATTCATTACAACTGAATTACACGTAATGGCACGGAATTCTACTGGTCGTTTCTTGCACACAGGAGTGATGGTAGCTGATCTCTCAGATCAGGGTTATTTTAATAATGCAAACATTGAACAAATATTGTCCTTCTCGGTGTGAGTATTTTACACAATGTTTAGTGACACCAACGGGAACAGATTATCGGGGCTATGGGATCTCTCACGCTGAAGGTTTGACAGATCATGGCCCACTGCTTGAAGGCTTGTGTTAAGACTGATGGTGCTGGTGAAGCTGGAAAAAGATAGATCGTTGGGAACGCTAAACAAAGAAGAACGCGATCGCTTATTGAAGTCACTGTTCAGATCTTTAGCGACAATTTCTGAGGATGTGCGCCGCAAGAAGATGCCACTCAACTTTTGGATGGACATACGAAAATTATGGCAAGTACTCTGGACTAGGAACGTTTGACTGTATTCACCAGTGGGTCTTCAGGTTTCCAGTTCGATTGATGGAAAAATGCTTCGAAAGTCTAGCAGTCCCCATTCAGTTTTGCACTTCCATTACTGCGCGTGGTTCTGTGAGAAGGACAGTGAGACTGGATCGATCATTATGGATGTATGTGGTCTAAGATTTGCAACACTTCGTATCAAAGATGAAAAAAACTATTGGTATGTCACCAAAATAGAATGTCATTTTGTTTTAGGATGTTTGTTAGCTTTGTCGATTGTAGACTGAGCCTTCTTACCACCTCAGTATATCGGGTAGCGACAGAGGCTGACCATTTTGTAGTTGATTTCCAAGTTTATCCTTGAGAAGAACATATTTATGACGTGATCAAAAATTTCAGTGAAGGTAAACGTGCAGCCCGAACTAGACTGGGTCATTTTTGGGAAAGTCAGGGTAAACATGTATTCTAGATAAGAAATCAACAAAGGTTTCCAGACGGACTGCATGTAAAATGGAATGGTCTTCTTCCAGCACATCCATGGACAGGCGTAAAAGAAAAACCACAGGCATGGGTGAATAGCTCTCCGGGGCTGGAGACCGTGTTCCTGAAAACAGCCTTCTTAAGTCAGATATGTAAAGTACGCGGGATAGAATATTGGCAAAATATTCAACAATGGTTTCCGACTCCGTAACTCAGATCGTACAACCGACATACAAGACAAATGGTTCTGAGTGACCTCCACCTTTTACCGGAGTTTTAGACGTTTTTGAAAACATCACCAGGCGAAATTCAAAGCGATTCATCATATCACGTCACAGAACAACATTGTGAGAGGTTGGGACAGAACATTTATCGTCCAATAGAGTAAAGGACCAAATTGATGTTGATGATTCCAAAGGTACATCGAAGGCGGGAGCAGAGAGGCGTTATGCCAAGATGATGGATGAGAAAATGCAGTCCATGGTCACCCACTGTATAGTAGAACAATACGTGTTTTACAGACTGATCAAACTTCACCTAGCTTGATAGAATCTTCGGGATCAAATATCGTGAACCGTGCAAAGCTATGAACAAGTAGCATCGGCCTATTTCTTTTTATCTGAATGTGGGTCTCTTTAATGCATTTATCCTGAGTAGGAGTCATTTGATCACGGAGTGCTATCAAACCGAAGTATTTGAAAATCAGAACTTGAAAAAGTCAAGACATTGCAGACATTTTTCATTCAAGCTTGATTTTATTTTTCGACATATGTGATTCTGACAACCGCCAACATTTGGATCATCTGAGAAACAGAGTTGAGTTGGACGACCTACATGACCAGATATAGCCGACTGGGTGTGAATAATTTCGTTTCAGGTTTCCAACAAGTACCTTTCGACACATATGGGGATATTGCCATTGGATAATTCAAAATCATGAGTACAATATTGTTGAGGTGTATGAATTATTTTTGCAGAATGTTAACAGCGCAAATACAGTATTGTTACATACAACAAATATACAGTTTACAACCTACCAGATAAATGCCATGTTTTATTGGGTAATGAACTTCAGGTGTTCTTGTTTAGTGCTTCATTCCCAGCAGTCCACTGCAAACCTATGAAACTCACGGGAACTTCATATTTATACTCGAGACTTTCCTGTAACAAAAATAAACCAACGAATGCTTCGTTTTCTATATACTACACAGTAAAGTGCAACAACTGTTGAACAGGTCCAGGGTCAATTCAAGGTTCCTAAAGGGTAGCATGACCAGTGAATGCAGGACTCGGACCAAGGCTGTCAAGGTATGAAATTCCCAACTTCATCAGTGACACATTTTTATCCACAAAATATATTTTTGACCGTCACTGGACCAAAATAGGTAAACCTATTGAAGAAATTACTTCAATATGGTAACGCCACTCTCTTCTAATCCTGTTAATCATTGTCTGGTACCGGTTTACAACTTTCACCAACTAGTCGGATTGTCACTCAAGTGTGAGAAGAGCGGAGTCAGATTGCAATTCATAATTCATTTCCAACGGCTTCCTTTGTCCATGTTTTCATCTCAGGTGATATTACTTTGTATATTTACTATTCTAATAACCGGTGACTTTATTTAGCGTGGTGCATGCGCTACTATATATATATATATATATATATATATATATATATATATATATATATATATATATATATATATATATATATATATTCCGCGGTTTAAATAAATACAACTGTGCATTGAAAAACTTCGTGCAGTTGAACTTTCTGGATTTCCTGTTCTACATTTTTTTCGGTACTAGGAGAACAATGTGGGTTTTTTTATTTGGTGCGTTTATTGATGCTGTGAGCGTGTAATCAATCATGATAACATATCAGGCGCGTATATCCACAACATCATATCACGCTGTATCTGAGTTCACCAGCGGTGTGTTTACTTTGGTTTCACTGATATTCTGTCTGCTCATAATTCGGTCTGCAGGTAATAGTTTATAGAAATATTTGCGTCGAAGTAACACAATTCAAACTTATCAGTAGTCAGACCAGTATACTCATATCTTAAACGATCGAATCAAAAAACCATCTGTGAAATGCAATGAACCAGTGTGTCTTGGTGTCGACTGAGGTGTTGTTGGTTGAGAAATGAATCCATGTTTGCTATAATAGCTACGGAACTGCAGATATGATACACGGTCAGCCAGAAAACGGGCTAAAGTCTTGGTGATTGAGATGGTAGTGGAAGGCTACTGTGCCATTCACAGTTTGGCTGTCCAGTGGAACGTTTTCACCTGAAAGAGAAAGAAAGAATATTAGACTCAGTAGGGCAGACCGATTATTTAGCACACATATACTACATTGTTTGTCTACGGTCAATGAAAATATTGAAGCCAGCGAACTGGAACTGTTGATTGGTGACCAACGGTAATTTGAAGATACCGAAGTTGAATCAACAAATACAATTTCAGCTAGCATAACACCGAAAAAAGCGGTTCATCCTTAACAATATGAACAATGAGTCTTTGTGCTATCATCTCCCTGTGGTCTCCGCATGTCTTGCATGAACCATGTACTTCTTACCAATGAAATGGAGATTTGTTCAGAATATAACAGAATTTGTCTAATAAAAATAGTATGGCGGATCATAGCAGTGATGCTTTTGTGGTGAAGGTCGATGTTGAATTTTGTGGTACACTGCTGATGTGGTTACAGCAGAAAACGCTGAGTTATCAGTTCAATATTATTTTGACTTGCAATTATATCATTTTTCTGAAACCTGATTTAGGCTTTGAACGGTTAACTTGAATGGATCTGAACAATTGAATCATAGTATTTTGAGATTCATACTAACTAAGGTGTAAAGCTTCCTAAAATAAATACAAGTTATGAATCACATCTAAGTCCCGAGAGTGCGTAAAATAATGTATAACGAAACAGATCTGAGAAGAAGATACACTTCTAAGAGCATAGAACGGCATCTAGGAACCGTGTAACAAGCGCGTACCCTTGTGAAACGTAAGAATTCCTCGGTAATATATTAGGATGGGTAACTCTGACATGCAGTCGCACAAGGCCATTTGTATCCTTGAGAATGACCCGGTCACAAATAATTAATTCGGGAACATTTTATGGAAAATCGTTTAGCAAGAATCGGAAACTTTGTGATGGAACATTTCATCGTCAGATTTTGCAGTCGAAAGGTACATGAAGCGATTTGTAAAATGTATACCTGCAATCTAAATACAGACAGAAGTTGAGTTAGTTGGTATCTGAACATTGTTTTGATGAAGGTTGTTTTAAAACACTGCAATAGTTTTACGAATATGGTCACTAGTTGATCGCTGTAACAGTCTGATTGGACTTAACTGCATGGAGCTATCAAGCTGACTACAAATGAGATTCCTCGGTGAACGCTTCTAGGAATGTCCACTCCCACTCTTTATATATAGATAAGATTGAGTTGAACAAACAGCCAAACATGTGTTGTGCCTTAAGGATCGGAAAATTGCGATGGTTTTTGCATATGTTAACCTAATGAAAAAAAACTTTGGAATGATACTTCAAAAGGGCACAGTTTCAACGCAAGGTACTTGCCGTTGGAGAGATATATTGATAAAGAGACAAACAAAATTGAGCTAATTTAGGTATACATGATTGCACTCTCGGTGACGCTATGATTTCTGGATAAATAGCGTTGCTATATCCTCATTTGTCGGTGGTAACTGAAAAGTCATGAATGAACCCACGATCATCAAACCATGTTAATGAGAAAAGTGGATCTGGAATATTCGTATGTAAACCAAACATAGCTTGCATTGATTTTCCCTATTTTATCGAATACGGAAGAAGCTTATGGACACATTTCGAATGAATCTCGTCGTTGTATTTGCAGCAGATGTGTTGAGATCAGCTGAATGAGACTGCTTGCTTGTATTCGCTTTGACCGGCCATCTAAATGTGCTATTTATAGCATGCTTCTTTTATTTGCTATTAATTCACAGCCCAAATATAGTCTTTGCTTATTTTCTATTCAGCACAATAGCAACCAGCTTTTTGTTTTAGCTACCGAAAGTTGTTTTTGTGAAGAATGAGAATGGCTTCCAATTTCTAGCAAAACTGTCATCTCATTCGTCAGTGTATATTTCAATGCGGAATACCTTGACATTTCGCAAAGGGAATCATCTGTTCAATCGGATTAGCCAAAATCTAAAGTGTGCACTAAAGCGCACCTACTTGGCGGCTGAATTGCAGATTTTGCAAACCACCAAACGACTAAACCTCCAAGCACATTCAAACAGAGTCGCGAACCTGAATGCCTCTCACATCATTTATCAGTTCACCTGCAGCTGCGGTGACACCTACATAGGCAGAACGGATCGTTGCCTCAGTCAAAGAATGGGGGAGCATGTACCGAAGTGGTTAGTGCAGTGGATGAGTCATCCTCCACCCGGACAACAGACGACGACTAGAAACCCGGCTTCATCGATCGCGAAACACCTTGTGACCTCTCGTCATCGGATTGATCCGGGTCAAGCGTTCCGAGTGATTGCATGGAATCGGAACCCAAAGCTCCTAGCTTTCTGTGAGGCAGTGTTGATAAGTAGACTTAGGCCCCCACTGTGTGCACAGAAACTGTTGACCCACAATGTGTGCCTGCCGTGGCGGTAACCAATCAGGTTTACCGAATGGTTTCCGAGTTTCGCTTGACACTATCTACTCAATTGTTTTGCTCTGTGCTCCATTTGAACACGAAATCGCATGTTTTACGTACGCGACTGAGAAGACTAAAAGAAATGCTAGCATCTCGCAATTTATGTCTTCTATCTGTTTAATGAACTGGATCAAGGGGACCCAATGTTTCAAACTCAGTGCTTGATCGGAAGACTAATCTCTGGTTTCCTACGTCGATCGTCTAACCTCAGCATTGCTGATTTGATGTTCCCACCATATTCATGCAATGTTACTGAGATAATGATGCTCGAATACTGGAAAGATTCTGCCTTGATGGTCATATTTCTGAGCCACGTGGTAGACGAGTCCTAGCCACTACAGTATTTTTGACCCCTGACACAGGACCGGACGTCACGCCATAGCGAAAAACGGCTGAGGTTGGCAAAAGCCAAACACGTCTTCTGTATACTCGATGAAGCTTCATCCGAAATCTGTCCACCCGGTGAACAGTAACGTACCAGATAGAAAGTGTACTCATTTCAGCTATGGCTTCTCCTGCCAAGAAGGGGCTTTGGTGTTGAGCCAACCCAGTCCTGCAGTAGCACTTTCGCCTTTGACGGTGCAAAACGTATTTCGGCTGTTGCTACACTGTTGGTTAGGCTACCTAGGAGAGCTTTCAGACTATCTGGATCTTCACTCAAAAGAACAATATGGTACTCGCTCACCAAGTCGAACATACTAGTGCACGAGCAAAGATCAATACCACTATTCCCACACGAGTACAGGGTCATCACTAGAATGAATCCAGGTAAAAACCTGAAGAGGAGAGGCGGAAAAGAGCAAACCTAACAGAAATCAGTTTCCGGGGTTAATTGAGTAAAAAAGGTGTAAATGCATTGATAAAGGTACTATGTTATGGCACATCCTTCAACGAGTGAAAGCGCCAGTAAACCGTATGGTAGACTGAGTCAAAAGCCGCTTTCAAATCGGAGGACCCAGAAATTGTGGGTCTACGCAAGATGAGCCTTTGCTCTAAGTTTTCTCACAGCGTGAGGTGTTGTTCTACACGACCACAATCGGGCTTTAAACCAACATGATTCTCACGTAAACACCCTTCATAGGTACTGGATAAACAATGGAGTGTAATCTCTGTGAGGAGTTTGGATGTGATATTTACCAAGCTAAATAATCTGTAGTTTTTACAAGAGGTCTTCTCACCTTTCTCCAAAATTGGCACAATCACCAATTTACTCGGTTTCCTGGGAATCTGTTCACTAAACTAGGTTTTTCGGAGAGTTTCGTAGAACATCAAAACAAAAGCTTCTCCTCCATCTTTGGAGAAGGATGGAGATAACCTATTCGATTCAGCTGCAGTGTACCTCTTCAAGCAAGCTATGGCTCAGATAATTTCCACTTCTGATAGAAGAGTAATATTTAACTGCGGCGATGCGGTTGCAGGTATATTCAAGATTTTTACTGTTGAAGAGGGTCAAATAAACAGTCTTTAAAGTGCACCGTCAAATGACGCTGCTGAGAGTGAATCAGTGAGAACTCGGATCACCTGATTAATTCAGTTACATCAAGCTTACCTGGACTGGCATATCTAATCAATCGGTATAGGTTGCGAGTATTGTTGATAGACGCAGCCTTCTCAGTTCCTTCACATTTTGCAATCCACCATCTCTCACGGTCATTTCTCAGGCTGCTAGTCATTTAGCGTCTCACGGGATCAGACACCCCATTTTATGTGGCATTTGGAAGGACGAATCAGTGGGCGTATAACAACATTTGATGTCGAATATATCCATCTTTTGGGGACTTACTTGAATCGAAGTCTTGTCAGGCACTGGAAGCGGTGTGTTAGGTTTCCTTCAAGTGAAGTCAGTGTTCATTGGGGTCCTGAACATCCAGCTGTATCGATTACCATGTGAACATCTCTGCTGTAACGCAAATCGTCCGTTATTATCTGGAAGCAAAAACACAGTACTAGAGGCTTTGATGTAAGTGAGATCACAGGGTTGAAGCCAGCAGAAACGAGCACGTACCAAAGCGTGACCAGAGTCCGTAAACGTAGATCAAAATGACCAAAGAACTTTAATGGATCCATACCAGCGGTGACCAATGACAATGTGGGCAATCTCAGTCTGACGTTCTGAAGACGTGAGAGGACGACTGATGAATCTGTGCTGATTCATAAGACGGAATTTGGTACTCGCCAGATACAATATATGGTCGGAGCACAGCTAGATGAGACGATCGCGGTCATCGGCACGATCAACCGGGATAACAAAGGGAACTTCAGTATGCCTTTCAGAATAACTGGGCGTCCGTTGGACGCTTTTTTCCAAGCAGTCGAGACATATGGCGGTGAAACGTGCCCTTGGTCTCAGAGAAATATCAGTATGTGGGTGGATACATAGAGGCGGCGGACAAGCATCCGTGTATCAGTCTAGGATTTCAGACTCACTTCTCATGCCTAAAGCAATTCAACAGCCAGCCTGACCACGAGCACTAGCAAAAGGATCACCCGACATGCGAAAAGTGAAACTTGAGACTCCGCTGTGTTTGTGGTCCGAAGAGTAATGACAAAACTGGATTCTTGTATGCGTTTTTGAAAAAGCAGCTTGCCGTTACTTCAAAGGTTTCACGAGTCCTAGTAAGTTCAGTCCATTGCCCTATCTGATATCGTATGTCTATGTTGAAGGAAGCTAAGTAAAGGGACCATGTAGTTTTACGATTCGCGTTTGGTTTATGATGGAATCCTGAAATATCGTTTTCGTTAGCTTTGTAATTACCCGTGGAGATTCACAATTATCTTTAATTAAACAAGCTGGGAGTTCTCGTTCTAATCCTACTTCACAGCTGTCCACACTGAAAAGAACTGCATGAAGCAAAATGACTGAACAACAAGTTGTCACGCGGATTCCAAAACAGGGCGAAAAGATCACTTAAACGATAAACTGGAAAGCGCGAGGTTACTTTAAACAACCAATTCTTTCGGAAGGTAAATACCGAGCCGTGGGTTATTGGTTGTTAATCATAATGCGTTCACTGAAGAGCTTGTTTCCTCCTTATTAGCTCGGCAAAAGTGAGCACAAATTGGAAACTGACCAGGCGTATCACCACGGTTTCGTCTCACCGAGTTATCACCGTGGGGGAGTTCATCGGTTGATTTCTTTCCACTATTTTAAACTAGCTACTGGCCGCTGATCGGATGATTACGTTTCATCCAGTTAAAAGGACGCCTATCAGCTTGCTGGATGATTTCACTCGCTTCGGTGGGGACAAGTCTTTAAGGCTGTCTGAGCACTTCTGAGGCAAGCAGAACAAATTCTCGGCGAATGTAGCATTCACAAGTTTCTTCCGGAAAAACAAAGTTCTTACCGGACTCCTAACCGAGGTCAAGAATTTCAATCACCTGCGAGAAGGTTACAATTATATTCACAAGGCTAGTTGCAGGAAATATACAGCTGGATATGCTGAACAAATGTCCGGACATGTTATCATCAGAATATAAAAACACAGGAGTCAAGAAATTTACAAGCCGTCCAACGTGGCAGTCAGCTAAACCGGAGCCGGATTCAGCGACCGCATTTCATGCAATAACCAATGGGCACAGCGTAAACTAAGAAAACGCGAAAATCGCCCGAAACCGATTGGAAACAAGCACTGAGTGCACGTACTCCAAGGTACTGGCGGTGAGCCCCCTATCGGTGTGCGTTCATCTTACTGAATTCTTTACGGAATAAGAGTCCAAAACTTCACATTGAAAACCAACCTCATCATGACTGACACTTGTAAAATGGGAATGGGCAAAAACAAAATTTAATCATTCCTATCTGCGAACGGTCAAATACACACGAACACACGCTGATTGCCGTGTACCTGATATATTAGTCCTATTTGACTGTGAACGTTCATTCAGAAGATCAGTCAGCAGTAACAGGATTGTCAGCCAAATATAGTGTTTCCCCCGGCAGCACCGTTCTGTTGACATCAATGTTCCCTGTTTACCACATCAAACGATACGTCGTTCATTATTGCACTCGTAAAATCGTTTGATCCTGGTTTTCGTAATATATATGAACAATTCCTTCTCTTCTATGGAATAGAGTGCTTGCATACCGCAAGTAATTACAATGAAAATCATCGTCTTAAAATTAGTTTAAAATGGTTTTGATATGAAGTAGCGGATAGTGGTAAACCAGCCACCCTCGGCAATTTAATCTGTCTACATGATAACAAGCAGGTCAGCGACCTAGACTGTTTACTATTCTTGATTTCAAAGAAAATATCATACTTTATAGAGAATGACCATTTTGTGAAATATGGTTTGATCCCTTTTACAGTCAATGATCACATTGCAAACCGTCAACTTGACTTAACTACTCTCTTCCTGCAGCTTCACTGTACGTTTGTGATCGGTGCCATCATTTTGGTCCCTCAATTTATTAGACGGTGAATATGCTGAACCAGCCCCTTTGTAGACAGTTGTGTGACGTTATATGATAAGTTGCTTTGAATTTCGTCGAATGAATGTTTCAAGAATGTTATGAACTCAAGAAACGCTGGAGGGCACCCAGAAACATTTGATCTGTTTGTTGGTTAGTATGACCCTTGTTACGGAGTCGAAATCCAATGCTGATTATATTGTCAGTATGATAACACGCGTTTCGTAATGTGTCTGACTTATTAGAGCTTTTCTCGGAAACACGATTTCCAGTCCAGAAAAGCCCATCACCCAAAAATGAGAATTTTGAAATCTGTGGTATTCATTTGTCCCTATGCACAAATACGATGGGAGAATATCGATCTATGTTATATGCAGTCCGTCTGAAAACTATTGTTGAATTCTTCCAATGAATCGGTGCTTACCTTGACTTGTGCTTCGCAAATAAACCAGATTTAGTTCGAGCCACAGGTAGATCTGCAATGGGGACTTTGGATCACGCCAAAATGTTGTTCTCTCCAAAGATATACTGCCAAACTACCTGCGAAGTCTTCCACCTCCGTCAAGACCTGGAATATAAGATTATCGACAAAACCAAGAAAACTGACAAAGCCCTCAAGCCATAATCTACCAGCCTCTCAGTTATACTACGATATGGTGCTCTTATGAGACCACATACATCCGAATGACCGACCACCGCTCTCTTGTCCCTCAACAAATCACGCCAAAAGAAAGAGCGAGTAAACCCAAGTGAGGGTCACGCAACAGTGAAATAGTTTTGTCAGTTACATTAGAAATCTAAGGGTCTAGTGGCACACACGGTTGTAAGCTCCCAATCAACAGGATTCCTGGGAAATTCGCAAGTCCATCAAAACATCTGAGTATTATCTTTCTATGGCACTCATCCTGAAAACGTACATGTCTAAGATCCGGAAAGTGACTTGAACAAGCCCCTAGGTCTTTCTTTGCTCAAAGTTCTCAACGGCCTTACTACCACAATCTCCCACGAGATACGCTTTCAAGCTGTTTACCTTGAGCCGTCACACTTACCGTGTGGCAAATCCCATGCATCTGATAATCGAATCCCCGTTGTACCTCGGCAGTGTGCAAAGTGCTCACATCGAAAGTGACACATTTATGTAATCGATGCTTGAATTATAAAAATAGTCCCAGTTGTTGGAGATCTGGTACCTTCACATTGGTGCACAGGAAGCAAATGGTGAAATTCTGTCTAATTCAACCTAAATCCATCGTAATGAAATTATTTGACGATAGAATGCATGAACTGTTTGGCCGAAGAGCTCTAGCAATATCATTGTAGCTATTGCTTCCTCAACCCCAAATGCCTCGTCTCTGAAGCCTCTAGAATGAAAAGCTCTCCGCAACTTATTTCTAGATTATGTTTGCTCTTTTACCGGTGTTTAAAGGTGGGACCTTTTGGAACCCCCTCTCCCCTCGAGTGCCGAGATTCGACCGTGCGGATATTCTTTCTCCGTTTTAACCTAATAATTCAAACAGGGCGCTATCATATTTTCTACTTTCAGCGTTAACATCAACCACGCGTTTCAGTGCTTGGCATTTTATAACACCTTAGGTAGATGATGTTACTGATTCTTTGGCCCATTCGGATGCATCAGATATGCTTGAATTGATATTGACCCTTGGTCCAAAGCTCAGGTCCTAACATTACATCCCCTAAAATGAAAGGATGTTGTTTTATCTGTTATAAACGTCTCTGAGTATATGAATATTTTGGGATTATGTTCATGCATTTACTTTCGTAACATCCCTATTATTCGTCATTTGTACATCAAAAACATCTGGTTCACAATAACCAATCTTCCTTGTCGGACTAAACCTTTTGCCACTGTGATCACAGACTTAAGGAGACTAAAAAACAACATAGTCCTATTGAAACTAGTGTACGTAATCTCTAGCTTCACGCACGGGGCTGGCTTGCCGATTGTTATACTGATTGCATGCTTCTAATTCCATGGACTGCAAACGGAAAGCCCCACTGCCATGAAACATAGAGCTCTCCGTATTTCAGCACGCCAAAATGTGGGGATGATATTTCAATCACCATGACATAAGCATATGCGTTTAATTTTGTCCCCGTGGTACCATTTATGAAATTAATAATGCCGGTGCTTAATTTTACATTAACTTGCTCGTTTCATACGCAAGGCTGCAATCGTTCGCACTGCTTTTAGACATCGTTATGTGTTGAAGATTCGGAACACTCGGATTCTATTGTACTCATTTTCTAATTTCCATACTTCATCAGTCTTTGTGTAATCACTTTTAGTAAATATATATTACTTTGTTTAATATAAATGTGATTGTAATGGACTTTAAATCTCCGAAAACATGTTTTCACCTACGCCTTGATTTCTGATATTTATATATATGTATATATATAATGTGCGTGTGCGTGTGTATGCACTTCAGAATATCCATCTGCAAAGGTGTATCCAGCAAAAATTCGACTTGGATCGGTTAATATAAAGTTTAGGCATATATTTCAACAGACTTTTACTACTGACATTATAACCTCTAAAATTCTGTCTGTTACACTAACCGATGTAGCATTGGGAGTGTTTACTCAGCTGGGAAAATGAGTTTAATGTCAATGCTTCTCTATGAAAAACTTGATTTATCGGTCGATAACATTAGGGATTAGAGTGTTTCACTCTAGTTTGCCTTCCGAAAACGTTATTTGGCACTAGACTGACATCGTTTGGTGACACACTTGGGACTAAAAGACTGACCCGGGTGGTATACCAAAATGAGCAAAAGTAGTCTCGTCGATGGGTAAGACGGTTTGTGCAATATAACTACCGAGGAATTGAAAGCAAAGATGAAATCGGTCTGCACCCTCCAGTCATTGAACGACTCCCAGTATTTCACGATAAATGACGAAAATGTTTTCCATGTTGATAAGTCCATTTGCTTTCGCTTCAGTGGCTTGTCATTCTCGGAATTTATTTTTCGTTTACTGTGATTAAAAGCAGAAGTTAGACTCGTCTTCCCTGCTATTGTCCAAATATATCACGTTACATTATCCAAGCTAAATGTTCATCGACCTCACGATTGTCTCTCTAATTTGACTTCCACAAACCGAACTTCCCATAAGAAGTGATCATATGAAGGTACAGATGAGATAAGGCGGCTAAGCTGCTAGCCTATCAGTCATTATGAAATCACTTTTAAGGTCGTTTGGAGTTCAGTCCCGTAATTTTGAAAGTATATTTTCGGTGACTTGATAGCATTTGCCGCTCACATTATTGTGACTTATTAGTAATAACTTCCTTAAGCCTGTAGAACGTGAGGGACCGCAGCGAAATTTATTTTTTTCGATCAATCTGTAGCCGTTCACTGATTGCTACAGCACTGATGGGCACTTAAGAAAAATAACCTGATATTTGTATTATATGATTTATTATGCAGCTCCAACGCTCGACTACCCAGTGAAAAACATGGAAGCACTGTTCAGCTGTTTCATCCTTGTTGGGAATAATCAGCAGTGCACAACCACCGAGCCCCCACAGGGACTCGAACCCGGGGTGAGCGATTGTGAATCGAGTTTGTCGTTTGAACATCCATTCCATTT
Source organism: Fasciola hepatica (assembly GCA_948099385.1). Taxonomy (NCBI): domain Eukaryota; kingdom Metazoa; phylum Platyhelminthes; class Trematoda; order Plagiorchiida; family Fasciolidae; genus Fasciola; species Fasciola hepatica. The sequence goes on along the minus strand of CANUEZ040000145.1, from coordinate 1,625,617 downwards.
CAAAAGTATACCTAAATGTGAACTTTTTGTATTCATCCACGAGTTATGCCATCACTTCGCAGCATTTGTTGACAGTTATATAAGCGTCAGCCTGTCATGTGTAATGACCTGAGCATTCTAAGATGTTGTTTGCCTTTTTTCATGGTAAGCCTTAGAATTTCAGCCAAGCATAGAAAGTAATAAACTCCCATTGTACCACGATTCATGTGCTAGTGAACCGAGCGAAGGTGAAGGATAGAGGTGTGGCATGTATAGCAATAACAATTCTTCAAGAACTGCTTCTGACAAGCGGTTATATTATATGGTCTCAGATGATATCTTCGATCTCCAGGACGATTCGTGAATGGTTCATGAAGTTAAAACGGGACCAAGGATTTGTTTTTATTGAGTTGCCTCTATGTTTTTCCCTTTCAAAGATGTCCTCAAAGGTGTCCCTTAACACTGATTTATGAACGGTTTCAAGGAAGTTCACGAAAACATTTCGACAAATGACTTTTTGAGAGATTTTCATGGGTAATGGTAGTTGAAGTGATACTTGTGACTTGATCATCTCTTGTAAGCCGCACCGATATTCAGAATGGGTTGAACTTAAATTTGGTGGTCTCCGAATGAGTGATAATACCCAAATTGGTGACGCCACAAGGGTCAGATTAGACGCATGATGACAATGTTTATACCCTAAGATCTCACTGTCGGTCGTCGCTCGCCGTGATCCGGTGACGAAATATCAAGTTGATTTAGGGGTCAAACCCTTTAGGAGAAATGCCACACGTTTAAGGTTTGCATTCACTATGGTCATATACCTGGACCATCGTACTTGTTTCAATGTTTGTCCAATATTATATTTTACTCGATCTCATCGAGTGTCAATTGCTCTGCAATAATTCTTTTTGAGAAACAGCCAAATCATGCTGTGTTCACGCTCTAGGTTTTCTTACAATAAAATGTAACGAACGTGTTTAAAATTCTTCAGAAGCAAATCAATTTCCCTAATAGCAACTGAATAGACCGTCAACAGTAGGGTTTTTCGGATGTTTCATTATAAAATTATAGTCGTTTTATAATATTACCAATTCATTTTTGCCGCCTGTTCCTTTATCGTTTCTCATTATTTAGTATGATTCATCTAGTTGAAGCCATCTCACTTCTGATTGACTACGATAAACGAACAATGCCAATTAATTTTTGTTAGCTGAGAACACATGTTACTTCCAAATCTTTCTTCTGTCGTATATATATATATATATATATATATATATATATGTATATATACACTGGCTGACGCTGTACACTGGCCTCAATACGTTAGTTATGCTTCCCATGAACTAATTCATGGTGAGTACCAGATTCCAGAAGGTGAAGACATTACAAAACGTAAAAAGTCGGATCAATATTTCTAATGAGATGTATAAAATGTTCAGTGATTCCGCATTCATCTTGTTCTGTAGTTCGAAATGTCAATTTAAATCTGAAGAGCCACTGTGTCAATCACATATTTTCTACTCTTTATGATTACACGATTTTATTATTTTCAGTTGAATAATAATGAACCCATAGAGACATCTTTTATTCTAATTTATTCAAATGATAGAGAAAATCGACTTTCGGATATGAGTAAAGTGATTGAAAAGGTCAAAATCGTCTCTGAAAATTAGATAAAATCTGACTATAACGAATTTATTATAAAGACACTACTGAAAAAGGAGTGAAACTTCCAGGTTGATAGGTATATAATCGCATCTTACCTCTAACGGAACAACTTGGATCCTCGAATCTGTGTATGATCGCATATAGTGATTGCACACTTAATGACACATTGATATCTACGGGATGGGTGGCACACATTGATGGAAAAAAGAATACAATTCTTCCACGTATTCACGTTATGGTTCAGTCCACCACGGTCATATCCATTATTATTTTCCTACAACTATCAACAAGATTGTACTTTGCACCAGATGAAAACGCTGTTCATTCCGTAAACCAATTATTAGTCCCTTTGACCTAATTATTGACTTTTCCATCCACTCTTGTCGTTGTCGTTTCATTGGCACAACAGCTGTTGTGATGATGTCAGTGGTAGTATAACGGAAATGATTGTGGTAGTTCCATTATATGCTCCAGCGGTCTCCAAAACAAAGAAATACAAATAAAAAGGATTATCTTTGGGATGCTCAGCTTTTTGTGGGTTGGATTTGCAAATTCCTCAGTCAAAAGTGTCCATATATTGGATGTAGAAACGACTTCCAAATTATATGGGATTCAGGGAAGTTAGGGTATTGAGACCAAGTCAAACAATGATCGGCCGACGAAATCTCTACTCACGAATGTCGTGTATCAAGCAGCTGATCTACTGAACCCACCGATGACTTCAATTCACTTCCTTTGTTCTCCCAATAAATCTTGGTCAAGATCATATGTCTCTTTTTTGTCTTGACTTGTGTGTGGGTCGCTTTCTCGAAAAAAAGCCGGTTGTGGTTCTGCTAGTCATCCATATATTTTGTGGACTGTCTGGCCAAATATAACCACTTTAAATAACAGCAAACAATATTCCTTAAAAAAATGTCTCCCTACCTGTCGTTGGTCTCACTGCTTGCATAATATCTAATTACACTCCGTTGTTACATGAAAGAAAATAATATAGGGGAATCATTTGAATGAGTGCAATAATGCACCCCGGTGACTCCTCTCACCAAAATAGGACTTATTTTCAATACGAATGAGATTGCTTGACAAAACGTTTACCTTCAATTTTGTTTCCAACTGCTTATTTGAATTTTCAAAACGAGAGAAACCTTTAAGACCAAATTACTTTTCACGTGCTCTAATTAGTCGCATCCCGATCCTTCATAAGAATTTTGAAATAAATTTAACCCTTTTTTTCTCTAAGGGTAGCACCTGCTTCATCTCTAAAATTTTATTTTCCAGGAAACATGTTCAACCAAGTATATGTATTGTTCTCAGAAACACCTGTGCTCTTGACACACAGGTGGATACAAACCATTACCATTCCCATTCATTCCAGAACTTCACATGATGGTATTCTCAACACAGTGCGGAAAATAAACAACTCTGAAAAACAAGACAGACGATCGGTCTGAATGGATTGGTGTTACTAATAATTGCTACCACACTATCGTAGAACAACAACCGTGGAAAGTAAGTTTTACTCTGGAAACGTATCAGGTGCTGAAATTTGATTCAGGGCAAATTGTGCAATGAAATTAATCCAATTCATAAACAAAATTGGTACTTTCAAAATTGCACTACAGGAACAACCCATCGCAGGTTTTGCATGCAAAACAACTCCATTGTTATCAGGCTGTAGTTGACTTTTTCCCCATGGGGATCGGGTAAACAACGGCAAGGGAATGGCTTCAAATTTATTGACTTCATATCACTGTGGGAAAAACAAGAAAGTGACCATCTGGAACTGGGAACGGGAGTCAACATTATTCAACTAGTTGTGTTGCTTTTTACAGCAAACTCTTTGCGACTGTAAGGAAAGCCGAAGTAGGTCGTTTGTTTGCTTGCCTTGTCGGACGCAATTTGCAGGGCTCAGGGAAGTGGATTGTGGTTGCCAAGAGCAACAATTCACTTGACACAAAGGAGTGTATGATTTTCAGATTCAGTCGGATGAATAGTACTACTAAAGCCAGTCGAAAAAAGTTGGCAAGCTTACTCTGCAATTTGGAATTTCGTTTGGCCCAAAGAAATTTCTAGTTTAGATATAGCAGATCTGCCTTGTGAATATCTACCATTCATGAAATCTAAGAAGAATAAAACCATAAGTTGTATTTTCTCTAGGTACTAGGAATCCCCATGTTTTGCCTCAAGGGCGTGATTTTGTGCATTGGTGAAGATAACCAACTGTTATCCTATATTTATCCAACGATAATTCTATGGTATTTGAAGACAGCTGTACCATGGTGCACGTCATGAAATGTGTGATGCAAGGTTGATAATTAAGCATCAGAAGTGTCTTAGAACTAGTCACTAAAACCCAAGGAAACGGAATGAAATCTTCCATGATCGAGAAATACAAACCTTTGTCAAATATGAGGATCGAAATTGGAAATCTATAGTGGCTCATCACACTGATGTTCTATATCTGTTCTTCACTAAGCTTGTAGGACCCGTTTGATGTTTAAGATCGTGCTTCACGTTGTCACACCATCTTGATAGTCGAGTGGATTCATGTTGGACCCTCGGTTGTGGTCTCTGTCAATAATGTACATCTAGGGTGTGGAATAAATCATCGGACAATCCTCAGCATTGAGCACCACGCTTTGATTCGACCAGATCTCTTTGTCCAGCCTCGGGCTGCTTATAATCCATTGCATTTTAGCCATTTAGTGTAAGTCCACCCAATGCTTTCATCTGGAGATATGTTCATGCTATTATCTTTACAACTCTGAAGATGCATTCAATCGCAGCGATTTTTCCACAATATGTTCACTTGCTGCGTTAGTTAGGATAATGTAACCCAGTTATCACTATAGACTGAGGTTATCTCTTCAGTTGTGTAAGATGAATATTTTGTGTCTCTCAAAACGGATGCAGAGCAGCACATTCTCATCGCTTTTATTCAAAGTGTTTATACATTCTCTCACTGTAGTTAAATTATTTATCTTATAATAATTAATAAAACCGAACTTTTTACGAAAAAAACATGCATAGTGGAGATAAATAATGTGCAGAAAAAAGAAATATGAAATGGCATACCATTCTTGAAAATCCTTTTGAGCTGTTTATTGAGTAAATCTTGCATCAGGAGTCGATTGATGTACTGTACAAAACACTTGTTATTGTGAAAATGGATATAGCACAAAAAGTATAATTTTTTATTGAGCAGCTCCGTCGTGTAATTTTCGGAGTATTTGTAAACTAGATCCTTACTCTCATTGTGCTCATTTTGAGAATCTTATGTTTATTTGGCTAGTTATCAAAGAGCAAGTACCGAGGCTAACCTCTGAGTGATATACTGAGTAGTCAGTGCAGTAATCTGCGAGGTTTTTGTGCTCATTTATTTGGTGTGCTAATAAAAACTGATTGATCTTGTAAATTTTACATGAGTTAGTGAGGAAATCCAGATTCAGATACCACTAATTGTGCACATTTTCGAAAGGACTGCAAATATACGATATCACCTCCCGGTCTGTGATATTCCAGTGGTATGTGAGCCGAGATTTATCTTTTTTCAACATGATTTTCCAAAAGAAGAAAGATATTTCCAGTGTCAACGGACACAAATCTCATTGCCTTTTCCCCCGGATAATACGATGAATAAAACAGAGATTGGCAAACCCAACCCACAATGACGATTTGTTTTTTAATTCAGTGGGAACCACAAACTACCGACGTAAATTCATCAGCTTGATCACATCGCCGACATATCACCATGTTGATATCGTGCCTCTGTGTTGTGGACTGAAGTGTCACATGACTAATCTGACAACCGGTTAAATATGGTTCGCTTCTCAAGTCATCATCAAGAATTTGTTAACAAATAGATTGCAGTTCATCTGAGAACTAGTGGGCAAGGTCAGACTAACATCAAAATAAAATTTAAAAATATTTCGTCCTATGAAAATAAAATAGATAGATAGATGACACTCTGAAGGAAAAAGATAAAAACGTACCAGCATTAGATTATTACAAAGCATGGAATCTGGGTGGAGCCAACGTGTAAAAACCTTCTTCAAAATCGATGAGATGTGTTATCCCCACCAGTGACATCCTAGATATACCTTCCGAGTGCATTCGCTTTAAGACAAACATTCACCTGGACCTATTCGACCCAAAATAATTAGATTAGATGACATATTCCTCCCAAACACTAGAAGCAAGAATGAATGAATTTTTTGTATATAAACTAACAAAAGCGTGTCTAGAGAGAAATAAGACAGTCGTATGAAAACAGCCTAATTCAGATGGAAAAATAGACCGAAATTAAAGACCTTTCAATCACGTACGGTTTTGGCTAATATCTGTCTGATTTTTATGGACCGATATCAGCAATTTGCGACAGCTTGCTGGATGGACGCTATGCAGACCGAGGATTTCTGTGTGATATTGAATCGTCTGATGACGAGCGTTGTCATAATTTATTGAATATTACGTTTATCTATGCAAAATAATGGAATCCCAAATTCTGTATGTTAGTGACTCTATACACGATTTCATTCAGTTAGTGTGAATGAGGGTGTCAAACGAGTTATCTGGAATTCCAGATGTAGCGATTTCAGTGTCAGTAGTAAATGGGGGCTTTCACTGATAATTTCGTTTCGTCCGATATTCTATGGAAACATTTCATACCAAGGTTTACCTTCTACAGTACAACCACTGAGCTACAGATGCAATACCGATCGGACCCCGGCAGATCAACAAAACACTGGGCTGAAGCTGATAAATTCTTCTGGCTGTGGCGTTCCGCCCCTTGTCTTTTGATGTCGATGGATTCAGAATCAAAACCTGGTTAACTTCATGCTATTCCTTGGTCCGTTTTGTTATCCACGGTTTCTCCCGGCATCCGCTATTCTTGATGTTCACCTAATTTGCTCCTGCCGGTCGTTTTGGTCGAGCAATGTTGACTTTTGCACGAGCATAAATAACGGCATACTAACTAATTAAATCCACCAGCAGCTCCGAGGATAGATCGAAACCAGCTTCTGACGAGGTTCTGATTGCAAAGTCATTTAGGAACACATTAGGTGACTGGGTAATACCATTAGATTATGACATCCTATACACACATATATGAGCAGCAACCCGATTGGTGATACTCACGCGAAGTTATTGTGGTTGGGCAAACAAGGATAGTTCTTGTGACCCAATTCTAATTCATGTCATCTGCATATGTGCGGCCCAGTCAAAACAAAGCCAAAAAGGTATAATTGGAATCAACCGATTGCTTTGCTTCCGTTTTGTGGACACTGAATTTCCCGAATCTGGATGGTTACGGCCAGACAGCTTTGAGTCCCCAAAAGAGGACTCGTGTTTGCATTCAAGAATCGCGTCAAATAACTCTGCGAACGGATTTTACCAGGTATGTATATTATCTGTATGGATTTAACCGGGGGTCGTATTCAGCATTTAACCACTTCGGAATTACTGAGCTAAGGGCTAGTGTGTCAGGGTGAACAAGGCTGTAGAATATTACCCGGCCATAGATTACCATACCTTGCGTTATAACTGGAAACGTGTTATGTATTATATGATTCACCCCTGTGTTACTGCCACCAGTACAGAAAATCCCTGAAGGAAATTTCCCAATGCACATGAAACGTTAATAAAAAATGTGCAGAGATAATCGATGGATAACACCAATACTACCTTGAAATACTTTCCAGTCCATTCGGTGACTTTTTCTTCTCCGGTCAGACTCGGAAGATATACAGTACATAACGGATATCATACCAAGAGTATTCACGTTTTACGCCATGCCGCGTTGTATAACGGATACCCGTTTGAACTGGATCTATATTCACAAAACCTTTAGCTTATAGGATCTTTTGGTTGTATTGTTTGTCAGCACACGTGAAGGAGGAGGCGCATTCTTGATAGGCTGAGTAAACTTGTGCAATTCGCAAGAATCAAATAGTAAATCTCGTGGCAAGTACTGCATGAATACACTCTCCTTCAACATTATGCGAAATCAACCGGCGCTCTTCTCTTATTTCTGATAGGAATTGTGGTGAGTGCTAAGCTTTATGATTCTTTGGCATGATTATCTAGAAATGGAATAACAAACAGAGAGAGGTGCCTAGCTACTGAGAGTGATAGTGGTCGTTGTTTTCCAAATGTTGCGGTAGAAAGTGCAATCTCCTTTGTTTGAGGATTACCCTTCTCGTTACGCTCAGTCAGAAATAAGGTACTCACTCCCTACCGTATCCAAAATTTACCAAATTAACAACTACCGAACCACCGACTGATGTATACAGGAAAACAAAGCCACAGAAATTTACAGTACATAATAACTGTATACGTGCACTGTATCTTGTATATTTTCCCCGAGCTAATACTCACCAATAGACATTTCGAAGTGGAAAACCAATATGCAGAAAACAGACATTTTACTAGTATTTTAGTGATACTAATACACACACATGGGGATATGAGAACAAACTAACTCATTGCTTACATTTTCTTCAAAAGGCTATATCACGTACTGCTATGTAATCGCCAGATGCAGCAAATCAAATCAAGTCAGGTTCTTCAGGACAGATTCTTTGAGTTTCGATAAACCTTTCTCCAAGAAAAATCGTCTTACTTGGGCAATTGAAACTAAAAGCATTTTTCAAATCGACAACCATGTGACAAATTGAACAGTATTCAATACTATGCTCACTGTGTACACAGTTCAGCCTTGCTTACTGATATGGTGCTCTATAGCTGCAACTTTATTATGTAAATGCAGATCCATAGTACAATCATGAATATTAGCAGTGAAACCCTGTTTCAAACAGTAACACTAGCACTGTTTGGATCAACCAAATTACCACTGCTCATCTACATGAATATTGCCACACGTTTGGTGGTTCGTCATCCAGAGAATAAATCTCAAGTAGGCAAAATACGAAAACACCAGTTTATTACAGATAAAAGAGGTTTTCATGTTAACCAGCTATCAGTTAGACATCTGGTTACCATACATATTGTTCTTATCAAGTTATACGCCCAGCATTATTCTCTCACAGATTGCGCACAGCAGTTACTCCGAAGGCAGAACCCAATGTTTTGCTTAGCGCGCGTTATACATAGAGAGAGGGTGAAGTTCCAGGTGACCTGATACACTAGGATGGTGCCTAAACTGCCTTTATATCATCGCTGACTACCCATCGTAGGAGTTGTGATACAATACACATTACAATATAAGGGAATACTTCAATAAGTGAAGGTAATGGACATGTACTTTAGCTCGTTTATGTCGCACATTCAACAAAACATTGCTTCCCCTAGTGAAACCATTCATTTCAAGCTAAATTATTAACCAGGACACGGTGAAATCACGGATCAATAGTTTCGTTGGATCGATATCCGAGTTAGTGTGAAATCATCCATATCCCAATGACTTTGGAGAATCAAATTCGTATTTTTTCGCACAAGGGGAAGTGAATATCACTGGCACGAGTGACGTGAAACCGACACATGCCACTGGCACACCACCTACATGGTTTTATTTGGTACTACAGAAACTTGTGCAATTTGGTTGAATTGCCTGGAGGTCAGCAGCTTCAACGAGTTAATTTGCGGAATGACTTTTTTCTCACGGGAAGTAGCAAACTTTAGAAAATCAATCAAGAAGCGACAAAGTGGTGCAAATGTTGTGGCACAACGCGGGATAACTTGTGTATAGTAGTTATTATGAGAGATTCGTTACATTGTGTTTAACGTGATACCTGTGGAAATTAATTTACCTGATTCTGACCAGAGCAGTGGGGGACAATAAACTGTATTACAAGTCAGTCGAAGCAAAAGATCTTCAAAGATTTTACCAATTGTATCTGGAAATCCTTTGGGTAAATTTGCATGCAATCAACCGCCCATTAAATCCTACAAACGTACATTTTTTATCGAATAACGTTAGTCGAATCGTGATTGTGAATATTTATCATGATACCAATAAATGTTCCCTTGTGTCAGTCACGTAGAGGAATTCAATGCTGTGAGCTTGATTTTCTGACTACGCAGATAGAAAATCAAAGTTATCCCATGCATATCAAAACCTGGGTTGTAGCGATACGTCTCCACAACGACAACAATTACAGATATACTCCACTACGCTTTCATAAAACATAGATGATGCAAACTGAGCCACCACAGATCAATATATATATATATATATATATATATATATATATATATATATATATATATATATATATATATATATATATATATATATATATATATATATATATATATATATATATATATATATATATATATATACCGATGACAAGTGGCCCCTGTCATTGAACACCACTAGTATTCAATCCACCGCGAATTGAACGTATAACCGCAATTTAGATATCGCTTATTCCTCCGAACAATGGCTTTCCCAGACCTCACTAAAATAACTTGTATAACTGCAAATACTGCAAAACGATATCACCCTCATTCATCACAGAAAGGTGCCCATAAATGGAGAAATCTGGCTTTATCTGGGACAAGCCTTATCAAATCTAGGCGGGGAAAAAGCCACACAAGCTAGACCAAGATTATGTAGCATTCCTAGGACCCGGAAAACCGGCACGATATTTAACTCATCTGGCGATCAAGGTGCCACAAAACCAAAAATCTGAATAGTCCCTTAGAATCACTTGATTCAAAACTGTTTTTGATATGGATTACTCAAGATAACCGAGCTGTTGACGAGTTGCAGTATGTAAGCGCAACGATCTAATTAAGTTGTTTCTTTCGAAGCTTTCCCTGTTACCTAGGAATAGATTCGGATATGTGAGAGGCAATTGGGCTTTCGCAATCTCATAGACTCGTGCACACCATAATGCTTCACTTATGATCATTTCTACCTGAACCCATGCAATATTTAAACAAGTATGACTCATGAAATATTGTTTCCTATCGAAGCCTTATAAAAACGGAGTAACCCGCTACATCAGTTACTGTGAAACTCTAAAAGTTATTCCAGTCCCTACTTTCAGAATGTGGTAGGTTGAGAACAGTCTACAAATTAAAATGTCTATGATGAATATCCTACTACAATATTGACGAAAGTAAACATGTATCATTTAGGTTATTAGTTTTTGAACGCACATTGTTATATTGGTGAGATTATTGGACGATACGTGCAAGGATTTCAGCACACGTAGAACTCGTTCAATAACGTGATCATCTGAATATCTTTCCGTGAAAAATCACTAGCAAGCAACTCATGAGCATTTCATTGCTCGGATGCATATAATGTAATTCTCACTTTCATGTATAAAAATATGTTAACAGTGGGCGCTGCTTATGAGCTATTGCAGAAATGGATCCGACGTAGATGGGCAGATAAAAGAAAGTTGTAAGCAAATTCGACGTAAATGGTGTAAACTAATCATAAAATGCGAATATCTGTTCAATGCATTCTAGTTAACTCATCCAACGCTCCACGTGGCCACTTGTGTTGAGCTTGCAGCAAACTGATGAATGTTGCTTTTATTTGAACTGTTTTACCTGACAAAATATATATTTTCGAATTGTTCTTGATAGATAGATCTAGGTCACCCTCAAAATTCAACCAAAAGGGGTTCATTCATGCATATCGCTTTGCATTCTGTCAATATTGGAAGCACTGTATATTTACGGGTGGATTTTCAAATATTTCCTTATTTTTCCTGATGTATTTAGGCCCTCAGCTCATATGTGTGCCCTCGTCTAAGCTAAAAAGGACGAGAAGGATATTGGAAGAAACAAATATACTGGTTTGTTGATTTCAAGTTTAATTATCTCACCTGCCTAATTGATTAGTAAACTTCTTGTCACAATATAATACTGCATCCTTCAAAATAGCTGGCAAAGCCTATAAGTATATGTTCGGCAGAAAAATCATTAGCACTTCGACATTCAAATTACATCGATTGAAATCAAATATACCCGTCAATCTATTAGGACACATCGGGCTAATGGCATACTATCAATATTTGCTTCGGCATTCCATTGATTCAAAAACGATTGGCTTTTGGAAAAAGACTAAGGTGACTACTGATTGAAATACAGTTCACTTGCATGAATAAGGAAAATTAGTTTTATAATAATCGTGGACAATATTGATCAAATTAACAGAGGACACCTTGTTAGCTGATGTGGCAAAAGCACTCTTGCAAACAACGAGATGTGCTTATATATATATATATATATATATATATATATATATATATAGTGTACGTACATAAACATCTACTTGTATATGTATGAGTGAACATAAGAAGAACTTGTGCCACGAAAATCAAACATCGTACAGAATCAAAACCAACAGACCTTCAAAACCCTACTTTTATCAAACAGTTGCTGAACGAAATATTTTCAGACCATCTTTCCGAAAAGGAAATGAATATCACGGTTTCAGGACGTAATGTTCTATTTGTGCTTCCTTAAAAGATAGATTTTCACATGTGGTATATTGTGTTTAATTTACCAAGCTTTTACGCCAAACATTGAATCTGTATATTCAGGTAAAATTGTTTTTTCACGGAGGAGCGATGCTCCATATCAAGTCAATCAAATTCTGCCGTTTCATTCTGTGTCCTGAAAAATGTATATCTATGAAGGATACATGAAACATATCTTGCCTTGAATGGAAATTCGAAATAGCACGACTTACGTTGAAACACACCTGTGTACGTATGACCCAAACAACATATTGATACATATGATCTTTGCCCAATGTCTTTCAATCGCCAACAGTGTGTGCACTGTCTTCAAGTTTACATACTCACAAGGATGCAATCTCCTGAGCATGTGGCAGTTTTCAAAGGCATTATTTATTAAGGAAAAAACGGCAATAAATCACAGAAATATATGATTTCGTTTATTAAGTATGTGAACAAAATAGAGGTGATCATGGAACATGAGCTTTAACAGCTTTTTACATACGAACCTACGCAAAAACGTTCAAAACATGCGTTATATTTCGATGACCTACAGCGTTACACACTGACATAAAGCAGCTTTTTTATCGAGTATGAAACTCTCCCTTTAAAATTCTGGTAATCCTGCTCGCAAATTTATTCAACTTACTCGTCTCGGAATAACTGAGCGGTGTAAAACATTGAGGTATTTTTTCAATCTCTGGATATGAATTATTTACTACACTGCATTAGGGCATTCGATGAAATGATTTTGAAGACTTTGACTTGAAAGACTCCTTATATACATTGCAGCGAATAATAGCATATACATATCGTGATCAGTTGGTAACATTTTCCCCGTAATGCTCAATAACCTTGATCAAAACTATCATTATACACTCTTGATACACATGAGCTCATTTTCAGCAGCCCAAATAGAGGCCGCCTTGTTATTCGCTCAATGAAAGTGTTGGTAACTGTCGTGCTCTTGCGGATCACAAACGTGCTACCCTCGTTGGAAGAACATTGTCCCTGCTTGTCACCTTTTTGGCACCCAGGGCGGAAACTCACTGAGGGGAGTGAGAAGACTCGGAGATGGACCTGAAATGGGCCGAGAAGAAAATTGTGAAGTGATCTGAGGTGTAGAATTGGTGTGGCTCCGGAGAGGTCTGGTGGTATGGTATACCCGAGGTGTCGTCACTGGAGATTCAGTACTGCTGTGGTGTGTGTTGGAGGAGTACGGAACACTGGATATAGTGTTATTTCCTTCAAACAAGGGTGAGGGGGGTAGCAGTGTAACAACCAGATTGGTTATCGCCATCTTGTCGTCCGATTAATACAAGTGTAGGTAGCTGTTGATACACTTACTGGGTCTCGGTTCATGGAGTTTTTTTTCTTCTTAATTTGGATGACAGCAATGGAAACTATTATTAATCTTTCTAGCTTTAATTGCAACAAAACTCTCCTCCCCGTTTTGCGCAATGATAATTTTGAAAAGAGGTAACTCCAGGTGATTTTGTGTTTCTTACTAAAACAGACATTCACATATATCACCACTCAATGATTGACATTTCAAAAACGAGGGAACATAGATTTAATGGCATTGGGTTGTCACCTATTTCTTTGTCTGCAGATAAACGACCACATTTGTCAAGCTTTTTGTACCATTGATATGGATGGACCAAGTCTCTCCAGTGATGAACTAATTTTATTGATTCGTTCTGAACTACAAACATTACTGAACCGAGCCTGAGAATCATGTTATGAAATGATCTTGCTCGCAGTGATGTTAGGGAAAAACACCAAAGTCATTTATTTTCACATTCTCAAAGGCCTACTTTCAATTTACCTCCCCAAAGTTCCGTGTGCGTCGTCTGTGCTGAGTTCGTTGCCGATAATAGTTGCGATTATTAAACGAAAATTTTAGTTATTAACCACGACAACGGAAATAGGGTGACTCAAAATTAAGTGGGCGAGGGGGGGGGTCAAGTATCACGTGCATGACCTCGATACTTCCCTAATCCGTGGATGGGTGTCTGCGGTGTCATTAGTCGGATCAACGGATCTGTGGTGGGTTTGTGGTTAGGAGTGGGTCAAGAAAGCTTTAGCGCTTGCACGAACGGTTTTTGGGCACACAACCAAGGATTGTAGAGTCGAATGCATACCACTTCCGTTGTGGCTAGAACAAGTCACTTCACCAGTCTTGATTGCCCATTTCGAACTTTGTAGATTGGCCGGGACACTTTGGTCACATTCACTGAGTGGTTAGACTGAACAAGATGTAAACACAGCGCTCGTAGTCACTTTGATTGCTCCAGTATTCAACCAAGCTGGGTCGTGTTCACGGATGCGTTCGGAAAAGTGTCTGGTCGTACGGCCATTGTACGTTGTCCCATAGGATTAAGTAAAGGAGTACACACAGAATGAGGCCATAGAATCTGACACCTTATCCTTTAATCGTAAATACACACATGGCTTTGATGCGAATACAATATGGAGCTTTGCCACGTAAAATGTTTTGTCGACGGCTCCTGATAATGTGCGATGTATGATATCTGCTGGAATATCACCTTTGAAAGGCAAACGGACGCATACTGACTTTTTTGGGACAACTGTGGTCTTCTCTCTTTCTTCCACTTGTCGCACTGTCTTATCAATGAAACGATCCGGATATCCGTTTTTCAGAAACACATTGCGCAGAGAACAAAGTTCATTGTTCAATGTGTCCTCAGTACAGGTTTTGCGCGCTCTATTATTCAAGCAACGGATTAATTTGCGCCTTAACTTGAGTGGCACGAAACTTTCGAGATAAATGTACTGCCCATTCCACTTTGCTTTCCTGTGCACTGATCGTTGAGCTGAGCCATCCACTCGCCGACTTAGGCACACATCTAGAAAGGCTATTTCATTGCTTGCCTCTTTTTTCATCATAAACTGGATATTAGGATGGGCAGTGTTGAAAGTGTTTACCATGACGTTTATGTCCATGGTGTCGTCTACCACACACATTATACCATCCACATAGTGTTTATAAAGCACACATTGATGGTCGACTGCAGTTGACTGTTCTCAATTTTCGCCATGAAAACATCGGCGAATAGCGGTCCCAAGGGTGACTTTATTGCTACTTCGTCTTTTTGACGATAGATTTCGTCATTTAATTTGAATTGCACGTTAAACGTCCACGGGAAGGCCCACGTCGATGGTGTTTTCTCGAATATAGACGGACAGATAGTTAATAGTTTCACTGATCGGTGCGCTTGTTAACAATGAGGTGACATCAAACGTGAGCATTTGTTTCTCTCTCAGGTTCATCTTTCGGACACTGTCCACGAAGTTGAAAATGTCTCGTAAACTATGTTTTGCGATCGCAGTTCTCACCGGCTCTAGTAAGCCTGTTAGCCACCCGGATACTGCATGGTAGCGTGAGTTACGCATATCTAAAATAAGTCTTAACGGTACGCCGTCCTTGTGGACTTTTGGTAAGCCGTACAGCCTGGGAATTATCGTCCCGGTTGGTCGTATCCTTTCGAATGCGGTTGAATCTATGATCCCTTTCTGCTTCAGTGATCGTAATCTCTTGGATATAGATTTTCTGTTTGGGTCGTTTAATCCTTCTCATTGGAGGCTTGGGTGAATTTAGACGTGTTACTCAATATTGCTTTCATCTTTTCTGTGTAACACAATTTATCAAGAATCGCGACGCCTGCGCTTTTATCGGGTCTTAAAAAATAATATCTTACTTTGCCTGTAAACCGTTTAGGCACCTGAAATGCTCCGTCGTCAGTATGCTCCTTATTGGTGGTTTGCTGTCCCAGTTTTGGTAGCGAGCTTTACCGAGAGTGGATCTCAGCTTTTCCATCACTGGTAATGACGATGGGTTCAGGTCTGTGAGTTGAGCAAAAAGATTCTCAAACTCAACTTCCATGTCCTATTGTTTTTTTTCTAGAGCACCAAAACTCAGATCCTAGTGATATTACTTCAAGCACGGTTTTGTCCAGACTTACTGATGAAAAGTTGTTGATGAATTTCATTGGGTCAGAGAGGAGCTCATTAACTGGCTTCATTGGATTGATACGTTTTCTCAGTGAAGCGAGTTTTCGCTGAGTCTGTTTGTCAACTATTGTTTCCACGTACGCGTGGAAGGACTCATTTTCTTCCCGTGTTAGTTTGTCAAACACATGAGTAGATTTCGTAAGATTACGTTCCAGTTCACTCATTCGGTCGGATACAGTATCTCGCTCATTAAGAGCATGGCGGCGTAGCGACACACGGGTGAAGTTAGTACGATTCCTTCTCAACAACCGACAATGAACTGAACTCGATCATATGCCATTGCCAATTTCGTACGGAACTTAACTTAATGTGTAGTTCGCGAAGTACGCCTGGGTCTTTGGCTTGCTTTAACTGTCCGAATAATGCCACAGGGCACATGGAAAGTAACACAAGGTGGCGAACAAGATCATTTTCAGTGATTCGTAATCATGCCATTACATCACATATGATATGAACAGTGTTAGGTGAACAAAAAAGAAATCAAGATATGGCGATGAGTCAAAATTAAGTGGGCTAGAGGGGGTCAAATATCACATGCATGACCTCGATCCGTCTTTGAACCTTGGATGGGTGTCTGCGGTGTCATTAGTTGGATTGTATTCGCATCAAGCCATGTGTGTATTTACGATTAAAGGATAAGGTGTCAGATTCTATGGCCTCATTCTGTGTGTACTCCTTTACTTAATCCTACGGGACAACGTACAATGGCCGTACGACCAGACACTTTTCCGAACGCATCCGTGAACACGACCCAGCTTGGTTGAATACTGGAGCAATCAAAGTGACTACGAGCGCTGTGTTTACATCTTGTTCAGTCTAACCACTCAGTGAATGTGACCAAAGTGTCCCGGCCAATCTACAAAGTTCGAAATGGGCAATCAAGACTGGTGAAGTGACTTGTTCTAGCCACAACGGAAGTGGTATGCATTCGACTCTACAATCCTTGGTTGTGTGCCCAAAAACCGTTCGTGCAAGCGCTAAAGCTTTCTTGACCCACTCCTAACCACAAACCCACCACAGATCCGTTGATCCGACTAATGACACCGCAGACACCCATCCACAGATTAGGGAAGTATCGAGGTCATGCACGTGATACTTGACCCCCTCTAGCCCACTTAATTTTGACTCATCGCCATATCTTGATTTCTTTTTTGTTCACCTAACACTGTTCATATAAAATGTGACGTAATGGCATGAATACGATCACCAAAAACGAGCTTTTTCTCCACCTTGTGTTATTTCACCTGTTATCTGCGAGATTATTCGGACAACGAACGGATTATTCGTTTTTTGGACTCTAATTGTGTTCAATCAGTTGGTGTGATTTATTGGATATTGCCATTTAAAATGTCATCCGTTTTCGGCGGCAGGAATGCATCAGATACGCTTTTCTATTGCTCCGGAGCTGTTTGTTTAGACAGTTTACATTTCATAAGATTTTAACATTCGGTATCTACTGAAGAGCATGCACAAGCTGCTCAGCACATCTCCGTTGCATAAGGTAACTCACTATTTTACCGCAAAACAGATATTTTGTCCAATGGTTGTTTAGAATCAGGGTCAGCTTTTCACCGATCCTTCGTTCGTTATAAGAGAAAAACTGAACAATTATTCGAACAGGACTTTAAAATAATCGCTTCCACCTAAAGCCGCATTGCTAGTTATTTCTTGAAATATGAAACAGAATATTCATTTCAGATAAGAAACCAGTGCCCAGTCATTATTATTGAAAACAGTTTGGATTCAACGTTCATGATGCTTATATATATATTGTATGTGCACGATCAGTGCCATATTTTAGTATTCCGAATTCCAGCATAATTCACAGTGGGACTTCCAGTGAGGTAACATAGCATTTTGGAAACCTTTTTGTCGGTCGAATCACTTAGGGATCACTTTCAGGAACGGAATGTTGATGCGCACCGTCATGTTTCCTGCAGCTTAGCACTAGCACAATTTGCATCATTCTCAAAGACTTATTTTCAGAAAAATGTGATCAACAGGAATCATATTTTTCATCGGTTGCGCACACAGAACACGCGCTAAACCGGAATAACTCTAAGTTAAGACAATGCATCAAAGAACTTCGAATCATGACGCTAGAACCTATTCAGGTATGCAGCTGATTAAATATTTGACATGGTTTTGGTTCTGGGGAAAATACTCGGAAAATGATGAGGCATTTGCCATCACGCAGGAATGCACTTTCAGGTAAGTGGTAACGGATTGATGAATCACCACCATCTTAGCAGATGGTTACAGCTGTCTCGGGTCTCCGGAGTGCCTTGTAGCAAAAGATTTATTTCTTTGTCAAGAATGATTCCGTGGTCATGAGCATCTTGTTTTACACCAAGGCCTCTAAGTTGAGGGCACTGGGACCATATTCAAACAATATAAGGAGTCCAAGCAGGAAACCATCTCTGCGTTCAGCCGATAAACATACGGCCGATAGGTAAGAAAATTGAATCGTCTATGGTGTTCTTCAAATTGAATTCGTACAGCTTTTTCATTCTGATCACTTGTTTGAAGGCAAAACTACGCAAAGTTTTAAATGCTTGCAGTCATTATCATCACCGTTTCGTGCAGTCAGCCAATCTATAAACAATACAATGATTGTAGGAAACCTTTATTTGGAGTAAACGACCAACTCAGATGTGCTTCAAAGGCGATTAACTTGTTCACGATCTTCGTTATTCGGCCACAAATAACTGAAAAATTATGTTCCCGTCTTTTTTCTTTGTGTTCTCAGAGTGAATGTATGCACTCATCTGAAATGTCTCAGGACAGGTCAATAATCATTTTTCGATTCACTGTCACTACTCCAATGAACTGTTTTGATATTTCATCGTAGAAAGCTGCCGAGAATTTTACTTGTTCTGATAGGAGCCTTCCTCATTTCTTCTTTTTGATGAAAACTATGACAAGTCCAACTCGAACTGTGGAACTTTCTTTTAGTTAAAAACACTTGATATTTTCCCACTACAAGTAGCCCCTCCTAGCAGGCTCTGAATAAGCCATAGCGAAACATTCACCTGGGATCTACATTCGTACCAACCATACACACTATCCACGAGATCGTGATCGTACAGTTCGAAAGATGAAGATTTTTATGGGGAAAAATATAAGTTTTATGAAATGTCTGCTCAGACACAATTCACTTTTTCTTAGACGCGAATCTTCCGGTCACCTAAGATTACCTCAACAACTACTTAGATGCTGGATTTCTTCTTGGTGACCGAATAAATCCATGTACATCACGCCTTGTTCACTTTTCATTCCCACAACTTGGGTGGCTCTGTCGTCAAAAGAATACACCTGCACAAACGATAATATTTTTGTTTCCAAAATACTAAAAATTATCAAGATTCAGTTATATCCCCTTGATTCTATCCAAGCTGCATATGGCAGTCAGTGGTCCCTGGTAAAAAAGCCGTTTTTGCAGAATGTAATCGGCTCCACATAGTAGCAAAATTAGCCATTCCTTCATTACAAAAAACGGCTGGCATTCATGCGATGGTCGTATGTGTAAACAAATAAATTGCTTGGTTGACTGTCTTTCGGACTCCTCCTTTCACGCTGATGCTCGGGTGATCCGATCAACGTGGACAGTAAGCGTGTCCCAAACCAAAGTTTTCGGTGCTTTCCTGGCTCTTATAGAAGAAGATATCTGAACAAACTCTATTTAGTAGTTTGGATCAGCTCAGATGGCAGTGGGGTGATGCGGTGGTAATCAGCACGCATGAGGCTAAAATGCCCCAGTGCGGCTGAGGATACATACCACTTATTGACAACAAAAAGTGGAGACCTAAAGTCGGGTGCTTCCGAATGCAGGACTGATCAAATGCCCCAAGTTTTCTGCGAGGAGAGGGGAGTCCAAAGGACAGTCAGCCAAGCAAAGTATTGGTATTCCCATGCACTACTCGAAGGTAATTTTTGGATATGTATATGAACGTATATTATTATTTCAATTTTTAGAAAAAATAGTCACCGGATATGTTTGAACTAAAAATTCCATACAAATAAAATATCTACTTATATTTGGATAAGAGAAGTGTGGTTCGTCTACCACCTATTGGATATCTGTGTAAAAAAATGTGGTTGGCTATTTACTGAAGTTTAAAATATCCCTCAGTAAACCAGGGATTTATGATACCGAAAACCACGCAGAATGAATTTTCTAATCAACTTTCAAGAAACGGGTACTACTCAATGGCGCAAATCAAATGCTTAGGATCACCTGAGACTTGAATCTCGGGTATATGACTGAGTTTCACATGGGACCCTTATAGATACGCAATCATTTACCTGTCCATCTTGATGTGTTACTACTTACATACTTTGCTTGTATCATTGGGTAGACCAACAACCATCAGGCGGAGATTACCAGCAGAATGACGACTCTTTTACGCAGACATACATCAAATCTGTCTGCGTCTAACAACTGTCTCATGAAACATTTTTGAGTTTTTCGATATGAAAATGAGAAACTAAGGCACCGTTATTAAATTTGATTCACATTGACGCTAGGGATGTGGGTCGATCTTAGGACTTGCCAGTTGTGAAGTGTAATAAACATGTATCATCTGCAAGCAATTTTCGCATCCAAAATGATACATTTCCAGCGTCGCCGAACGAGAACATATAAAGAGAGTTTGTAAAGGAAGAAACTTTGCTAATAGGCCACAAATCATGCGGCTAATCGCGAGAGCAAAAAAGTTTCAAATACCCGTGTTCCACTTGTTCTCAAGTGAATGATGATCCTAATGACACTATAACAGTGCTGCACAAAACAGGCAAATATTGTTTGGGTCGCTTCATTGAGACAGTTTAAAACAAAGGCCAAAGAATTGTTCAAACTGCGTCGAAAGTGTGCTAGGTGTGAAATATAGTTTGCACAGTATAAAAAAAGCCCAATATAATGTTACACGAAAATTGGACAACCGATCTTCTTTGAGCTTCTGCAAGATCAGCTATCTTTTGTCCGGATTTGTTAGACTCGTAACGAGCATGGGAAGAGTAGAGCTGCTGATGTGGTTTAAAATATGATGTAATGAGCTAGTGAAATTTATTTGACAGATTAAAATAAACAATCGCAATCAGCGTCGGTGGATTCCAATAATTAGGGTAACTTGGTGTATCACGAGTTTACGAAATGTTGGAATCCGATTAGTGAATAAAAGTCGACTTGAGAATAAGACCCATAAAATATGATAATCTTTCAACCACCACGGTTTGCAAACCCGTGTGATAAACGGGGAATTAATTTGTGCCAGTTTACACTATTTTCCTTTTTCCATTGTTATCCTATGGATGTTTACAATGCTCAGGAATTGCTTGACTTTTGATTCCACAAACGAATCGTGTGCATCGAGGGACTAACTCTGATGAATTTCTAGTTGTATGGTTGGTTCTCGATGAATCTGTATATGCCAAAATACTAAGGAACTACATAATAGTTTTAGTATATATTTTGATATACACATCTGCAAAAATAACACATTGAGCCAATCACGGTGATGTGTGTTAAGGAATGCAAAGTTTTGATAGTTTAACTGTAACCTCAAACATCCCGATTGGATTGATTTCGACGAATCATGTTCAGGATAGGACAAACATGTACCCAAATATGAGTCAAATCGTGTACACATTAACAATGCACTCTCAGTAGTTACATCAGCCAAATCGAGCCACTCGGTTTGATAAGCAAGTAGAAACCGGCGTGAGAGATGAATTACTTGTCCTTCCACGTCACGTGCCTTGCTTATGTTTTCACGCTTTCATTGACTGTAGCACAAAAGGGCTACTGTGCCGTTTTGTTTCAATCCGGAATAGAAAAGGTTCAATGCCTTTGGGATCAAAAAATACATAATGTATACTCTTCACGTTCCAAGTACCGTTACACAACGCAACAAAGTGAGCCTGGCGAACATGAACGGCTGATTTCAAGGTGTAAACAGAACTGCCCAGGCAAAACAAAGAATATGGCAGTCATTTATATAGTGAGTTATAATAAATCGACATATGGTCGTGTTGTTCATTGATTTGCACCCCAATCTATCAATATCATCGACACCTGCGTACTTCAGTTTTTCATTCATTAATGTTATGCAGATATACCCAATAAAAACACATGAGAGTTCCTGCTTAACTGGACTGAATAGGTCAGTCCCATTTGGAGAAAGTTGTTCTGCAGTCGTAGCTATCATTTTGTCGACAAGCATTGAGCGCAGTTACTATGCATATCTGTGAGTCAGTCCGCAAAGGGAATCTTTTAAAGCCTGTTTGTTAGATCGGTCAGAAGAGAGGACTAAATAAACTTCAAAAGTTTTAGTTTTACGAAAAACTACTATTCAAAAATGTGTTATTCATGGACATATGCCAAGTGTCCGTTCAAGAACCATTGTTTCCCCTTATCAAATAACTATTTTGCTTGTTTTTCGTATTCATAGTTACAGAGCCAAATATGCCGCGCTAAATTCTATACAAACCACGACAATTTCGTCTATATAATGGACCATGGATGTTTCAGTAAGTCTATTGTGTATTTTGCTCTGGTAGTGTGATTACACGGCAATGATTTATTTGGTACTTTTCTCAATAATCGGAATTATTTTAGGATTTATAAGATACGACTGATTTGTGGCGTTAAACATATCGTACACCCAACATTATTCGAATATGACCTATGAAAATCGATTGAACTGTATCTTATAGTTTGAACGAAATTGTGAAATAAGTATTTATCTTATAAATCCTGAATGATCCAGATGCGTTTCAGAAAATCTCCTTGCCCTTGTGAGCTTTTCTTATTTCCTTATCGACTACAAATTATTGGCCTGACAAAGTTCTTATTTCCTCCTCCATACGATCACATGCTCTACTTCGTCTTACTAATGGAATCATTCCCAATTTTGCTGACTTGCTTCATTTTGAGTGTACAAGTGAAAACACATTCGCATATTACTAGTGCGTAAGAGTTTGACTTTTGCATGACTTCGGGATCTAGAATAAACGAAGCTGACTCTAATATCAGAAGTATTACATTTGATTACCAAGTTCCCCCGTTGTATCACCGTGGACCACTTAGCAAGCGGTGGCAGGTGTTACCATCAGGAATATCGGCGTGCAGGTTTCACTACGGAACAAGACCAACAATGTTGTCTAGTAACATCAATGGCTAAAACGAACGTCTGGTTGTATGAATCTCGTTGCTATTGCCCTTCCTTAAATATCTGATGAGTAGATGTCATCTGATCTCTGATGCCGATCTGGTACATAGGCCCGCGGAACATTTATGCTGCTAAATCGTGAGCAACATAGGGGACAAACCGTTTATTTCACCTTGAGGCCAGCGCAGTATGGTCTTCATGACTGGCTGCTGCGTGACGTATTTTCGAACCAGAATACTAAGAATTCGACCAAACGTCTCAGAGAATAATTGGTCAACATACAAAGCCTCTGTTTTCACAGGGTTAGCCATTTAACGTTCCTTTGTATCACATATATTATAAATACTAACTTGGCCAACACCTGGATGCCATGCAAATAGTCTCAACTAGTCTGTGACCGGAAATGCACTGCGCAATGATTGCAGTTGGTAAATGACTCCGGAATAGGACCAACACTGTGTTATTGTAGGCCTAGATGTGCATCTTAACAGCATTTAAACATCATGCTCAGGTTGATAGTAATTGAATGGCGGCCTTGGTGAGCATTTGCCACTCAAAGCATATCGAAATATGACATACAAAACACCAAAGGATGGTTATTCGGAAACGTGTTAGGCAGGTTGTCAATCAAAGCATGAATCATTCTTTTTTTAAAACGTCGCCGTTCAGTTTTACATTTAAAAATGAGAGTAACTTCAGCTGAGGCTTTTTTTCCTCAAGATTGAGTAATGGCAATTTGGGATGGTTGAATGAAACTTGGAAACCATCGGTCGGTCAAACTGATTCCGGCCTTAACGTGCGACAAACTGTCTAACAAGCAGCATATCCCATATAATACAATGCACCTCAGTGAATCGAATGAGTAAAATTGAATCAAGAATATGATTTTCAACGAGGTGGAGAAAAGATTCATTAATTCCGTGAGATAAATAACGCTATTTGCAATGCCGATACAAGCAATATGACATGTGCTGCGAGAAAATCCATCCCCTACTTTGATAAACACAGTAACGCTTCAATGGTGCTTACCGTGTT
Source organism: Fasciola hepatica (assembly GCA_948099385.1). Lineage (NCBI taxonomy): Eukaryota > Metazoa > Platyhelminthes > Trematoda > Plagiorchiida > Fasciolidae > Fasciola > Fasciola hepatica. The sequence goes on along the minus strand of CANUEZ040000145.1, from coordinate 1,601,283 downwards.
TTTGAGCTGACTGACTACTGCCACGTGAATCGGAATCAGACAACATTATTTGCAAAAAAATATCATCCCAGCTGTCGGTATTGAAGACAAGAAGGGGTGCATATAACTGCATGCTGGTAAATGTTTCACTGGTGGGTTCCTAGTTGAATTGCAGGTAGCCGAACAGTTACGTTCTTGTGAATTCCAGTTGTTCACCATACAGGAGTATTGACTGCAGAACAAAAATGCCCGAAGTAGTTTACATAAATTGGACAGGGTTGTTGAAATATAAACATCTCTCAATCCTAGGAGTTAAATGACCGTTATTGTGCCAGTGATGGTTGTGTATATGTACAGAACGAATTCTATATAATTAACGCGCTTTTTTCATTTTCCACACTAGGCTGCATGTGGCATTTGTTTTATAAAGAACAATAATGGTCATATTTGTTGAGTGAATACCAAAACGCTGATGGTTGCACCAATAAGGGTTTCGTTACTAACAATTTGTATCTATCAATCTCGATATTTGTCCAGTTCTGACTGGAATGTTTTGCAAAAACTATCCCATGTAGGTGGTAAGTATTTTGCTAACTAGCCATCCGCCGAGATCAGAACGGTAACTTTCAGAATATAATAATGTGAATTGAATAAGGAAATGGGTTTTCTTGTAAACCATACGAATGTGACTGGCAAAACGTGTTGCAACTGCATGCGAAAAGGTGGATTCCTGTACTGACACAAGTCAACACAGGACAAGCGTAATATATGAATGATCGGTATGTGAATGATACCAGAAAACCTATTCAATTCACCTACGTGGGTTTGACCTAATCTATTAATGCCAGCAGGACCTTACTCACGGCAGAAGTATTCGCTTATCGCCCACTATGTTCTGAACAATCTCCACAAAAGCAAACCTTCGTACACGGATCGCGGACCAGACCTCAAAAACAAACAACACGATATGGGTTTAACTCTCACCGCATCACACACCGGACACCATTCTACCCACATTCTTTTCATGTTACAGAGATGGAGGTATGCAGCGAACCCGGACTATAGGAGGCCCACAGCCATATAAAGGAACGAGCAGGTTAAGGATAAATTGACAGAAACTGTTCGTTTACAAGTGTCCTGTTGGAATACATGCATATTAATTCCAATCAGAATTCATTGTGTTTGAATATTCTAACAGGTCATTGATTCCCAATCATTTGCCAGCATGATGGGAAATACATTTATTTATGATTGAAATAATACTACGGTCCACTGGGTCAAATAAAGTTTTATCCACGTTATTGTTTGCTAACCGATAAATTCTGACAAATGTTTTGATGGAACTGTTTAAAACTATATTGCAATAGGTGATATTTCAAACGTATCAATGAAACTCATTACCTTCCAGTTGTCGTATTATTCAGTTTGGGAGAAAAAATATCTTTATTATCCATTCAGTGTTAACACCTTCTATCATATATAATAAGTGACACAATACGATCAATCATACTGTGTCAACACTGTTTAAATATGACCGGGTGATATTCAAAGCAATTCATTATATCATGCCACAGATTAGTTGGCCGAGAGGCTTGAACAGAAAATGCATCTTCCATCAGAATGAGGGGCCAAAATGATGATAACGATCATCAAGGTTTATTGAAGCTGCAAGGTGGGAGGCATTGGGTCGAGATGATGGACTGGAAGTGGGAGATCATGGTTGTTGATGGCGTAATGGAATACAATATTTTTCAAACTGATTTAGCTTCACCTAGCGTGATAGCATCTTTGGGAGCAAAAATACTACATCACCTAGGACCCTGATCTGCTGGTTTTAACAGAGGCCAATCGGCATTCAAGAGTATATAAGGGCATTTATTCCGTTTCAGTGGATTTAATTTGTTTCTGATTTACGATGCACGGTCTCCATTGCCCGTGAGGTTTCAATTTGATGAACAAGGTCGTACACACAAACATGGCCTGCCCTCGCCTACCATACACTAATGGACAATTTACTTTATCAAAAATGAATGTGCTCACCTCATTCCTAGTAATCCATCATTTCCATTTTAACATTGCTTTACCCGTGGCTTGCTCCACAGTGTGTCACCGACACAGGTCAGCTGAGACATTTGCTTAAACATTGCCTGACATGTTCTTGAAGCAATTTATTTGTTCTCTATGAGATGACCGAATCTGGAAAGCTCCGTTGCATGGCTCTTAGAGCAACAAAGTACACGTGCAAAGAGCCTTAGTTTTACGGAGCTATGGAAACAAGATGGTCTTGTAATAAATCAATGTTTTCTAACAAGACAGAAAAAGTCATTGAGCGTACGTGAGAAACTAGGACTATTGGCTTATGCTCCAAAGCAAATTGTTTCCGTCCCGAATGTCTGTGATAAATCGGAATCATAGCTAAACAGGTTCAACTGTTCCGCTAATACTCACTACAGTGCGATCAGCTAAGATCTTATATACGAAGAAATTATTCATCTCTTTTTAAGAGGAACAAATAAATACTCCGCATACTGTGCTAAAATCATGACAAACTAACGAACTAAGATTTCTCATACTATACGCGGCACAAATCACAGATACTACTGCTTAGTAACGTCTGTGAGGGTATCGACCGAAGCATCGATAGACGGTCTAATTTTACTAGGAGACAAGAAATCATTGTATGATCAAAATCGCTAGCAAATCTCAGTTCAGCCAAGCGGATCGATGGCACATTCATTTAGTGACAAACCCGAGCACACTCATTCGGTCACCCTTGAACAGTTACTCACACGGAACCGAGGATACAGAATTTTCTTCCTGATGAGCAAGCCGATTACTCAGGCAACAATATATTGGGAACCTTTGGGACGGCATTGTACAAACGATGCTTTTGTATTACAAAATATGTCCCTATATATACGGGCTTTTTGGCCAATCAACGAACACACACACAAGCGCGAGTGGAGAACAGGCGGATTACCGTCACTACCACAAAGAGCAAGATCAGTGGGAGATAGCTGAGTCCAGTCGTTTACACGGAAAAGAGAGACGCCCGAAGGAAGGTTACGTGAACGATAAAATGGTAAAGGTAAGAACAACAGTTAGACTCCGTCGATTTTGGGTCCATCGACCATTGTCATATAGACAAGATTGGAACGAGTTACGTGAAGCAGCAAGACTGAACAACAATGACGACACTGTTCTGGAGGCCAAAGGTATGATGGAGATGGAATTTGGTACTGACAGTATACAACAGGGAAACAAATAGTTTCGGTCACTACAAGATACATCTGGGATTGGAACGTGGGACCTGGATTGAACCAATTTACCGCTGATCCTCTTTACGACTAGCTGAATCTCTTTCTCCAAGTTCAATAAATTTCTACATCGAGTATAATAAACCATCAAGCGATGGGGCCTGGTTTTACCTGGACGAGAGAAAATCACCGAACAGAAAAAAACAGCCAACTAGGGGCCTAGAATCTTTTCCACAGATTGAAAGGAATCAACCAATGAGCTGTAAACGGTTGTCTATTGGACCAAGAAAACCCCCCTCCCCCCTCAGTCAAGTCGTAGCCGGAAGAACCAGCCAGAAAACCCGTTCATGGTAAGAGTTGTGGAGCAATAGGCTTCGTATCATGGTTTTGCCTGGTGCACCTATCATTTGATATAAACTGCCTATTTTTGTATAATAAACGAGATGGTTCGAAGGTATAAAGTTTTCCTCCTAGAGCTGTCGAGAAGGATCAGAATAGTTTTTGTGCAACTTGTTGTTCTAACACAATCAATGCGCTTCAATGATATTTCTGGCTGTCCTTCTTGATATCTTCACATGCCCACGTTGGTTCATCACCTACTCATATTTTTATTCGATCTCACTCAGACAACTGTCCAAAAGTGGAGTACTGCCGCGACATGTAACCTAACTGGAATAATGCATTCCTTACGCCGTGTCCTTTCTTTTTGCATATCTTTTCTAATATTCCTTTGTGTAATCGCAATCTTAATTTAACTCAAATACTTCAGCGAAGATTTGATAGATGCACTCCTCTAGATTTTCACCGAAGTAGTACAGGGCCACACATCATTTGCAGAAACTCATAAAAACTAAGAGAACAAATAGTAAGTTAAGTGATTATTTTCCAGTAGCACAGCTTTACCGGGAATGATGTTAGGTTGTCGACATTTGGGTTGCTATGGGCAACCTTTCTGAAGGTCAGTTTACAATCAAGTGTTGAGGGCCCTGACGCAATTGCTTTAAACCCCTTTGTTTCTAACATCAACATTGATGGGTTCTTCGAGGGCTTTACATCGATTGACTGAATGTACCGTTGTGTTCCGAGGAATTTGTCCATGGCGCGGTCACGTGATCAGATGACATATAAATTGATTGTATCCACTTTAGGGCTGTTAATTACCCGGGTGATTTTTATCTTTTATTTTGACAAGTTGTTCATTCCAAATCCTATGAGTTCTTTCACCAGACAGATGCATGCATTTATGCGCACAGTTGAGTGCTGTTGCATACTTACTCGCAAAGTGACTTTGTGATTCCTCAGAAAATTTTGTCTCATAAAGAACGGATGAGTTGTGGTATTGCCTGATATAGCGAGGTTATACTGAAATTGTCTGAATTGTCCGAGATCATTTCCAATATCTGTCAGTTTTACTGGGATCGAGTTTTGTCAAGTTGCCTTTCAAATTGGAACCAGTCCAAGATAAGCAAGGACGGCGATGACTAAGGAAAGGGAATATATTCCAGTAGAGTGAATCTATGGCTTCATTGTGCCCAGAAAGTGGGATGATATATGAAGGACATTTTATGGTGTCTTTCTACATAGGTTATGTCACCTCGGGTTCCATTTAGCTGATGAAATTCAAGGTACACGACATCGATCAGAACTACATTAGGTGTAACACATATCATTTACCTATCCATTCTCACGTGGTCTCTATGACGCATGATGGAACCACTTTTCTTCGGTTGACAAACATGCATTGAAAAGTGATGCTGAGTTTGTTAATTTAATTAAGAAGAAATTCCGGGTTGGAGCATTTGTTCATAAAATATTTTCACACTCATACAGTGGCATCAATTCGAATGATGTCGAGCGAATGAAACAAAACTACAGACTGTGCGGAGGTTCAAAATTGAAGACAATGGAGAGATCAACTTACACACGGGTGAAGTCAATCCATTTCTGAACCGCCAGTGGACGCCTTTGGTGCAACGTCTCTAGCCGATGGGTCGGTACTTTGACTAGCGTTAGCGGGTGGACCAAGAAAATTCCAATCATGCATGAAATATTATGTGCACATTTCGGTACAAACAAAGATCCACAGAAAAAACGTGAATGGCTACCTCGCTAATCGTCTATTTGTGCACCGCACATGTCACAGTTACCTGAGTCCGGTAGGTTATTGCATCTCATCTTATGGTTCGTTTGTTTTTCTTCATATCATGGGTTTACCATGAGCATTGTGGATGCGGGCCTCCATCTATATCACGACGAAATCAGTGTTCAATGGCAGATTTTCTTTTTGCGCCTTCAGTGCTCAGCTATCAAGCTTCTGATCTACGAGGAATAGGTCAACTGGTTGCTGCATCATACATGTGACCATTCGCTGCGTCACATGTCTACACTAAACCGTTGTTTGCTATTTGCTTCGAGTACCAAATCAGTTTCGATTGCCTAATAATAAAGATGTTGTGCACGTTTTGTCGATGAGTGGTTGTCAGCCTCAGCTCTACCAACAACGTTTTCCATCTCCCTTGATAATTTGATCTTATATATTGTCGACCAATGGGTATACATGTCATGCAATGTTGCTATATCAAAGCTTGAAGCGTACTGTAAAAAACTAAACCAAAGCAGGTCACAACAAGCTTAACTGATTTCACGTAAATAACGAATTTGTTTTGCTGCAGCAAACGACTGATTTTGCAATTTGACTTGCCTTCTGAGAACCCTCATTTGCCGTCATCACTTTTAGTAAAGTAGATACGAACTCGCTGTACCCGAAGAAAAGTATGGTATTTTGTTATTCCGCATTTCAAAGATAGTATTGCGGTTAAGAGGTTTAAGTATCCCTTCGGATTACAGTTGAGCTTAGTGAGAAAGATGCATTGTTTAGTAGATGCTCAAGGTGAATATTCTGAAAAATATATTCTCCAAATTTGAATCAGTAGTGTGCAAAAGATTTTTATTAAAGCCATTTACTATAATTGGACACGGGAGGAGCGAGCCTTGCATTCTTCTCAATGGTGAACGAGCGAGATACTCCACTGCACGTGGCAATGTGCACGCAACAACTGCTGGCTCTTAAGATTGCGGATGCTGAAGCTGATCACAGCGACGAAGCAGCTCACATTGATGAGTGATATGGTATGAATTGTCTTCATTTAGTCCGCAGTAAGTGACGGCAGGCCTAGAAATTTAACAATGAGAAGGACAGCGGTCTTGAGTCTAACTCTTCAGATGAGTTTGCTTGGATTAACCGGACCAGAGTTCAAAACGGATTGTTCAAATATGACTTTCCTTCGAAAATTCAAGTCAATTGTTTCCTCATCCACAAAGTGGTTCATTTGATTAGGATAACTACTCCATGATGCTATTGGTATTGCAGATGGAATTGAATCTTAGGAAAATTTGGCCGAGTTTGGAATGGTGATTAATGTTGGGGGCATTATTCATCAAATCCTTTTAAAAACCGAGAAAGACATCATAAGGTAGTTTTGATATTAGATGTGAAATTGAATCTCCTGGACTAAAAATACTATAATGAAATGTGCCGCATTAGTTTTCGTGAATGGCAAAGCAAATAATCATAATTCAGGCAAAGAGTTGGAAGAGCTCGGAACTTGCATTCTACGTAAATGAATACACTTCTTTGAAAATTGTATTTGCCGCCGGAGTGCACTTTCCCACATAAAATAAATCGTGTATCACTCATTTTGTTTCCCCAGAGAAATTTATATTTTGTGGCGGAACAACCCAGCGTTGCAACTTCTTGTAACAATCTGGGTTTGGTCTTGCACAGAAAACATTACTAGATAGTTGTGCTTGCGATTCAGTGAAACCCTAACATTTTTAAGGACGGTACTTAACTCCTAGCCACCCGAGAAGATTTAACTAATATTTTTTTTCGAAAAAAAAATATTGTTTTTAGTTGTAATCTCATGTGAATCGAATAGTGCTTGCGTTGACAAAGAGGCCATCTTTAGAATCTTACAGTGGGGCTTTCAAAGGTAGTTCGTAGGGTAACATGGCTAACCCCTCATACGCAAGTTCCATACTTGGGACCAAGTGCCCTATTTCTGAAGATAAGTCGGTGAATCACATTCTCCAGCATCATCAGGAGATTCAAAAATTAGACTTGGCGTCCATGTGTGCTGCAATCGATGAAGTTGAAACCACAGCCCTAAACGATCTGCAGAACTTTCAAGTATAAGTTGGATTGAACGGAAGATCACCGGATATCCATACTTGAGAAGCGGCAACAACCTCGAAACCGGTCATGTGGGGAATATATTGCTTTCATGTGATTACGTTATTACAAATTAGTTTGGAAAGAAAAAAAGACAGCCCTGTAGTATACCACCTAAAATATTGCATTTGGCAGAAGTTTATCGTGTCAATGAGTTGTGGTCCAAATGGTCGTGAAACAAGAGTGTGGAATTGGAATTGATTTTTGTGGTACACAATTTGACATGCAACTGACGTTTCATCGAAATAATAGGAATCATTAGTATTTTCATTATTTTTGGGCATATAGTTCATAATACTTACCTTACGATCCCTGAACTTCCCTGAGCAACTTGCATCAATATTAGAGAAAAACGGTAGTGATAAATTGGAAATAAGTGTGTCACTCGATCTAATGCGTTTTCTGAATGGATTATCAGGGCTGCTGACTGCTCACCAAACTTCATCTTTTAGGCACAGACTTCAGGTCAGCTTCAGCAGTACACAGGGGATGAACTGGGCCCGTTTAAACTTGAAGGCATCTGTGTTACAACTGCACCACCGATGAGCTCTAAAAAAGGCAAAAACGAGTCCGGCGATTCTGAGTGCTGAGGTAATTGGTTAAACACAAATGATGTCCGCGCGCCTTTTATTACGGATTGATAATTCAGTTATACAAACAGTTCAAGAAGCAAGTGTTTCCGGTTTTGACAAGATCTACTAGTAATATTACACAAAACAAGTGCCCGGCCATGTGGAACCATGACTGATTGTGGGTTTATCTAGCAAGCAATCAACTGTGGGGTTAGTGCTTTGAGGGTCAAACAGTCATGAATTTCAGGCTCATCTGTCTTGGATTCCAGTCCTGTTGTGGCCGGTGGTTGAATCACCTAACTAACAGCCTCTAATTAAACCGGCAGGTTCAAACGTTGCCATCATAATATCTGGTCGACCACTGTTGACAATTACATAAAATAATGAAACAGTCGTAAATAACTGGAATTCTTTCTTTTCCATATTGATCTTCATGCAACTTGGATCATCCAAATGCATTTCATTGAAAGCTTTTTGGAGAGCCAATGGTGTAACATAAGAAACGTTCCTTGATTGCTAAGCTTTCAATGTGGCGGCAAACCTTTCAGGAAAGTTTACAAATCATTCAGTCCTGACTGTAAAACCAGGCAGTCAAAATGCTTCGATGCCACAAATCAGTCTCTTTTGGGCACATGGAATGCATTTACTCAACAGAGACTGATTGGTTAACTGATAACTACAAGAGATGTAGTGTTGCTGTGTAAACCAAATCCGGACAGCGGGCACATTGTATATAAAACATTTAAGTGTTCACAGACAAACGTATCAACCGAATTCTCTTTATAACACGCAGTCTCTTGTACGACCTCCACAAGAATCGGCTGTTTTCGATAAAAAAAACTTCTCCCATAGGGACTACTTCTATCAGCCTGAATATTTATGGTACCGAAATTCAATCTGTCTACACAACTACAATTGATGATGGGAATATTAGGTGAACCTTTCCCACAAATTTAGAAGTTTGTTGAGTGGTTAACCTATTATATCAGCCTTGAAGTATACCACTCAAAATATTGCATTTGGCAGAAGTTTATCGTCTCAATGAGTTGTGGTCCAACTAGTCGTCAAGCCGGAGTGTAAGATTGCAATTGATTTCTGTAGAACACAATTTGACATGCGACTGTCGTATGCTCGAAATAATGGGAATCAATAGTATTTCAATTAGTTCTGGGTACATTGTCAACGAAACCGACCTTACTGTCCATGAAACTCCCTGAACAACTTGCACCAATAATGGAGAAAAATGGTACTGATAAATTGGAAATTAAATTGTCCCCCGACTTGCAGCATTTTCTGAATGGATAATCAGAGCAAACTCAGTATGCTTGGCTGTGTGCTCCCTAAAATGCAACGTTTGGGCACGACCTTCAGGTCAGCCTCAGCAGTACACAGAGAAACAACTCAGCCGCTTTCACCTTAGAGCCATCTGTGTTACAATTGCACCACCGGCGAGTTCTAGAAAAGGCAAAAACAAGCCAGGCGATAATAAGAGCTGAGGTAGTTAGGAAAACAAAAATGATATCCGCGCATCTGTTATTGCGATTGAGTGAGAACTGCACAGCGGACTATTCAACGGGGAGCATCCGTGCACGCACGTGAAGCACACGTGGAATCAAGGTAAATTAAATGTCCGTCTTATAGTGAGCAAACACTGTTAATATTAAGCGCATTGTTCAAGCAATTGATTGAATAGCTCGTGATAAACAGGTGACGAAGTCAACCACAGCCCATTACATTAGTAAAATAAAATTTCTCATTCAATCTGTTTTTGGCCAAGCTTAGACGACCTTCCTGTGTTTTAAATTAAGCTTTACCGCGAATCCAATTTATATCATTGTCACACCATCTTGGCATTTAAGTGGGTTCATGTTTTTCCATGGATTTTACTCCTCGTCATTGAACTGATTACGGCGTGATCGAAAAAAGTTCGAATATTCACTACCGTCGCTGAATACACTACTATCCAACAAGAACTCTGCGGTTGGCTTCGGATCATCCACAAGCCATCGCAATTCAGCCATTCTATATATGATGTGAAGGCCTACGGTCTCACAGAACCAGAAAAACCACACCCTCGTCGATTTTTGCACATGTGTTTATATTTTCAATCGCATAATTTCTGCTGTCCTTGTTCATTATATTTGATTTGCCGAAGTAGAACCCCTAACAAAGGTAAATTTCCGCGAGAGACGAAGTAGATATACAGTATAAAGGAATTTTCAATTGGAAACGATGATGAACTGCTTTGCTGTGTGAGCTTGAAAACTCTAGAATAATAACTGTGCAGTCCTGGATGTACCAATTAAGGACCGTGTAATTGTGCACCTCAGTCAGTAAACGTAGGTACCAAGACGCACCTCTGAGACATGCACCCAGTTATCGGTCGAACAATCTGCAATCATTTGTACTCATTGACTTGTCATACTGGGTTTTACTTAGTGAAGTGATAAATTTGGCAAGAATCACAAGAGAAATCTCACTGCAATATGTATAATATTTAATATGATTGGTGCCCGTTCCGAGTCAGTATTGAAAGGAAGGTACATGTGTCAATCTTTATCTCTCGTCAGCATGATTATCTAGACATATCAGTGGCAGCAATCCACCTGCTACGATGGGCGGCGAGAGTGATTTGTGACCCCACGTAATTCTACTACACTGGTAGCTCTATTCCAACTGACAAGGATCCGGTGATTTACAATAACCTCGCCTTCCTAATTATATCACGGACACCCCCACGAATCCCTACGGGCTCTGGACCAGATTTCAACACTACGTTCCAATGTAACGGACTGACAGTGTCACAGAACTAATCCCATAATGAGAGATATATAGTTGAGTACCGAATTTACCATCCCAAATCCAACCACGAACTAATTTTATTTTAACCATAATCATCAGACGGAAATCAAAGTAATACTAGAACAATAAATGAGATGAATGACTCACTATTGTAAAGAGAAGACTGTGTTGACACTAGCATATTACTGCGCGTGGAATCAAATTAGAACCACCGTGTTCGGAAACCATTCCTACTAAGTCTACATAAAACAACACGGTCGGTTGGTGTGATGACCGGCTTCACAGACAAACGTATCAAACGAGTTCTCTCTATAACAAGCAGTCTCTTGTACGACCTACACAAGAATCGGCTGTTTTCGATAAAAAAACTTCTCCCATAGGGACTACTTCTATCAGCCTGAATATTTATGGTACCGAAATTCAATCTGTCTACACAACTACAATTGATGATGGGAATATTAGGTGAACCTTTCCCACAAATTTAGAAGTTTGTTCAGTGGTTAACCTATTATATCGAGTCGCTATCCTTGATTTGATATAACTTGCAGACTAAATTTTAGCAGCACGCAGTTTTGTCTCATGAAGAAGACTCCTCACGATACGAGTCGTCATGTTTTACCAGGTTTCAGATATTGAAAGTAATATTGAATGGAAATAATAATGCATATATCGGTTGCTCTGTGCACGTTTTCATGGATGGAATCGAAAAGAAAACAAGGGAGATCATGTTTATTTAGCCTCTATATGTAGTGTTATTACATTCAGCAATAAACGGCAGTTTCGATTACTACAGATTTTCAACTGATATCTATGGTATCTTTCAAAACTTCATAAAATTTACCACAGTTTCTCTCAATCTGCGTTGGTTTCTTGGTGTTTTAAGGGTAGTTGCATGTGTATGCTCTGGATGGCCAGAGTAAACCTCTTCGAGAATAAAACACGACTAGAGAAATATGAAAATGGAACCAGTTTGACCAGCAGACCCATTTAAATGAACCCAGTTTATATTTATTTTGATTTATTAGTCCGGATATTTTGATAGACGCCATTTCTTTGTCCTATGTGATTGTTTTAATTTTTTCATCCTAATTATGAGGTTGGGGGATGTGATTTGCTAATTAGGATTTTTCGAAATGTTGTTCAAATGTGTTTTATCGACTACTGTATAGCCCACTAGATAAACGGAAGCCAACTTCACGTTACTATGAACATTGTTTGAATTTTGTCGCCATACGTGTGCGTAGATGTTAAATTTTGAAATCTTCGTTGACGTATCTTACTCACCATTTCAAAGCATGTAGGAGCAGAAGTTACAGGACAACAGAAAAAATTACTATAAGTGAATATTTACGAAAAAGAAAATTTGCAAATTGCATGAATGAGACGGTCTTGTGTGCAATACGCTGGAAAACTAGTGCTGGAAATCAGCGACTTACTTTCTGAAGGTCGGTTTACAATCAGAAGATGAGGGCCCTGAGGCTTATAAGTTTACTAGAATCTCATCCAAACAAGTGAATGGTATGACTTAGGAGAAAGGGCGAGGCCATTTCCAAGATCTGTCAGTTATACTAGGATCGAGTTTTCCCATGTTGGCTTTCAAATTGGAACCAGTCCAAGCCAATCAAGGACTGCGACAAATAAGGAAAGGGAACATATTCCAGTAGAGAGAATCTATGGTAACATTGTGCCCAGTAAGTGGGATAAAATTTGCAGCAAAATTTATGAAACCTTCTACATAGGTAATGTCAACCTCAGGTTCTATTTAGCTGATGAAATTCACAGTATCCGACATCGATCAGAAATATAATGAATGTAATTCATATTATTTGCCTATCCATCCTCACGTGGCCTGTATGACGCCTGATGGAACCAAGTTTCATCGGTTGGCAAACATGCATTGGAAAGTGATGCCGATTTTGGTAACTTAATTTAGTAGAACTTAGGGGTTGGAACAATCATTCATAAAATACTTCACACCCATATCTTTGCATCAATCTGAACGATGTCCAGCGAATAAACCAAAACTACAAACTGTGCGAAGGTTCAAAATTGAAGACAATGGGGAGATCAACCTACACACGAGTGACGTCAATCCATTTCTGAACCGCCAGTGGACGCCTTTGGTGCAACGTCTCTAGCCGATGGGTCGGTACTTTGACTGGGGTTAGCGAGTGGACCAAGATAATTCAAATGCATGCATGAAATGTTATGTACACATTTCCGTACAAATGAGGATCCACAGCAAAAAAGTGAATGGTTGCCTCCCTAATCATCTATTCGTGCACCACACATGTCACAGTTACCTGAGTCCGGTAGGTTATTGCATCTCATCCTATCTTTCGGTTGTTTTTCTTCATATTATGAGTTCACCATGAGCATTATGGATGCGGGCCTCCATCTATGTCACGACGGAATCAGGGTTCGATTGCTGACTCTCTTTTTGCACCCTCGATGCTCAGCTATCAAGCTTTTGATCTACGAGGAATAAGTCAAGTGGTTGCTGCATCGTACATGTGACCCTTCTCAGCGCCACATGTTTACACAAAACCGTTGTTTGCTATTTGTTCCGAGTAGCAAGTGTGTTTTGATTGCCTAATTGTCGAGATGTTCTGCACGTTTTGTCGATGAGTGGTTCTCAGCCTTAGCTATACCAACAAAGTTTTCCATCTCCCTTGATAATCTGATCTTATTGATTGTCGACCAATGGAATTACATGTCATACAATGTTGCTATAACAATGCTTGTAGCGTACTGTAGCAAACTAAACCGCGGCAAGTTACAACAAGTTTAACTGGTTTCACGTAAATATCGAATTTGTTTTTATGCAGCAAACGACTGATTCTGCAATTTGACATGCCTTCTGAGAACCCTCATTTGCCGTCATCACTTCTAGTAAAGTAGATAAAAACTCGCTGGTCCCGAAGAAAAGTATGACATTTTGTTGTTACTCATTTCAAAAATAATATTGCGGTAAAGGGGTTAAATGATCCTTTTGGATTGCGGTCGAGCTTGGTGAGAAAGACGCATTATTTTATACAAATATGCATGCTCAAGGTGAAAGTTCTGAGAATATCAATTCTCCTAATTTGAATCAATAGTGTGCAAAAGTTTGCCATAAAGCCATTTACTATAACTGGACACGGGGGGTCAGCCTTGCTTTCTTCTCAATCGTGAACGAGCGGGATACTCCTCCGCATGTGCAGTGTGCACGCAGTAATTGCTGACGCCTAAGATCTCATCAGAAACCTTGGCAACACAATTTATTCCGTTGCGAATGATGAAGCTAGTCACAACGAGAAAGCAGCTCAGATGGATGAGTCATATAGCAGAAACTGTCTTCATTTAATCCGCAGTAGTTGACGGCAGGTTTGAAAGGTTATCAGTGAGAACGAAAGTGATTTTGAGTCCAACACTTCTGATGAGTTTGCTTGGATTAAGTGGACTAGATTTCAACACGGATTGTTCAAAAATGACTTTCCTTCGAAGATCCAGGCCAGAAAATTCCTTATCCACAAAATGGTTCATTTGATTATGATAACTACTCCACATTTTGAATGGCATTGCAGATGAAATTCGATATCGCGAGAAATCGGCTGAGTTTTGAACGGTGAATATTATTGTGGGCATTATTCATCAAATTCTTGGAAAAACAGAGAAAGAGATCATAAGGTACTTTTATTATTAGATGTGAAATTGAAATTCTTAGTTTAAAAATACTAGAATGAAATGTTCCGCATTAGTTGTTGTGAATTAAAGCAAAGAGATTGAAGAGCTCGGAACTTGCCTTCAATGTAAATTATTACTCTCATTTCGAAATTGTATTTGCCGCCGAAGTACACTTTCCCACATAATATGAATCGTGTATCTCTCATACTGTTTCCCCGGAGAGGTTTATAATTTGTGTCGGAACAACCCAGCGTTGCAACTTCTTGTAACAATCTGGGGTTGAACTAGGTAGTTGTGCTTGCCATTCAGTGGAACCCTAACATTTATAACGACGGTACTCCACTCCTAGCCATCGGAGAAGATTTAACTAATGCTATTTTCGAAAAAAATATTGCTTTCAGTTGCAATTTCATGTGGATCGAATGCAGCGTGCACTGACAGAGAGGTCATCTTTAGAATCACAGAGTGATGTTTTCAAAGGCAGTTCAGAGGGTAACATGGCTAACCCCCCATATGGAAGATCCATGCTTGGGACCAAGTGCCCTGTTTCTAAAGAGAAGTCGGCGAACAATCTTCCCCAGTATCATCGTGTGATTCTCAACTTGGAATCGGCGTCCATGTGTGCTGCAATCGATAAAGTTGAAACTAAAGCCGTGAAGGGTCTCGAGAGTTTTCAAGTACAAGGTCGATTGTACTGAAAAGCACCGGATATCCATACCTGATGCGTGGCAACAACCTCGAAACCGGTCATATGGGGAACATAATGCTTTCATGTGATAAAGTAATTAGAAATCAAGGCGAAAAGAGAGAAGACAGCCTTGAAGTATACCACTCAAAATATTGCATTTGGCAGAAGTTTATCGTCTCAATGAGTTGTGGTCCAACTAGTCGTCAAGCCGGAGTGTAAGATTGCAATTGATTTCTGTAGAACACAATTTGACATGCGACTGTCGTATGCTCGAAATAATGGGAATCAATAGTATTTCAATTAGTTCTGGGTACATTGTCAACGAAACCGACCTTACTGTCCATGAAACTCCCTGAACAACTTGCACCAATAATGGAGAAAAATGGTACTGATAAATTGGAAATTAAATTGTCCCCCGACTTGCAGCATTTTCTGAATGGATAATCAGAGCAAACTCAGTATGCTTGGCTGTGTGCTCCCTAAAATGCAACGTTTGGGCACGACCTTCAGGTCAGCCTCAGCAGTACACAGAGAAACAACTCAGCCGCTTTCACCTTAGAGCCATCTGTGTTACAATTGCACCACCGGCGAGTTCTAGAAAAGGCAAAAACAAGCCAGGCGATAATAAGAGCTGAGGTAGTTAGGAAAACAAAAATGATATCCGCGCATCTGTTATTGCGATTGAGTGAGAACTGCACAGCGGACTATTCAACGGGGAGCATCCGTGCACGCACGTGAAGCACACGTGGAATCAAGGTAAATTAAATGTCCGTCTTATAGTGAGCAAACACTGTTAATATTAAGCGCATTGTTCAAGCAATTGATTGAATAGCTCGTGATAAACAGGTGACGAAGTCAACCACAGCCCATTACATTAGTAAAATAAAATTTCTCATTCAATCTGTTTTTGGCCAAGCTTAGACGACCTTCCTGTGTTTTAAATTAAGCTTTACCGCGAATCCAATTTATATCATTGTCACACCATCTTGGCATTCAAGTGGGTTCATGTTTTTCCATGGATTTTACTCCTCGTCATTGAACTGATTACGGCGTGATCGAAAAAAGTTCGAATATTCACTACCGTCGCTGAATACACTACTATCCAACAAGAACTCTGCGGTTGGCTTCGGATCATCCACAAGCCATCGCAATTCAGCCATTCTATATATGATGTGAAGGCCTACGGTCTCACAGAACCAGAAAAACCACACCCTCGTCGATTTTTGCACATGTGTTTATATTTTCAATCGCATAATTTCTGCTGTCCTTGTTCATTATATTTGATTTGCCGAAGTAGAACCCCTAACAAAGGTAAATTTCCGCGAGAGACGAAGTAGATATACAGTATAAAGGAATTTTCAATTGGAAACGATGATGAACTGCTTTGCTGTGTGAGCTTGAAAACTCTAGAATAATAACTGTGCAGTCCTGGATGTACCAATTAAGGACCGTGTAATTGTGCACCTCAGTCAGTAAACGTAGGTACCAAGACGCACCTCTGAGACATGCACCCAGTTATCGGTCGAACAATCTGCAATCATTTGTACTCATTGACTTGTCATACTGGGTTTTACTTAGTGAAGTGATAAATTTGGCAAGAATCACAAGAGAAATCTCACTGCAATATGTATAATATTTAATATGATTGGTGCCCGTTCCGAGTCAGTATTGAAAGGAAGGTACATGTGTCAATCTTTATCTCTCGTCAGCATGATTATCTAGACATATCAGTGGCAGCAATCCACCTGCTACGATGGGCGGCGAGAGTGATTTGTGACCCCACGTAATTCTACTACACTGGTAGCTCTATTCCAACTGACAAGGATCCGGTGATTTACAATAACCTCGCCTTCCTAATTATATCACGGACACCCCCACGAATCCCTACGGGCTCTGGACCAGATTTCAACACTACGTTCCAATGTAACGGACTGACAGTGTCACAGAACTAATCCCATAATGAGAGATATATAGTTGAGTACCGAATTTACCATCCCAAATCCAACCACGAACTAATTTTATTTTAACCATAATCATCAGACGGAAATCAAAGTAATACTAGAACAATAAATGAGATGAATGACTCACTATTGTAAAGAGAAGACTGTGTTGACACTAGCATATTACTGCGCGTGGAATCAAATTAGAACCACCGTGTTCGGAAACCATTCCTACTAAGTCTACATAAAACAACACGGTCGGTTGGTGTGATGACCGGCTTCACAGACAAACGTATCAAACGAGTTCTCTCTATAACAAGCAGTCTCTTGTACGACCTACACAAGAATCGGCTGTTTTCGATAAAAAAACTTCTCCCATAGGGACTACTTCTATCAGCCTGAATATTTATGGTACCGAAATTCAATCTGTCTACACAACTACAATTGATGATGGGAATATTAGGTGAACCTTTCCCACAAATTTAGAAGTTTGTTCAGTGGTTAACCTATTATATCGAGTCGCTATCCTTGATTTGATATAACTTGCAGACTAAATTTTAGCAGCACGCAGTTTTGTCTCATGAAGAAGACTCCTCACGATACGAGTCGTCATGTTTTACCAGGTTTCAGATATTGAAAGTAATATTGAATGGAAATAATAATGCATATATCGGTTGCTCTGTGCACGTTTTCATGGATGGAATCGAA
The DNA here is from genome assembly GCA_948099385.1 of Fasciola hepatica. Taxonomy (NCBI): domain Eukaryota; kingdom Metazoa; phylum Platyhelminthes; class Trematoda; order Plagiorchiida; family Fasciolidae; genus Fasciola; species Fasciola hepatica. Next base: position 1,583,440 of record CANUEZ040000145.1, on the reverse strand, counting down.
AAGAAAACAAGGGAGATCATGTTTATTTAGCCTCTATATGTAGTGTTATTACATTCAGCAATAAACGGCAGTTTCGATTACTACAGATTTTCAACTGATATCTATGGTATCTTTCAAAACTTCATAAAATTTACCACAGTTTCTCTCAATCTGCGTTGGTTTCTTGGTGTTTTAAGGGTAGTTGCATGTGTATGCTCTGGATGGCCAGAGTAAACCTCTTCGAGAATAAAACACGACTAGAGAAATATGAAAATGGAACCAGTTTGACCAGCAGACCCATTTAAATGAACCCAGTTTATATTTATTTTGATTTATTAGTCCGGATATTTTGATAGACGCCATTTCTTTGTCCTATGTGATTGTTTTAATTTTTTCATCCTAATTATGAGGTTGGGGGATGTGATTTGCTAATTAGGATTTTTCGAAATGTTGTTCAAATGTGTTTTATCGACTACTGTATAGCCCACTAGATAAACGGAAGCCAACTTCACGTTACTATGAACATTGTTTGAATTTTGTCGCCATACGTGTGCGTAGATGTTAAATTTTGAAATCTTCGTTGACGTATCTTACTCACCATTTCAAAGCATGTAGGAGCAGAAGTTACAGGACAACAGAAAAAATTACTATAAGTGAATATTTACGAAAAAGAAAATTTGCAAATTGAATGAATGAGATGAGTGTCGATATATCCTTCACTTGAAAAAAATGATTTGAAGAGGAAAAAACAGGCTTAGCCTTGTTGGCGGACTTCATTTAGGGAGGCCTTGAATGTTTGGGAAGTATTATTTGAGGGACCCTGAATTCAACTAAACAAAGTCATCCTGGTAGTTAACAATTCATCGGGACATCCCTCCATGCTTTTTTCGCAAGTGGTTTGTAAAAATATCATTATGAATGATATGTCCGCTGTTTATCCACTTCAGAGCTTATAAATGTATATGCAACGTCAATATCCAGTACCTACAATTGTCTCATTATAGCGCAATGTTGAACTAAACTGTGAAAATATTTCTGCTTTGGAGAAATTAGCCAAAACGCTAAGTATGCATTTGTCACCAGATTAACCGTACAGCACCTGATGCTGCATATTATAAGGAATAATTTCATCAGCAATATGGTGGTTATGCCCTTATTCAGTCGCGTACAAGCATGACATGTTTCCAAACACAGGATTGCATCATATTTTGCAGTAGATAAAAAATGTATTCATGTTTTCTCACATTGAAAGGTATCTCTTTTCCGGCAGTTAAACCACGGAAATTATTTCAGCAAAGGTTATTCCGTTGTTCCCATGTTTCGTTAGACTTAATTGACAGCATGCAATTTTCAGTAGCTTAGTGTGAAAAAAGTGATTCAATCATCAGTGGTTACCTGTGTCATTCAGATTCAAGTTTTCAGCGGTTTCCAATAAAAGAGGAATCAAGTTTCATCAAAGAGCAGTAGTAAGTCACCGTTAAATGAATGCCGCCTGAAGTGAAAAAAATTGTCCTGTAAATGTTTTGCTACCTGCCTCATTAGTTTTGAACGTTTGACCACGTCAAATGTTCCTGCGGATTAGGTGAATTACAAGAGATGTATTGTTGCTGTGTAACCCGAATCCGGACAGCGGGCACATTTGTATATAAAACCTTTAGGTTTTCATCGATTTGGACGTCTACATAGAAGCTTAACTATACTTTCGATTGATGATCGTTCCATGCTCAAGAACCAAGTTTATTCAGAATCCACGTATATTTAGTCGGTTACTGGCATTGATCATCGATACGTTTGTGATCCTCTCCTATTCACTCACATCAGTTATACGTGCATAACATGTATTACATAGAAATGGGCTAGGTAACGTCGATCACAAAATCATAAACCTCAATATTTAAATGAAGCTTTAGCCGAACTCAATGGTCTGTAGCATCCCACACTGAAGAATTTTGGAATTCTTGTGAGACTGGGTGAAACCATACTGATATTCCGATCCAAATCAAAAACCTTTTGGAGTCGATACTATTCCCTCACAGTGCTAAGTTTTGATGACTTTTTCCCTACCGAGAAAGGAAACACAGAGATCGCAGATGTATTTTCCAGGACAATTTAGATAACAGACAGTCACAGTTTGTTTAATGGCGCAGGCCCAAAGTAATCCTGAGTACCCAAGATAACGGTAGCGTTATCGGTTACACACGTTAATTGTCACCGGTCATTCTGACTGAGCAATTTGTTGCCACTCCATCAAACATTTTGGCTTTCGAAAAGTAATGGTGTATATTGTTTAAAGATGTGCCGTTTATCTGAATAATTACGATGGAAGAGACTTCCGTTTATAAACAGACTCTATAGAAAATAATGCGTCCAGGTACCGGGTTGACCAGCCCAACAGTTTCACTAATAATGGACGGACTTTACCAAGCATAGATATGTATACATGATTATATATATATCATATATATATACATTTATGTAATGCTGTAAGATGAAGACGTAAATTTTTAATCAGTTCCATTCGATCCATCTTCGAGATGTTAAGGGAACCTTGCTCATCCACTCCGTGATTTCGTTCACGCTTGTTTCTATCAAGGCAGAACCGTTCACAAATAATATTAGTCGAATTTATACTCCTGTCTTATGTAGCTTCGGTATACCAAGCATTTGTGGATTCCGAGTTCCTTTTGGCTATAGATTGTGGGCTTTATTCTCATTGGTGAAATCTTCCCCTTTTGGAACATATACTTCAGCAGATATTCTGTTCACTAGTTCTTTAGCGTCACTGCTGTGTTCTTCGCATGCAAGTATGCCCGGATCTTCAGAATAAACAGCTTCTATTCTTTATTGCACTTATCCATAAGCACTGCTTAAGGCCTGGTGTCAGAACGTGAAATAAACAAATCTGCTAGAGATTCCAGCTGTTTATTAGCATATCTATGTTCAGATGTGACCACTGACTTATCTCTTGATGATGATCTTCTGACCTGAATGGATATCCAATACGGGTCATTGTGCAATGAAGAGCCAACGTGAAGCTTCTTTTAGTTGTCCCATTAAGAATCCGCGGGTGGTAGTTCCTATTTGTTACCTCCTGAGAAGGTGTATCGTCCGACGGGTTTGCTTCTACGGTCCATGTTTCATGATGGAAGACGTGCATCGGAATGTTCACGTCGGCCGCCTGCTTACCCGGAAACCCTAGTTTCTCTCGAAACCTACTGGGAGCAACACTCCAAGTAAACAATGCTGGAGCGAAATGATTGCTATTATTTCCTCGATAACTAACGTTTCAGAAATCCTCCTTATCAACCACAAATACCACTCGTATCACGAGTTCAAATTCATCACACACAAAGGCTAATTCACGAATCCATTGTAACCTGCTTTTATGTCCGCCTGTTGATTTCATATGAAAAACTTTCCTTCCCTTCTACAGCGTTTACTTATCCCAAGAATATAAACTGTTGTAGATAACCGGCAAACAATTTTATCCCAGTGCAGGGTTACCGCCATTTGTCGTGTTATATAAGTCCTGATTTTTCTATTTTGAACTTTGTGCCAAACGGGTCTTGCTGGTATTTCGACAGGTGAAAGAAAGTTTCGTACAATGTCACTCGTAATTCTTTACTTGGATCTCAGCTCGGTTTGAAAATTATCACGCGCATGCGACTGATCTTACCTCACCAGCATCGTGGTGGATTGCGAAGATGACAGAATCGGCATGGAATTTGCATTTTCCAATGAAATGTGGGAATGAGTTTTCATTTATACAGAATATAAAGTATACTATACGAACATCATCAAAATTGGAGCGTTCAAATTTGATGCAACTAATATGTGGAGAAGGTTTTCAACTTCTCAGTCCATCAGGAACTATTGTTCATTTAAAGTAAACACAGGCGAGTAAGTGATAATTTCAAATCAGGAGTGATTTGGTTTATCTGGCAATACAGGTGAAAAGGAAAAATAAAGTTAAAGATTTATTCTAGTCATTCGCTGGAAGATTAATGCTGCTGAGGTTCAACTTTAGAGAACTGAAAATGTTATCCTTTTAATATTCATGCAGTAAATTGTTGAATGTTTCTAGATGGAAGATTGGCGTCTTGAAGCTTTTTTGATTTCCTTGATGAGGGTTCAGTTGGTTAGGGTTGTTAGTAAAGTGAAAATAATCGCAGTATTGCTGAAATGAACAAATGAGTGGTGCGCGTTGTATTTGAAGAAGCAAGCTGCATACGCAACACTTCCCTGTTCTAGGCTATGCTGCTGTTGTTCTGAAGTCCATCGAAGTTTTCTTGACCTAGTCAGTCCCTGTGCTAATCGGGTGAGATACATTACAAAGCGAGGACGAAACCTGGCTGTCAGTACATGATAATAGGAAGTGAAACCCTTTGTGTTACGAACCGAAACACATACGTTAACAAATAAATCCGACCTGAACATCTATCTTATTTTATTGTATAAACGTTCCATTACGGTGTACACAGCATCCTGGCGGGTACAGCCACTTAGTGCTTGAGTTCATGCTGCACACGGTATGGAATCATACAAGCCAAAACAACTTTTTCCCTGACAAAATATAATAATCAAGTTCACCCGGAGCCCTATGAAAGTGATTTTTTTTCAGGTTTATATTCAGAAGAACAAACTCTGCGATGTAAAACTTTGATAATTAGAGCCCAAGTTACTCGGCTTGTTAAGTTGTTTCACATTCCTACAAATAGTCAACAGTATGTATCATTTCAGATTTTGCGAACAAAAATTTGAAAAACCGACAACCGAACTGGGTGCAAAATCAAACCAATACTATTCATCACAGCATCAATATACCACCAGCATTAGATCCACTGGAAAATGAAGCGGCACACGTGTTACCCTATTTCATTATTACACATACGTTTTCCGCAAATTTCTTCTTGTTGGTCCACATGTGTATGCATGTGAAGGACTTGTTCTTCTTGAGCATTAGGCAGAAAACAACTTAATCCAAGCAAGATATGCGGTGTTTGCTAATAAGCTACCTTGGTAACCATTTCCTCCACGAAGCAAATACATTCCCACGATGAATTTTACAGCATTCACTTGGTTGTCTCATTTCAACAAACACCCTTCTGTACCCACATATCTACGTCACGCAGACATTATGCCTAGGTACGTTTCTAGTATTGTCCTGACTGCATGTTCTTCACCGCTGGCTCAATTATGCAGGTGAATTCACAGAAGTGATTCAGAACATATTCAAATAGCTTCTGCCGAGTCACTGTTCTTCTTCCTGCCATCAGTGTCATTTGATTGTGTTGGTTGATGACCTGCTCTTTGCTGCTCAACTTTCAGTATATATTTTGTCAAATAATACAAACTGTTCATGAATGTGCTTTCTGGAGACATCCCAATTTTTTACACGATTTTATGGAGTTACTTGACAACTCAATTTTTTCTGGCCCAACAAACGAGAAAGCAGTGAGCAAATTCGAAAATTGTCAAGGAGATCAAGCGATCTACAAGACAGATAATAACAATAATACCCCGAGAATTCTTCCGGAACCCAGTCAGTGACAGCAAACAGTTCAGAGCTTGCAAATTATCCATTACAATACACGAAATATTTAGTTTTGATTGTTCAAAATTGTATCACGTTAGGCATAGCTAGCAGATTATTGAAGAATGTACATCTAGTGGGTTATTTCGATGATAACGCTTCTATCAGATTTGGAAAATCCATTTTTATGTGCTCATTTTGCATCCGTCGGCAGTGAGGTTGGCAAAAGGCAAACAACGAGGAACGCATGAATAGAACCTACCCCCGACTAACATGCTTGAACGGAATGTTGACTGAATTGAACCTTACATTTACTCGATTCCGCGTGTTCCACCGTTTCACTTGTTTACCTCACGATAACCCTGTTATGGTCATCAAGGATGATTAGTGTCCGCCAATCATCGTGGTGATGCTGGTTCCAATAACAATGGGGGTTTGCTTCAGAAAGTCGAAAACCGTTTCATTCTAGCAAACGCTAATATAGACCAACACAGTCTATTAGAAAGCTACATTATCACCGTTCATTTTTTCTGTGCAAACTGTATCCAGCTGCTGATAATGGCCCGTGAGAAGAGGAATTCTGTTTTGTTTTCGCTTGCGTTGTTATTTTCATACTATTGACACGGAAAACTTCGGTAAAGTTACCGCTTAATTACTTGCATTTCATTCCAGTTGTTTCTATATTGTTTCTTCTCTCACCAAAGATTCCTCGAATAATGACAGAGAACAGCTTCTCAGTCAGCGAAGGATAAAGCATGTACAAGAACAACTTCAGTGAATTCGAAGAGCCGATTCGACTAATTTGATGATAGGACTTGCATTGGTTGGTTTTGGAACCATTAGTTGGACTTCCCAAACATCGGTGAAACGAAGAAAGTGGGGGACAAAAATAGCCTCGTCCGATTTTGATGGCTGTATGCAGTGTGAATGGATGAAGACAATTTGTGGTTGTTTTGAACTCTATTCACTCTTCCTCAATGCATTATCAAATATTCCACTAACTGACTACTGTTGTGGTTCATAGTACCAGAAATATAAATCCGAACCTTCATTTACATATGAAAGCTGTTCACCTCGATGTACTACTGGATCAATGACAACAAGACACGAAAAGCTACATCTAACGAAACACTAATACTATTTCGAAAATGTAGAACGGAAGGATGAGCCGAATTGGCAGAACACCACGAGATTTCCCGCACTCGCCATTAGGTTGGTCAAGAGTTGCATTTTAAGACCTCTAGTGTTACTCATCTGCATGGTTTAGTGCTCTTCAGAAACCAGTCATAAGTCTGACACTAACAGCCTAATATTGCCTGATAATGCTTGCGCTCCATTTAGTAAAGTATATTCAGATACATATAGACTTCTGAAAAATATGAGCATTGTGAACATGGACGGTTCATGAGACCAATGTCTTCAGTAAGGCAATTCGAAGTGATATTTCAGCTGCAGTGTGTGAATTCGAATTATGAACGGCATCCTAGCCTGACTGCAAATCGAATCTAACAACTAACTACGATTCAGCGCTTCGTCTTTATCGCGGGAATCTTTTCAACGTTTCATGAAATAGTTGCTCGAAGCAAAGAGATTTGTTGCATGTTGCGCAATAAAATCATGATTATACTTATATTATCCACCTAATGTTATTCCGTCCCCTAGGTAATAATTGCAATGTTTCTGAGTGGCGACATATCAAGTTGGACTGTGAAATAAATCCGAATCCATGGAGGCCACGTTTTCGTCTCACAGTCACACACCCGAGATTCCAGTGCTAGTCAGAACGAAGCGTTTGATTCGCATCATTGAGTACCCGTTGGTTTACAAGTGAATAAAGGGCTCTTACTTGGTGATAATTCTTTCCATGAATCAGTGCGACAGTGGAGGATTACTCAAGAATATTGAATGTTAATCTAAAGCCAACTAAGCTGAAACTTATTTCGGGTTGTTTGAACCAGATTTTCCTCATGCACAAGAGTTTCCTCTGTCATTGAGCAATTGAAAAGGTATTCGTTAGTGGATAATTTATCAGGATCAAGTAACTCTTCCGTCAATAGCGTTCAACTATTTCCCACGATTTCAATTTGTATTATACGTTCACATTCATCTGAAGTGACTTGCAAGTGGTGTGTGGCAGTGATGATACGTTCCTTAGCTGGCTATCCCTGAACTCTGTCTCTTTGAGAACACCGGGCTTGAACGCCGTTTTTTCCACCTCAACAGCGTGCTTATTATCACTGCGTGACCCGGCTGCCGTCCCAGCTCACCCGAATCTGTGAGTCAATGTTGTTCAGAAAATGCTCCCTGTAAGAAATAGCGATGCTTGATGGCATCGAATGGTTGATGGGATGACCCGGGGTTTTTGCAGGAAAGACTGAAAGTAAAAGATATTCAGCCGAACAAGACTCCGGTTGACTTATTCGCCAGTCCCAACAATAGGCGCTATTTGTACCGGTGAGAAAAAAATTATATCTGTCCCACTACCGAATATGTTCCCGTAAACGGTTGTTAAATACAGGCTACTGTGAATCCAGTGAAAAAATTAGTAGCCGTCGATCAAAAAACCGGGCTTTAAACTGAAACATTTTTTCCTTGTTTGATGCAAATTATCACAGTTCCTACTCCGACGCTGAGTCACTCAGTCAACGATTTTCAGAGGATATTCCATCTCGCAGGGCTAAGTAAAATAAAAAAAATCAATAAAATTACCATTTGGTCTTTCCGGGAATTCGATTGCTTTCTATCGTTCAACGGGCAAAGCGCTTCGTCAGTCCACTTGATTGGTTTGAGGTCTACGTTATGAACAGTATGCAAAAGAAAATTTCAGGGTGGGAAGTGTAGAATGTCAAGCGTGCGACTCACGGAATATGATATCATTCACGTATTTGATGATGAGAATTTTCACATTCATAGGATTCGTATCAATGTACAGAGAGTATACCAATGGGGAGAGAATGGATCCTGCAGAATGCCTCTCAATGCCTCTATATGGTTGGGGGTGGGTTTTTCAGTCGTCATGAACCTATCGCAAAATGCACCCAGATGACAGTACGCCTGTCACGGTTTCTGCTGAGGAGGTTTCGGTAACTGACATCCCATGATATAGGCGCTCTTAATAAAGTGAGAGGGCGAAAGGGAATACCAGCATCTCCACGACCTTTCACACAAAGCAGGCGGGGCTGATATCGTGATCTTGGCAGGAGATCTAGAAGCTAGACTGAGTCAGCTATCTTCGAAAGAGGCCCATTTAGTTGGCCTTCATGGGCTGGAATACAGTCACTCAAGAGACTTGGAACCGTTGATGATCCTGTACTCAGACCACTGTCTGTTCCTCGCTAATACGAATTTCATACATTCCTATGGTCTGTAGTCTACGTGGCGTCCATCATCTTTGAGTTAACAGTCGAACTAGATCAAAAACATCGCCATCAGATACAAACAGCGGGGTTGCACACATGATTGTCGTTTGTACCGAAAAATCTCCGATTTTTACCAATCAGTACCTTCCACACAGTTATCTTTATACTTCAGTGGGCCCCTCAAATCGTGCTTTAATGAGAGTTAGTTCGTGTTGATGTCTCCAATTCATCTCGCTTATCCCTTTTTCCGAAACGATCTGCTAGTCTAGTAAGTCGTGGTCTGTCTCGTCGTGCCCCATAACCCTGGATTCTTCACCTTCCTGACGTAAGCCAGTGGATTCCGGCTGTGAGCAAGTATAACGCAGCACAACTCGTAATGCGACAAGCACATAGTCCGAGGCTTCCTAGGGACTACGAAATCTGATGGTGGCAACGCGCATCAGAAATGGAAAATGCCGCAGTCATGGCGAATTCCTGCATGGTTGGAGATTCAAATTGAGATTCAGGCCTCAGGATAACACAAACTGCCTGGCTTCCGTTTTGTTTTGGGAATCGATCGTTGTTCGTGTGGGTAAGAATGGTTCGCACACTGACTACGCCTACCGCGGGCGTGAAGGCCCTATCCCAGTAGCGTCAACGGTGCCTGCTTTCGTCAAACTAGACTCCTAAGTAGCAGAATCGAGATGAATAAGCCGGGTTTCACGCAGGTTGTGTATGAATCCGTAAAATCTACATCCACTGAAAAACTCTAGTCCACTGTCGCACTTTCCAAAGATCGAGAGTTGCTTCCCGAAGATTCGCATGGCCCTTGACTCGACCGACCGGACAGTACTGTGGATTTCCTCGTTGAGAAGGGGAGTACCTAAGAAGTATATCTCAGTCCCCAAAAGGTTGTGTCTTCACACTTCAGGTAGAACAAGGGCCTACGGACAACCATCACTCCCTTTTGTAGTCTCCAATATAATTCGATTAGGTTGCTTTATACCCCGGTTTCTCTTCGTCTTTGCCATAGAAGATGTTTTGGAAATTCGAACGTTGGAGTTAAACTCCTCTCAGAGAATAGAGTTGTAGACTTCGAGTAAGCCGATTATGTCACCTTGTTGAGTGATAATGTACAAGTGGTTCCATGTGCTTCGAACCTCCTGGCGATTGAGGTATTCTGATATGGAATGCAATTTGCGCCTTCCAGGTGCAAGTGCTTTTGCGATACTGGCAGGAGTCTGTGTTTGCTCTCACTAATTGGCGTGCTTAGCTGGACAAATTTAAGTACCTTGGGAGCTAGATAACAGCCAAATAAGGCGGATAGGAGGATGTTATTTACCGAACAGTGAAAGCTGGAGCAGCTTTCGCAAACCTGTGACACGTCTGGCATCGCCGTGAATGCCGACTCTCTGTTGAGGGACAGGTGTACTGCACCGTAGTTATTTGAGGGAGTAGTCACGAAGTCACCCGTCGTGTGTTAGACACGGATTACGGCCATCTCAACGAAGTTGGCGTTCTACTGTGCCTTTTGTGACTCGATCAAAATCTACAAACGCCTGCCTGTCGTGTACCTCTCCCCACTCTATTTTTAAATGCTGAGCGAGGTTGGAAGAAGCGACGCAGTGGTCAAGCCATGACTTGCTCTAGAGGTACCAAGGAACTGAGATCAATTTTACTTTCTCAAGGAGCTTCCCTCCGCAGGGATTGATATGATAAAATTCTTGGAAGCGTTTCTTTTTCAACACTTTTCACGATACAATCTAATTTCCTCTACTGGTGTGATTAGAATTGAATAAGTCAATTTCCAGAGATCAAAAGTTGTACAAAATACGGTTATTCATTTATAAGTATTTATTTTCAAGTTATCATCTGTATACCACAAGATTCACAACACTGCCTCACGTTTTGGTAGATATTTTGAAATTTGATAGCTTCTTTGAAAAATTGTCTTGTTTTGAAATTCCCCCGTTGGAACTGCTGATCTCCAGGCAATCCAATCATCACGCACGCATTTCTGAAATACTAGGTGCATCGTGTCCCAGTGCCAAGTATAAATTACAAATTACGTGCGCCAATGATATTCACTTCTCATTTAGTGATAAAATACAAATAAAAATTTCACATGATTTACACAAGTGAAACGGAGCTCTGACTGGCTTTGAGAATTGTCTAAGTTGCGTGGAAGTAATCTCATTATGTCGGTGTTTGTCAAAAACCGAACGTGATGATCCCGTGTCATATGGGCCGTACGGAATTATGAACTGGTACTTATCATGCCATGCCTTTTATAAGGGGCGGTAAACACAACCTGAATCGTTTATTGTTTTCCAAGCAGTGAGTTACTCAATTTGCTTGTTTACTTCCAATAAAAAATACCGTTGACAATTTTGTGAAAAATAGATTAACTTTTGAGAAATACCGGTCAGTGAACCATCTACGGAATTATTTGTAATTTTGCTAATTCAGCAACAATGACGTTTCTCTTATCTTCTGAACTAACCATGCGACCGACTGGTCAGCTGATGGATAATCGCGACTTACAGTGAAAATAAAGACTCAAATTCGGATGGTATTGGTGTACAAAACAGCTTTTCGATTCTAACACTTTCGACTTCATGATGAACGGAAAATAATTAGATTTACCATGAACGTGATGGCCCCTGAGCACCATATGGAAAACCTACTCCATAAATTATTTTACTGGAAAGCATACACAAATTTCGTAATTGTACCGCAGACATACGCGTTTCAATGCAACCACGAATTAGGGTTTAAGCACGTACGATAGTACGAATGCGCTCACTTTGAGTCGAGGAATTCAGTGTCGGCAAAACAAATGCAGGGAAGTCAGACGATTCTAGCGCTATTTTATCTGTCCCTGCTTTGATCGGGCCGGACATATTCGCATGTGATGAATTTCATGTAGGTGATGATAATTATCCTCTTATGCTCAACCACAATAAGTAATTTTCGATGTCTACACTCTAGAATCAGCCCACGTAAGTGGGCGTAGCACGCAATAATCTGTTTCGTGGATCAACGGTCATTCTTCGGTAACCTAATGTTTTGCAAGTGACTGCGATGAACACGTGGTCTGAGGCAATCATCAAACGGTCGTTAGCACTACTGATGAATGCAGTTGCTGATCATGCCGTGTTTCACGAGTGTGAAAAAGTGTACAGATTTTGTCCAAGGTGAATAGGGAAACCTTCAGAAGCAATTGGGATAATCATCGGGGCGTGATGACACAGGTGGCCCTGAAAAGATAAATCACATCTCAGGAAAGGAAACCGCATAGCACGAAGTAGACAACAGAGAGCATTAGATTATCTTTACAATGAATTCGGGTTTACCTATGGCACATGACGTGGGGTTCAGCTCACCAACCAGGATATTTCCCCGCATTCAACCTAGCATATTCTAGATCCACCACGGTATAATAGTACACGTGCAATTCGCTGTTGAGCTATACTGTGGTTGATAAATCTTAGATTTAAAAATATTTTAGAACCCTAGGTAAAAACAGTAAAATGAGAGCTGCCGTTTACTGCTGGAATTGATCATACTTCATTCGGAATCTCAACAAACGCAATCTGCATTCTCAACTTCATTATTTTATGGAAATCGCATTTGCAGCCCCCATCATTTCAAAGTGGAGAAGTTTCATACCCGAAACAGTTTGACGCTCGAGCCTAAAAGTATTCACTTTATAGAACAGTACGGTGAGCTACATAGCGTTCATCTTGTGATGTATCGGAAGTCAATGACAGTGGTCCAAAAAAGTCCACAAATAACTCACCATACTGTCCAATATTGGGAAAAGCATTTTATTTGGTCCTCCTCATCAGCCGGAAGAGACTTAATTTTCTTATGATTGTGTGAACAATAGTTACATTCGTTCTTACTTGTCATCCAGCTGTAAGAAAGTATCACCCAATCTCACCTATTATATAAGGGAGAGAGTATCATTTGAACGCCTAATTTGGGTCCAAGTGGTCCAAAAGAGTGTGTGTTATAAAGTGAATGCGCATGGAAAATACAAATGTGAACCCAGTCTTCGGGATGACTGATGTCGTCGTCTTGTTTCTTATTTGACAGTTGCACTTTTATTCCAAGCACTGCGATAATCTTGAGCTGGTACGATTTCCTTCTACTTCTATGAGTCACTCACCTTTTTGATTCCCATGGTAAACAACTAATCTTATTATTATCCTGATTGTATTCGGATATCTGTCTGGTAGTTTACGGGCGAAACGCAGTCAATCGAAGGTCAGAGTTGTGATGGTGACGCAAACAATAACATTATATGATGCATGGTAGAATTATTTACGCGAAATTTTCAGTCCATAACAAAAGTATATTATTTAAAGCAGAACCAGTTTACCTGGTGGTGTGATGGTGATTTGATGAATTTGACCAGTTTATCGAAAAAAACCAAATTTATATCAGTTGATACACCACAAACAGTGTGGTTAAATAACATCGATAGTTTTTGATGGCACATTGTTGAAGAGCAGTATTCCCAATGGTATATTTTAAGAATCCCGTTTTTTGTTCATCTTATTATCCAGCAGAAAATATAACGTATTTTGTGTGTGTTGGCGCTTGAAGCATCAAGAAGGTTATTACTGCTACAGCTCGCCGCTTCAACCAGCGAACTTTCAATTTTTTCCCTATACGCAAGTAAGTGACCAACACCGGATGTTTCCAATCTTTTTGAAATCGTATTTTTCCATATGCTATTCGCAGCGAGATTTGTTCTTTGATTGTTGCGTGCACGCCACGTCAATAATTACATGAAACTCACAGACTGCTGGGCCGATAGTCTGATGCATTACTCGGGGATACTATCGGAGGTTACTTTTACTACAAAGCAAACAGACATACGATTCCTCAAACTGGACGTATTGGTAATAAAAATATGGATTATGAGAATTCCCCGTATAACACAAGACAGTATTTTAATCAAAAGTCATATATTTCGCGCGTTTATAACGAAGAATGATTCATACTGTATGTCAACCGAGTCCCGGCACAAGTGTTACTCATGAAAATCACTGAGAAGGATTTGGCTATTGGTATATCATTATTCGTCAATGCCCTGTTGCATACCATTTTTCTTCGCTTCGCGTGTCTCTCAGACATTCCTCTTAACACGCAATAACTGAGGCAACAAAACAGTTAGAAAAAAATAAGCACACTGATGGTAAAGGATGGGATTGTAGTGCTTTGCATCAGTTTGTGAGACCATGATCTTTCATGTTTTGACAAATAAGTAGATTGTCTCAATCTCTAGCGGCATTTGGGCTAACTTGTTATGATGTAATAAGCAGTAGGATACAGAGTTTCGATGATGATAGCATAAAGACATCTCTTAATTGACGGTATGAACAGATATATACCGAATGGTTGAAATTCACTGGCCGACGGGCAAACTGAAACCAACCCGAAAGTTCTGGTTGAGTCTAAGCGCGTTCATCAACTATAAGGATTATCCGGGGTTTCATTGATCACGCCGAAAGTGGGTCAATAACAGAGAACCCAATCCACGGGAAAACATGAATCCCTTCGACTATCAAGACGAAGTAACCATGATGATATCAAGATTCATCGTGAAGCACGATTTAAAACTTCAAATGGTTGACGAAGTGTGATTTGAAGGAGAGCGTACAGGGAGCGATGTGAAACATCAATGTGAAGGGCTGCTGTAGATTTCAATTTTTTATTCTATTACTTGCATTTTGGTACCTATCCATCATGAAAGATCAAACTTATTTTCCTACGTTTCCACTTACTAAATTCGGACATGTCTGACAATCATTGGTCAGTTTTGAATCGAGCTTTAGGCACAAAACCGAGTCACGGTTTTCGTCGAGTGAGAACTACCAGTAAAATATAGCTGATCAAATACGGGAGGAAAAGGGTATGAGTTATTTTTTCCCAATGTTGGAAATCACACACCTGTGGCAAAACATAGGAATCTGAATAAACGGGGATGGATTTGTTATCCCGAAATAACACACATGGTTGATATGCTCAAGTTAGATCTATCCATATTATCTAGAAATCCCAATAAGCCAAACCGAATACCAAATGACAGAGTAAGTTGTCCAATATATTCTGACTGACTTCATTTTTACCAGTATTTAAATCCAAACTAAATGGCACAGAAAGGATTGCTTCCATAGTTTTGTTGCCCTTGGCAGCCACTTTCCTGAGCTTTCCGAATTGCGACCTACGTGATATGCCAGAACAAAACCTGTTTTTGCTTTCCATCCGGTTGCACGATTTCTACTGTAAGAAAAACCGTGGGTCGAATAATAGTAACTTCCTCTTCTAGGTTCAGACGGTCAGTTCCTTGGTGACCCCTACGACAAAATGCAGGTAAAGAAGTTGATAACGTTCCCTAGTCATTCTTCATTTTGACACCACGGAGAAAAATACAAATAGAGCTGCATGAAAATGGATAGGTTTTACAAAAAAAAATAAAGACAGCTGATTGCTTCTGTAGTGTAATCCACAAAGTACCAATATTTGTCTCTGAATCGGATCTTTACCACATCACTATTTCTCCTGAACCTATTCCGACCACCTGGTAGGTTGCTGGAGTAAAACAAATTTTCCACTCTTATTTTCCTGTGTTGAGGTTGTAGCAATTATTAGTGTGACTCATCCATTTAGATCATTTGTAGTGAAATCTGGATTTCACTTGAGATGGTAAAGTTGCGCATTCTGTTCGGAAAACACTTATGTGAGATTTTGCAAAGGATGAGAATGGTGAGGCCTTTTGCCCAACCGTGAGGATAAAAAACAGGTGTTTAAAGGAATAATAAAATATACATCTATTTATGGTCTGGTAGAAAAATGAGAAAGAATGGGTTTAATCAATAGCTTTTCTGCGGAGAATTTGATCTCTTTGTGATGGGATGAATGGTCAGCGACAAATTGTTGCATTCATTCAAATGGCTCTCTTGCTATATCAGTTTCTTCCATTTACCAACGGGATATACGCAGATATGATTCAGACACCAAAATCACCGAAACTTAAAAGGACATTGCCTGACAGATATTGTTTCATTTTACCGAGAGTGGTTAAATTTGATCGGAAAATCCACGGAATTCCGATGACTGGCCGAACCACGACTGCCTCCTTGTTCGAGAATGCTACTCATCCACTTGCCAAGACGAAAAAGAAACAAAAGAAATTTGACCTCAATTTATTCAGAAAAAGACAAGAGAAACAAACATAAGTAAAACACTTGTTTATTCGATCACCTGGGACACAAGCGACGTTCGTGTGTCACGATTCCGTCTGTGTTTTCAACGATAAGACATCGGGGCAACGAAATCACATTTTTAGGTTCCGATTGACATTGAGATTGCTTCCTAAAAGGCCGGGTCCCCAGCCGAAGGACGGTATCAGATAAGGGATGAGTGACCGAAGTGCACATTATGCCCGTAGATACCTCGTGTTTATTTGACCGGACCAGTTGTCCACATAGATGATGGGTTCTGTGCCGCAGAAGTGTGCTGTGGGTGGTACAAAACCTGGTGAGCCGTATTCAGCCGTCTGACTACTTGATTGACCAGGATGGGACGTCTTTTCACAGAAGCCCAGTTGTTTATTGCATGGACATGTTATTTTTGCTTCGTCAGACATTTCAGCAATGATGAAGTTACTCTGACGTTGGTAAATATGAAGACTTACTTGGACTACACAAAGCATATACCACACCGGTGTCTATGGCAACAGTTAAAGTCAAGGAGGGTAGTCGTCGATGGAGATCCGCAAAGAGACAATGAAAATGATTGTTTGAACAATGGAAATGTTTTCGGGCACCAGGTTTCTAGAGGTTACTCATATTTGTTCAGTCCTCACGAGTGAACACGAATACATTTTGGATATGATAGTATTGAGGACATGATCACTTGCCAAAACAGGAGCTTTCATTTGTATAAAATAATTTCGGCATGATTGAGGATAATTCTGTCTGAGTCTGCTTTCTTCCCATTAGGGATAATGCCTGAATCCGTAAATGAAAAACGTAAGAGATACGCACACACATGAATGAAATCATCAACGAGTCATGTACAGATAGGTAATCACAGGATCTCAAAAATGCTAGATTTCGGGATGTGATCAAAGATCTACGCAATCAACACTGTCACTAGAGAAAATGGAACCAACTTCACTCTTGCCAGACCATTTTAAATCGACATCAGTAAGCACACCATTAGCGGTTTTCTTACGACATTGTTTTCTGCCTTTACCAGAGCTTTGAAGGTACTGCAATAGGATGAATTCCTCGTCATTACTTTACCTCAAAAATGAGGTCACACAGACTTTCGTGTTTCATAGAGAAAACATCAGTTGTAAGAGGCACTTTCCCAGGAACAGGCCAAAAGTATATACAGACTAATACGGGAATTATCTGCTACCTATGTGTTTACTAACTACGGGCAGTCTGCCACCAGGCTCGGTTGTGTTCTAGTTTGTAAAGCAGGCAGTAGATGCCTGTATTTACATAGAGCGATTGCACAAAGACGGAAGCAGCTTTCAAAATAACACACAATGTTTGGATAGGATTTTATAATCTCCAACACAAAAGATAAATCCGACTTCACTGTCGACGTTTTCGAGGTTACGCGAAGAGAGTAAACCACTCATACATCAACCGACTAAGAGGCTGAGTGATGGCAGTGAGCAATGGTGGAGTGCGAAATGTGGGGTAAAAGAGAAGGCTGCATTCAGTGGCAATGTTCGCAACCTTCACCGTTTTTTTAGGGATGACGGTTGATGTAAGCGAGTTGTTCAGGGAATCCACTGGCTCATTGGTTCACTCTTGGATAAGTCATCTGAACTGTTGGATGGAGCATTTTATGTAACAATTCAGTTTGCTTAGTTCAGCGATGGACCTTTTGAATATACTTGCCAGGGAAACAATATGGATAGATATCCCTATTCCAAGAGCAAGGATGTTAAAAGGTTATATCTGAACGTTGCAGCTTCAGTGAATAAGATGGATTGTCCCTATCTTTCATGGACGCCGTAGAGATAGCTTTAGTTTCGAAAATAACGAAACTCTTCTGGGATGTCTGTCATAGTGATCAGATTACCCTGGAATGGTAGAAATAAGTGACTGCGTCGATTTACAATGGGAGACCCTCTTGGTAAAATCAAAGAAGATTTAGTATTATGTACTACCTTCAAAATGCTCACCCCGCTGTGTCTCCACTGATAATTCAGCGTCCGTGAAATGTGTACGCTTGGGTATTATGCCGATTCCAGACTCGGTAGAGGCTATCCCCGTTACATCTTTACGCTTCGACAAATCTAAGAGTGCAAAAACATTTTCCGTAGGCCAAAAATCTTTTTCTTTGTTTATCTGATGGTGACTTTTGATCCAGTCGGCTGTACAGCGCTTTAGAGCGGCCTGTCTCTGAAGGGTTTACCAAAGAACTATGTTTCTCACTTTCCATGCCCCTAAGGTATTGCCGAAGCCAAGTTCGTGTTTAAGGCGATCCTTCACTCCAGCTAACCACGGAAAGTGGTGTTCATCAAGGTTGCCCCATTTTGCTCTTCCTATTCAAATTTGCAATGTTACTGATACTTGAGAAAGCCACATTCTCCTATGAGAATAGCGCCGTCGATTTGTCCTCAGGTCTGACTTGGAATATTCGGACTACGTTGTTCTTGTGGGTGAAGATCCAGTTACGTTGTAAGCTTTTACAGATATTCCAGACAACAGTTTAGCTATGTTTGGGATACTTTTTGTACCTTCGAAGTATAAAATGCCGCTTCGGGACTGGGTTGGCCCAATATCTAAACTTGGGTTGGCAGGGGAAGCTCTAACTGAAATAGATGCGTTTTCTTACCTGGCCATTTACACCTAACATTGTGAACACATATCGGATGAAGTGTCTTCGCGTATAAAGAAGACGAGTTTGCTTCCTGTGATGGCATGGGCTTGACATCCAACTATCTTCACACTGCGGCAGTGACGTCTGTTGTTTCATACAGCTCAGCCATTTGGCCATTGGGAGTAGAAGGTAAGCTAAGGCTGTGCTTGAGCACCGACACCTCCGCAGTATCGTTCGACTACAGGGTTAACACCATATCAAAATATCCTGAAGTTAGACACAGTGTTTGGAACCAAAAGTCAGTCTCTGGATCAGTTACTGAAGCTGAACAGGTGAACGTAAATGGTTCATGTTTTACACACGTGCACCGATAGACTTTCTCAGCATATACTGTTCTATGAAGCAGGTAGTGACTGGAAGTTAGATCCAGGTGATTAGTTTATGATGTGGCATAAACGTAGATCAGTGGTCTTGGTCAAGTAGGGCAAGCTAGACTTCCAGGTCGGGGTTCATACCACACAACAACTGAATAGTTGGATACCAGGGGTGTTTTTGATTGGGGTCAAATAATGCACATAATTTGGCACCATTTCCTAAAAAATAAATACTAAAATGAACGCAAGCTTCCATTTACATAGTACAGATTGCTGTAAAAGTGGACATTTTTTTCATACACAATGTTAGTTTGGAATGTTTGGTAGAGTAGATAAATTCAAGTGTCTGATTTGCAATGCCGCATTACTTGGTCTCATAAATATGATGAATAACCTGAGACTGAGAAAACCTTCACTCGCAAAGTGGTGCAATTCTGGTGAAATTTCCTATGCAACGTCTTATGAAGCGGCCTAAAAATACATATGCAATCGATTTTAACAAAACCGCACTCTGGTTTCATCAAACCAGCCAACTTGGCAATTATTTAGGTTTTAATCACCAGTTCGATCATATGCCAATGTGTGTTTTGAAACAACGCGAGTGGCATAGATGAACACTGGGAAAAGATTTGCAGGTAGTTGAGAAACCCTAGACAAAGAAGAGGCCTATCCAGAAACTAACATAGGTCTACTTAACAAGCAGCCAATGCCAACTGTGGCTCAGTTTGTTTGCAGTATAAATAGTAAATCGAGAAACGTTTACAGGTAATCAGTTACAAAATGAAAGAGTTGAATTTTAGTTGCTGTTCACAGGGGAGTAATTATGAAAAGAGTAGAGACGGGCTGAATCAGTGAGGCAACCGGCAGTGTGCATCAACCTGAATGGGCGAGCCCGGCTTTCGACCTGTTAACGCCGTTTATGTTAAATATTCAAAGTTGAGGATCAATTACAACAATGTTGAGGATTGGAGCACTAACCTCTTTATGACTTCAAAAAAGATACTCAGAAAAATTATCTTACAAATTGAAAACGAATAAGTGCAGGGCTCATGTGAGCGTAAGACATAACGCGAGTATGAAGGGACAGGATGCCTTAGTAAAAGACGAATTGACAACGGATATCAAGGGCTCACAATGTACACACCTACTACGCGTGAGTAAAGCAAAACAAAGTCGTTCGGAAAAAGCCCTTCCTATATATATATATATATATATATATATATATATATATATATATATATATATATATATATATATATATATATATATATATAAGATGCGCAGTTCACTCTGTCTACCTGCTCCAGTCTTCACATTATAATAAGTCGGGGGTTTTCTTTGATGGTTTGTCTTAAAAACTGATAAAACGCCCGTTTCTGAGGCACCATCAAGTGACTTCTTTGAAATTTGGTGCCTGAAAATTTTAAGTGTATATCACCAACTGTGCCCTATATATATATATAATATTGTAAACACGATATTCACTTGTTTAATCTTCTGTCCGAGGTCGTGCACACCCCACATCACGCACAAACTTGGTAAAGCTACTTTTCCGCTAAACCAAGTGCGAGATAAATCCGGATAGTTTCTACATCTATTATGAGGTTGCCGTATGACGCTTCATTTTGCTCCAGTAACAATGCAGCTACAGATCACATAATTTAAAGTATCAAACAGGGGGTCAGACACCATGGGCCAACAAGAATATATGGGTCTTTTCACGCTTGGTGTTCTATCCTTCAGATATTCGTAGAAATCAAAATGGATGACTAGTTTTGTCCATGAGATTGTGATCGAGTGAACTACAGGTAAATTTACCCTCAGTACCTAGAACTTTATACTGATATTCCTCCAGTAGTTAAAACTTGAAAACAGAGTAATGGTAATTACGAACCCCCCCCCCCCCCCCCGCATCATCAAACATTGTTCCCTCTGGTTGGGCTTTTCCTGAATCATTGAATTCCGCCTGAAATCTCTCCCCTGATATGAGTTCATTTGGTGCAGACAATGTATGATATCCAACTCAACAGCTAGTTGGAAATATCATAACCATACATATAATTCAGATGATTATAAATTTCTAAGACTTTCATTACTCCGCATGTGTCATTCGACTGAGTGTGAAAGAGCTTGCCACTCTTTAAATTGCAGTTTTCACCTTTGGGATTGCGTCATGCTCACCCTTCTTCTTTTATGGTAATGTTCCTCCGATGAATTCACACCCGTGAACGCCCAGTGAAATTGATGTGTTTGCGACTATCGTTAATCAAATTTCCTTAGCGGGAAAACGTTGCTGGCTGACAAACCATGCTGTGCTGTCCTCCTCCAGTTCAAATATCGGTGTCCCACTAAGACCAAATTGGACGTCGTATCAGTATTGTGGACGAATGCAGAAGCGATACACTCACACATCTCCACGATTTCCTAACCTTTATCGTGCATTTTGTGGTCTAGAATCCTTATTCATTTAAAGTAATGGTGAGTCTGCCGTTTGGATTTGGGATGTGAATCTAGGTCAGCTCATCTGGCGTCGATGAATGTGCATAACAATCGAATACTCACAGTCAAACGTCAATCTGCGAAAATGTTCTCTCAACATTTAACTGCCTTTGGAAAGCGAATTTACATGTGATTCTTGGTAACTTTGAGTATGAGTTCATATACTCTACAATTATATCTAGGCAAATGAGTGTTAGTAACTCTCCATCATAGTTGAGTTTCGCGTTGGACGGAGTAATCAATGGTGTACCGCAACTGCCCACCTTCCGATTGAAAGCAACTATGGCTGCAACACACAACTATATTGCCTGTTTAAAAGTCGAAAAGTACCTGCACCTGATTAGGAAAAAGGGTGAATGCATGGGTGGGTTGTCTGCCAGAAGTTATTGAGAAATAATGAAAATAAATGTCTACGGCAGAGAAAGAAGATTCTTCGTTGTCAGAATACTTGGTATCCAGTCTTTCCTTTCCAACTTCCCTGAATGTTCATGATCGAGCATTACGTTCTCTCTCCGAAACCGTCATCACCATACCCAAACCGCTAACACTTTTTTTCGGGAATGAATCAGGTAAACGTTTTAGTCGACCATATTTTCGATGCAAAAATATCATTTTCAGGCTAGTTAAATGTCAAACAGGTAATGCTGAAGTACATTTATACACAATCCCCGGCCAGTGAAAAACAGTTTCACCACTTGTTTCATTATTGAGCTTCCGTACATTTCTACTCCACTAACTGCATACGTGCATTAGTCCGAAGATATTAGCAGCAGGGCATTGCTTCATACCACTTAAGGTCCACCTACTGGCGAAAACGTCATTAGCCTTTTATTTGATTATACGAGGATTATCTAATAAATCCCTGGACTGACTATTTCCAAAGCTCCATGGCAGCGTCCATCGATAAGATATGTGGAACATATAGGGATTCTAATTCTGGTAATCTTCCCGCTAACCGATGAATACTGTTGTGAATAAACAAACAATGTAATAGTATGTAAACCAATGCATATTTACCAGATAAGCATAATAACTCCAGTTAGAGAAGAATGACATCAAGCGGAAAAAACCTGCATTTCGTTAACCAGTTGCTTTGCGCAGGTCAACGTGTTTGAACCCAGTGCCAGTGATTCATCCTGGCAGTGTTAAGAGCCCCAAATGAAGGGGAAGTGATGTGGTGATTGTCCTAAAAATATGCAATTCGCAAAAACCGATTTAGTCCTATCAGTGCTCATTTGTCCAATGAACATTCCAACCGGAATCCATGCATTTTCACTCAGACCAGAATGCGCTTTGCGCGTGGGACTCATCTTAGTCCGAGCATGGATATTGACGTTCGCGAAACGCACATCTCGCTTGCAAGATCTGCTTCCACATCACGTGACAATGCCTCATAGGTTCGTCCCCACGGAATTTTATGCACTCCGTCACGTATTTCATGCCTATGAAAAGTCGCTTTTCATTTGCTTAAGCATCATTACCTTTCAAGTTCACTTGGTTTACTTTCTGATTTCATTGCTTTAGCTGCAGCTATGTCGAGATTGATCACCACCCCAACAACAGTTTAGGCTGTATTCAAGCCGCCAGCTTACTCCAGTTCATCGGCTCCTTCCAGAAGATTATAAAACAAAACATTGGAGACGCATGCGGAAAGGTAATCTCATCTGTATACATCATCCGTGAATGTAAAATTGGCGTTGCTTTATCAATAAATTAAACCCAGCAGCGCGATATGTACAACAAATTCCAAGTTGGAGTCACTGTTCTTCGTTAGCATTAGGAAAAGTAGACAGAACATCTGTGGTGTATGTAGGACAATGTCGTTTTTCCGCGTGGATTTCAAAGATTGGCGTACGCTGACTAAATTCATCAACAAATCCTGAGACATGGTGTCGGAAAACTCATGCTGCTACCTCACGAGTCTGCTCCTTACGCAACTGAAAAGAACTGATGATAATGCGCTAACAACAACAGTTTTGGAATGAGATGGATACCGCCATGTTTTGCGTGGTCAATATACGAGCTCTTTTTTCAATTTGGGAAGAACAAACGATCCTCCAAAGGTTGTCGACATTATCTGAATTCCTGAGACAACGATGCCAGTTATTTCTTTCAGAAGCGGACCTAGTTTCCTAGTTTATGTGTCCGTACTAGGAAATTCAATAAATTTTTTCTGAGCAATTTCAGCCCGATGAATGTGCGAGCTGTATTTCAAATGATCGGTCATTTTATTTTGTTCATTCTAAACAAATTCGAAGATAATCTTTTGCAGCTGAAGTTATGTAAAGTAACTGGTCTGCCGCCCAATCCTCGAACATCTTGCTGAGTCGATATATGTGATGCTCCAAGTATATATAATCTGACTCATTTGATTCCGAAGTTTGCGGATTTAGATTAGCATATTGGTTCAAATATTGTAGCTTTGTTACATTCATTTAACTGTACAGATTTTGAACGTGAAATCGGTAACAGTTGTTAGTTCATTCAAGGGAAATGATTTGCTGTTCACGACAACATAACGAAGCCTATGCCAAATGAACATCAAATAATTGCACTGTGTATTTGTCAACCAGTAGTTCGGTTGATCATATTGTTTTGCTCACCTAATAACTACAGCATTCAAAACCCAGTGGTATACACCATAGTCATTGTTGACAATGTAATACTGACCTGCAAAATCTTTACCAAAATCTAACTTATCTATGACGCGGACTCAGAAAACCACGAAAATGGCAGCGGATTCATGATGTAATATCCTCTACATGATGTATTCGAATGAGTATGCTGGTTCTGAATTATTGCTTTCTCCATCGCAAATTCTGTTTACTTCAAATCCGGTAAGCATGTCCACCTGATTCAACATTCATCCATTTAGCTGATTTTGCAGTACACATTTCAGTAATTCGACCAAATGTTCGGTGGACTGCAATCATTTTGTTCCTTTATTCAAATTTACTGATGTGTGTTGATTTCGTGTTTGATTTCAAATAACCCAAGCAGTCTGTATTTGTTAGGTATTATTATCATGCAAGTCCAACCTACATACTTCTATTCGACTGAATAGCCAACGAACTGCATACACTTTGAGTTCAGTATGTTTGAAGCGAGCAGAAAAGTAGGTGATTGTCGGCTCAACAATTACTATTATCGTGTTATTTATTTTACTTCCGAGATTGCAAGCTGCCTCATGATACCGTTGCTAAATCATCAACATGAGCCTTCGAATAAATAGGTTACGGATGTCCTCCAGTTAGACATAGTCAGCTTCGTGCAACCCAGTGACCACCTTTATTGATATTTTCTTCATTGACAATCTAACATTCATGGATATACACTATCAAAACATTTCCTACTTTTTAATGTGGCTACTGAACGCAAGCTGACTGTATATGGGCGATATGATCACAGAAGATCCCGAAGATGGAATAAAATCTCCAATGTGAAACGAAAGTGTGCGAATCAAACTACTATGTTGAATGGAAAGCATGCTACTGGATTTGAGCCATTCGAAATAACGTCCTAAGTTAGGCTGATTGAATTTTTCCGATAGATCAGGTAAAACGTAATTGCTTCAAGTCAGGAAGGTTTGGATAATACGATTCATCATGAAGCTTGAAAGCTCAACTCACAATTTAGGGAATGAAAGCAATGTGCAGCTGTTTTACCCTAGTTGAGAATTATCAGCAGTGCACATCCACCGAGCCCTCACGTGGTCTTGAACTCGGGGTGAACGATTGTGAATCGAGCACCTTAACCACAGGCTATCCGGGCGAGCTCACAATGGTTTGTTGAAAATCGACACACCCCTCCGTCACTGTAACAACTAGCTTCCCGTACAGCGATCGAATACTATGACGGAAGACTTTTCTGTAGGGGCCTAAGTACAACGAAGGCCTTCCGTTATGAACAACCTACAGAGCTTGGTTACTGTTTGCAAATGAGTAGTAGGAGATTAGATTTGTATATAATATGATTCATCATGCAGCTTGAACGCTCAACTCACCATTGAAAACCATGGAAGCACTGTACACCTGTTTCATCGTTGTTGGGAATCATCAGCAGTGCACATTCACCGAGCCCCCACGGGGACTGGAACGCGGGCTGAACGATTGTGAATCGAACACCCTAACCGCAAGGCTATCCGGGTTGGCTCTCAACGGTTTTTTGAACATCTACACTACATGATATAGCACCCTTCCGTCACTGGCTTTTGAACGGTAACAACCTGCTTCCCACACAGCGATCGACTCCTATGATGGATGACTTCTGTGTGGGGGCCTAAGTACAACGAAGGCATTCCGTTATGAACAACCTACAGAGCTTGGTAACTAGTTGTAATTGAGTAGTGGGAGATACGATTTGTATATTATGATTCATCATGCAGCTTGAACGCTCAACTCACCATTGAAAACCGTGGAGGCACTGTAAAAATCTAATCTTCTACTAATCAGTTCCAGCGGTTTTCTCAAATAATTCAGTTATAAGATAATGGCTGTTCATACACAGGTTTAATTGCCTATGGAAGTACACCTTATTGGAGCTAGCTGTATGCAAGCTGAGGGAACATCATTTGATATTCGAAAAGGTTTTTGAAAAGAATTAGTGGATAATGTATTATTAACTCTATCGTGTCAACAAAAATTGTGGTATATTATGACATGACAATAATGCCTACTTTTAAGAACTAGTGACTCAGTATACTCTCATGAATGAGAATGTGAGAATAACGTTTATTGCCTTAGTCTGCTGACTGGATCAACCAATTGTACTTTCGATTTACACTCCATCTCTACGTTAATGTCAGTTTATTAAGACTCAGCTTTCCGTTTCACAACCGGTGTTAATTTGCCAAGGCGTCTTTATTATTCAGACGTGGCATTGCACTATTGGGCATTGCTGATGAAATAAAGACTGCGCAGACGAAACATCAACTCGACTACCTTCTAAAATCTCTATTGGAGGTGACGTTTTCTGTCCCGAAAATGGTCCAGTTGTCATTCACCCTAGTGCGGGTTGGCCTCCAATCTCCATAAGTTAGAATGCTGAGGGCATGGTTAATTATTCACGTTTGTGTATTTTAATAAAAACAAGAAAGAATATCTGTGTTTTCCGAGGTATTAAGAAGAGTACCGATCATCGTGCTTTACAAATGAACGCAGGGAACAATGATGATAGTGGGTCACAAAAACGATGAATGTTTCTAATGACCATGTTTGATATGTAGTGGAAGCTCTGAACAATGAAAAGACTGTAGACAAACCGAAGATTCCTTTTAGTTTCCATATGCTCTTTGTACAATAATCATAATTATGAGATATTTCTAAAGTGCATTTCCTCTTCTGTTCCAGAAATACTGAAAAAGCGGTAGTTCTTTTATGCTAACAATTTTAAATTTGTTTGAAGAATCTCTTAGAAATCTATGTAACGTGTATCAGACGTGCAGATTTACAATCGATATTTGACTATTTCCTTGTGGAATGTATGTTCAACTAGCTCGTTTTGGAATACAGAAACTGAAAGTCTATGAAGTCAGAGATCCACTGAAGAAGTAAACAAACCACGGTCATCATGATCAGCCAAATTTGATTTACCCGAATATGCATTTTATGATTACGCGCAAACTGTGAGCGGACATCTATTGGCAACTCGTTCGTATCACCGACAATTAGTTTGATAAAAGCACCGTTGCGGGATTGAATTTGAAATTGGAATTAGTCCCATCCATTCATACGATTTCCGAATGATCCCAAATTTGATTCTGGTATGCGCAATGGTGATGAACGTTCGACTTCATGTTGCGCAAAGTCTACTTGTTGAAATTTGCAAAACAAGTTTATTCACAATCGATGAGTGACCACAAATATACGTCCGTACTGGTAAACAATGATTCGAACCTCGATCTCGAAACCCACTTTGTTATCTTTCGTGTGTGAAAGATTACTCGCACAACTAATAATGTGTTATACCGAAACCGCAGTGAATGAAATGATCAGCATGTCTCTATTAGTTCATTGACGTATCCCGGAGGATACCTGTACGATGTCGATCCTGGACCAGCTCAATTTTAACAAACTACAAGCGACAAAACCAAACAAGGATCCAATCGGTAGTCATGCCACGGATGGGCAATGTATTCAGAGAACCTGTTAGAGTGAAGCGGTAGACCCTGGTATCGATCGCAAGAGTATAATTGCGCGAAGTACTATATAGGTAAATGAGATTCGTAATAACGCGTTTACCTACGTGGTAACCCTATTTGAGGCATACAGAATAAAATCAGTTGAAAAAACAATAAGAATCCTTGGAACAGATAACGCTCTGGTTGACGTCTGCCAGACCGGCAGCAAGAAATATTGCTGAACAGTAAATATAATTTTTTAAGTTCGTTGTCGACATTTCAAAAGAAGTTTGTTTATCGAGACAAAGCTCTGTGTTTCACTGTCAGCAGAAATGGCAACCACCGGGATTGCGGTACTCGGAGATGCAACCCATAACAATTCGGATGGATAATGGCAAATATAGTCCCTTGAATGTTCGACCAGAAGAGACTCTCCGAATAAGTTCAGTACAGGGTTGGCACCATGAGACAAATCACCGTGAGGATAGGACGACAAACAAAATCTTTGATGCAGATGTCCAATAGCCTCCAAGGAGCCGCTAGCTGACTAAAAAAAGAGTGTCCGTTTTGCTCTTGGTTTCTAAATACACTGACCTGTCAGGAAAGTTAGTAGCCAAAGTTGATATCCACGACAGTGAAGTGTACAGGTTCGCAGATGATGTAGCTGCTTGCTGCCTCAACATCCCAGCATTTTATCAAACTTCATATTGATATCATCATTACTTTCTCATCTTGTACTTTTTGGGCTTGAGAGGAGGAAACTGATTATTGTCGGGGTAGCGGTTTTGCATAATTTAGAAACTGGCTTGAATATACAAAATCTGTTGTTGGTAACCGAGATCACTTCGTGTGACTCTTCGATCGAAGAACACTTCGCATAGATTTGATAACATTTCAGATGCCCTGGTGAGGGCGCCTCATTTCAGACGCCAACATATTGATTTACGTTACTGCTGCCACATTAGGCTGGATGAAAACAGTTTTGGACTATTTGTGAAGTATTACAGACGGTATTTCCATAAAATGTTGCATATTTCTTTCTCCATGATGAACAATGTTTCAAGTGCAGACGAATGCCAGCAGCTGGATAGAACCAATGTGACTGGTAGGAAGTCACATTTTAGGGAAGTCAAACTTGCCGTGATGTGAATGGGTGTGGCAATGCGAGCATCATTTGTCCCACAGTGCTATGTATGAAACTCGGTTAGTTAGTTATCATAGCATGAGCAAAATGAACTTTGTTACTGGAATGAAGATGAATGTGTATAAGACTGCGGTAATTATGTAGTTCAAAGTAACACGCAGGTGGATAATAATCCACAAAAACATTAAAAATTGAAAATTCTTTGTGAATAAGACCTCTTCGAAACCGCACAATAGCATGATAGATACATGGAAATGACATTTTTTCCTGAGGATTCATTTGAGAGCGGTTAGCGACCTCGCGGAAACAGAAAAATGTTTTTAATGCGTAAGATGAAATAGGGCTCCGATAAATCGCGCAATGAAAGTAATATTGTGTTCAACTCCCGGTTGTTCGTATTGGATTAATTCTCGTATCCGAATAAAAGGTTCATCTTGTATTATTCTCGTGAACTGGCAATGAAGAACCCCGGTGGTTTCCACTTGGAGCTTTCAATATGTGATGTTTAGCCAGAACAATTGTTTTCTATATTAGAAAACGTACTGGCATCTTTTTTTATCAAAAATCCAACGCCGCTATCTGGAATCGAACTGGAGGCACTCCGCTTACCGGACAAATGCTTCATCGTTTGAATGTAGTGTGTTTGATCACGCATCGCAGTGTTGGAATTTTAGATGTGAAAAAATGTTATTGGAATTTCCATTTTATGAAATTACTGCTCCTAGTTCGGGAAATGATTCTTTTTATCGCCATATCTACTAAGCAAAGCACCACTATTGTGGAGTCCATTGTTGTCATTGATCGATGTAACCTTAAAGACGGGGGTTACCATCTGTGGGTGGTAAAAATATGCGCCATCGCATTTTCTCCATTACATGCCTGCGCATAAATGCAGTGGAACCGCTTCAGCCTACAGCCACTTAGGTCCACTGTGTGAAATGACATGGCCAGCAGCCGGGCAGTAAGATGTGGAGTGTAGAAACACATAAGGTCCCAATATCTCAGGAGAGGTGGCTTGACGGACTACAGTGGACTACTGTCCACCCCCAGAGTAAACCGTGCTAGCAGGAATTCAAATTTGAGCACTTGTGGTTTCCCAAAAATGATCTCTCAGTTTCAAATCAATCATAGAATCAGGTATTGTTTTAAAACCTATATCATTACCTCAATATTGTTGATCCGATCGTTATTTTCATACTGATAACCAAATGCGAAAACCAGTGAAGTTCGGCATTTGTAACACTAAATATTCAGTAATGCATTTAAGAAAAGTAAGTAGAGTTCAGTACAACCGCTTTTTTCTTGTACAGATTTACACTGCACACCGCCATCGACATGGGACAAAGCTATTATATGCCCCACTGTGTTCGTTCCACCGATGTTTGGAGTGTTCAACTAGTGATTCCGAAACCGACAACCCAAGTCTTGCCAGCAAGTTATTTTGATCGTCTGTTCATATTTACTGAACTTGTTCTTCTACATAATTTGAGCTGGTGTTGACTGAGTACCTCAGCTCTGTAAGCTTAAAAGGGAACGAGAGCAGAAACACTATTGTAATAACTGAACTGAAATGCAAGTGAATGGATGGTAGCTCCGATGATATCTACCGAGTATGTGTTATGAAAAAACACGAACGAAAATATGACGACTTCCGATTATCAAGGAACATCATCTGCGATCGCGAGCAATTCACGCCGAAGGGATAGCGGTGATAACGTATCCTTTAAATGAACTGTGTTGCCCTGTGAACCGTACACAAGGGAAAACTAGTCACCAGTTTTCTCTAACAAAACTCGTTTTTAGTAGGACTGGAATCAACGCGATGATGAGCGGATTCTACCCATTCTTTGTGCCTACATGGAGTAGCTGTCACGCAAACGAGTGGGCCTGATAATCTGATAATTGGAATGGCGGACCATGTGGAATCAGGTGAAACTAACCTTCAAATTAGAAAACATTCCGTTCAGGAATGTTGCTCGGGATAGGTTTTTGTTCATGTTTTTCTCGTTGTCTACCTCACTGCTGACGAATGCAAAATGAGTACATAAAAACAAGTTGCTCAAATCTGATAAAAGTGACTTCACGGAAGAACTCAATAGAAGAAAATTCTTCAGCAATCTGCAAATTAAAATGAATATGGCCAAATTTGTGAGCAAAACAATTCAAACATTTATTAGATTTTACCGGATGATTTTCGCGGCCAAGTATTTGGTTCTAGAAGGATTATCAAAGTATTTTTTTATTGCTCCTATAGTGATGGTTATTTGAATTTATTTCCCCCGTGCCTAGTCGTTTGAATTCCTCGTCATTTTCCAAAGTTGCTCACGTTTGCTCCGTTGGCTGAGCCGGACACGGATGGTGGTAATGAGCACAATAATTCAGAAGAAGGCGTAGGAGTAAAATACTATCACAGTAAACTTCAAATTGTTACGGTAAATTCATCTGCGTAGATGAACCAGTGGTGGAGAAAACGCAGCCGAGGCAATACAAAGTCAGTCGTTTAGCATCATATCAACGTGAAGTGGATATGCGGCTACATAACAGTGCATTTTCAAATGAGATAAACACATTCATTTTGCAAAATGCATTGTGGAAAGGTGTTAGTTCTTTTGGAAATTGATAACCAAGGACGAATTTTAACAGGTACTGAATCCACCTGAGTACTTCGCTCAAAAATGTCCCCTCCGTCATGTACATGAAACCAGAACAATAATACAAGCAAAATGAATTCCCGACTGGATGAATCCATGGCAATATTTGTCATCAGTAGAATGCGCTCTTTCTCTAACAGGTCTACTACAGGATTATTCCAAAGTTTTGCCAAATTTGCTTTCCGAGGTATTACTTGTGTTTTTGGATTGATAATCCCTGAGTGTTTCTCATAAATATTGAAACAAGATTTGAAGTATGAAATTCCCAAACACTCGATTTTGTTCGTGCTTTTTTCCCTTGATCGTCTTTGGTCCGATGCCATGTCGAACTGGATTGAAGCTTATGAGTCATAGTTGTGAGAAACGTCTAAAAATGAAGGTGTTCAAAACACATGGTGAATGGTTCCCATCACTAGTGATGACTGGATCATGTTTTTCAGCTTGGGCGAATTCTTCATGTTGAATTGTTCAGTGCATGCCTGAATAGATTAGGGTTATGCAAAGAAATGAAAACAAATGTAGGAAAACCGTCATTTTGCAATGGCTTGACGTGAAAATATACTTTCATGTTGATTCCAAAAAAAACGGAGTCCTAGCTGTGCCTGTGTTGAACCAGATTTATTTGCACTTCGTCGATGAAAAAACATGTCCCATTTTTCATCAAAAATGAGTAATAAAACTGGCATCAAGACGCCCAAGGCAACAACAGCTTTCCTTGACTAAATTACGGTATTTGCTGTCTTATGCCCAAGATGAACAACTCATTCGCACACATATACGTGCAAAAAAACAATAAGATTTCTCCGATAATGTATGCGTATGGTTGGAAAGATGTAACGTGTGTGCCTCTCCATCTTACTGTGGGTCAATAGCTAAAGGTGTTTAGACAATATCATAAATATTTTCAATTTACATTGCCAATCAATATGGTGTTCGGTTTCTTTTGAACATTTTTCGCAAAATTTGAAACAAAGTACCATGTTGTCGACTAAATTTAGAATTTCAAACAACCGAGTAACTTGAGCTTTGCTTCTTCAGGTTTCACTTCACACCATGTGATCTTGAATCTATTTCTGAAAAAAACCCAATTTTTGGGGCCCCGGGTGAAACCGAATGAAATTTCGTCAAGGCAGACCTTATTTTCGCGTGCAAAATTTTGTTGTGTTTAGCGTGTATTAAAGAGCTACGTCGATTCAGGTCGGATCAATATTTTTACCGTTATGTTTCGGTTCAAAACACAAAAGCTTTCGCTTCCTAATAAAGTGTACGGACAACCAGGTTTTGTCCTCGCTTTTGGTTTATCTTGCCTAATGAGTACATGGTCTGACTCTATCAAAAAACTTCCATGGATATGAGGACAGTGAAATCATTGTCCAGACCGACAACGCGATATGTTTGCAGTTTTCTATTTCAAATAAAACGCGCAACCCTCCTCAGATGAATTCTCTTCAATAAGATTCTTTTTCACCTTACTCAGAACCCCAAACAAATGCCGTTACTTTCGAGAAAAATGAATATCTGCTCAGTCATCCATACTTCTCGCATCCTCATCATGCTTTTTAAAATAGCATTATATCGTCAATCTTTCATCCATGTTTCGACGGGATAAATAAAAAGTAGTTGTTATACGACTATTCAAAAGATATCGTTACCTAGTTCTCTACATTTTTAACCTCAACAGGATAAATCGTCCAGTGAATGACTGGAATAAATCTTGTGGTGTATCTTCCCGTCTCACCTGTATTGCCCGATAAATCAAATCAGCTTTGATTTGAAATTATTGCCAACTGGTCTGTGTATTCGCTAAATGAAGACTGATTGTGATGAACTGAGCATTTGGGAATTTTTGCCATATATGGATTTCATTGAATTGAAAAGCTCCATTTCCCATAATAATCATATAGAACTCGTTTTATTCTGTCTGAATAAAATACCCATTCCCAAATTATATTGAAAAATACAAACTCCATACAGATTCTGCAATCCTCTTAATCCACTACGACGCCAGTTCGATAAAAACGGTGGCATGCTCGTAATAAATTTTACACCAGGCTAAGATACAAGTAGAGAAATACAAAGCATGTTGTACGAAACTCTTTTACATCTGAACATATAAGTCAATAGCATTAAATTGCACGATGTATTCCGGACCATTTCGCTGCATCTTCACTAGTGCATACTGCAGTCAAGGTGATCATTTATAAATGGTAAATTGAACGGTCTCATGAAATCAAATGCAAAAGTGCACACACACACAACTAATGGTAGCAAATGAAAACGCGTTACCAAAGCAAGGCTAACGTAATTATCCATTCTCGCTGTTTGCACAGTTGAGGAAGACGTTGGTTAATTGCTAATGCCTCCGCGTATCTCAGTAATCGTTGATTGTTTGTGACATAAGTGACCGTGAACGCCGTGCTCAGATTAACACAGTGATTTGTCTCCCACAGGTGTTTCGTAATGGATGACCTGAGTGTTCTGCGTGCGTTCGATGACGTCACTGATTGTATCTGTCCGCTCATTGTTCTCTGTAACCAAACCGGAATATGTTCAACCATTCTATTACGCAATTGTCTCTCCGTTCTGCCGATGTAGGTGGCTGAGCACCCACACTTAAACTGGTAAATGCAATTTGACTTGGCGTGGAGAGGCAGCGGTTCTTTTATCGATGGTAGTTTCATCCCGATAAGAACCATTTGCACACAGTTCAAAATTGCTGATTCTGAATGGGACAACGTATTCATGTTTCACTTGGATTCTTCATGGCACAATGATCCGTAAGGGATATCCATTCAGATCAATAGATCATCGTCCATAGATAAGTCACTGGTCATGTCTGCTTATAGATACCCTAATGAAGAGCTAGATTCGCGAGCTGAATCGTTCATTTTGGCGCTCTGACAACGGGTCCATGATCGACCCCATAGACAAGACGGAGCATGAACAAAAAATGGGAGGCTATCTTGACTATACGAGCACATTTGTATACGAAGTTCACTACACAGCGAAACTTAAAAACTAGTGATTTGAACATCTGCCGAAGTTTATGTTTAACTTGACCAACATTTCAACAGTGAGATTACAGCTCATCATTTATACCCAGAGAGAATTCGGAATCCACAAATGAGTGGGTTACGTAAGCTTCACAAGCCAGGAGTACCTCTTCGACAAATACTATTTATGAACAATTGTGCACAAGCTTTGAGAGACACAAACGTGAACAGAATCTCAAAGGGGAACAGCAAGATACTCTCAACATCTCCCTTCATCGGCTTCATCTTCGAGGACAAAATATATTTTGTTGTGAAACAATACACTGCGCACGATCACTCGGCCAACCTTACTGGTGAGAGATCTGAATTTGTTATCATAAGCTGTAGCATAGATAAACGTGCCACTGAAAATCATTATATATTTGTATATAAATCTGTCCGACATTCCTTACAATAGCGATGATTGCCTGTTAGTCAATATTCACCCATTCTCGCTGTCGTTATTTCCTTTACTGAAAATTCAATTATTCTGCTATCATACTAATTACAAACCTAGGCATTCGATTCAACGTCTTGTGTCTCGAAAAACGTGCTTTTTTGCTCTAGTTTGTTCACATTAGGAGCTTTTGACTCCATGGTATAGATTAATTTCGCTCGGTCGTACGAGAGCAATTTATCTCTTTATTCATCAGTCTTATGATCCGTGGATATATATATATATATATATATATATATATATATAATTAATTTTTAGCGGAATACTCCATAAAAGTGTGCGGGGAGTTGGCGGATCAGCTTTGTCTACACTTCGACGAATGACAGTGTAATACTTAAGGAATTATAACACACGCGTAGGGAAAAGTCTTTGAACAGTATCCCGCTTATCATTACACAGAACAATGTGTAGGCCTCTTTCCAAAAATCTTTCACCATTTAAAAGTAGGTGTGAGGTATATATGGATTATAGTTCTCCAAATTTTCTCAACACAGTTTTGCGTTAGATGATTTGAGCCCAGCTATGTGAAACAGACTGCATTGTTCATTGCATGTTGCGATTTTGGCTGAAGATATTTTTTATGTTATGTAGTTATTCCGAAGAAAATATTCCTCTTTCTCTCTCCAAACAAACCGCAATATTCACAGAATTGGAAAGGGGCAGCAGCCAATAAAAGACTGCTAACCAAACAGTATTCTAGGGGAGATGGAAACCGATTCGTGTCCTTATTAGCAGTGATCCGTCAAGATAACTATTGGACTAATTTTGAAAAGGAAATAAACTAGACGGCGGAATTGCAAACCAAATGATACTCAGTATGTTTTGATCACCCCACAGGCAGCTCTTTCCATCTGAACTCCACGATGAATCCCCACTCATCAGCACATGTTTGCGAAGAACTACTGAAATAAAAATCGGAAGAAATACGAGCTGTGATGACCTTTCCAGAAATCTTATCAGGACAGAACAGACTCAATTCTCCGCAATAAACATATATGTTTGCATGCCTTTATTAATATATATATATATATATATATATATATATATATATATATATATATATATATATATATATATATATATATATTGAAAGGCGAACATCGTTAGCCGCATTGTTGCGTTGGGCTAACAGTTAACTTGACGGACAATTGTCTGCTCGGTCTACTGGTAAATGAAAACCTTTTCTATCACAGTAATTCAGATAAACAACATAACTTGTAGGATTTGAAACCACCTTTCTCCGAAGGCCAAAATATTTAATGAGTCAAAGTTACCGATGGAAACATCGTGTGAAACCGATGATGCTACCGTTATCTTTGATTACTGAAGATTACATTTCGCCCATGCCGGCAAGAAAACCGTGGTTTTACCCCATCTAACTTGCAAGCGCTGGAAGTCACAGCAGCGATTTCTATGTTTCCTTTCTTGGTAACAAAGAGGCAATTGTTCTAAGACAAAAAAGTTGCATTGTGAGTAAACGGTAGCGACAGTGAGGATTCACACGCTCTGACAAGAATTCCAGAATTCTCCAGCTTCGAATGCAACAGACCACCGAGGTTGGCCTAAGCTGCATTTACTCACTGATGTTTGTGATTCCATGAACAATATGTAACAACCCATTTTTATGGTTAGCACGTTCAACGCATGCAAGATAAGGTGAGCGGATCGCAAATGTGTCGATAATCAAAACCAATCATCAAATAAAAGTCGGTGAATTTTGAATAAATTTTGGTTTTTAGGCATGGGAAGAACATCGTTGAACGTTACCGATACGCATTTATGTAGAAGTTCAAACCGAAGAAATCCTAGAACTTTATTAGCGAATTTGATTATTGCAGCAAAATTGCGTTATTCGTAATTCACTTAATCTGCGAAAACACTTCAAGTGGTACAACTTTCAAAACGACTGACGCAGGTCTCGAAGCAGTCACAGGAAAACAATGTCGAGTCAGATGTTTTACTACTGCTATGTGATGAAACTGGTTTCCTCTATTAGTGAATACTGTTCGAAAACTTTAATCTGATTGACCGTAGTAAACACTGATGACCCGATCACTTTTCTCACACTCCGCTATCGGAAATTCCTTTCTGTTATCCCAGTCAAACAAAGCAAGCATCAAGGGAATAATCTTCGCTGAAGTATTTTCTGTGGTTGAACTTCCGATATCAAGATATCTGTCGATGTGTAAGACATGAACACATTAAGTACCTACTGTGAAAGTTGATGCATACTGGTTTTCGAAAAATCTCTATGCACTTATGCGACAGAAACAGGACTTAACCCCCGTGGCGGAATAATTCCCTATTACATGCAGTGGCATATGTGGTGCTGTTACTCCCGTGAATAGTGCATCACAAGCTTTTTGACCAAGTGCTCTGATAACAGATAAAATTAAACTATTCAGTTTAACTCTAAGTTATAATGAAGTAAATATATATGTACTGGACCTTGAAGTTTCATATACGTTTACAAGTCTGAAATTGAATGAATAAGACATTTTCAGGCATGAATTTTCCCAGAAACCTCTTACGGAACAATATATGAAGCTTTATCCCGATGAACTATTACCTACGATGGTGACTCCGCTTCGTTGAATTTAGTCTTTTTGTTCATTCTTCCCCAACATTCGAGGCCTCCCTTAATGAAGTCCATTAACAAAGCCCGGCCAATTTTATTCCGCCTAAGATCAAATTATTTTACAGTTATAATATATTGACACCCAGAGTAAATGTTTTTTCGGGTGTAATTCCCAAACGAATCGATAGTTTCCTGAGCCTTCAACAGCTTATCACATGAAAAAGCCCAAACGAGGAACGAACCAATCCGCTGACGAAACCAACACTTGGCCACGTTTTCTGATCTTGTAGAGCAGACTCACATGATGCTAGCCGAATCGGAAGATACTAGCGTCTTGTGTTTGGTAGGGAGTGAAAGAATCCGGTAATGTTCTCCCGCTGGATGTAGGAAGTGAATTTCCCGCACCGTTTTCAGATCGTGCTGCACATAAACTCGTCCCATTCGTTCGATTTGCCAGATGTTCTAGTTGTTAAGAGTGCACCTGGGTGGATTTTTCGTGATGTTTCGTGTAACTAATGCTTCTGTCTGCGTTGAAACAGTGAATAAGATACGTCAATGAATATTTCTAATTTTACACCTCTTCGCGCACCTTTGGCGAGAAGATCCGGAGAGTGTTAAAGGTAATGCGTGGTGGAATTTCTTTTTTTCCAGTAGATTTCCCAGTCATCCGTCAAAAGCAAATTTAAATAACGGTAAAAGGTCGCAAGGCTGAAGTAATATCTCCCAACCTTATGATATGGACAAAAATATCAAAAATATATTGACCAAAAAACGGATTCTACCAAAATATCCGAACTGATAATTATATCTGAATATAACCTGGGTTGAGTCAAATGGGCCTGTTGATCAAATTAAATAAGTTTCCATACCACTGTGGACGTGTGTTTATTTTCTCCGGGGATTTCACTCCGGCCATCAAGTTTATACACATTCAACTACTCATCAAACACCAAAAGCCCCATACATAATGAAAGAGAAGTGTGAAAGATAATATTCAGTTCGGGAAAGTACTTAATATATTAGTAAAAATAACAATACCACTCAAAAATGCTATTTACTGCTGAAAGGATTAACATCACATCCGTAATCCCAAATAAAAGGGTTTTTCCTTGTTTTTGTAATTCCATCAATAGAAAATGCATTCAGCAACCGATATAAGCACTTTTACTTACATTTATTGCCACGCGATAAAATCTGATACCGAGTAAAACATGAAGACTCGTATCGTCAAAGGATTCTCTTTATAAAACAAAACTGCACGCTGCATAGATTTATCCTTCAAGATTTCTCAAAACAAGGAAGCGATCCGAAACAGTAGGTTGACCACTCAACAAAGTGTTCAAATTCGTGAACCAAATACAGCTGCGTAGGCAGACTGAATTTCGTCACCATAAGCTATTCAACTGATGGAAATTATACGTAGGGGAAAAAATATCTCATCAACAATACTCGATTCGGGCGGGAGTGGTTCAAGCGCATGAGTATTATAAACGGAACTCGCATGGAACATATCTCTATGAAGCCAGTAATCAGACTGACCTTCCATGTCGTTTTATGTAGACTGAGTGGAAATAGTATGCATACATGAAAGTTCTTATTTCATTTTATGTGAGGTAACAATCATGGCTAACTGATTCATTAACCTCTCGGATTTCCACAGAACACATTATTTCATTGTTCTGGAATTAGTTTTATTTCAGTCTGATGGCTGTTGGGCAAAATGCAATTAGTTCGTAGTCGGATTGGGTATGCTGGACTCGGTACTTAACCATATATGTCGCATTATGGGATATGTTCTGTGACACTGTCCGTCCGTCCCATTGAATCACAGTATTGAAATCCGGACCAGAGCCCCTGGGGATTTGTAGCGCGTCCGTGATATAATCAGCATGGCTAGGTTCTTTACAATAAGTGAATCCATATCAGTTGGTAAAACACTAACAGTGCAGTAGAAGCAGGTAGACACCAATCACTATCGCTACGGACTGCTGCACG
Organism: Fasciola hepatica; assembly: GCA_948099385.1. Classification (NCBI taxonomy): domain Eukaryota; kingdom Metazoa; phylum Platyhelminthes; class Trematoda; order Plagiorchiida; family Fasciolidae; genus Fasciola; species Fasciola hepatica. The sequence continues at coordinate 1,543,878 of CANUEZ040000145.1, read as the reverse complement.
CGGAAAGCTGCCATTGTTTCTTGATATGTCTAGACAATCGTGCTGACGAGAGATACAGATTGACTCATACACCACTTATCATCTACAAACTCGAAACTGGCACCAATCATCTTCGAGAATTATGAAAAAGCATTTATTTACGCGGTAATCGTCGTGAGATTTCCCTTGTGATTATTGCAAAATTTATAATTTCACTCAGTATCACTTAGCATGTCAAGTCAATCATTACAAAATGAATGCAGATTGTTCGACTGATAACTCGGTGTATGACTCAGGGGTACTACTTGGTATATACGTTCGCTGACTGAGCACTTATTCACACGACCCCCAATATGTACATATTCTGAATAATAACTGATTTTGGAGGAGTTTCCAAACTCACACAGCACAGCAGTTCATTAAAAGTGCAAAGACTCTGTTGCATGTCTGTTCCCATTGAAAATTCCTTCATACTGTATAACTACTGGGTCCTTCTCGGAAATTTTACTTAGGAAATTGTTCTGCTCCAGTAAATAATACACAATGAATAAGGCGGTCAGAAACAATGCAAGAGTGTGATGTTTATAGTTCTGCGAGACAGTGGGTCTTCACGTTATACAACGACAGAAAATGGAGACGAATATTTACCTACAGCATCCAGTTTCAGTTGGTCAGCGACGTTGAGGTTATTCCCTAGCGGTTCTCCACTTATTCGTCAAAGAGGAAAGGCAATGACATTTTTATCCACAAAAACACCGGCGCCGTTTTGTCTTGTAGTGCAATTCAGAAAGTACTAAAACTCATTTTTGTATCGTGTTGGTATCTCCAAACTATTTGATTTGAACATGTTTTGACCACCTAGTACGCTCCTCGAATACAGCACATTTTTCCATGGCGGCGGCTCTGTGGCTGTGTGGCAGCATTTATTAGGGCCGCTCACTGCTCCCAGTTGCTTACGGCACACTCTGTTTGGTAACATGAGTTGTTTGTGTTCCGCATTCTGTTCAGTATGCCCTCGTGTGAAGTTTTGAGAAGGATGTGAATGGGGCAGCTTCTCCGTTTGCGCGACTAGAACACATGGGAGTTCCTTTGAATAATACAATATACTTATTTAAAGTGAGCTGCAGAAAAATAAGAAAAATCTGGAGCAATACAAAAGCTATCCAATAGCGAGCAAAGAACATGCATTTTACAATGAATATCTAAGTACGTGATGCGATCCATCAAAGCAACTGAGTACCATTCTGTTTTGAGGTTTTCTTCACCTTATTTGAATATTCGAGTAGGCCGTGAAAAACATGAAGCCGCTGTTTAACGTCATGGTCACAACCGCAGAATGTTTTCTGAAAACATGTGTGTTATCTCACTTTAACCGAAAAGCGCTTGATGATAGCTTGGTCTCTTTGTGGTGGGATCAAAATCTTCCCATTCCCTAAAATGGATCCGCTAGTATAACATATTTTTCCTTATAGCCTCGCGGTATATCCATATGTGGTACAGATACGAAAACCAACGGTAGGCATCAAAATATTCCCTACTTTGGCGAGCAATGGTTGTACTTGGCCGAGCGGTCCAAAAAAGACGAATGAATAGCGGAACCTAAACCGGTTTCTCGGTCCGGAATATTACTTTGAAACTTGGCGCGCTTGCTTCACATCCCATCAATGAAAACGTATGGGCTGAAGGTTCCTAAATCAAAACTCACCGAGAGCCGGAGAGCTCAAAAGTCGTAATTTTGTCACACAAATGATTTTGCAACGAAACTATCTGTGAATAAAATCAGAACAAACGATTAGCATAATGACTTATAGGGTAGCAGAAACATGGTGATGAAAGCGACTGCAGCAGACGGACTTTAAACATGAATACATACATATTTTGCATACCAGTTTTTATCAGCGTGTAATTCGCTTTCCGTAGATATTCGTGAATCCTCAAATATGTAATCACTTTATGCGGGCGTCCGCAGAAGTACACACAACCTAGTCGTTCCCTACGATAAGTTACATTTTTCTATCGACCAGGTAACTTGTCTCCTTTTTTCATGGCCTATTCATATTGTGTATATGTCATTCTGATGCAACGTCAGAAACTGATACGGAGCTTGGGCTTTCCGTTGCGTTCATTGAGTCCAGAACTCGGTTCGCTCAGCTCTCCTAGAAACCATAGCTTGATTCACTCAACCAAACGAATTAGATTGGGAGACGATTGATTTAGTTCATTATTATTTGGGTAACCTGCGTGTAACCTCATCACCGGAATGCCTGGGAAATGAACGACTGGATCAAGTTGTTCTTTGTGAGCACTAAGAATTGCAAAACCCATTCATGAGGATAAAATATATAGGAGTACCTAAGTTTATAGGGGTGGAACATATATGGATGAATCTTGGTTCCCATTTTGAATTTTGTGAGACCGGTCTCTACAGGGTTCAGCAAATGGTTATCATTACTAATATAATTTGGTCAAAATGCAGATTATATATGTGGAAGTGACACTTGTTCGCAACAGTACTCCACATGGAACTTTGCCAAAATAAACGGTACCACAATTCTGATGTATTCCATCAAATGTGAGATGACATTATACAAGTAAACCAATATTTCAACTTAAACTCAGTTAAGAAGTGTGATATCGTGTTACCCTGAAATAGTCCTTTGGATACCATCGAAGGATGTCTCAATCCAGTAGACAATTTGCATTCACCCAATATACATGTGTACGTATATATACGAGAGATTCAAAACTTGCAAGGAAATCGCGGTTCAACATCCATGTGGCCGCAACGGTGTGGTAAACCTATTGTGCATCAAACCTATTCCTATTAACTGACTTCACCCTGAATGCGGAACAGTCTAACTGGGTGGAACAAACAGACAGTTAAGCAATCGAGCGAATGAACGCATACCAAAGTTAGTCAAGTATTCGGCGACACAATCGAGGTCAGGTCAAGCACATGAAAATAAAGTTATATAGCAGAAGAAAAATTCCTCAGCCGTCGCTCGTCACCGTCTGATGTCGAAACATTCAGTTGACTGAGTAACTGTATTTCCGGTCATTTGCTGAGTGATTTGTGCCAGATGGCTGCAGGTTTTTGGAATTATTACCATAAAACGAAGGGAAGCTTCAGTGTTCCAGCGAAATGAGTTTTTTGCTCATTTGCCTTTTCCGTATTGCTGTACCTTAACCCTTGTATTTGTTCCTCATACATTTTGAGTATCACGATTTTACACGAACATAAACATCCTTTTTGTTTTGCAGTACATATCATGATGAAATGAACTGCATTCGTCCAGTAAACTATTCACTGGCTTTTCCGTTCGCGAATTATTCAGTGATTATATATTCATCACTGATGCAGCAATTACCGCAAACAGAATGTATCCAGTTGTGAGGTCACTTGTCCTGTGTTTCATTTCAAGGATTACAGAAAATACTTATTCCACCGAAATGCTGACGTCTGAATGTTTACACAGCGAGTCAGACTCGGACCCGTAACCTCACGCCTACCGAAGTTAAATACGTTAGTACCACCAGGAAGATCAGATTGACGCAACGGCATTTTCCTAGGAATACACACCAAACAACAAATTGGTAATAAATAAAATCATGTGTCTTCTGCTAATAGTATAAACCGCAGTCAGAAGGAAGTGTTCCGATATACATTCCGGTTATTTATTAACCAGTGTACAAGTAACACGCCCAGCTCGTTCGCATGGATATTCTTGGGATTTTCAGAACTGTTTATCTCAACTCCATGGCCTTTTTGTTATTCATATAAAAAGACGCGGTCCAATTCACACCAATTTTTAATCGAAAACCCTCAATAATTGTTACCTGACTCATCCGCGTCATCCGTAGTTATGAACCTATGAATCACACAATACTCATTACAAAGAGCAACAAGAATCAAAAATAAGAAAGCTTGGCTTCAACTGAACGTTATTCACTCGATTAAGTTGAATTGACACTTAGTTCCAGTGAAAGAAAATTGGTCAAGTGGAAATCAGTCATTCTGAGCGTTTATTTAACAGAGCTCGGTAACGGATGCATCAGCATCATTAACGAACGGTGCCCCAACTGAAGTTTGGAATCCCGAACAAGGACTGATCTGGAGCTCAGAGCATGTTGTCTCGATCACCTTCGATATTTTTGAACCCATCGCTTTGGATGATATCATCAATAACATGTTTATCCAATAGACTTTCTTTCAAGAGGATCGTAGCAACGTTTTTTGTTCTGTTTTGCAGGATGGTTTATCAAACTCCATCATTTTTCCCGGAAGAGGACAAAAGTTTAAACATATTTTTTACAATGTGTCTATGGAGGAAACAGTATAGTATCTAAGAGCAGCCCTCTAAAGCGCACGAAGTTTATTTAAGTGGCCATGTGTCTCCGAAACAGATATTTTCCACCATTTTTCAGGAAGCATTGAAAATGGTTTGAATTTAATTGTGAGCTGGAAAAAGCCTATGAATTCGCAAAGAACCGTTGTAAGATAACTTCCGGCCTTCAAAAACAAATTACTTCTGGGAATAAACAGGAGGATACTTCGATAATTCACGTACCATGGAACGGTTATATTTTAGGCCCATGCAGGTACTCAAAAACCCCTCTCACAAATAAAGTAACTGATCACCTAATTGATAACCAATGAACTATTAAAGCTTTTTTCTGAAAAAATTCAACTTTCAGTTTCATTTTCTGTCCATTTTTTACAGTCATATGTGGTCAGCAACGACGACTGACGAGTAGTCGCTTCAGGAAGTCACGCATACAGTTCTGGGTAAAGAAGAGTATATGTGCACCTATAGATAGCAATGAATGAGGTGTTCAACAAATCCGATAACACGACAACAAGCTCCAAATTAGTGAATCTCGTCGGTTGTATGAAAGATAGTTGGTTTGAAATGTGGAACCAAATGGCGTGAGAAGACCGGAGTTAAAAACTGCGTGAAAAGGTGTGGTGGCTGGAGAGTATTTTTACATAGGAACCCTAATAGAACCATTGGTACAGCCACGGAAACAACAACTTTTGCATGAGGTTACTTTGCTCACACAACCCGGCTTTAAAAGTCGAATATGTATGGTTTCTGACGTCATCAGCATCGGCCTGCGTGATCCCTTCGCGAAAACTCTAGGAGTTGGCAGAACAGGTATGGAAGCCGTCGCTGTTCCAAATTGATGTCCGCTATCCAACAGATGTAAAATTGCTCCATGGGTACTTCACACTGTTTCTTTGACTAAAAAAGCCGTGAGATGTACTAATATCCTCTTGGTCAGGCGTCTCGTCGTTAGTCCAGTATATTATGCACTACAAGGGCACGTAAACTGATATAAAATGAAACAAATTTGGACTGAAGAGGCAACGTGTCCTTGGATTGTTGAACAACGAAAGGCTTGGTTTTTGGTAAGATTATGACGTGTGCAGCAGTAAAGGATTACCGAGGGCCTTAATTAGGCGTAGCTCCAGTATTTCTATGGTTCGTCATATCTGAACGGGACATTCAGAAAAACATACTTTTTATTTGCCAGTTGCATTCTCAGTTTGTTTATCTTCTTTCTCCCATATGTCGAAAAATACACGGTTTAGGATAGCCGTTCTTTATTATTGCCACGTATATGGACGATGAGAAATCGCGTAGAAAAAATGTTCGGCATTTCTCGGTGAAAATACCACACACTGGAGGTAATGTACGCCGGTGGAACAGCCAAAGGGAATGAAAAATCCTAAATGTTTTCTTGAACACCAGCTGCATTGTCTGACAGTCAATATTCTAGAGGCAAATCGGTTATTATAAGAATCGAAATCCCTGTCTGGGTAAACGTACTCGGAATATTTGTGCGACCATACAAACGTCTCTCATTTACCGCTACTCAGCTTAGTTGGTAGAGAAACAAGTGAATTACTTGTATTCATTTATTCTAGTTTCGTTGTTGTTCTCGAAGATTACAGTTCAACGCCTTGAGGTTTGGCCCGAGCGATGAACAAGGAAAAAATGGTTGAAAATCTCTTGTCCACTGACATTCATTCGCGTAAGGCTTACTACATAACATAGCACGTTGAGTTAGATACTGACCAGACTGCCAGACTACCTGACCTGAATCTATTCTTGTGATTTGATAGATTCCCGATCATCCCGAATTTGTGCACTCATTGACGAACGGGGACTGAGATGTTCTCCTTGGATGTTTAACGTGACGGGCATTATCCTCAGACAGTCTCATTCTTTTACATTGTGTATTCATATTTCCTGGTTGCCTCATCCAAAGTGCAGATTATTTGACCATGGAAAATTCGCGAAGTATGCGTGAAACTTTAGTATTTTTCTGCAAGAATGGCTCTCAGTGCATTTCATGAGTTCAACTTGGAGTCAGCCTCGGCAGATACACAGTATAATAACTTCGTTTCATCGAAAATAATCGTGTCACAGAGTGTATACAATTGCGTTGAAAAGTGGTGTTGCCTAATTTTCGGAACCTTCACCAGTGGTGTTCCAGGAGCATTTCGGGCTGATAATTAAATCAAGTAACCGGAGTTTCCAAACTTCTTCACAAACGTTCTGCTACTTGCGATGATAATTTGTTTTTCAGTGATGTACAGGCTTTCCCTTCATCGTTGTGCTCAGCTGTGTGGGTAAGCATGCATTCTGGACACTGCGTTTTGGAGACAATGTTCTGTACTCAACTTGCTTTAACGTAGCCTGAGCTGAACCGCGATGTGAGTCCTATTGCTACATCATGCAGGAATCACAAATATAACGTACATTCACAACCACTAAAGTGGACCCCATGGTTAATGGCCTTAGAGACCTGGAAGCGTATTCAGGCCGATAACTGTGGCCCAGTTGCCAGAAGTGTATTTCACAACCACTCCGTACAGTACTTCTACAATTTTTCCTCTCATTTTGAATTGCAGTTAGGAGATCATTCCACATACAATCTTTACCGATAATAGAAGTTATTTTTTAGCGAAGTATAGGGCCCATTATTTGAAACCATCGGGTTGCCGTCAATTGCTGACTTCATCTTGGCAACCTCAGTCGAACGGAATAGCACAGAAAGGGGTGCAGTTGTCCACTCATGCACCATCGAATACTGCAATGCTGTCCATTCAAATTAAGAAGTAAGATTTTTGCTTTACAACTAATAGTTCGAGTCCTGAAGCCAAAACTGTTGAGTTTTGCATCTGCCGAAATAACTTACCATCCTAGGGGATGAATTTTGACCATCAGAACAGGTTGTGCTCAATCAGACTGAACTGAGTTTAGTTATGTTCCTCATTCAGAAGAAGGCTGTATACACCAAGGACATTAAAGTAGATTCACTGTTATTTTACCCACTTCCGAAACCATTTCTGATTGGACTAATACTGTTGTTGATGACTCTGTCTCAGAAAATATTGATTTCCGCGATCGAAGAGAACACCGAAGAAGTTCCAAAAATTTGTCAGCAGAGTGCCGAATTTCACTCAGGCTGCAGCATACTTGTTTTGCCTACCACCATGTCCGCACATTTAACAAATTATTACACGGAAGGTTCGATTTTCTTATCGTCAGCTATGTTCCCTATTGATTCAGGTGCACAATTTAAAAGCAGGCCACCAATTTCAATTGCATTTTGCTTTCAGGTAGGTGACCACAAACAAATACTCACGCGTTCTATAGGATGCTCGTTACTCGTGAAAATTTGGAATATATTTTTGCCTAGAATACGACTTAAATTCGTGTTCATGAGTGCTTCAAACGAAATCGTGAAACAGCATTTGTTTTAGGGAGGCTAGCCAAATGGCTAGCTACACAATGGCCGTTGGAGTCATTAGTGCAACCTGTGATGGTGCGTAGGATAAAGAGGTTGGTCACCATCAACATGATCGACTGTGAGTGAATGAGACTATAAAAGTGGTGATAACTGAAGGTCGCTCAATTGTTCGTTACCGTGTTTCAGCGTTGTGTTCTGAACATTGTTTTAGTTTATTCAACGCCTAATAATGTTGTACTGTTTCCCATTGCAGAATCACATTCCGTCATAGTTGTGACACACTGGTTGCTTGAAAAATATGGTTTTGCCGCATTTTTAGTGATTGTGTTCACCAGTGCGTACCGCTGTTGGTCGGGTGGTGGCTTTCGATCAGTTTTCAATAAAAGAGGAATCCATTTTTATCGAAGGACAATAATGCAATATCTTAGGATGGATTTGATTTGACACAAGGGAGTGTTGTCGTGTGACTGCTTTGTGCTACGCGTCAGTAAAGTTGAACATATGACTACCTCAATTGTCTGTCTGGTATTGGATTGTTATGGTGCCAGCGTGCCTGGAAGGTGTGTCGTTTATTTGAATTTACTTTTTCGAAAATCAGAAAAGTCATTAACGCCAATTAATGAGGCTTATTTATATCCGAGCGGTCTAGTCCACTTGAAAATGGTCGTTATCCGATCGGAGGATGCAGTCATGTGGTATATATGCCTTTCTTCATCTTGTCTCCTTCAGTCTGTATGATGTCATCACGCCAAATCTTGTTCCATTACTGACCAGAATTATTTCTTTTGCGCGATCAACTATCCCGTTATTCAATGGGTAGTACGCGAACGCCGTCGCAGGCTGAATTTCAAATGATGCAGTGTTGTTTTGAAGCCGAGTTCCGGACGGTGGACTACTTTGTACAAACGGATTTCATCTGTTCACGCTCCCACATAGAACCTATCAGTACTTTGTTGTTCAATTTTTCCCGTGCTTGATAACCAAAGTTCTTCAAGCTTCAAATGATAAAAGTGCCATTTTCTCCGTGTCTCTTATCCTTGAAACGTTTTGACATGCATTATATACGAAATAAATATTACAATATTGCTCGTAAAATTATGAAGCTAAATAACTGATGCAGTTCTAGCCAAATTAAGTGGTCCGCACCGTTCCACAATTGAATTGTAGGATCTGTGTGAGGCAAGAGATTCTAGTTAACACCGACTTGACAAATGTGTGTCACGGCAGGTGAGAAACCAACTTGAAAACATACAAATAATGAATACCCAGCTTAACCGGCATTCACATTGAGTGAATGAAATTACTCCAGTTTGCACATAAACCAGTATACGAAGATGACATACACATCGGATCGCACCTTATACCATGTGTTTTTGTATGATCCAGCACTAAACTCAACAGTTTTGCATAATTCCCCTAACACTTGTGAACTTTCCACCTCTGTGTCGGTATTTCTCGAAGATGGAAATATCAGGTGCTAGATAAAACTGTATCTCATAGAATGTGTGCATCGGAATCCACTCGATATATATGAACGCATTTCTCCCGTTCTTGTAACTATCGCTGGTAAAGTCTTTTAGATTCTTGTGTTCCTGCGGTTTGAATGGCTGCATCAAATAAGTGGTGTCAAAGCGGATGTGATCTCAACAGTAATCTAACCCCAGTTAGCACATTTAAATGTAGAGGCGGTACTGTTTACTCACAACGCTTAGGTTTTTCTCTTCATTGACTATCTTTTCGTTGGCGAGAAAGAAACACGGAAGAGACGGCTGGAATTCTCATTTCTTCAAGTGTGATGAGAAAGTGCCATGGTTTGTTGGCGTACTCGCGCGAAATGTAACCCACTGTTTCTAATTAACACGAAAGCATAATCAGATTCACACTTTGGCTGTCATCGATCAAATCAGTTCATTGAACAATTGTTATCTAATTGAATGCTATAGCTTTCGCAGTCTGATGTTGAAGAAACTGAAAAGGAATGCTGTCCATCAGATTTAGTGCAAAAGAAGACATTTTCCTATAACAAAACATTCCGGCAAGTTACCTTCAGACTAGCGCAGTCTTGTAGTGTTTTATCTTCCATGATCAGTGTTGGTCGCAGAGCTCTATTTGTGAACTGGTAACAATGAGGACCCGGGTTCAATGTTCGTCCCCCCCCCCCCCCCGGGTGCTTTCTTGTTGCCAGCCAGTGGTTTTTCGCAGCACCTTGCTGTATTTTTCATAAGAAATGAGAGGATTTTTTCGAAATAGCCCCAGAGAATAATCTCAACAGGCAATAAATGTCACATTTTGTCAATCAGATTGATCTGTGTCATACCACACGAAACTTGTCCGGCCAAGCTCGACGAATATCATTCACACCCCACAAAATTACTTGCGAGTGATGGACTTTTTCGTGGGAGGGTGCAAGCATTTTTCTATCTAATGGTACGCGTGATAGAATCTGACAACGTTTCCCTACTCATGTGTTTTATAGCCGCATGTAATCCACTGTGGTCTTTTGAAGTGTGGACGAAGCTGGGTAGACTTACTTCCGTAAATTAATTTGAGAAAATCTGCTTCAGTTAGGAGTTATGTATATGCCGTGGATCGAAAGACAAATATATGCAAAGGTACATCGCTATCACACCAGTGAAAAGAGGTAACCCACATCATAGGGCGAATCACACGTAGTATGAAAAAACAAGTGCCCACATTTCTAATTACCAGATGAAGAATATATATCATTTTGCCCTACCAAATGCTCGGGATTGTTACTTCTATCATATCAGAAAAGCACAATCAATTTCCATTCAAAGAAAATAAGCCGACGAGAATAGTTGAATAATGACTGAAAAACGAAAACTGGCTTTGCAACAACCATACTGAGCAAAATCATGGAGGTTATTAGACAAAATGGCAGTTGCACACGATCTCACGTAACTGAAGCCCAGTTGAAAGGAGTCCTATCATTTCATCATCCCTTTTTTGAATAATTTTAATTCTGTTATAAAATTTTATATTCTGTTTTGTTATGGGCATTCGGATGTGTTTACAACAAAACGATTCCGTTAGAAAATTCGGTTGCTGAGTTACGCCCAGTGTTTAACAGGAAGTCGGTGGAGGAAACAGATTTGTTATTGAAATTTATTGTAGTCTCGCACTCGACCGCCTCCGGTTCTAAATGTTGAACCATATAATTGCGGTGTGCTCTATCTATGTTCATTTATCTCAACCCGTGACAGACGTGTTAGTATCACATCACTGTTGATAAAATGAAAACTGACAAGGTGAATCAAACCTTTATCAGAATTCAGGTTACGAGGCTAATATATTTTTTTCTCAACGCAATTTAAATGTAGAAATAAGTTTTATAGAACAAGGGAGTTACGGAAAACGGTAATCACTGGATCGATCCCAGCTAGAGCAGCTGAACTCTGGAATATGGAAAATGCATGTGAATTTTCCATTTTACTACTAAACTCTGTTTTGATCAAGCGTCTGACGTTTGATTCCAATGCCCTCAATCGTTCATTCAAGGGAAAAACAAGAATTGTTTTGAAAATACTTCTGATTAAACGAAATTGGAACTACTGTCAGTCAAGATTAGTACCACGTCCCTCTCTGTTTACATTGCTCGTAGATTATTATTACGCAATTCGACCTAATTTCATTCACTCAATAAGTCGAAAGTATATATCGAAAAGTTATTTCCGAGTAAGTCACACAATGTTGGCATATAAAATGTGTACCCTGTTGCTCCACTTAGAATGGAAGCTGTGCCTCCACATTGTTGATATCACTCATTGTAGCTCGGCGGGCCTTCCGTAATCGCATAGTCAATAAGTCTTCATGTACTCACTAGCGATTATCTAGGCATGGGGGATGCTGATATTCATAGTAATCTAAACAATTCACACGCTTTGTGGAGAGAATTCGGGGAATACTCTCAGTACTATCAGGAAGTACGCACACAACACGGGCAACTATAGGGATCCGCACAATTCCTGTATCATAAACCGTCATCGACTGCTGGTGATATCACTTGTAAAATTCTCCATCTGCGAAAGCAAATTTGAGGGTTGCTTCGTTAAAGAAATTTATTCCTTCGGTGTATTTCTCAGACTGAAATTTGCTTTAAAATGTTATCTTCAAGGCATTCGGTGTTGATAAATTATTTGTGAATTGTTATCCACCTCCTTCTTAACCTAAACCACACAGTGGTCACAATCAGCAATGGATCCCACATAACATATTTATTCTATTGATTTCTCCGAAAAGAAACCAGCCGAACTCGGCGACAACTGACCGCTAAATGGATCACACGAGGCTTCTATTTGAACTGAGATATAAATCCTAATTCAACATTAGGAGTTCTGCAAGGAAACAAAACCTGAGTCACTGATATTTATTTATTACCTAAGGTTTTAAATAGTTACTGCACCAACTCATTTCCCGGAATAAATTTCATGGCTTATTTTTCTCAGTCCTTCAGTAGTTGAATACACAAGTCAGACAAGCTGACGATTATTGTTAACTAAATACGCAACTCACTGTATCATGCATGGGTGTTCTATCTGTGCCTTCCGCGCATTTCCACACATGTACCTCCGATCGCCCAGATAACTGTTACTTAAGTTGTCCAACTAGATCGTTGAATTTATCATCGCACTACCAACGAAAGACTCACGAAAAAAAATCAGACATGAAGCGAATATGGTTGCGGATAAACTAGATTCAAATAACCACTTCTTAGTCAAACACGTGTCGTCCGAACTCACACATACTGGAATCAGATAAACACTGGTTGTCCACGTGTATAAGATAAATGGTGCAGAACTGAACTCATTTTGAATTGCAAAAGTGAGGAATTTCTTAGACAGTAACCCCTGTAATCTGATTTCAGGCAGTGAACAAATGTGTTCCAGATCCAATGAGTTCCCCACTTTGCAAGTACTAGCCGGTCAATACTAAAACGGAAAATAAGTCTTTGAAAGTAATGAATCGTGTTTCAGTTACTTTGATGTCACTGTATTGTTGATATAAACACAAAATGTATTTCCCATTCATGAAAGATTTCCTTTTTACCTTATCAGTTTTGCACAACCATGAAAATATGCGTCAGCTTGGAAAGTACTTTCTTCTGAACCGCATAGATAGTTAACCTATTGGCGGCATATAACCGTAAAAAGTTCCACACCAAATGCCGAATTCGGTATTGACGAATCGTTGCTCCAAAAGTGCAAGTGAAAACCCCGTTATGAATACGCAAACCTACTGACTCATCCCAGTGAACCTGTTGGTAGTTTATCCGTGTATATGTGCTGCCTTGCTCTGAATGAGTTGGATCATTACAGTGCGATTTTAAACGATCTTCGTTCGCAGAAATCTAAACGTAGTTTGATTCCAGACTTCTGGAACAAGGCTATGTCGACGTGTTCGTTGTAAATACTGGCGAAAATGAAGGTTTCCCTTAGTTTTCTCATTTCCATAAGTGTGAAGAAAATAGGTGGAGATTATTCCCGGTAGGTTCCGCATTTTCTGCAATACAGTTTGTTGGAAACGTTGACAATATTTTCTCTGGATTGCATACAGATCTTCGCGCTGATAACATTGGACAGTTCATTGAATACTTTCACCAAATATTTCACAACGTCCTGAACAATTTGTGTGCACATATGGGTCTAGTATTAGTTTGCTATCCAAGTAAATCATCAATACCCGGATATGTGCTTTCACACCCGGATGAGCTAGAGATATGCATCTGTCCATTCGGATAATGGATTCGAAACCTACCTTGAGCGAGGATACTCATGTTACTGGGAATTTTTCCTGATCATATATATGCCAGAGATATTTGTTTTTGAATATAAGAAGGATTAAAACAGCTACAGAACTTCTTGAGCTTTCTGACTGGTGGAACTTCCATACGAATACCCAAATAAATTTTATAATTCCAGTCAGCTGGCAACCTAAAGAACCAGTGAGGTACAATAAAAAGTTTTACGAACCACGTCATAAATCTCCAGTGGAAAACACATTCATATACTCGTTCCATATCAGTCTATGTAAGCAGTGACGAAACGAGAAAATTTGTTCCGTTTTACAACATCACTGTGCCAGTCAATAATCATGTTCGATTTCTTTCACAGGTATACAACGAATTACAAAATCGCATCAGTTACTCATTTCCAATCTAACATCTCTCACGTCTTCTTGTAAATGTGTAAATTTTCCAATAAGTGTCATAGTTTCGAATGAGATGTAGTTTTACTCCACTGTTACCAAAGAAGCCAGTTATTGCCGGTAATCGTATTTACCGAATTGTGAACTCTATCTTTCGTCTGTTGCAGATGACGAGGCCAGAAAAAATAGTTTCTGTTTATTTATCCGATAACTGATAGGACCGACGACAAAACTTTTCACTTATCCTCTATCATCCTCAACTCCCCTTCAGCGAGGCGCTAAGACTCACCCGCGCCTTCCATTTCGTTTACCGGAATTCGGTCACACGAAGCACGTTTATCTGATTATTATGGTTTAATACATACCTTAAATTAACCTCCTAAGGCTGTCATAGCAATCTTTGATGGAAAGAAGTCATCATATCCAAATTTGTGAGATAAGCTATAAAAATACTCATATTGTTCCATTCCTTCACCTATCACGGAGAGTCACTCCCTTCAAAAGGCCTTACGTAACAAACTTGAAAGGATTTCTCGAAGTATTGATAATGCGAATAAGAGGCAAATTTTGGCGAGTGTGTTTGAGGAGAAAACATGTTTCCATCCGGTGATCACTAACTAATCAGCGGCAATGTGCATTCTTTCATGGGAGCATACTATACATGAAAGAACCCGTGCACCGCGTGGCTAGGAGGTTTTCCCCTAAAACAAAACTGACTCCACGAAAATATATATACTGATAAAATAGAAGGCTGCGCAGGCTTTCGTGCTGATCGTCGTGTCTGATATGTCAAGCGAGGCTATTGTGTCATCATATGTAACAATGCAGGTTTGTGCACTCCACCTGCACTTTAACTGCATCTCTGCATCAGTGAGAACTTCCGTTTTTGAGTAATTACAGCTCTATCATTCTTGCCAATGCCTATATCTCTTCTTCATGTGCCCTGACTGAGTTGGAACATTTCTCTGACACGTTCGCGAATACTCGCGAGAAAAATGTTGATGTCGGGAGCTGCACGGTGGATTCGAAAAGCACTGTAAAGTCTCTCAATGAAATAGATATAAAATATAATTTAATTTTTGAATAATATTTTTTTGTCTAGAACATCCCTCACCCGTCAGGCCTTTTCTGAACCAATTGATTACACTACTCGCACTAACCATAACAAAGCGATCGAGAATTAGTCTGCAAAAATCTGTGATGGCGAACGCAAGGGACATGACTGTAACTGAGATTCTCCCGCGGAACCTGAGAGATGGTCGCACAGTTTGATTTGGGTAAATTCTCATTCTTGGATTCGTTGATAAACTACGATCACCAAATCATCCATTGAAGTTTCATCCCTCAAAAATATCATCAAATCCGTTTCAAACTATTCCATTCGAGCAAGTTCTAAGCTCAAATTTGCCAGTACAAACGTTAGTGCTTGTTCTGTTACCCATTGTCTTCCAATATTTCATGATAAGCTTGCTCAAATCACTTCTGAGGTATAAAACCAAGGTTCGTTGAATATGTCTTTTTTTCTTCGCTCGCAACAAATTGTGTGTATAAATCAGTAACTTGACCAGACTTAACTTGACTCGAGTTCGCGATACACGGTGACTTCATATAAACCAACCGTCGAATACAAATACTCATTACGGAGGCAAGCCTTTAGTCGTGCAATTCACCTGTGCGCAGTCTGTTTAACTTAGGAATACACTTTTCTCACCAGCGTGGCTTCTTTTCACAAGCTTTGATGCCTGTCGGGAGCTTCACTTCCCGTCGGCATTTTCATTATATCACGTTGTTGAAGAAGCACCACAAGCCTCAACAATGCTATCTGACGAGTTCCACCCGAAGCTTTTCCGGAACTTGCCATGGTTTTCTAGTCTATAGTGGACTCTCGACCAGTCCGCCATCAACTATAATAATGGTATTTGGAAATGAACAACATTTTACGGGGGATTCAGTTCTGGATACTGTGCTACTTTTGAGTAGTTCACCTTACTGAAGATTACTACTCAGTATGGAAGTGTTCCTTACAGGTCCGACGGTTACCTTGATCCTTCTGGTTCACCAGAACTATGTGTGATTCCACGATGATCTCTGACATCCTTCTTCAGATGACTCACACCCAACTACAATCATTTTCAGTCACATCAACAGTAGAACCCACAAACAACACACACCTGAATGAGGGACACCTTGCATACAGAGACATTTTTCTACTCCTCCTCATTTCGCTAATCCGCTAAGCCCGGTCCAACCCCCACTCATGAATATATTGATCTTCCTCGTGAGTGTACGTTACTCGCAGTTTTACTGAATAATAATCAACCGAACAACTAGGTGCTTCTAAATAACGCAAGTTTGAAAGTCTGCCTAACCAGTGACTCCCTGAAAGCCAGTCTACAATGAAACCTACGTGAACACATGTTAGGTTTTGAATGAAGTGTCAGGCGTATTATTTAGCGGACAAACAGCAATCTTCCAAGTTGCAATTCAACCAAGGTGAAAAAAATACGACAACTGGAACAAACCAGTAAGCGGAAACACAAACTTTTCTTCAATACAGAAAAGGAAGCAGAAAAACGTAGGTGGCGTTGTGGCAACATACATCGTCTCCTGGTGACCTAAGAATTCCTAATTCGTCTTTATATTGTTTTGTATGGTTTTTTTATGCCATTTTACCTCCTCTCGTTATTGAAGTACTGCAATTAGTAGCCTGTGCGTAGCACCACTTGGGACTAAGAAGCGTATCAGTCTATTACTTGACAAATGATTATCCGTAATGATTACATTCATGTTTATGGTTGTCATAGGCTGCAAACCTGCGTCTACTTGCGCGTCACGTGTATTGATCTGAGTGACATTTGTCTCGTTTCTACTAAAGAAATGCTGGTTTGGGCAGAATCATCAAAAACCATCCTAGTCTCCCCCCTGGAATGGAAAACCTTCCTTTACAACGATTGCTCATCTACTCATGGTCTTCATACTCAATGCAGATTCCTGTTCGACACGTTGTTTACTATTCTCGTCATCTAAAGCGACTTGCCGCTGATCAACATTGTCCTTGTTGAAATATCCCTTTTTCAAAACTTCCTGATAGTTTTGGATGCTCGTATTTTCTTCGAGACCTAGATACGAAGACGCTGAGTGGGATTTTCTGTATGAGTTGTTTTGTATAAACTATCTGCAAACAACGGAAGACTTAATTTTCACACATGATAAATGTGGAATAATGAATTCCATCATCATTACCCGTTGACTTCGGTCATATCCTTGTCTCCCGGACACTAATAACAGCTGTACCTATTCCCCAGTAATGTCGTTCCACCAATGAGCCACAACGGCATTGACAAATCATATTCATTTTCGCGGACCTTGACTTATTCGCGTACACCGTTACTTTCATATTGTGTGCCTCTTCATTTTGCCCCCAACGACCTTTAAAATTTTGAATACAAGCAAAACATAGAGATCAGAAATCACAGGTGTAATTTCAAATCCTAAAAACAACGGTGAACGCGAGTGTACAGTAGGTCAATCTCCTAAACCAGACTCAACCACCATTCCCATAAATACAGTGAGTTTTAGAGATTCAAATTTTCTCACTCCCATTCCACATCGAGACATTGTGGATACGAAAATACACCCTAACCATGAAGTAGATAAATATTCGCATAACCACTTTCGTTTCTAAATATATTGACGCAAAACACGTGGTACACTAGAACGTTTACCATACGACAACAATCACGATGACCACCTGACGACATCGATGCATTCAGAGTAACCGTCGATCTTTCTTCTATTCTATTTTTCAAAATTCTGGAGAGAAATGAGGATCATCAGTGATCTTGATGCAGTAGGACGGAATGCTAGTTCACACAAGTACAATGTTTGAGCAATTCATCCCAGACAGGCAACCACACGTTGATGTACAACCATATCGATCGAATATGCAGCAATGTTATTTTCAAGATCTATTCAACCAATTGTTCTTATTGTCTCAATCTCACCTGATAACCGTGTACTTTGAATCAATAACAACAAAACTGAGTTGTTTATTCAAACAATGCTTTTCCAGATTTCAGTGTTGTTTATCATTTCAGTGGTTAGATGTCATTGGGAGGCGATCTTCCAAATCACAACTGTTTCTCCCCTGTGAATTTGAGAAGTTTTCAATTCAACCAAATTTAAATTTTTAAATACCAACCCAATTCATGGTCTATCACTGGTTGGTATATCAAACAATATAAACTGTCACACAAATTAGTCGGCGAGTGGTTGTCTACTAAGTATGGTCAGCTGAGGACGAGCATCAGCGCAGATATCCTATTAGTGTGCACACACTGTTGCTCACACCACATAAAATGGTAAGCAGGTGGAGTAATATGACTGATAACCACGTGGTAACCAATCAAATTTTGAGAGCTATCGAATCAAAAAAGGATAAATAACAAACCAGTTTCGTGTATTTGCGACATTCGCAATGATAAACATGCTTTAACAAAGCCGGGTACATTTTTCTGCACAGATTTTTTATGATTTAGCTTTAGTTTGTTGCAAGTTCCAACCTATCTGTTTTCAAAAATAGAAATAGAAGTATGCATGCTTTTGATTTCGAAATAATGATTATTTTGACGAATGTTACGCAATACATTGGCGGGGAAAGAGGAACATTCAATGGTTTTGAACAGAGACTACTTAGCTTCCAAATAAAATGGGACATTTTTGACCAGAATTTCCGTAAAATTTGCATATGCGCACATGTACGTTGATCCCTCAACCGTCACCAATAAACAGATATACAGTGGTATTGCCGTTTTCAAACGTGATTGGCTCAAGTATGCGAGAAAGTGTAATACATAGATGATCGTTTTGGAGTATCTAAAAGTGTTGCTTATTCGCCATGAATGACAGTTTAATATATTATTCCACGGTGGTGAGAACCTTTCATGATAAGTTATTTAAAGTGAATCCAATAAATGCCATATTTAAAAAAGAGTTGTTCTCAATCCGGTTTGAATAGTAGCCCAATATTTCACTACGCCCGGTAAAACTGAGACAAACACCTGGCGCATAATATGGTAAGGGGTGACTCGAATTTCACGATTAGAAATCGGTCTCGATTATGCAAACAGCTAGAATACGTCAATATCGCAAGATATGGGCCAACATTATAGTTAAGGAATAATGAAATATCTGTTAAAGCTTCACAATTCGTCCACCATTTCTTTCTCCTAGGTTCACAGCGTTCTTTAATTTAGTTGCTACAAACCAAAATCTGTGAATTACCATTTCGAATCAGTCAGCATGACTTTTTCAAGGTTGAACACTTTAGCCATGCTATTTATGAGATGTCTAAGCGGAAGTATAGTCCCATCGACGGCGGTTTATTGTGAAAATAAGCTGCATATATTAATGATGTAATTGATAATTAATCGGTTAGCTGAGTATTGTTCAATTCATAAAACATTTTTGACATACATTCTTTATCTGGATGAAAAGATGGTGCGATCGACTGAAGAATTTTCGAGAAGAAATTTTCCAGTATCGTCCATATTTGAGCCTGCAGATGAAAGAGCAACAGCGCACTACCGTGATTGATTTTTCTTCAAACAGTAAACAAGATTTACCATGATTCAATGATTTTTCGAAAAAGCGATGAAAAACAACTCACATGTATACACATTTATATAGAAAACACGAATATCGAACAAGCTCGTTTTCCGTAACATCATCCTCGTGGTTAGTACAGTTACATGTATAGGTTAGAAATGCATACATTATGAACAACATGTGCGTGCTAAAGTTTGATTGGATGGTCATCAAAGTTGGCGTTGCGTAGTTAGGATGGATAGGAGGGGAAATGTTGTTGTTTCCTGGTTGGGGAAGGGGCCAGTGAAACAAAGAACAAGGGTTTCGGGGATTATCCGTTTCCGGTTTCAACCAGAGGGTCAACGTATGGGTGACACTGAGCTCCAGGGTCGGTCTCGGATCGCGGCCAGGGTAGTTTGAGTGCCTTAACGAAACGTTTCTGAGAACGAGGCAATGGATTGAATAATCGCCACAGCCTCTGCCATCGCTAGATGTTGTTTTCGAGCGGTTTCCGGCGCGTTCGTAGGGACTCTGTAGACTATGTTGAACGCATCGTCGTTTACGTGGTGTCCAGTGTCCGCAAGGTGTGCCACAATGGCGCTAGTGATGGATTTTCTGTTTCCTGTCGACAGCCAAGTTGGTTTGTGCTCTTTGATCCTTTGTGATCGTTGCCGTGCCGTTCTACCTATATAGCTTGCCAAACCTGAGCAAACAAACGAATAGGTTAGCATAAATGAGGTGAGGACAGGTAACTTGTCTTTTAGGTTCACCGAGATCATTGGTTGACTGGTGGAGTGGGCACGCAGTGTTGCAGCGGGGAAGGTGTGAGCGATGGCCTCTTCCAAGCGTCTTATTAGTAAATCGCTTTTGTCGTCTCCTTTGAAGGGGAGATGAAGGTATAAATCTTTCTTCTTCACGGTCACTAACGCTTGTCTAGTTGCCCTTTTTTGCTATATTCTTCGGAATGAAGAGCTCGGGATATCCGTTATCCAATAGCGTTTGCTTCAAAATGTCAAAATCTTCACTCACCGTCCCCTTGGAGCTAATCATTCGCACACGGGCTGCGAGTGAGCGAATAAGGTTACGTTTATTTCCGATAGGTACAAAGCTGGCGATGTGAACAATAAAAACTCAGCAACAGCTGCTTTCGTCACTTGCGCAACTTAGATTGCAAGAGATGACTGTGGTCTAGTTGCTGAATAATGAATATATCACAGTGACACTGTAACAAGTGACTAGCAATCGACGGAAAGAATCATAGCAATAACGCAGCTCTCGTTCTACAGGAATTTTCGAAACAACAGAATAACACTGGAGATTTGGCCAAGCTGTACGATGACCCTTAAAACGAGATCACACGAACATCAAGCTCTATGAAATTAGTTTTTTAGAAACATTGTGTGGAAGAAAAGCGTATTCAATTCAACAGGGGTCGAATATCGCAGCCAACTACTCAAAACGTTCCCATTAGGCCAAATGAAGCGGACACCACGGAGCAATCAATAAAGTCAAATAATTAAATGCACGCGAAAATTGGATGATAGATAAGCAAATTGGTGGACTTCATGGACAATTATTGTCGAAAAATGGCTAATGGCTCCACAATTACAATCACCGAAGAGATCAAAGGTGATACATTTCTTCTAAGTACATGGGGTAATAATAAATATTACATGTGATTAAGTCAGTGATCCAGAGGGTTTGCCGCCAAAGAGTGCAACATGAAATTAATCTCATTTTACCTTTAGCGATAATATCTTTCTACAGGGTATCGACTGGAGGTGGATCCGCTATGGGTGGCACGTGTAGCGCACTACTCTGTCTAAATGGTACACTAAATTACTGTCAACAGTATCAAAGATGACACTAGCAAACTGAGGTGCGTGGAGGAGTGTGTTGCGATAAAAGGTCTAAAAGGTAAGTGCATTGGAAATTAAAATGAAACAAAAAGCGTTTCACAAACTCACAGATGTATGTCGTTCTTGTGATCAGGAAATGAGGGCCAAAAAGCCGATATCCGCCAATATCTTCGGTTCAAATATGTTTAACAACTATTCGTTGAACAGAACACGATGGTATTGAGATAGGTGCCAAGTGACGCCATGGAAGCTACTCACATTTTGTTTGTTACAGTTAGTTCCGACCGCTTTAATTCCAAGACACTCCAAATCAGAATATGAAACCATTCCAGAATCAAAGGTTTATTAACAGCCTTTTGTACTGTGCGGTGGTGAAGTTCAAAAAGGTGTGTATGTCTTTTATATTAAAACGTCGGCACGACAAAAACATGTTGCATCAAGGGATATTGAGAATCAAGGAGAAAGTCAGAAATGCACAGGTACCTACATACTCCTATAAACGGTAAAGAAAACGATTGCGGTAGTTAAATTTTAACAAACGGGGAAAAATGCCTTCGAATGTCCTCTTGATTACCAGATGAACCATATGAAGATTTGCTAATTATTGCTGAAAGATGGTTCATTTTACCAGCCGAAGTATGCTCACGTATTTACCAGGGGTGATTTGAGCGATTCCGCTGTGTTTAGAATAACATTATGTGAAACGTAATTGTCTATCACTAACTTCAAAATAAAGATCTTATCAGGAGGAATCCGTTTTTCCCAGGATTGAAATAACCGTAAGATGAATTCACTTGAAATACACATTTTCAATGTCTAATTGATGAAATCAGTTCCATTGATTCAAAAGAATTGCAACCACTCCGCGGCTGCATATCCTACCTCAAAGAGCACTACCTGCTTTCCATAATTCAATTACCTAGAGGTGGCCTATTTGTAGTTTCCAATTGTGTACTAGTTTTTACCGGTTTACCGGACTTCTCTCGTCAAATATTCTAATCGTACGTTTCTTGGAAACTATAACTGGTTAAAGTGAAGTGATACTAGTTCAGTCAAAGCACATCCAATACATATCCTTGAGTTGGTAATACAAGTTCATCATATAATTTGACGTTCTTCTTTTTGAAACAATATGTGTCAGAACGATCCGTGTTCTTCAAATCACAATGAGAACCACACATTCCCCCGTCACCTTCACTGCGTCTTTGGTTGATAAGCACGATTTACCAAGCGAAAACATCGCGGAATACTTCATTTGTCCTTCGCGTGTGGTACTATACAAAGTATTTTGACCACCTGGCAAACTATTGAGGACAGATAAGGCTGCCGAATTTGCGGAATATTAGAACTGAAACGCGTGTATAGTTGAATAACACAGTGGACACCGTAAGAAAGCATGCATATGTGTGACGTTTGAACTCTGCTCGCGCAAATGGAACAAATTCATTGGCTGAATTGCAAATCTGGTCAAATGTCCTCAGCGAAAGCAATCCACTTTCGCCCTCCCACTTTCCCCTCCCTCAAAAGCGAAATCCGAAAGAGGCGTCACGCACTCCGTGTACCCGAATTTGTTCCGGTCTTGGATGATTGTACCATGAATACCTCCATCAAGCGGACAGCTCTTTCGAGTGTAAATTTCCATTGTGAGACATTCATGTACCTCGATAAGGAGAATTATCTGCTCGTACGCAAACCAAAGCTCGTAGACTCTTCTGCTGCGACGAATGACACACTTTTCACTCAAATGTTCATGTGTGAACATCGAACCTCCTTCAGTTAGAATATAAGAATTCAATGGAGTCATTAGACAAGCAGTAACAGTGGATTTTCCGGAATTCCGCGCCCAAAAAGCCTGAAGCTACTGCGCAATTAGAAGGACCTTCCTGATACTCATTGATAAGATAAATGTCAGTCATGCTCACAGGAAAAAAGGTTTTTTGATGAATAATCCATCCCAATGTTTTCCAAGAGAAACAATTCCCACGTGAACGAGGTTTTAAAATTATGATGACCATGACGCATGTGTGTGATAGGCCCACACCGTCCAACTGATGGAAATCAGAGAGGAATTATTTTCCGATGGAATGATATGTGAAATTTCACACAGTCATTAGAAAAACGGGAATGTCAGAGATTGTGGATGGTCGGAAAATAACTTATGAACAAGTTCGTTTTCACGGATTCATAATTATGCAATCGCATCACAGGATTGAACCAATTAGACAAGCGATAAATAATACACAGTAATTGGGATGAAAAGTGAGAGTAAACCATTGCAATTCAGGCTCAAATCCAAACAGGATTTGTTTTTTTCTAATGTATCTTCGGTTTTCAGCTGGCCCCTTGAATAGTGGACAGGGGGCCAGCGAGGCTTAGGAGCACATGCACCATGTTGTTGACACTACAGAGAGAGGCAGATGCCGATAATGGCTAGTATTGGACATCATGCCGGTCAAGCATATCCACCCCAACCCTTATATAGATCACGGAAAGCTTCAGTCATATTAACCTTGTGATTAGTCAGAGCAAGGTGTGAGTTTGCTCATTCATCGCGGTGACATCTGACCAAAAAGCACTGACTTAGTAGAAATTACCTGAGTTCTGGTTTCAACCACAAACATTATTCCCAGCGAATCCTTAGAAGAAGAACCTTGGAGACTGGGTGGAAAGTATGCTTGATGTTCCCCCTTCGCCAGAAGAAACGAATGTTCAGGGCTTACATAGCGCGTGTGTGACGAAAAGGAATTATTTCATCCCAGTAGAAAGATGTTATCCGATAGGTAGCACATGGAATTTAGTGGTTTGGGATTTAACAAACCTTATTTACCCAGTTTTACGATGGACAGAATCGAACTCTTAATTAGATCGACAGCTCCGAAAGTATCCCAGTCTCTTCCTCATTACACGTTACTCCAAGTCTCACAGAACCAGCCTCCGGTTCATTCAATTTGAGCAATGAGTTGAAAGGTCCAGGTCAAATATATCAGTATCCATAACTATTAATTTATATACATTTATGAATTAATAAACTTATACATATAAATTTACGTTTATAAATATAATATATGTGTGTAGAGAGAGAGCGAGAGAGGTAGCAATTATGTGCACGCTTCTATATCTACAGAAAGGCTACCTCTGGGAAATTGAATTAAAGAAAGCAGGTAATGTTCTGTAAATAGAGGATTGACGGCCACGGCGTGTCTGCACTCATCTAAACTGAATTTCATCAGTTGGACTCTGGAAATGTGTAAATCGATTGAGTTCCTCAAACGGTTACTAGATCTCAAGAGGTCAATGTTTGTCTGGTAATTCATTAGAATCAATCGCTAGCTGTGCACATCAACTGACTTACAACTGGGACCCAAGCCCAAAGTGAAGGGTTGCAGTCCGACTATAAAGCCATCCGTAACTTTCCTTCCTTCCGGCAGGTTTGTGAAATGTGGAGAGGCGTAGGTGTAAATGAAGCTATTGTTTGTGTTGTACCGGCTGTAAAACGTCAGTATGTCGAATGATAGATGTTTTTTTTGGATTTCGATGTCTCCTTGGACATCCATGTCATCTAACCTTATTTTTTGTATTTTTCCTTATTATTTCGCACCGCATCAGCGAGCTTGTTGGATGACACTTAATTAGTCGTCCTTATACGGGCGCTGACTACAAAGTGCACAGAACCCTGACCTATGACGTACATTATCTACAGAAATTTCGTTCCCCTAATCGCCTAATCTCTAAAACATTCTGAATTTGGTTTTGTTCGACAACTTGGTATTCACGGAGCGGTTATCACTGAGGCTAGTACGTTCTTTATGTCGTATGTTTGGTCGTGTTTTTATGATTGGTAGTGAATTCTTGAACAGAACGTTTGACGTCTTTGGTTTGTGCTATACGTATCTCAAGGACTACCAGAAGTCCGCTATGCGTATGTACACAACATTATCTTATTGCGTGATATATTCTTTAAAAATATTGCATAAATATGAATGTTTCTGTGCATTACGATGAGGAAACCCTTGAGCTCGACAGACAATTCAATCCATTGACTTTTAAACTGCAACCCTTTCTTAAGCTGTAATTGCTAATGTAAATAATGGCATATAGGAACGTTTGGTTTTCCCCGTTTCTGTGCCAACCAGTGTAATATATAAAGGCGCAGGTCATACTGAGGTTGAACATATCCAACGTTTGTTTACTAAAGCAGCTTTCTTTATTCAAACTACTAAATTCGATTCATGCCGCAACAAGTATTTTCTATCCAATTTATTCTAACCTAATTACTCTATGTAGATCGACGACAGGTTTCTGCCACTGGTGCACACACACCGTGGATGTGTAAAAAAACGGTTCTCACCTTCACCTTTAGAATCAGTTCAGCACATTTGTATGAAAAGAAGAAATACATCTAAAATGAAATCTAACGTGAGGTTCAAATGTATTCGGACTCAATTTTTTTAAGTATGCTTTAATGACATTCGGTATCGAAACGTTTTCCAGATGTTGGGCCTCCCACTGAACTTACGAACCAAAAAAATTATCCGTTAGGTGCTATACAATAAACAGTCAGGTTTATATAGATAAGTTAATCAAACGATAAATTTGTGGTGGCCAGTGCTTGTGAAATTCTGCCTCATTCAAATGAGTGAAACCACTGCATCACTCATGGACCCCGTCACACTCGATATTCAATATTACCCCACTTACTGAGAAGAAACATATCACCTATGAACACTTCAGTTAAGTTTAGTGTATTGCCTAGAGCCATTTTTCGACAATAGTTGTCCATCAATTCCACTAATTTGCATATCTATCATCCATTTTTCGCGTGCCTCTATTTATTTGACTCTATTGGATGCTTCGTGGTGCCCACTACAGTTTGCCTACTGTAATTGCTTCGAGTAGTAAGCTGCGAAATTCGAACTCCCTGGGGTGTGTAAATATTTTGTCCACATGGTATGTCTTATTCAGTTTCACTGATGTTTTCCAAACAATTTTTCCTAATTGATGAGTTTTGGTTTCTGATTGGATTTCTCTTTCCCGTAGAAACACAATGGCGACTTTCTTTGTCTTTTCCTTGAAGTAAACCTTAGAGCTGTTTGTTGTGATATTTGACTATCTGTAACGGTAACCATGACGTTCTCATTTGATTGGCAATGCTGTTTTCCAAATGTTTTCCAAAACCGTACCTCATGTCAGCACTCAATATTATATATTTGAATTACGAAAAAGCCTATATTCCGCGCCGTTGGGTAGCTGTTATTATTGCCATTGTGGTGGGGGTCAACAAATTACCGCTTTCTGTGTGCCAGCTGTTCGACGGATGAACTCAGACTGTTGTTTGTTAGACTGTAAACATTGCCATACCGTCCGTGAACCATGCACTTCATAGACAAAATGGCAGTGTCACTTCGGTTTGCGTTTTAAAAATATATGAGAGACGACAGAAGATGCACTCAGTACAACATTTCTTAGCACTGTGAGAGCTGTCTACGTTGCATTTCGCCACAATCATATAATAGATTCACTGAATGAAAGTTTCGTTATTGATGATCATTTATTAAATCGGTAGTCGTTTTAAACCCCATAACGTGTTTAAATAATAATTATGGTGGACTCATTAGACATGTTAGGCGTTTATAATCAGATCACAACAATATATTTATATTAATGATAGGTCGTATGTAAACGTGCGGAAAAAATTCCCCGCCTAAACATGACCGGTTTTGCGGTTGTTCCCGCTCATCAGGTGTACGTACCCGGTAATCCTCTGCCCCCTCGTTCTCATACTTGTACACTCCGACGTTTATATGTTCAGTAGAATCTAATTTAATCTTCTGGAGTGTGAATGGATACTCTTCATTGGAGAACCCACAAATGAATCACAACTGTGATTTCTCATAGTTATCTGTTTCTGGGTCACCTCTCTGGGTGGAACTCGTCACATAACTTCGTTGAGGCTTGTGGTGCTTCTTCAGCAACCTGATATAATTAAAATGACGACGGGAAATGAAGCCTCCGACAGGCATCAAAGCTTGTGAAAAGAAGCCACGCTGGTGAGAAAAGTGTACTCCTAAGTTAAGCACACTGCGCACAGGTGAATTGCACGACTCAAGGCTTGCCTTGGTAATGAGCAATTGTATTCGACAGTTAGTTTATATGAAGTCACCGTGTATCGCGAACGCGAGTCACGTTCGGTCAGGTCAAGTAAATGCATTATACACCAGCTGTCACATAATCACATAATATATTGCGCGTGACGAGCAAAAAGACAAATACAAGGAACCATGGCTTTTACCTCAGGAGTGATTTGATCATGAAATACTGCAAGACAATGGTTAACATACACGCATTAAATTTTGTACAAGCGAATTTGAATTTGAAACTTGTCTGAATGGAATAGTGTGAAACGCATGTGACATATTTTTTCATGGGACTGGTAGTTCCAAAATATATTCAGTTGATCGCAGGTTATCAGCAGATCCAAGAACGAGAATATCCCCAAATCAAACTTTTCGACCATCGCTCGGGTTCCGCGAGAGAATCTCTTGCGTTTTCCATCACGGTTCTAAGTAAGTAATGTATGGTTGGCTTCGTTATAGTTCGTGGGAGTAATTTCCTCGATTGCTCTACCAGAAGTCCCGACAAGTGGGGGAGGCTTTAGACAAAATGCATTTCAATAATCACAAAATAAATTGTTTTGCATCCATTCCAGCGAGAGACTTCATAGTGCTTATTGAACCCACTTAGTAGCTCAAGACATCGTTATTCTTCTTGAGAGTTTCCGTGATTGTGTGGAAGAAGTGAATCAACTCAGTTACAGGACATGGAGGAGAGATATGGGTGCTGACAAGAATGGCAGATCTACAGGTATTTGCAAATTTAGGTTTGCACTGGTGCATAGATGTATATACATTGAGGGTAAAGTGCACCAGCCGATATGAGGATTTCGAGTGTGTATTTCGCCGAAATGGATACGATGAATTCTTTTGACAAACAATCTCTATGACAGCCGCAGAAGGCTAAATTTCAGGTACGTAGAAAATCAAAATAACCAGTGAAACGGGGCTCATGTGATCGAATTCCGGCAAAAGATATGAAAAGCGCGGGCGAATTTTAAAGCCTGCCGTTGGTTTCATAAATCCCCTGGTAACTAGATGGAAAATAATTATTCACGCTTAAAGAATAGCACCTAGCGGAAGGTGAAGTTCACGCATCCGTACATGCGATTTTATCCTGGCTGCTTTGGTAACCGTTGAGTAAAACTTCATTTCATTCGAAACAATGATAATTACCGGGATATTTACACAATCGGAAAAGGAAATGAGAGACATCGGATGAAAAACAATTAGCGGAAATGATTTTGTAGTTCATTGTGTACATGAGAAGAACATCGAATGTGATTCTTTACTGGCCTAGTAATGCCGCAAAATGGAACACATTTTCCCGTTTCATCATCGCTTACATGGCCTGATATGAAACGAGTATGCGATTTTTTTTCCGCGGAAGATTTATGACGATTGGGCTTAGTGGGTTTTCGTAAACGAAACAAAATAAGATCGAAAACGCAGTAATGACAATACCAAACACATCCTTGGTACAAACAGTTTAAAAGGTGCGGTGCAAATATTTGCTCGTTTTGTATCTTTACTCCAGTGACTAGTTGTTTGCTGTTTTTTTGAGCAGTATATCAGTTCGCGTGTAAAATGCTTTTGTCAACCGTGACTTCAATCGTTTATATACACTGAAATAGTGATGACGAGTCTTGAACTCGTATTCAAAGTCAAACGTACTATTCGATGACTTCCAGCAATTCGATAACGCAGTGTTGACAAACAGCAAACATCAGCCTAAATCATATCACAAAAGCATGGTTATTTGTCAAAAATACATACCGATTTCGGCTACCACAAGGCTTCCAATTGTAATACTACGATGACATCCAAAGCTGTCGTAGTTTTATCTATGAGTGCTAAACGGCGAAAGAAAAATAATATAAGACCTAATTCGAAGAGGTACTGGCTCATGCAAATCCACATCGAATACAGAGCAGTAGTAGTCAGTAACCAACTTATGAGTACGGGTTTATTTCACATCAAATAACACTATGTTTGATGTCCGTATTAACCTTTCATTAGCATGTAATGAGGATTTGAACACCAACGCTCTATCAACCTTGCTACTTTATTAAAGTTTTTTTATTCAAAATGCAGTACATTGATCATCATGTTCCTTTATAAATGTTCCAATGTTTCATGTAAAAGGGATATTCCGCCGACCGTGAGATACAAGTAAATTACTCTTTTGAAAGCTTAACAGTAGAAAATTGAAGATTTATATAATGTGATTTATCATTCCGCAGTGTGTGAACGGCAAAATTGCCATTGAAGAAAACTAGAATCATTGTACCGGTCAATCATCCTCTGATGGAAGGATTGCCGTCAGGGACCTGAACACAAAGGATACATCCGGAAAACAATCTACAGTTTTCGGTGTTTGAAAATTCATCCTACATGATGAACCACATCTTATAAGTATCGACTTTCTCAGAACTCACATTCACCTAGTTGGTTGATCAATGGAATGCCTTCGCAGTGTAGATGACCGTTGAGATAAGACACCCCACACGGGTCGACCGCTCTGCGAGAAATGCTCCGCGAACATCCAAAGCAAGTGGTGTGATGGGGTTAAATCATGTGGTGTTTGAGTGTGTCAGACAGCTGAGAGCCAGCCAGGGTGGTCTTGTGTTTAAAACGTTCCGATTCATGATCTTGCATACCTGTATCGAGATCATTGCCCAAGGTCTGTTGATTATGCGCACTAAATGACGCGTTCAATGGGGAGCTTTATTGTAAGGAATTTATTTCGTGATGACTGGTAGTGATTCTGTCCCACACAGCTTCCATCCAGTTAGGATCATACAGATGTCACATAAATCAGAAGGCAGCAAGAGACGTATTTGAGCACTCCGATTGTAAAGACATCGATGTGGAGGCAACATCACCCTATTTTATGAGAGATTTTGGGAAATATAGCTATTTGAATGTCATGAAATTGGCTGTTTCGAGAAATAAAATATCCCGGCCTCACAAATTCCTTCAAGAAGGTGGTGTTGGGGCTTTTACCACACATGACCTTTGGGGCCTGCATATTACCCTTTAGGCCTACACATTGGTCATTCCAGCTTCAAGCTCAGCTTGCAATGCCGCATAAGATAACAATTTCTGTATCACCGACAGAGAGATTTCAATGCGGATGATACTGTAAAATTCCTGAACAACATATACAGAACAAATGTTTTATATTGTATACATAATGTTTTTGTTGGTATCGCCTGGGTTTTTTCCATGTTAGATTGCGCCTTTCTCATAACTATACCAACCCAGTTAGCCGCAAAACAAATCGCCGTCAAAAAGCTTCTGAAAGCTTCTTCTAATGGTTAACAAAGCTTAATAATATCTTCGTACACGGGACCATAGGTCACATCTGGATGAATTTCAAGATTATCAAACAAGATGGACACATCTCCGGTAAGCAGCGGCGATGCCACTAAACACAGTAATCGTTTGCCAACAATCGCTGTTGGGTTTTGGGTGAAAATGCGAATAACTAATAAAATATTCGTTCACCTTTAGAGGTGCATAATCCCTGATGACGGTACTTGTTACCAGTTTGCAAGGGGTCCTTAATGACTTGGCTCTGTAGAACGGCGTCAACTATAGTTCGGTATCTGCTTGCAGCAAAATAAGTACGATTAAAAAAGCCGGGTAAGAATGCCCATTGAACAAGATTACACGAATAGGGATAGAGGGCCAGTGGTTATTATTCGAAAAAATCTGGAAAATAAAATCATCATCACCTCCATGTAGACTAGTGATTATTCAAACTGTACTACACTTCAATTCTAGTTACTAAGATAACCGAGCTTTCTCAACTTCCAAATTTGCAAGCGGTATTCAGTATCAAACACAACGCTTCCATCAACATATTCCGGACAAGATGATGTTTCTCCTTGGTATTTCATCCCAATGCATAAATTTCGTTTTCGCCTTAAACTGAGAGACGAACATTTACGAAAATCTCTCACAGACAAGGGAAATGAAGGGTTTGCATTCCGTGAATATGGAAAATAACTAAGTCAATGAATAACATAATCTGCATATTGTTGCTTGTGAGTTCGTGATATGTGTTTCCTTTTGACGGCCAACATACTTCGCACATGTCCACAGTAGAATAGAATATTTATGTAGCTTTTATTAACCTTTGAGATCATGAGAATTTGCGATTGAGAGCAATTTCTTTTCTTTCGTTGACGTCGTCGGCTTCCGCTTGGGACATTGTTCATCAGAGTACATTTATAGCTTGACTGCATATAGATGCATAACTCAATGAACTCGTGGGTATATAAAGGTAATTATATAATAGAGATCGGCAAATTTCACACTGAAAGCAATGGATTTATCTCTTTAGGAGCGGCGCGGGCTTGGCATGTGAGTTTCATCATTTGAAAGGAGAACGAAATATGAGTCGTCATACTCAACCAGTGGGCAGAAGGTTATTGACTTTTACCCCCTATTGCGGGTTTGCCGTAATCGGCGGTCATTCAGTCCATCGTGTGGTGCCAATTCAAAAACGGAGAACGCACAAATGTATCTGCTGAATCTCACCATCTCTTCGTGGCGAATACATTGGAAATTATGAGCTAGTATTGTATGCTTTAGTGTAAACAATACAGCGTTCCACGATTACACCAAACGTTCCGTAATAACGAACATATATATTTGCGACAAGGTACGTGACAATTGTACTGCTTAGTTCTCGCAGTCAATTTGCCCAAGTACGTCGGTTTTACTGAGGATGATCCACAAAGCACCTTTGAATTCATCGCGACCCAGACGTTGAATCGAAGTGGATAATCGCCAAAAGCCAAAAAATCAGTGCCACGTTATTCGCTTACCAAATAATGAAAGAGAAATCCCACCCTCCGTTGTTTCGTTACCAAAGCAAAGCCACTTTTCTTGACCAATCAAATAAGTGCTGACACATTTTAAAATCATATGTGGCAACCCTTACTTGTAACCGTCTTTCATGAAATAATATTACCGAAAGAGAGAGTGATTGTTATTCGTATTTTCTGTGTATTTTCATTTCAGTATGTGACTCATATTTGAAATAATGGTGGAAGGTCGAATTGCCTAACTGCAGCAGTTTCGCAAAATAAAATTGTGCAAATCTCTTCGGTGGACAGGCTTACCAGCATTGGCGATTTGAAACAATTAGCGATGAAGAAGCAGTTACAGCGCTAAACGATAATTGTTCTCTGAAAACCCTGACTAACTATTTCTCCAGTTCAAGGTCCACGTTTTCTGTCGAAATCCTGTTGAACCTGTGTCACCGCGTATGTTGCGTCAATCCAAACACTCCGCAAATTAAAATCAGCCCTACTGAATCCTTTGCGGATTTATTCAAATGGTGC
This sequence comes from Fasciola hepatica, assembly GCA_948099385.1. Lineage (NCBI taxonomy): Eukaryota > Metazoa > Platyhelminthes > Trematoda > Plagiorchiida > Fasciolidae > Fasciola > Fasciola hepatica. The sequence continues at coordinate 1,511,061 of CANUEZ040000145.1, read as the reverse complement.
GGCTTTACCTAATGTGGCCGGCCTAATCAAAATGGCATGAAACTCCTTTCGGGTATTCATCAGAAGCTAAAATCCAAGACCCGTTTCCAGAGAATTCCAAAACACTCACGGTGATTGAGCTTCATTGTACAAAAATGCCTTCTAAGTAAGAATGCATTTGTAGTTCAGCTTTCGAGATCTTTCATGTATTAGTTTAATAGGAACACAACTTTGTAGTTTGTCTTTTAGATTAGTTGGAACGGTTTGCAATCAAAAACCGATAGGCATAGGCTACCCGAACAGAAAAACGTTTGTTACGATATCAGATATGATGAAGTTACTCGAAAAGTCTAGATACTACTCACGGAGAGCACACACTTTCAAATACTGAAATATTTCACGTAATGCTAAATAATTTATATCGAGTTACAAGTTATGAAACGTCTGTCTCCTTGTTCTCGCTTTTCAACTTCGCTGTTATGCCTGTCCCATTCTGCTTTATACTAGCTTTTCATAGATAGTGTCCTTCGCAATGTAATAACTAGAATTATATGTTGTAGCATTCTGTCACGCTGCCAGTGGGATATTGAGAATCCGTCTGGCAAGAAACGGAAACGGATGGCCAAATATAGCCGCATCATCTTGATCGCTGACAAAACTAGTCAGCTTATAGAAAGTGGGCTCCCGTCCCGAATTCAGAACGCCGAATGCGGGTTCGAATCATTTGGACTGAAAATATGTTGGTAGTCGTTGCACAGTGACGTCAGCTTCCGGCATTCAATTAAATTAGCAGCTGATGAAATCGGATCTTTGAAGTTTTCCATGGATGATTAACTAATCCCAAGTTGTTCCATTTCAGTGACTGAAATCGGCAGGTAGCTTTATAAGCTCTGAAAATAGTATGCCATACCAAAACGAACCAACTGATTTACTCGTAGGACAAAATGCACGTTTTCAGTTCGGTTATCTTAAATGCCCAAACAAAGGGCTGTTGCAAAGTTGTTCACATTTTTCCGGTGAATTTGGTCTGAGTATTCCAGAAATCTACACCCATGGACTTCACACACGTTTCGAAAGACAATATCCTTGTTTTGATCTTAGAGTGATGAAATGTTATCTGAAAATACGAACGTGGCGCAGATTTCAAATTCAATCATACTTTATGAATTTGTAGTTTTTCTACGCTTCGCAATTCCCCCATAATGATAACAATCATCCCTTTAGTGCAGCGATTTCTCGCACCAAATTTCAAATTCTCCAGGTAAACCTGTCTTGCGTGCACACATTCACGCAACAACTACAACAATGTGGATATTCTAGACCACACAACGTAATACAGAACTAGGGAATCAAGAAAGCTGGCCTAGATTCACTCTCTGATTTATAGTTTCTTTTAATTGATTCAACCGGAGATTTTACTCATACAAACAATCTGATGAACTGCCCTCAATTCATGGAAGCTGCACCGTAATGAATACGGTGTGGAATGCCGGAGTATTGGCAAGTGAGTTTCTGCAAGGAAAACTGAACAGTTTTATCACAATTCGTAATACGCATTCCAGTTTTTACTTTTTGGGTTGTGTACACCTTGTCTTTTTCTACACTTGATAATAATCCGGTGTTTATTCTCCTTTGTCGGCTTAGACGGTTTTGCCTTGAATTCGCCTACATAGGAGATTGTTTAAAACACCTAAAATTACCTTATTTGCAGTGATCACTTGTTTGTTCCTTTTTATAATTGAATAGTAGTACAATGTATGTTTTCAGGATCACTAGAATCATTTCCGTGTTGATTCCCGTGAGACGTATCTTGTGCCCCTTGAAATAGTTTTTATTTCCCACATAGAGGTGGAACTCTAATTAGCTCCAGTGAATAAAACTCTGTTACCACTCCAACTGTATGTACCTAGCAAACAAATATCTTCCAGGAAAACTGCTGTGAAGAACACACTGACATCGAGCAATTTTAACTGTCGTTGGGATTAGCATGCATTCGATTAGAACAATAGAGGAGTATCCTCCAATAAAAAATGCCCCTTCTAAGTGATGAATCTAGTAGACTTTCGGAGTCCATTTATGAATTTATTTTACAACTGAGATGTAAAATAACTGTTAGTCGGTAGGTGACTGTTGATCTTTCGTTCGAACCAAAAAACCATGGTCATTGTTGCCACGTAACAGTCGTGGGTAAACTTGGATGCACAGTGCAGTATAAAAGGCATTCAGGGGTTGGTAGTTTTGAAAAGGTATTTGGATGACTTACATATCAGAATAGTGAAGTAACACATAAGGCCTTCGGCATTTTCTCAACATGGAAAATTGTAGGCTCAGATGAATATTCAAAAACCTACATGCATCACATAAAATGAGAAGAAGTTCATAGTACAACTTATGTATGCAGAAACTGTGAACTGTTTTTTGTAAGTTCATTCTGATGACATTTTTACTTGTCTTTATTTTGAGTAGTATCCACATATCTCATTGACCTGGAACAATGACGGTCGATTTCCTTGTTTCTAATTGACTGACGCGGTTCAGATCTACGTTTTCATGATGGAAAGTAAATAACCCTTCTGTTCATTCTGATTGTACATTTATATTGTAAGAAAAAACGTGCTGAACGTTCCCCTCACGCACAAGACCGCCAACGGACGACTTATTCTCTCGATTGAAGCCGCACAGGCATAGTACTATATTGTTGGACAGCAGTGGACATCTGAGAACAGACAAGCTTTTTCCCATGTTCATCTGTTCATGTCTACACAAATCACTTCTGTCTTTGTCAGCTACTTCTGTTTTTACTTTAACACTGGTACCTAATTAGCTCTGTTTCGCGTGACTCTTTTCTGAGTGGCTCGTTTATGACCGTACTGTCCCGATTTACCGGATAACCTTCAGTACTGATGTTTTGGTGTCTCACCTAAATGTCAGTTATTTGCCTTCGACTATTTATAAACTGTATTATTTAGAACCATGGATTTACGATAAACACGGTTATACGATTAGATTGTTTTCTTCTTACGCAGTGGTTTTCTACCTATATCGTGCCTGAAGCAGAGGAGACTAATTTTCCTGTTAGAATGACAGTCTTATTATTCGGGGTAGTTTCTATCCTCACGGTGTAACGGTGATTATAGCAATCAGATGATACATGTTAAAAAAATTATTTTGGAAACGAAAAAAAACTTCACAACCAAAACGTAAAAACGGCACTTTTATAACATGGTCCCTTTCAGTTCTCATGTAGACTTTGTGATTTGTATTGGTTTTATATTATGATTACATTTTGGATTGCGAAAGACCTAGTGTATTTCATGAAGGTGCTTTCTAGTGAATTATTAGTTTTCAATTATTCTGTATTATCTGGTCCGGAAAATATCAGAAGAATTCGACTAGCCATCTAAGTTTCTGGGTGGTGGTGACTTCAGAAATCCTGAAGTGAAAATACTCAATTGCCACTGATAGAAGCAGCTATTTCTTTTCTAATTATCATGCATAAATCACAAGAGTGCAAGATCTCGGACAAGACACTAGGTTCACAATTCTCAGGAGGTTTTATTTTGGTCCGGAAGTAGCGTGAATTATTTAAACTGCGAAAATGGGTTATTCATTGCTGTTCACGGCGAACAGCGCATCTGATTGCAAACAATCTTAGATTGTTCAACGTTGGATCAATGGCTTTGGTACGACTCGCCCCGTTTTTTATCTCGTGGTAGTTGTCTTTAAGATTCGTTTGTGAATATCTCGCTGAAAAAGTAAAACGAATGAGCAATTCTGGTTCAATGATCATAAGCAGCAAAACTTTGCAAGCTTGTATGATTTTATTCAAAACATTAGGGTTATCTTGTCAATGGACTGCAGGGAACACTTGCATTTCATTTATTTATTCTATCAAAGCAAGTACTGAATTTTGCGGATCAAATGTGGCCGGTGAGTAAAATGGTAACGGAATTTTAGTTTGAAAAATTAAACTGGAATTGCATTTGTACATCACCAGATTTTATACGTTCAGCGTGGAAACAAGTCACTGTGCGGATCAAATTACTGGCAGTGAAATTCCAGTACTGTATTCACCAACAAGCTGCTTAGATAAACTAAGGGTGATTGCCCTATACCATTATCTTACTCTCATCTTAGTGTTTTAAATTCGTTTAGAGACGTTTTACCTGCCATTCCAATCAGGAATACTATGTGGCATAACGTTCCACAGAGTTATTGAAACCCCGAACAAACCAACAGCGCCGCCTCAGTAAAATCAATTTTCAACTATTTCGTTTGAATTGCGACAGATTCTTAGAAATGAAAGCAATCAATGCAAACCAGGGTGCGCTTAGATCATTCCATTTTGCCCATACGACATCATGAACTTCACTGCATGGAGTTCAGTGCAACTAGTTCATTCCGTGGTCATGGTCCGCCATAAAATAAAAAGACAGAAGATTTAGTGATGTTTGTATGATTTTTATTTCGTTTGTATTTACCAACATACACGAATTCAGTTTCAATCCAGCGAAAATGGGTGCCCATTATCTTCATTTCTTTCCATTTGTGTGGCAGCGGATGTTCTGCAAAACACGGGAACATATCTTCCAAAATGTGGAAACTAACCCTTCCAAGAGTGATTTTTGAACTGGAGTGTGCGAATGACACAGCTGTGACCACTGACAATGTGCAACCAGTGGATAAAATTCTGAACCTCTTGACATTTGCCGTTTCCAAAAATCACACGCATGGTATAATTTCCAAGTATGAAGTGTTGTTGTAGCATCCACTATAGGTTGTGGCTCTACTCACACCTCGTGATGATCAACTGGAGTCAGTCGATTTGCTCTCCGTAATTCGGTAGTTTGCACGGCTGTAGGTGGTGTTCGTGGACTGATCACGTCACAGATAGCGAGAGGTGGAATGGTTTTTGTCGGTCTGCAGTGCTGTGACACCGTTGTGACATCCATTTCTCGTTAAGGGAGCGGATTTGCAACGCCGAGGTTCTTAGTAATTTACCATACGATTGCTCTGAGGCTTTCCATGTTTGACCATCGATGTCCTCATTTACTGCTTGCGTCTCGTGGGGTTCGTCGCTTAGTGTCATGCACCTGACTGAAGTGCCTTCCCAATGTTTGGATGTTGGCATGTAGACATACTATATATGATATATATATATCAAACTTTCAATAGATATTCAAAAATAACTGATGCACAAGGTGTGCAAAGAAGGGTAGAAATAATTAACCCAAAAGGTAATGTGTTTTGGTTGTTCACGTTGTGATAACTAATGGAATGGGTGATTTCGTATGACGATGCTCTGAGATGTTTTGCAGTCAGCATTTTACCCACTGTGTTACATAGCTTCCAAAAATCCATGTTCATCGCTCAGTTTGCGTCTTATCTGTTGTTAGTTAATTCAAAATATACCTTCATTCGGTGGTGTTTAAATGATCGTTAGGTCTAAGAAACATGCTTTTGTATAGTGAAGCGTCATGGAACAACATCTCCATAAATACCGTGGCTAAACATTTCAAACATTCACATCTGAGAATATTATCCATTTTGGAAGTTGAATCACTTTTATTCCGATGTATTTTACAACAACATGTGTGACTGTATTACCAAAATGGATACTTTCTCCACTTTTCGCTACACTCGTGATTTCACTGTCCCTAGTGTGATGGGCCAGAGGAAGTCCCAAGGCAATGTGACTTTCATTATAAACCGGATATCAGCAAATTCAGTGGTAAAACAAAAACGATCTTCTACGTATCAGCGGTAAAGTCCACTCCAACACTGCGGGAATCAGAATGCAGAATGCAATCATGCAACAAACATTCCTTCCTTTATCTTGTTGCATTCGGTCCACGTTAAGTAATAAGTTCTAATTCCTCACGACAGCTGCTAACCTCGGTGTTTTCACCGATGAACTACCTATTTTGAGGGGAGTATTGCGCAGACTCACTATGACTAAAACCACCACTACTACCTAAAAATAAAGGGGTTTGAAGCTCTTTGAGTAACTTGCAATAACGTTGTTTCGCAAACATTTTTTCTATCCACATCAGTTATTACCGACCAATTGGTATCACCGCTTATTTTCAGTGCTGTTTTGCTACCACGATTGCTCACTTAAACCTACAACTACTGCTGACACCACAAATAATACTACTGGAAATGGAGAAGAGGATGCTCAACAGTGCATCATCTTATCTTACAACATCTCGACTGTATCCGTAAATATCATCAAAAATCTCAGGGCCCTGAAGACATAACAGTCGTTGCATCGATATTTCTGAGCAAACTGGTTGCTGTACTAGAAGTATTATTTTTTTCCACAGCAATGGTTCCAGTTCATTTGAGATAGCAAGCAGGTGAACAGTTGGTCACATTAAATTTGAGTGCTTGAAATAAATCAAATGTAGCTCAAATATAGCATTTGCTGTTTATTGTCGTGTTGATCCATGAACCACGTTTTATGCTAAGGCTGGGGTTTAACGGGTGCAAAACTTTCAGAAAGATCCAACACTTTGTTCTCAAAAAAGCACCTTTATTTTCTCTCTACTCTATTCAAAAAATGCAAACAGAATAATCAACTATGGCAAACCTCGATATGGCAGTTTCTAGCAACATGGCCAATGGTGGTACTTCAATATTCCGTGCTTCAAAACCAACTGTTACCAGGAAATTGTACCACATTCCGCATATAGCTTGGTAGACACTTCACATGAGGCCACTCTGATAGACAATGATGGCTATCCACCATAGTTAGTGGTTCCGTAACGGTTCCGTTGCTTTCTTCACAAATTGGCTTATCTTGCTTCAGATAAATTCGTACAAAATACGAGACGGTTTGGGTACAACTACTGTAAACATTCCTTGGGAAAGCATTTCTCGTGCCATTGGAACAATAAACAATGCAACCAAAGCGCAAACCCTTCAAACCAGGCATCGCATAAATCCTGCTAATGCTCCGAATCCGATATTTTTCACAACCTCACAAAGTCCGGCTTCACGCCTTGGTGATAGTCGCGAAAGCTTCGTTAGAGCATTTTACTGAAGATGTTTCAGCGTAACAGCCGTTTCATCAGGTACTTAACATTTCATGTTCTATGACTGAAAAGGCCATGTCTGGGTGAATTGAATGTGTGTAAAGGAAGCAGCAACAATACAAGCAGTACAACTAGATTGTGAGATAACAGTGCCCCAGATTGCTCGTTTATATGCACTTTACCATTGCCTGTTGATTTATGTCTTCCAAGTAACACGAGAATGTGATTATAACAGGGAATAAATTACTGGAAGAAGCAGTCTGGATTTTGCGAATAAGTGATCATCGGAAGATCTGTAGAAAGCCTACTCGGAGTCCCCGCTGTGTACAACGATTCTGATTGGAGTGGATGTCGACGGAATGCAAACTAATGCTTAAGTCACATCCTTCAAAATAATTGAGTAGGTCATTCATGAAAAAATATCTAAAGCAATCTTCACTTATGTCTCATTCAAGGCCGAATACTGGACCTTGATCCCGATATTTTGTCACCTGGTAAAAAACAATTCTAGTTTCGTAAACACCGAGTTCGGTGAACGAAAGAGCAATATGATTTTGAATATCAAGAATTGAAAAACAGTATGCAGGCAAATTTTGAAAAGACTCTCACGAGATCTCACTTCTCGCTCGAAACGACGACGTAATTCCACTGTGTCATTTATACTTGAAGTATAAATTAAAATGAACATGAATCCCGAAACGAAGCAGTCAGTTTTCAGGAGAAAATGATGCAAACCAAACACAATTGCTTTTCGCTGGTAACAAGTTTTCGATTATAAAAGACAAATAAAAACGGTTTATACATCAATTCATGATGCACATGCGGGTCATTCATGTTGTTTTACACTGTTAACAATCACATTTCTATATTTATCTTGTACCAAAAAGGTTTCTGCGAATATGTCGCTCGACAAACGTTGTTCAGTAACCTTTACACAATAACTCATAGTGTAGATTCGTTTAGAATTATTACCGTTGTTCCTCAGTATTTATAATATTGGATGTTTTTATGGAGACCATATGTGTTTTACGCCTATTACTGAACTGTTAGTGCCGGGGTTTTTCACAAAAAAATGTGTAATTGAATTTCTTTTTCCGTATCTTAGTTACCTGTTATGTTATTTCTCTATGTTTCAACTGAAAGCTTAACCTAGTTTTGTCGGAAAACCTAGCGATCATTTCGGTTGGGACATATAAGGACGGTTGTTAGGTGCCGAAGCTTCGGCAGATAGACTCTTATCGTAAAAAAGGAAACGCCGTTTGAGGATTCTAGTGGTATCATAGTCGACAGGGTGATTGTCCGTTACAGCATGGAGAATGAGTGCCATGTCGTTCTTCAATTTCGTCAAAGTAAATTGTCAGTCGGTCCATGGCTACGCCATTTTTCTGGTTGTTTAGTGTGATGGATAGTGAGGTGAGTGGAGGTGAGTTAAATTTCGTAGTCAGTAATGATATCAGACAGGATTTTTTTATACCAAGATCATTCGATTGTAGACTAGTTTTGAGATAGATGACCCGAGGCAACGGAAACGTCAGCTGACTAATATTATTCCTGCGCTGCTGGAAAAAAATCTTGTCTTGTAACTTGATCTTATTTTCGCGTCAGTTCGCGATCAACCTTGAACCAACCCATTTAAAGGGATGTAATGTTTTGGGGCGATGTATCAAATATCTGACACTTACGCGGAGTTTATTCACGAAACAGGTAAATCCAATTATTTCAGAAAAAAGCTTTTAAAAGTCCATTACACCCAGCTCCTAACGATGGCAAAGACTACCGGCCTGTTACGTACATCTTTGACTCTTATTATTTGCAATGAATAACGTAAAATGTACGTGCAGGCTTTTCGTTATGTACCGGAAAGTCACGTTGTATGCTATCTTATTCATCGAGGATGGCTAGCTAAAATTCGCTCGACGTGGTCAGGACTCTTTCGTCCGCATTGACCCATCGCGTGCGAAGACCCGAGATATTTTCAGTCGGATTCATTGTTTTAATGTATAGTTCATCTGTCGAATGCCTCTTGCAAGAATTCTAGCTGAGCTTTTCGACCTTAAACAATGGCATCATAGTTCATCACACTGATATGGTCAAAGACTCGGGGACTCAGGTTAAACATACTTTCTCTGACACAAGCTCTTTAGTACAGGCTCGTATAAGACTCGCGAAAGTCATATTTCTCACCGCAAAATATCCCTTTGAATCATTCAGCTGTCTGAATTATGGAGCTTTTGACATATTCCTATAGTTTTAAAACTGACGGTTATTCATCAAATGCGCTGATTTTATCTTTCTTACTGCAGATGTGGTGGAAGTATTACACATGACGAAAGCTCATTTTCAGCTTCAAAGACCTCATTAGCTTCAATGCACTCATCAGCTGGTTCGGAAACCCACCCAAGGGTATTCCCATGGCTTGCACAGATATTGGTCTTTGAATCTCACTTTTTCTCAGCCACAAAATTGTTTGGAACCTCAAAAGCTAAAAATAAAAAACGCCCATTCTGGAATCATTGCAGGCAAGAACATTTCCTTGTTCAGGATCACAAAGTATTGGGCCTCGCACCATTACTTGATTTCAACAAAAATGAGGCCTCTAAATCTAATCAGAACGCATGATTTGAGTGAAGTGAGTTCAGCGATCACGCATGTCATCAATACTGTTCAAAAACACATCCAAGAGCGGAGAAAATGAGACATAACCGACCAAAGTGGTGCTACTCACAAGCCCGTTCAATTTTTTTCGCATACTTACAGGGGCGTGTTAATTTTTATTCCACAATCTCTTAGGCGTCTTTCCAAGAATGATTTGCCTTGTTAACTTCGTTCTCAAGATGCGTGTAGCATTTTCGGCACAGGATCTGATGGACGGATCAGAATATCATTTGTGGTACTTCTGAGCGATTTGTTCGAAAACTGGTCACAATGAAAGATGAGTTCAATAGCACTTGAAATACCGTATATATGAGCCGCAAGAGGTGGCATTTTCCTACCAATCACCAAAAACTTACAAATCGTGTCTGCTGGGAACATTTATGGGTTCCTTAATGGTTATTACCAAATCTCAGCTTCATTCCTTCCCAGCATATCGTTTCTTCATGTCAGTAGACAGGGTTCCGTAAATGAACTCCGCTTCCGCCGACTTGACTTTCGGCGATGGGGTTTGGAATTTACATCAACTTTTCCGAGAATTCTTTGTTGTCGGTTTGAAAATATCCATCATCAAACTGCCAATGTTACCGAGGAACACTTTATACATATGTACACGTCAGACAACATAGTTAAGACCGGTGGTGTACCGACAGTTTGGAACAGAGGTATAACAGGTAATCTTTTCCCCCAAATTCATTTCTGACCGTTTATGACTTCTTTGCAACTGGACTACTGGAATTTACTGAGTATTAGATCGAAAAATGAATTCTTTATTTATTGCCTTGCTAAATAAATTGTGATCATTACGTCAGTAATACATATTGATTCACGGAAGAGTGACCGACAGTATCCCAGGATTTTCGCGGATAGCAGAAATCACACAATGTAATCGTCAAAGTTTTGGTAACATTATTCGCATTTTCATCCCGGTGCACAATTTGAGTGCCGCAAGAAAATGATATAATTCGATTCAAAAGTGTGTCGAAATTCGTATTTACACAACTGTTTCAGTGCATCTTTTTCGAAAATCTTATCCCGAGAAACCAAGAGTATTTTTCACATTTTCAACAATATTTGAATTCCAGAGAACGTTGCGTCTTCCAGACCTCACAAATATGTCAAATGTTTTTTGTATAGTGAATCTCAATGTGTTCGAGACACGAATAAGCGAAATTGAGTGAACCACAATACAATCATTCTATTTTAGATAATCATATGGTCAGTTCGGATGAGCAAAATAGATTTTTAAGGTGAGCAGTCAACTGTCAGGTATTTCACAACTGTGGAGCCTTCACGATCTTCATATTTCGTTATCGACAATCCAAGAGAGTAGTGTTTTACCCAGTGGCTATCAGCACTAAATGAAAAGAACCAGCCTTATTTGATATCTATGTCTGCAAGTCTCCATGTAGATTATCTTCGTGACCGGAGTCCAGCCAATGTCCGTTTAGTTATGGACAGTATTTGTTTCATCTGTTTTATTTGTAGCTTTTAAAATTGGCCAGAATTATTCATTTTCCATTTAGTGATACGTGGATGCGATGGAGTCCATTTTGTTGCCAACCCTTTGCATAATTCTCATTTTGTTAACCAAAAATATGTGAACCAGCAAACGGAGAATGCAATATCGCTGAGAATAGTATAAATATTCATAATGTTCTTTCCCCATCATCAAAGCCATTGCACGGAGTAAGGTTTCTGACTGTTGGAAATCCTGGCGTTTGACAGTTATGAGATAGGGAGTAAAACTTGAACGAGTCACAAATGATTATCAGGGGTTCAAAATGTCCGCCGGTAGCTGGATGGTTTTCACTCAAACTTTGTTTTATCTGCGTTCGGAGAAACCAAAATATGTTTCCCAATGCCAGTTCGTGTTACAATTCCCCGCTCGCTGAACCACACATGCGAAACTGACCTTGTGCTGGCATTGACTGGTGCGTGCACTGACCTTTGACCCACGTTATCCTCAAACATTTGGTAGGTTTGTTTACTTTAACCTCGAGCGATCTCGAATTTGCTTGAATTTGGCAGACTGTATTTCACGGAGAAGTTGCCATAAAGGTTTGTACTTTTCCTGTGTAATATTTGCGGCCTTTCATGAAGAACCGTACTGGAAACCACATGTGTTCGCCGGGTGTCGTTTTGATTGCGTTACGCATATCTCAGTGAGTAATAGAGATTTGTCATATTATCTTTTACCTACTTTCCATCTCCCCGGACCCTAATTATTTGACAAGAATGATCATCGCGCACTGAGGTGCCATGGTGCGTTTTTTAGCATTATCATCACACCACTGTTTGAAATGACAAGTTTCGATATAAGGAAACTCGAGAAAGTTTGTTAACTGCAACACAGAATATTCCATTTCATGTATGATTGGTGCGTTTTAAATGAACAATAAACAAGTGTTCAATTTAAACAGGTGGGCTGCCTAAAATTCTTTAGCATATTTACAAACTATGAATCGAGTTTGTGCTGCATGCGGTCACTCGCAAAAAATTCAGATTCTGCGCAAGCCTGGAGTTGCATTCTAAATCGACTGCATTGATAGATTCATGGGGAAACTGGTATATGGAATTCTCAATGAAATCTTTTAAAGTCGGTTGAGTCCGTTACATTATCTGATGTGGATGCGTAGATGGACACTGCCAAACTCCGTAAGGTACGTTCACAAGTGCATGAGCTTCAAAAATTCGGGCACCGATTTGATAACAAGCCCGAATTCACCTGGAATCCATCTTTATAAAAACAAGAGAAACTGCAATAATAAACCTGTTTTACCGATCCGTTGGTCGATTGAATTGGATCCCGCTGAGTGTGCATAAACGAGTTGGAGTTAAGGACGATGATGGTCGTTTAGCTTCACCCAGTGATGAAGCAATCGACCTGCACGATTTTTCACTGACGCTGTCCGAAATAAACCGTGAATCCGTAATGATGTATGCTCTGCAAACCAGAAGTACGACAGTAAAATGCCTGCCGTATTTCGAACAAAATTTCGTGCCACGTAATGCGCATACTGTGAATTTTACACGATCACCTCTGTGCAGATTATATAACAATGTTTGACTAGTTTCGCTACATTCATAAATTAGTTGAATAACGAAACAAAACAGTAGATTACTCGCAGTCATATAAATCTCACAGACTTTTCGGCGAAATTAGGAAAATCAGAGATATAGTACAATCCAATATCGTTCGAGTTTCAGTCAATGACAAAGATTCCAGTACAATTCATTGGCTCTTAAAAACCTCCCATAGAGAAGGTATTGAGGTGACCGCACTTCGGTTGTTTATGCATCCCCACCTCCTACAAAGGAGTATTTGGCTTTTTCAGAGTGAACTTCCGTAACTCATGATCTGTTTATTCGAGTTGATTTTAGAGAGGTTTTGATAAAAGTCATAAGTGACATTCTCAGATGTAGTCATAGTAATGGCATTTACTTTCGGAACGCAAAAATTATTGCACAGTTGTATTATAATATCGAAGTGATTAGCAACGTAGACTTCGGCTGAACCAAGATTCCTCATCGAAATTTTCAATCACGCTAGCAATATTACCTGAAGAAACCCTTACCGAAATTCAGCAACTTACCTAAATGTTCTTGCTGAATAGCTTTCCGGTTTCTGGTGGGAAATTCCTTTCTGTTATAGAAACACACACAAGACTTGTTTTTGGTACATTCGGCAGGTAAGTCACAAAACAAAAATTTCGTTCACAACGTTTTTGGCTTTTGGTGAACGGTGGACTTTAAATGAATAAATTAAACAAATGAAGTACGTTACCGTATAAAAAGTGGGTCTGGGTAACATTATTGAGTACAATTAGGAAAACACAGTCACATGCAATAAATATTCACACAAACATTAGACCGGTTATCACTGCTTGGCAGCGATTGGTTCAACGAATCATTCAACGAAAGAAAAACTTGGGGGTGGGGGGTAATAAATATGGAGCGATGGCAGTAATCTCTGAGAATATGACTCCACTGGCTCTGAGTTCCTTCTTCAAATTGTTGACTGAATTCGAGAGAAATGCATTTGATATTGTTCATCGTCATAAATTTGTGGTTAGTAATAGTATTGCTTTTTTCGAAGATTATATTACCCGGTAAAACATTACATACGATTTTTGTTCTGAAACAAGCAAATGGATTACATTGCTCCGTTAGTCATCGTGAATAAGAATATGTGTTTCGGGAGAATTCAAAAGAGTTTGCTGAAATGAGTTGGTTGGTAGAACTGAGTGTTTCATAATCTTCATATCTTAGCTCGTGTTAGGCCAAAGAGTTAATTGTTTGCGAAAGGAGAACAGCCATGTTGTTTTATATGTACCAATGGTGGATGTGGGTGTGGAATAAATTACTTACACTGAAGGAAATTTTGTGCAGGAACGCGGACGCCTCGAATCATGAAATCAGCTAAAAGCAACATCCAGGAATTATGGAAAGCCAACCGCTAAAGCGTTTTCAATTGCTGCTTTTAATTTAATTGGGCCAGTAGAAGGAAACGCAAACAGATGATTAAAAATGACTGTGAGCTTTGAGGTGTAGCAAAACATGATTATTTGTGGAATTCAATAAATAGTAAGGTAAGAACTAAGATGAGCTTGACCACAACCTTGCTTCATTGAGACAGCTTATTGGAAGTGTTGCCTTATGTGCTCTCACCTTCTACCATAAATGTGAGGTGAAGAATCCACGAAGCAATAAGCACTATTCATAATCGAAATAATCGCAGCGTCCACGATTCTCCATCTTTTCTAAAAATTCAAACCTGCTGGATGACAGTATTTTTCACTGATCGTCTTGATCCTGCGTAGCGCCAACTTTATTGATGTTATAAGCGACACTGAGCACGAAGTTGGGAATCATGACCAGTAACTAATTGCACCTATGCATTGCGACTTCACCGTCCACTGTTTATCTTAAACTATTGCTAATTCAGTCGGTTTAAGTTCCTTATGTAAATTGAAAAATGTACCCATCATAAAGCAACTAAAACGTGGTTCTTATTTTGGTTGTGAACCAGGGAACGTTTAGATGCATTTAATCGAAAGAATCAACAAAAATGATACAATGGGTCAAGTTGTGGAATAACATTATTGTATATATTTGAATGCACAAGGTTTAATGTTGCACCCCCCTATACAACGATCAGAGCAGATTTTGATGAATAATGGTCTATACCAGAGTAGCTTGAAGGTGATACGCTGGTAGAGTCTAGGTTCTCCAGCAGTTGGAATTGATTATTTTCAATCAAGAGACCGCGATATCACTGGAGATCTCCTGAATCAAAATTTTAAGAAGAAATAAATGCACACAAACTTAAGTTTGTACTTGTTTATACATGTTGACGGTTTCACCTAAAAATTGTGTAACCCATTCCACCATTCGCCGGACAAATTACCAATAAACTGACCGTCTGGCAAAATCAGAGTCGCTTGAAACTATGCAGTGCTTCAAGTCAGGTCAAAAATGTGTAACTAGTCCGTTCGCACTATAGTGTGTTTAGGATTATCACGCAGATAAAACACAGAATACAATGCAACACTTAAAAAATAAGCATTTCCTTATAAACACACTTAATAGAAACCAAAGTTATCGTCTCAATCGCTTTTGAACCGGCAGGAGCGCCCATGCACAAATAGCGTCTTTAGAATTGTTGAGTATTTCTACGAAAGTAAATGATCAGGTATAATAGTCCCGGGTTGGCATATACGATGAAAAGGATAACAGTGATACAGCTCACAATCTTTTAGGGCAATTTTTTCCTGATATCAGATACCATGCTGTACCACTTAGGTCAAAAATTAGATGAAATTATTCACGTTTATTCCCACGTAATTTCTACCAAATCATGCGAGCTTTCATAGTGTAGTGTTAGTAACTGATTCGAGTCGAGGTCACATTTTATAATATTCCTTCACTTCTTTCATTTTTCAGTCCGCATTGTGTGATTTGTAGTATTTATTCTGCACCCCGTCGACGTTACCTATAGATATATCAGTCGAAGAGTAGGCATTAGACACTTACAAAAAAAAGCAACCGAAACCCTCTTGAGATGAGTAGTGACTTTCAGTGTTAATAATATCAAACTGGGACCATTTTATGAATAATAACCGGAAAATGTCTTGAAAAAAAGCACATAACTTGTTTCACATGATTTCCTCGTCTCAGATAATTTTTCAAAATGAAAGTACGATTACCATTTTACTGTGTGACTCGAGATACTGGAAATGTGCTCCTGAATCGCGTTCTCATCAGTTGTGGGATGACCTCGGAAAAATGTCCTTCACTTGAATGTTGATCATGATGGGGTTAACATAGTAACCCTTTTTGCTTTCTACTTAGAAGTTCTTGGCAATGTTATATACTAAACGATCCTGAAGTCAAACGAACTGATGACAGTATTTGAGATATCTTCGTTTGGTTCTCAGTCGGATCCTGGTCACACAGAAGCTAATTTCAATATCTGATGGTTGACGATCATCGTCCAAATTCAGAGATCTTCCTCTAAGTTTAGCTCCTAATAACCAAAGCTTCACATAAATGAGACTTCTCGATTTATTCTTTATTCAAAAATGATTGTCTCAGCCGAGTTATCCAGACAACATTCATGACAGGTAAACTTTGACTAATGGGCGAAAACATTTTAAACCTATAGAACGGTGTTCTTTACAGGATCAGGGAACATTATCTTGGTTCGGTTTTGCATTGAATAATGGGGACGGTCGGAAAGTATTTGCACTGAAAATCAGGTTATTTTCAGCCGGGGGGTTATTGGTTGCATCTGAATGGTACGTAACCCCTATCATATGGTGTTGTTTTTGTGTTCATTGCCGCCGATACACAGAAACAGCTAAAAAATGGAGGTTAAAGCAGCTGCTTTATTACCAGTTACCAGAAAAACCCCTACAAAATCAAAGAGAAGAACAAATGTTTGTTTTTCGATAGGAAACTAGTTTTTTCGATCCAGTGAATATCTGGTTTGAACAGAAAATCTGAGCAAAACCACAGCTTACTAATTTGAAAACGTCTGTCTTTGTTTACGTTTCACAAACCTGTGTATTCTTGGAAGTAATTACTTTATCGAAGCTTGCAGACAAAAGTAATTACCGGATCGGAAATCGGTGTGAAGGAGCCTGAATCGGGTGAACGGAGTGGCAGTAAAATAACCATTTTGCAAGAAGCATTTCAAGAACGATTGAAAAGCTGCTAGTGAAAACCAAACAACGTGAAAAGAAGGGCTCATCAGCAGGAAGACAAGTCTTAGCACCGAAGCACAAGGCCGACCACGATGCTATGCACTAAGTTGAATTCCCAGTTTGTGCGGTTCACTAAGCTGACGGCCACCAATCGACGTCGACCCCCATTTCATGAGCAAAAGGACTCCCATGTTATCCCACTTCTCTCGCGAACTAAATACTGATGTCCGTGTATTGCAATAATATATATATATATATATATATATATATATATATATATATATATATATATATATATATATATATATATATATATATATATATATGCATCCTGCATTTTGCAGTAGGCACCAGCTGAAATGATTTAAATTTCACGTAGTTGGGAACTGTTGGAATTGAAGGAACAGTTGAATCGATCTGTTTGATCTGTAAATGTAGCCTTCATGCGTAACAAATAAAGCAAACTCACATGAAGATTCAGAAGACAGATTATCTATCATCGTGGATATAGTCCAGCAAGTTTTGATTCCGTTATAGTCCATAGACGGAAATCCAATAAAGTGGCAAAACCGCTTGGCAAACGGCGAAAAATGATGGTCATGTTGAACAACCCGATACTTCGGTTTGAGGTACCCATTGGTCTCCTATCCGAAAAGGACCATAGTTATTATCGATCTAGATGAATCTTAAGAACTAGCGAGGGATCATGGTGCTACTTCAAGAAAAACGTAACTCCAATAATAAACTGCAAATAACAACCCACTACAACTATATGGTACGGCACCGTCTACTGCGTATCGCAACAAGATCAGTAGGTTTCATTATTTATTGTAAAAATCACCCACCAATAACTAAGTATTTGTTCACACTCTGATTTATCTGAGAGCTTATTTTTGGTAAAGCATACGAGTGTTTCTCGGAAATACGCAGAAAATACCGGTGAAGAATAATTAATGGCCCGATTTTAATTTTAAAAATGAAGGTACGATATGATTCGTAAGTAGCGTCTAGGTCACTCCGCATTTAGAATGTGCAAAAAGGTGGGGAGAAAAATGCAAACGAATGGTTGAACTTCTAAACCCGTGCATATGGAACAAAATAAACTTAACCGGATCAGTTATTTTGTTCCCTTGCACACAGTTTAAGACCACCTGACCAAGGCATCGTGCTACGAGCAGCACCACTCTAATCCGACTACAACCTTGGTTTTATTTGCACTCAGTAACTGAGAAGTAATAATCCATTATTACAGTTCCGATTTCATTATACTGTCTATTCAGAAACCGGTGCGCAGTTCACTTCTGGTTATTTTGAGTTACATTATAGCTAGAATGTTTATTCCGTCATTCGCTAGAGTTTCCATACCTGGATGAAAGATTCTAATGTATAGATATGCGGCATGCTGTTACTAAGTCTTAACATCAGAATTAATATTTATCGCATATTGTGAGAATGTGGAAAAATGAATGTTGTATCTTCACCGTCCTTAGGAAAGAGCTGCAAGTTACGTGGAATTTCTGTAGTATGTTCTTTGGGTATCCTGTTTTTCGATCCTGCTACTGAAGAGAGTAACTTATCATCCATACGGAAGAGTGAACAAATACACTCAGATTTGCACTGCGAAGGGAGGAAAAATTACCGAGATTAGAGATTATATCATTTATGGTTGACCGTTACTGCCGAATATACAGAAGGTAATCTACGAATAGTACAAATGGTGTACACAAATAGTCCGGAGGTGGTGCGTGTTGTGTTCTGCCTGAGCAGTCATATGCACAGACAGATATATTCGAATGCAAATGGACAAAGCGGACACACACCTGCAGTCGTATGCTCGTTTATGGTTGACATAATCCCGCATTACACTGATCCATCAGATCCTGTCATGTATGCGACGGTCTTGCTTGACCTTGCCCAGTCGCACACTTGGTTTACGTTTTCGCTTGAACTCAACACTTACTCGCGTACCTCTTACTTGTTTGCACTTCACTTGTTTGCTTATATTTGCACCTAAGGTTGCACTGATAACCAGTGCGAGTTCATTCGTACAAGCTTGCAGTCTTTATACTTCGAAATTCGGGACACAACAAAACGGACATCGCGGCCAAGTTTGAAGGATCTACCAGAAGCCACTGACTAGGTTCTCAATTAGTGTTTCTCCAGGAGTCACTCAAAATTGTAGCTCAATCCTGTACAGATGTAACCACCAACCTGGACTCTGAAGGAACTTTTGACTTCTGTGGTGTAGTTTGACACATGCGAGACGTAAGTGGGATAAATGTCCAACAATCCAATAGACTTTGGTGAGCGCCCCCTAAGGCTTTGAAGGTACATCGGCCAAGCTCAATGGGCTAAAATACAGCGTGTTGGTGTAGCAAATTTCGGATGTCACTTCATTGCGGAACCAATAAAATTTATTATTATGCATCAAATATCAGTTAAATATTTGATGCTTATAATTTCCTCCTAATCCACCGATTAATCAAAATGATATCTAGTAAGCTACTTGCACATCTATCTCCAGTTTCCTTTAATATTGAAGATTTCCAGTGGTACACAGCTTCCCTTGTCAAAGCGATCATGACTGTTTGCGACACCTACACGGAATTCATTCTCCGGTCTTCCTTTTCCGTAGGGATTTTTAATGACACATTTGAATGTTTCCTAATCACAAAACGGTTTTGTCACATCAGATTTATGATACCAATCAAAACTCACTTGTGTTCAGCATTGATTCCTTTTTTATTATCGGCTCACACTATCCCGGTAGGGGCTTATTTTTCTGTGCAGCCAGTGTATGAGTGAAAATAAGAACTGTTTCCATTTATACCTCTAAAATGATCTCATGTTTGTCTGTGAGCAAATACGCTGTATAATTCTTTTACAATTAATTTTGATATCATGTTGTCCACTTGCAACGATGTTCCACAGGTTACTCGTTTTGTGCACAATGACTAGGTTTTGATATCAATAAGGTCGTAATATATTTTGCGCTATTTGTTATCTATCATGCGAAGTTCCAAACTTGCCCACAGTTTGGACGCCATTAGAGATTTTTCGAGGATTTTGAAGAAGGCTAATTGTAACTAAATATTAACAGAAAAGGCTCAGCGTGAACTGTGCATAATTGTTTGCAAGACTGGTGTGCAAGCGATATCATTTTATGGAACTTGCAATTCAACATTTAGACCCATGAATTTTCCGCAATGCACTTAGCGTGGTGGCCCATTTTTTCAATAAGTAAATATTGATAGAACGGTTCAAAGATATCATTATCTAGCTACACTGACTGAATGTTGAATTGCTGGGTGAAGAATGATGTTTTTATAGTCACTTTATTTTTGATGCTTTTTCCATCCTAATTGGTCAATAATGTAGTAAAACAAGCGATACTGAATATTATAATCGAATTATAAGACCATTCAAATAAACGAAGAAGGACTTGGTGGTATTTACATGACTGACTGAATAAAACTACCACTAAGTACGACTTTACCTGTTCTTGTTATAAATGCGTGAACAGTGAAGAATCAGCAGGAGTATAAACTCAGTTCACTTACATTGCTCACGAGATGAAAGTGGGTAGTCAATTGATTTGCAGGGATAGTTCGAATAAAGCCCACAACTAAATTGCACAGTGCCTGCAAAGCCCACCAAATGATTGGTATAATACAGCCATCAGCACAACGGAATGGACGTGATCGGTAACGCGGACTCCGGCAGATCCTCAGTCAGTTATCTTCGTGACTTAAGAGTTGCTACTCAGACTTAGGACTAAAATGTATTTTGCGTATCAAATTGCAAAGAAACGATAAAATCTTCACTGATTGTTTTGGTTTTATTTCATCGATTCCCCTGATACCTAACATAGATATTGATGATCATTACACTTCCGAGTTCACTTCCATTCGTGCTTCGGCACTTTTTTCTGGAATCATTAGTGCTCGGGGAAAGGTGCAAGTGAATGCATTTCATGATTTTGTTTTGCACAACTTATACATCAGCCAACTTTCGACGTACAAATCGTTGAATAGTAAAATGAAACTGTGTTTTCTTTGATAGAACATGATACAACTGATACAACTTTGTGACGTTCAATTACTGTATTCTTTGGAAGAATGAGACATTCTGAATTGGTTTGATTGTTGTTCCACGGGTAAGTTCTGGACCTTGGGGGAGGGTTGAGTTTCACCTACCATTTCAACGTGCTCGTAAATTACAATGGACGCCAATAACTGACAGGCACAATGTTCACGACAATTTCATTGACAGCTTAGTATTATAGTTCGTCAAGGAACGTCGAACTTGACGTTTTATCATTTCTCAAAAATAACTCTGAAAAAGCAGTGGATCATTGTGGCAATAGGCTAAAGCACTTCTACTGCATGATGCGCAAGCAAGAAATAAAACATCATGCTACATGTTAGACAATGATGGAAGGTAAATTATGCATAAGTTGGATTTGAGAACACGAGCCTTCGAGGATATGTATTTCAGGGGGAAAAACGTATTCCAGAGTAACACAGATCCATTCCCTTGATATGCCAATAACAAAGTAGTTGGCTGTTTCGTGTATTTTATATTGTAACTGGAAAGTAATAATAAGACAGAGCTTGAACCTCCAATAATTTGAAATCAATTTGCAATTTCCGCATCCAGTTGGTGGAACATCAGTCAGGTAAGCAGAGATTCACCGGATCGACTGCTGCTCGTAGAGTTCAAACTCAGGCAGAAAAATGTGGTTGAATTTTCCGCTAGAATAAATAGGTATGTGTTGATCAAATTAAAATATTTGAAGCCGGTGTCCTTCACTATGCACTCACGGGAACAAATTTAAGTAAATATATCCGTTAAAAACGAATCTAAACTTTGTAAGTTAAACACAAAACCCCGTCCCACTCTGTTTACCAGAGGCTCATGCAATTTGAACCATCTTGAAAAAACTTTACGTATATGTTCGATTGACGGACACTCTCAAATGAATCCTCACAAATCAGTGCTCATCACTTACTGATGTTTTACAAGGCGTTCATTGGGTTGTGAAATGATTGGCGTTGTATATTCGAAAATGACAAGGGAGGCTACCATGCATGTTCAACCATGGATACGGGAGACGTCCGGAATGAAAGTGTGTTGCTTATAGATTGCAATTGGGCCACCCGATCTGCTCTCATTTACTCATAAGGTTGAAAATATGCTTCAAAGTATCATTTCAGAGCCAGTAACATCATTTTGGTAGTACAAGTGTGTACTGCGTTGAAACACTAAAATACGGAAACTGTAGGTTCGAACTGTGGATATCATTTATCGTAGTTCACCGAGCCTTTAGTACTTGCGTAGTTACTAAATATCCATGTACTTACGGCCGATTTTCAAAGTATGTTATGTTCAATTTTATCGCATTTTGAATACCTCACACGCTGCGTGAAGAGAAAGTAGAAAATATTTTCAGCACCACCAGGTAGAATGCACGCAACACAGGCAACTAAAGTGATCACTCAATACCTTATTTATAAGGCGTTATTGACTGTTGGTGGTGTCACAGGTTCATTTTTCCGAGTTATATTGTTGAAAATTGTGCTTGATATGGATTAACCTGATGACGAGTCACGCATTGGAAAATTCGCCGTGGCAGCAAAAATCATCTAGTCATCCTCATATATTCAAAGGCGATGATCTAAGTGTAAGAGATATCCGATGCGAAAAAAATTATGAATACCTCATACGGTGAATGCATATGTGAAGACAAAGCGGAGAACACATTCAGCACAATCAGATAGGACGTAAACAACACTGGCAAATAAAGTGTCCGCACAATGACTTAATTATCATTCGTCATCACTGTTGGTTGTGTCACAGGTAAACTCCTCTATCAGCGACCGGTTATTTGCTAGTTATTTTGTTGGAGGGTTTGAATTCTTTTCCGTATTTCTAAAACGGAACCATGGTTCAGAAAAGGCAATATTTGGAGCATTCTGTGCTGCTCACTTGTCCTAACGTGAACTACTCATTCAATGCAATCAGCAAGGGATACAATTTTTCGCAGTTATTTATTGGGTTTATTCAAAAAAAACCAGCCGGAAGTTGCCACCACTGAATTCCTAGGGAATTATAAATAGCTTCTATTTGAACTGAGAAATAAATCCTAGTTTATCATGAAAAAACCTGCAATACCAAAACACCAGGGCAGCTTTTACTAGTGGCTTATATATTTTCCACTTCAATTCATATCACGGACTGAATTTCGTGAAATATTTTACTTAGTTCCTCAATTGTTTGATATACAGATCAATTCCCCATGTTCACCTATATTCGCACCGATGGCTGCTACTTTAGTCAGCCATCTCGGTCGCTGAATTGATCCTGGTGATACCATTTGAGTCGCTTCCGTGTGGCCGGTACGTTTACCTAAATGTACCCAGAATGACTTTAGCTCATCGCATTGGTTTCCATTATAAGCTTGTCATTACTAGTATCATTTTAGTTAGTTGATAAAACGTTTGCAGGGACATTTTTCCTCCACGGTCCCAACTGTTTTACGCACTGAAACATTTCAGTGATAGATATGTCCAATGGACCAGTTCTGGATAACCCATAAGAACTAACCTACCAGGAAACTGCGAGCGCTACTTTACCATAAATTAGGGATTGATACAGTTCACGTGAGATTTCAAGTTCCGAATAAAGGTGTCTGTCATTATTGAAAACCAAAGCAAGGCTCCTGAGATAAATCAGTTCACATTGACAAAATAGTTACGGACAAACTAGATTTAGACAACCACTCCTGAGTTACACAGGTATCATCAAAAATTAACCATACTGACGTGTAATAAGCACTCACTGTTAACGTTCATGAATAAAACGATGGAGAACTGCGCACACTGTATGTATAATAAAAGACAAATAGTATGGATTTTCTAAGACAAAAACCTTGTAATTTGATTCCAGGCAGTGAGAAAATGTGTTCCGATTTCGGACGAAAACCCCACTTTGGGAACAAAAGCTCGTCATTACTCAAACAAAATAAGTCTATGAAAAGAATGAATCATGATTTATTTCTGTTGATGTAACTGTAATTGTAGTGTAAACACACGCTATATTCTCCGGTTCCGTAGAGATTCTCTTCTACTTCATCAGCTGTGCACAACCGTGAAAACGTACATCAGCTGAAAATGGTCTATACCGAACTAGGGAGTTAGGTAATCTATCAGAGTTATGGCCAAAGGTAACGGCACTTACTGACTTATCCCAGCGACACTATCGATGGTAGTTCCGTGTATATGTGCTATGAAAGATTTCGATTAGCACTCTATGATGGTAAATACGTTCCGTTCCTGGTATTCGAAACTTAGTCTGATTCCAGACACATGCTACGAGGTTTTGTTATGTGCGTACTATGAACACAAATACAAGGTATTATTTAGTTTTCTCAATGTCAGATCTGTAAAGACTTATTTCCGGTGAATTCCACGTTTTCTGTTTTATTGGCTTGCCGTCAATAAGTTTTTGTTAAAACCCCTGAAAATCGTTTCTCGATTATACGTACAGTCAACGTAGAAACGACATTGGACAGTGTGTCGATTACATCGAACGACTACCGCAGCTATTCTTGATCAATTTGTGTGCACCTATGGGCTAAGGATTGGTTTGCTATCCAAGTATATAAACAATACCCGGATGCGTAGTGTTGATTGTAGTGAACAAATTCCTAATCCTGATATTTCTTGTGAAAGAAGGATTTTCTAAAATTCTCGACTGCCCCTGAGCACTGTCTTCAAGTGTGCTTCCTAGTCCGTGAATCTAGATAAGCTAAAGCCGTTTGTTAGCTCATCCGTCGAGTCGATTTGAAATCTACCTTGAGTAAGAGTTTGCACATTACTAGGAATTATTCCTGAGCATATACTTGTCACACAGTGTTTGTTTTATGAATCCTAAAAGATTCACTTCGGCTGCAGAGCTTCTCTATTGCTTTGACTGGTAAAAGTTCTATATGAATAACCACAATAATTCATGATTACAATCAGTTGACAACCGTAGGAACTAGTGAAGTACAGTAGACAATTTTACGAACTATGTCATGAAATAGCCGTGGAAAACGTAGTGGTGGACGTGTTTCGTATCAGGCTATGTGAGTAGTGATAAAACGGGAAAATGTGAAGAGAAGCCGTTTGTGCCCACTCGTCAACACTGACTGCGTTTGAATCCTGAAGATAAAAATCCTGAAGCATTTTATCAGGCTGTTCATGTTCTGAAAAGGATTGGCTAATCGTCCCCTGACTGCTACTCACCCAATAAAAAACTTCACTCTACGGACAAGTCGCAGACAACAAACAGGCTTACCAGGCCATTCCAACAGTGCATGCTAACGTGCGCATGTGTGGCAGCCAGTCCGATTAGCTAATGTGATGTATCGATGAGTGAAGAACCATTTGCCCTGTAAGTGGATGTTGGGGTGGCTCGGCATACCACTGAAATGACTGTATTGTCCTATGGGCGCAAGCTTTTGTCAAGTAGTTGATAACTAGGTAATGAATAATCAGACATTTTCAGGACTAAGTTATTATAAAAGAGGGATGAAATGCATACAGTTTGTGAAACTGATAACCAGCAGCCTAACAAAAATCTCGATGCTTGATGCTCGATGCATCGTTGGGGTACGTACCTTCACAAGCAGACAAAATTGAGACCTTTGTGTTCCGTAAGACAGAAAAGGGTTTTCCCTTTATCATTGCAAAAAACTACGTACATGTACTTTATCGATGCTATGATCGTTTTACACTAGTTCAAAGAACTTACAGAAGAGGATGAATGAAGGCCTGGAGAATATCATAGCTGATCATAACGGAATAGTTGGTGAAGTTCCACAGTGAGCATATGGTTGATAAGCGGCGCTCAGTAACATCACAAAGAGTTGTAAAAAAGCCATGGATGTTCCCAAAATCCCGAGCAGTATAAGTCGTCGCAGAGTGTAATTAGCCCATCCAAGTCTGCTTACGTGAAACTTCCGTCTGCAAATTAGGCAGAATGAAACACTGTGGATAATCTTTATCAAAAGCATTCAGCCAGTTGGGCGGGTTGTAATCAGTACTCGATACTTCCCTAACCGCTTATCTTGACTGGCTCGCCCAAAATATGTTGGCAAAAAATAACCCCATAAATGGACCAGAAGGGTCTGTCAATGTCCTCTTGGTTAATATTCACCAGACAACCACAGCTGCGAATCGCCCATAGTCCCTTCTGAGATAGACGTCAGCAGCATGGAAACAGAAGACACCATGGTCTCCAGTTGAGAGATTCACTGAAAATTGGGAAAGAACAGCGGAAAATTCAACACAATTTGACATGCGACTGTCGTATGCTCGAAATAATGGGAATCAATAGTATTTCAATTAGTTCTGGGTACATTGTCAACGAAACCGACCTTACTGTCCATCAAACTCCCTGAACAACTTGCACCAATAATGGAGAAAAATGGTACTGATACATTGTAAATTAAATTGTCCCCCGACTTGCAACATTTTCTGAATGGATAATCAAAGCAAACTCAGTATGCTCGGCTGTGTGCTCTCTAAAATGCAACGTTTAGGCACGACCTTCAGGTCAGCTCCAGCAGTACACAGATGAACAACTCAGCCGCTTTCATCTTGGAGCCATCTGTGTTAAAATTGCACCACCGGCGAGTTCTAGAAAAGGAAAAACAAGCCAGGGGATAATAAGAGCTGAGGTAGTTAAGAAAACAAAAATGATATCCGCGCATCTGTTATTACGATTGAGTGAGGACTGCACAGCGGACTATTCAACGGGGAGCATCCGTGCACGCACGTGAAGCACACGTGGAATCAAGGTAAATTAAATGTCCGTCTTATAGTGAGCAAACACTGTTAATATTAGGCGCATTATTCAAGCAATTAATTGCTCACAATATGGTCCTTGTTGCTGTTAATTAAACAATGGAAAAATACAAAGGCTGGTAATTTTTTACACGAATCAGCACATTGCAGATATACTCGTGTTAAACTAGAATGAAAAATTGTTCGCAGAAAACGGCTGTAAATAAATGAGCAATGGTAGGACAATTTCGATTTTACAAAAGTGGGGTTTGGAGTAGGTACAATCAATCGACGATAGGTGCTGGAATGAACACGAGCTGGACGTTGGAGAAATGGAAAACCGTAGAGGGCTGTGCAAAAGAAATAACTGGAAAAAAACCAAAGAAGTTCGCAAGAAAAATTTAAACACCGACATTCATTTAATATGCATCGGGAAAGTTATTCACGTTGACCGGACTATAATTATTTTTCTGTAGTAAAAGGGAAGTCGATATGGAAGTTCGTTTGTGGAAATTCCAGTTGTAACAATTTCTCTCGATAATCAGAGATCAATAAAGCTAATAACAAGCTAACTGATGAGAGAGAAGCAGGTGCTCCCTGGAAGGAATATTAAGTCGAGAACCATATATGTACAAAGAACATGAAACATGGCAAAATATTTTGGTGGACACAATTCATTTTCCTTGGTTATAAATGAAAAACAAGTTAATATTCAGCTGCTATATTCCTCACTTCATCATCCACAACGAATTTCGAACCCACAATAACAACATGTGGGTTCTGATCTTACACGATTCCATAATCCAGCTTTATCACCTCCAATGAAGGGAATAAATAAATTGACGCAGCCTGTCATTGGGTGAACACAAATGATATCCGCGCATCTTTTATTACCAAATGATAATTCAGTTATACAAATAGTTCAAGAAGCAAGTGTTTGCGGTTTTAACAAGCCTTACTAGTAATATTACGCAAAACAAGTGACCAGCCATATGAAACCATGACTGTTTTTGGGTTTATCTGGCAAACAACCAACTGTGTGGTTGGTGCTTTGACGGTCAAACAGTCATGAACTTCAGACCCATCTGTCTTGAATTTCAGTCCTGTTGTGGCAGCTGGTTGCATCATTCAACTAACAGCCTCTAATCAAACCGGTGTGTATAAAAACTCTATCTTACGATGTGACGTTTGAGATTGGCTGGTGAAAATCTATCTGCACAAATATATATAAATTAAGATGGGCAGCATCTTTTGAAGTAAAAACAAAGGTAATTTTCCAGTAGATCGGAGAACACAGATAAATCTGAGTAGGGAAATATACTGAGAACAGTCCTTGCAATCATGTATGCAAGTCTAGCCTGGATGTACGCGCTTGATTCGGCATTTGTGACTCTTCCGGACCCCACACCCCATATACCTTTGATAGTTATTATCTTTTGAATTATGTGAGAAAATATATCGACAACCAAATTTCTTACGTTCCTGTACTGATCGTCGTGCAATTCGGATCGTCCAAATTCATGTTATCGAAAGCTTTTTGGATAGCCAAAATTGTCACATTAGGAACGTTCCCTGATTGCATAGCTTTCAAAGTGGTCGCAAGCCTCTCACAGAAATTTGCAAATCATAACCACTTGACTGTATAACCAGGCAATCAAAATACTTCGATGCCACAAATCATTCTCTCTTCGTTACATGAAATGATTGTACTCAACAAAGACTGATTGGTTGGCTGCTCAAAAGATGCCGATGATTGCCGTTGAAACCGTGAGTGCGAACCTGATAGATCTCATGGATGAATGTAAACCGGTTTATGCAAATAAACCTACAGTTTCTCTCCAGTTTTAGGAAGATA